>CM053789.1:717095463-717812963 GCA_028749045.1 Cupressus sempervirens
TAAAGTTTGCAAAGCCTCAAAAGATCCATATATATCTAAGTGATGATGAGTCACCGCCGCCGCAAAGGAAACCCTCTCCAAAGGCACCTCCTCCTATAGAAGTGTCAATTGCAACATTTTACACTAATTTTGCACTTGTTTTAGATGAGTCACTTGATTCACCATTACAGTCGGCCATGGATACCTTTCCTAGAGAGCAAGCACCTTTACATGAGGATGCGATCCTAGTTACACCGGCTTTGCCTATTTCTTGAATTGCCCCTATAGTCTTGGAAGTGGATTAGTATCATAGTTTTAAGAGTGTTTGATGCATACTCCATGACTATTCCTAATGTCACGAGTCCATCCATGGCCTTGTTGGATACCTCATCAGCACAATTCAGACAATTCATGGCAGAGGTCACACAAAGTAGTCCAACTCTAGTTGCAATCTAGACTAAAGCTCCTCCAGTTGTTACTACAGTTGCTTAGGCTAATCCGGTATCCACTTTGGTTACCACATCAACAACATGATCCTCTTCATTTTGTCTTCCTCCTTGGCTTACTGCAATTACTCAAAAGAGGAAGAAATAAGAGCTCCCACTCGAGGATTATGATTTTAGGCAAGTTGCCTAGACCAAGGCCCCTAAAAACAAGAAGGCAAAGATGGTTACTAGGGTCATGGTTGATAATGACAACACTAAATATGTTGTAATAATCCTTAGCCGGTTATGGCTTTAACCAACATCAATTTTCTTTACTAATCAACAGTTTGGCATTTTGTGAAACACTTGGAAAACATTCCCACTCTAAGCTCTCTCTAACTATGGTGTGAATATGACTTCCTTTGATTTGGTTTTTTGAATACATAAATAAAGGAAATGACAATGCCAAGTTTTAGCAATCAACAAATCAACTAATTCTGAAATCAAAATACCATTGCAACTTTGTTTGTATGAACCCAATGAAAATTACCTAGTATGGAATTTGTGATAACTGCAGCATTCTTCAGCGTTGTCTTCACATGAGTCACAGTCCTAAAATTGAGTTCGCATGCCACTAATTAATTATCACAGGTCCCTAGTTGTTGATTGCAGGCCTGGAGAAAATGCCCAACACTGCCACAAAGGGAACCAGTAACCTCCAAAATGCTCAACAAGCCTCCAAACACCAGAATGCAGAGCTCTCAAGTGCAGATGCAATCCCTAAAAAACAGCGCAGGACTTCCAAATGAGATTGTAGGTATCTTAGCACCTTATAGCAGGTCACATAGTCAAAATTATAAATGCTAGGCAGGCAGTTTAGCAACGCCCAACAAACATCCACAATAGCAATTGTTTTGCGGAAGAGCCTATTCTCGCCACCTAAGTGGGTGGGTGGTTCCAAATACAAGGTGACTAACACTTAGAAAGTGAGCAATAAATTCAAACTCCTGATCAAATACTGGTTCAAGGCTTCCCTATACACCCAGAATAATAGTATGTTTGTGTCCCAAGAAAGAGATGTAAAATCTCAATTCTCCTTAGTAACACTTATTCTCCCTAATTCAAACTCCCAAGTAATAGGTTAAACAAAATTGGAAGATGCTTCAACAATCCTCAAATATGCGAGTCAAACTTCTTCAATTGCAAATGGTACTGCAACTAAAAAATCCAAACATCTCCGAGCCATAGATAATTACAATAAAGGAGATTCATAAATATCCAGAATATAATGAAATCACTATACCTCAGTAGTGATTCAAATGCTCTTCTTAGCTTCAAACCCTTATACCTCAACAAGGAGATTAAATACACAAATCAGATAACTCAGAAACCCTTCACAAGAATAATAAAAAATAAATAGACAATCGAATTCTTTTTCCTTTACAATGAGCTCATAATTATAGTCCCCTAATGGCACTTAGTTTCCCAAAGGTAAGTCCACTTAAGAAGCTTCATCAACGCAGCATCATTTTATAACATGAAATATAATAAAGTGCCTTATAATAATGAAAACTTTTAATAATTAATTAATAAATATGAGCTCACAGAATAAATAGCCCATCCAATGCAAGTGATGACCAATTGCCAATGCTACCATTTGTACTGCCAAATATGACAATTGCCTGAATCAGACTTACTAAAAATACTAAATCCACAACTGAGACCCTCAAATCTCACTGTTAGCTCACGAGGGTCACTATGATGAACTAACTCAAAAAATTGCAGGAGCTTGCCAAAAATGGGGACATTGCATATGAAAAGGTAGTTGAACCTTTTGTTGAAAAGCCAATGGAAGAAATGCAATCTAGTGACTACAAGTTCACCACCATTGAACTTAGCAAACAAACTCGCTTGGCTTATCAGCAAGAAACGCGTGATGTGTTAGCTTGCTTACTCAAAAGAATGACAAGCTATGGGAGAAGAAGAATAGGCTCAAAGAGGAGAATGCACAACTACTTGACATTATTTATGAGGACCTCTTCTTTGATGGTTGATCATGTTTCTTTAGAATATGCAATGCAGGTTGAAAGGAAAGCCAAGGCTACAGATGAGTGGGGCAGTCGCATAGAATCACAAGGCGTACGGGTGATTCGGGATGCATATAGAGTATTGAAGAATGGAAAGAAACCAGCAGCCACATTGAATGAACTTCTCGTTATTCAACCATTAGCTTAATCTTTTGGATGGAGATCTAGAAGTCTAGAGAAGCATGATCGAGGTTGATCTCGACGTCTTGTGTGAGTATGATGTCATCTTTTTTGTGAAGATGTACTATGACTATTTGCATCTTATGAGAACCATAGAACAAGTCATGCAAGGACTAGTGGCTGAAATCAAAGTGGTAATGGAACAAGGCAAAGCACAAGAGAGCATGATTAGTAAAGGTTTTCAAGAACTGACATGCAAGGTTCCTTCTGAAAATGGTGCGTTGATTAACAAAGAAGATATCCTAACTCACTTCTCAGAAGCTACTTGTCTTCAGCTTGAGACGGATGACTTCAATTTCAGGAAGATGGATATACTGGAGAGCTGGAAATCTTTATTGAGTATTTTATAGAGTAAGTTGAAGGAATGTAACAATGTTATTTCAGAAGGTGCC
The DNA here is from genome assembly GCA_028749045.1 of Cupressus sempervirens. NCBI lineage: Eukaryota > Viridiplantae > Streptophyta > Pinopsida > Cupressales > Cupressaceae > Cupressus > Cupressus sempervirens. The sequence goes on from CM053789.1 coordinate 717,098,527, forward strand.
AAGAGACTTTAGAAAGCGACCATCATTGCATAGCATACTGGTGAGCCAGATGTTGCAATTGTACAAGAGTCTTTGCAAAAGTTTGGAAAGATAGTTGATACTTTTTGAAGAATCCTTCTAAGTACCTTGGGTACTTATTTTTCCATGCTTTTTAGAATAGAAAGAGTTTATGATAGATTGCATGTAGAAATAGAACACTATATAAATACAAAAAAAATATGTATCTGTATACAGTATACATACTTTGTGCAATCACATTGAAAGTGCATTAGGCATGCAAGTTTGAATAAGTCATAGGTAGTTAGAGAATAAGTCAAGGTGGTTGAGGGTTTCCCCTTTTCTCTCCACCTTTCTCTCTCTTATTTTCCTATGTAAGGAAGAGAGCTTATTGTAAATATTTATCTTTTGTTTGCAGAAGGAGACTATGTTTTAGATTACGGTAAAAATAGGTTTTGAAGGGACCCAAAACCCTTTAACAAAAGCAAAAGATCAGCATTAAGAACAAGCCAGGTTTTACAATGACCTGAAACCTAGAATAAAGCAAAAAACACAAAAAACCAGGTTTTACAAGGACCTGAAACTGCAAGTTTAAACCAAACACACCCAGGTTTTACAAGGACCTGAAACCTATAGTTTTAAACAGAAAGTTGGAAAATAAAAAATAGAACCAGCAAAACCACCTGAACCAGCAACCAACACACCAACAACCACGACCAACACCTAAAACAGTTCCTTGATGCTCTTCTCCACCTCCTTGTCAGCTTCTGCAATGGTTTGGATAATATCAATCGTGGTAGAAACAGGAACCTCAGGAGCATCAGCAATCTTTTTCTTCATACTCTATCTCGTTCTCTTGTTAGGCCCTCCTGGACTCCTCACCACAGCATTGTCTGGAGACATGATCTCCTTATTGCTTTTCTTGCCCAAATTGGTCATTGCAGTGCACAAACTGGAAGTGACCTACTCCATTCTCTACCCGCTTTCCTTTTTTAAGTTGACAAAGTTCTAGCTCATAATCCTTTAGTTTGTCAGGGATGTTACCAATAAGTTTGTCCAGGTGAGCTCTCATAACATGTTCATGGTCCAGCTCTTTCTGAATGACTCCACTTTTTTCTTGAGCACCATGATTTCATTGTATAGCCACGAGTCCACTTGTAGGGATGCCTTCGCTTTAAGTTTGGTAGTATGAAGAAAAAAGAGCTTCGCATGGTGAGTCTCATCCCTGTTACCTTCTTCAGTCCTAATTACAGCGTCAATAGTAGTGTTATTGACTTGGATGTTAGTGTTAGCATCCTACTTCTCCATAAATTCCTCTTCCTTCTCCTTACTCAGGCTATGCTCTTTCATAACAAGGACATTACCCTCATTGTTCTTTTCTGTGTCAATGTCCATTTTCTCCTCACTAGATTTAGTATTAGGAGGAGAGGAAAGAACATTATCTTTCCCCTCATCATCCTTTAAAGCTTCAGACCCAGCATTTGATTCAGTTTTTCTGTCTTTACTTTCCTCCACATGGTCCTTACCAGTTGACATGCCCTTACTTCCAGAATAACCTTCCAGGTTCAAGCTAAGGTCTCCCATTTCGGTCTTATTGTCATCCTCAGCAGAATTCTCAAAATCCCTCACTTCCTCAACATTCTTCTTTTTAATCTCCCGCTTGTGACCCTTTTTAGTGCTCTTACTATCACTTGCGCCTTCCTCACTTTTAACCTTTTTCTTTGAGGGTTCATTACTAGACACTTTACTTTTTTTTCCAAAATCGGAGAGGGTTTAACAGCCTTACTTTTACAATGCTTATCAATAAGAAGGATTAAGCCCTCATGGAGAACAGGACAAGAATCCTTCTTCCTATGTGCTCGGAGGCTTTGTATCAGAGAGTACTTTAGGTAGAACGGGAAAGAAATTCTATCTTTATACCTAAAATGATTTAGGAACACAAAGTGAAACTTGTGGACTCTCTTAGCTCTACCATCAAGGATAAAATACTCACGGATAACAATAAAACATCCCTCCAGATTACCTTAATCTGGCTTAGATCATAAAAATCGCCCTTCTTCTCAATTTTTTTCTCCTCATCAGTATTAGGGAATTTTTTGAAGACCGCATTCGAGACACTGGTTTCCTTGCTGAATTTGAGACCCTCCATTGGAAGACCCGTAATTTCAGCGATGAACTCCTCTGACAACTTCACAGTGACCCATGCAACATTACCCTGTCTTCAATCCAATTTTTGAAGGACTTTGTAATGTGTGGCTTATACCCTTGAAGTTTCTCTATATAAGCCATGACTTTCCCTTTTTTCAGTATATCCCAAACATTCAAATTCACCCTCCACTCTTTGCAGTTATTCGGCTCTTGCTTTCTTGGTTCCCCTCCCATCTTGTATTCGGCTCTACACTTGCAAAGGAGAGTAAGGTGTTAATGATTTCCAAGAAACCTTTAACCTTGCATGCGTGCCAAGCACAATCCATAATTATACAAAAGTGCCACCTAGGGATACTCAGAAAATCCGCCACAAACCCATCACTTCCCTTAATAAATTCCTTGATCTTGCATGATCTTTCCTTCATTGGCATGCGTCATATTGTAATTAACAGTTTTCGTCAACTCCACTTCCTTGCTTAGGTCATTTTGCCAACTCAACTTAGTTTCCCTATAAACCACTTGATTCACAATCCAATCAGCAACTATGTTGCCCTCTCAAAAAATATGAGAAATATAGATACTATCAAATTTATTCATAAGGTCTTTTATTTCCATTATACTTCCCTCAATACTCCAGGTAATCAAACTCTTGTTGTTCAACATGTTAATGATGTTGAGAGTCTCCTTCCAACCAAAGATTCCGAAAACCGGATTCCACTGCCATCCTTATAGTGAACAGAGCAGTCGTTGCCTCTACTTTATGACTAGTAGACTTCCCTATAAGGATAGCAATAGCATCCACGACCCTACTGTAATAGTCTCTCAAACACCTCCACATCTAGCTTTTTCGAGGTTCCCTTTAGGAGAGCCATCAAAATTACCTTTAATTCAGCCCATAGGTGGAGATCTCCACTTAACATTCGGTCTCTGATCCTTTTGTTGTGTTATAGTACCTTTAGCATTCATAGGATTACTTATTTGAATCTCATCAGACATTTTTCTTTGAGATTTGAAATTCTCTTTTATAGATCTGATTATATTTTGACCTAAAACCCAATTAGGGGTCTCCTTATTTCTGAAAATTCTATTATTCCTCTCCTTCCAAATACCCCACTAGAGATGAGGTAGAGAAATCTTCCAAAGAAAACCAATATCATCCTCCTTAGTAGGACATGTCCAGGCCTAAACATTGATCAATGCCATTGTGTTGAACCCAATCTAAATTCCAATGTTTGAGGAGATAGCTCCAAACATTCTAACTAAAACAATAGTTTAAAAAAAGATGGTTCCTGTCTTCAAAGTCCTTACAGAGACAACATCTGTTCACCAAATAGATTCCTCTCTTTTGCAAGTTAGTTATCCAAAGTTAAGAGTTTGTTTTGAAGCAAAGTTCAAAATAAGACATTGATTTTTGGAGTAAGCCCTTTAATCCATGCTTTAGCCCACAAAGGAGTATTTCCTCTAGCCTCCGATTTGAAAACATAAGAGACCTTGAAGCATCCTCTTGGTGTAATGTTCCCGTTATAAAATAAATAATAAATTAAACTTTTGTAATCGGCCGGTTGATTTAGTGTATCCCAGGCCCAACTTTATTTTTGTTTCCGTAGTTTGTGTTGCCGTCGGCTATCTCTGCACACCCTCGGAAAGGTTTTTTCCGACGGGTATTTAAGCACGGCTTGTAGGAGGTCTGTAGGTATGCAATTTGGATTATCTTCTCTGTACTGCGAATTCCTGTTGGGAATTCTCTTTTATTCACCATTTCGGAAGTGAAAAATCTTCCCTATTTGGCTCGTGCGGTTTCGGTGGGATTCAACCCTCACCCTATTCCGTCGGTGTTCAACTCAGTTTGTATCTGGCAAATTGAAGACTTAATTGTACGTGGAAATATCAATACCAATTGGTGAATCTTTTGGCTTTGTGTCTGCAATTTGTGTATGTTACATTCTGCATTTTCAAGTGATATCGAGATTGCCTTGTACCCTCCATTCACTCATCGTACACTTAGCATCTAAACACGTTGCGCATACTCAGACACCCCTGTACGGCCTCTTCATCATACCGTACAGATTCCTTTTGATGCTCCCACATACATTCCACTCTCCAACATTTCCATACGACTCTCCTTTGGCCATCGTACAACCCCTTTCACCCCGTACGGCTTTCCTTTATCACTATATGGAAATTCAGACTTCCTTCCACTGTACGGCCTTGACAAATCTCCACCGTACTGCCAGTCACCTACTCACCATACGCCCATCCAATACCATCATCCTTCCTCACCATACAGCTCAATTATTCTCACCGTACAACTTGTGTGGTCTTTTGTATGGGCTCTTGAGCAACCATCCCTAATTTCCACTCCGTACACCAGTCATATACCACCATACGGCTCTTTTTTCCCTTCCAATTCCATCGCGTACATCCTCCTAACCTATACATTTGGTTCATTCCTGTATGGCTATTCTAGGGTTTCTATAACTTGTTTTAGTTTGGGCTAGCCGGCCCATTATAGTGGTATCAGAGCATGTCGATCCTGCCAGCTTGTGGACAATGAATGAGAGTTTATAGTCGGAAGAGAAGGGCACATTCCGTTAATCGAATGGCTGACAAACGGGAACCAACCACTGTCAAGCTTGTGGCACTACTGAGGGAACTTGCCAGGAATTAGGCACAGATCACTGATACACAACGACTTATGGAAGAAACTCTCAAGAAGTTGGCGGAGAACAAAATGGTCACAGCACGAACTCAGTGTCAGGTAAATCAAACCCTCAGCCAGCACACTCTCGACCTTCCATGCCGACTTTTCCACCACGGATGGAGGCACAACACGGAGGGAGACAACCAACTTTCGAAGAGATGAGAGAAGACTGGAAGAATGCAAACCTTGAAGAAGATATATCCTACAAAAATTACGCAGATTTGAGAATGAGATGTTCGGGAGGCGCAAACAGAGGATACTTTAACGATGACCTTAGAAGAAAGTTGAGTAAGGTAAATCTATCTCCATTAGATGGATCCGGTTCCATATTTGTGCAAGCGTGGGTAATGAAAGCCGATACCTACTTCCAGCTGAATCCTATGCCAGAGGAAGAAGTAATCAAATTTGTCGCGCTGCACTTGGAGGGAGTTGCGCATGAACGGTGGCACCATGGCACCATCACATTAGGGCATGATCAAATAAATACTTATGCAAAATTCACAGAGGAATTGATAGAACGATTTGATGGTAAAGATCTGGAGCTCAACTTCAAAGATTTCGTGCAACTAAGACAAACTGGATCAGTCGATTAGTTCATTGCAGAATTTCAAAAACTCTATGTTCTGGTCACGGACATTTCCGAAAGGAGGCAGGTAGTGCTCTTAATGGACGGACTATTAGCACCTTTGAAAGGCTGGGTAAAGGGGTTCAATCCTACCACCTTGTCGAAAGCAATCAATAAAGCACGGAGAATGGCATCGTCTTCGACATCATCCTCTCGAAGTTATATTCAAAACTGCCTACATTTCCAAGGGACAAACCCCCACCTAAGAAGCCATCCTTGGATGAAGCTACTAGACAGGAACTCCAAAGGAAGAAACTGTGTTTCAATTGCAAGGGACCTTGGGAGCCTAGCCACCGATGCTTTGGAAAGGGGAAGATCCATTACATTGAGGTCATGTCTGATGATGAGGACGAACAGGAAGACATGCCGGCCAAAGATAACCAACCCTATCATGACACCAACATTAGTTTGTACAGTACAGAGAGAATTGCCACTCTGGTACAACATAGAGGAACCATTGCCTTGGCTGGCAGCCCGAGGTGCACAGTTTTTCGTGTACGGGGTACCCTTCAAGGACAAAGGGTTATGGTGATGTTGGATAGCGGAGCTACTCTAAATTTCATCAACTCATCCTTGGTAAAATAGAGAAGTCTTCCTACGGAGGCACACGCAGGCTTTTAGGTCAAGGTAGCCAGAGGGACTTTCCTGCCTTGCACACACCTTGTTTCTCATCTAAGTATCACAATGCTGAATCACACAGTGACTAAGGACTTCTTCATAATGGACTTGGCTTACATGGAAATTATTCTTGGCATACAGTGGATGGAGACCCTTGATGAATACACCCAGAGCTTCAAACTGATGGACTTCACTTTTGTGGTTGATGGAAAGAAGGTTGTCCTTCGAGGAATGGCAAATAAAGGTGTGAAGGAAGTTTTTGTGCATTGGATGGAGGCAATCTTTCAGCACAATGACGTTGCGTGGGCTGCACATTGTTTTATCTCGGCGGAACCTATAAAGGGGCATCGACCACCTCCACAAGATGATGAACTTCAAGATATTTTAAGTAGACATGATAAAGTTTTCATGGATATTCCTCTTGGCATACGACCTTATCGGGGGTTTGAACACACTATCGAGTTGCAATCAAAAGCAAAATCAGTCATAACCACACCGTACTGCCACCCCAAGAAATTCAAAGATGAGATCGAAAGGACGATTTAGGAATTGTTAGAGAAAGGATGGATTTGTCCCAGTTCTAGCCCATTTGCATCATCTGTGGTGTTGGTAAAAAAGGAGGACGGGACGATGCGCATGTGTGTGGACTACCGCGCGTTGAACAAAAAAAATAAAGAATAGATATCCCATTCCAAGGATAGATGAACTGCACAGCACGGTCTACTTTTCAAAAATAGATCTCCGTTCCAGATACCATTAGATCCACATGAGGGAAGATGTGGAGAAAATGGCTTTCCATTGTCACTATGGACATTATGAATTTCTGGTCATGCCGTTCGGATTGACCAATGTACCTACTACATTTCAATCATTTATGAACCACATCTTCAACAAACAGTTGCTTAAGTATTTATTGGTATTCTTTGATGATCTTATTTATAGCAGGACATGGAAGGAGCACCTGAAGCATCTGAATGGAGTTCTAAGTATCATGGAGGAACAGTCCTTGTTCGCCAAGCAGTCCAAATGTGAATTTGGTATGACAGAAATATTGTACTTGGGGCATGTTGTCAGTAAATACGGAGTTCGAAGGCATCAAGAGAAGATTCAAGCTAACCTCGACTGGCCTCCCCCAAAATCACTCACGGATTTGCGAGGATTCTTCAGACTGTGTAATTACTACAAGAGGTTCGTTAAAGGATTCTCTCAGCTCAGTGCACCTTTAATAGATTTGACGAAGAAGGGGTCATTCTAGTGGAACGAAAATGCACAACTCACCTTTGATAAGCTGAAAGACGCCATGAGCACTTGTCCTATGCTGGCACTACTTGACTTCACTCGACCATTCATTTTGGAGTGTAACACATTCGGGGAAGGCATTGGAGCGATACTGATGCAAGATAGACACCCCATCGCTTATGAGAGCAAGATGCTTACGCAAGTGGAACGCCTATATTCCATCTACGACAAAGAAATGTTGGCCATCGTACATGCTCTAACCAAGTTTCGACAGTATCTGGTAGGTGCCAAGTTTGTCATCTGTACATCACAACAGTCTAAGATACTTTCTGAAGCAACAGGACTTGAACGAACGGCAACAAAAATGGGTAAGCAAAGCTCAAGCTTTTGATTTTGACATTGAGTATATGAAAGGGAAGAACAATGTAGTTGCAGGTGCCTTGTCCAGGAAACCCACCATCTGCTCACTAGACCAGATTTTAGCTAACTGGAAGGCACATCTATTAGTGGAATATTCCAAGAATACATTTGCCTATGAAATAATGGATGGCCACACTCACGATGATCGGTATAGAGTGGTGGATGACATCATCTACTATAAAGATCGGATATACCTGGTGCCAGAATCCAAATTGAAGCAGAAAATTTTGAAAGAAGCACACGACTCACCTCTGGCTGGACACTCGGGTTTCCTCAAAACTTACAAAAGTCTTGGGAGAGGTTTTCATGGAAAGGACTTAAAGGGGACATGTTGCAATATGTAAGAGTGTACGGTCTGCCAATATAACAACTCTGAACATACTCCTGCCGGGCTGCTACAACCTTTACCAATTCTCGAACATAAGTGGAAAAGTATATCAATGGATTTCATAACAGGTCTTCCCAAGGTGAACGGAAAGGATTGTATCTTCGTGGTGGTTGACAAATTGACAAAGTATGCACATTTCTTCGCCATCCCCTTGGACCTTCAGGCTGCACTAGTTGCCGATCTTTTTTTTAGAGAAGTTTTTCGTTTGCAAGGGTTTCGGATGGATGATTTGTCAGTATCTTTTGGATAGAATTGTTTCGGATGGCAGGGACAGAATTATCGCCAAGTACGAGTTACCACTCGCAGACGGACGGACAAACCGAGAGTGTGAACAAATGGCTCGAAGGCTACCTTCGAAACTATGTTTCGGCACGAGCGTGGGTAAAATGGATACATTTGGGAGAATATTGCTACAATACCACGCATCACATGTCTATCGGGATGGCACCATTCAAAGCTTTGTACGGGTACGAACCCCTCTCCTTCATCGACACAGTTCTGGGTGACAGTCATGCTCCAAGGGCGAGGGACTGGCTTCAGGAGGGACATGACATACTAAGGTACTTGAAAGAAAACCTACAGCGGGCACAAAATCAACAAAAGATGTATGCTGACAGACACAAGATAGAGAGGAGTTTCGAAGTGGGGGATCTGGTATATCTCCAACTCCAACCATACTGACAATCTTCATTAAAGGGAACAGGAAAGGAAAAATTGAAGCCACAATTTTATGGCCCCTATCGCGTGGTCCATCGCATTGGTGAAGTAGCATATGAACTGGAACTTCTGGAGGGGAACCGCATTTATAATATCTTCCATGTTTCTTGTCTGAAGAAAGCCATAGGGCAAAACGTCACAGTTGCTACTGACCTCCCACCACTCAATGAAGAAGAAAAGATCACTTTGGAACCTGTCGAGATCCTCGAAGTACGTGAAAAGACCCTATGGAACCGCACTATGAACGAATACTTGGTACGCTAGCAACACCTACCATTGGACGACACAACGTGGGAAGGCGAGCACATTCTCCAGCACCTAGCATTGCATTTGCTTGAGGACAAGCAAACTTTGGGACGAGAGGACTGTAATGTTCCCGATACAAAATAAATAATAAATTAAACTTTTGTAATGGGCCGGTTGATTTAGTGTATCCCGAACCCATTTTTATTTTTGTTTCCGTAGTTTGTGTCGGCATTGGCTATCTTTGTACACCCTCGGAAAGGTTTTTACTCACGAGTATTTAAGCACAACTTGTAGGTCTGTAGGTATGCAATTCTGATTATCTTCTTTGTACTGCAAATTCTCTATTATTTTCCATTTCGGAAGTGAAAGATCTTCCCTATTTGGCTTGTGTGGTTTCGGTGGGATTCAACCCTCACTCTATTCTGTCAATGTTCAACTCGGTTTGTATTTGGCAAATTGAAGACTTAATTGTATGTGGAAACATCAATACCAGTTGGTGAATCTTTTGGCTCTACGTCTGCAATTTGTGTATGTTACATTCTGCATTTCAAGTGATATCATCGAGATTGCCTTGTACCCTCCATTCACTCATTGTACACTTAGCATCCAAACACGTTGGGCATACTCAGACACCCCCATACGGCCTCTTCATCATACCGTACGGATTCATTTTGATGCTCCCGCATACATTTCACTTTCCAACATTTTCAGACGGCTCTCCTTTGGCCATTGTATGGCCCCTTTCACCCCGTACGGCTTTCCTTAATCATTGTACAACAATTTAGACTTCCTTCCACCGTAAGGCTTTGACAGATCTCCATCATACTGCCAGTCACCTGCTCACCATACGCCCATCCAATACCATCGTCCTTCCTTACCGTACGGCTCAATTATTGTCACCGTACAACTTGTGTGGTCTTTCGTACGAGCTCTTGAGCAACCATCCCTAATTTCCACTCTGTACACCAGTCATATACCACCGTACGGCTCTGTTTTCCCTTCCAATCCCATCCCGTACATCCTCCTAACCTGTGCATTTGGTTCATTCCTGTACGGCTATCCTGGGGTTTTTGTAACTCATTTTAGTTTGGAGCTAGCTGGCCCATTACACTTGGTTCAATCCCCCAAACCAAAATACCTTCTTTTTGAGGGTAGAGGCTAACAGCATTCAAGGCCAACTAGATGCTGGAAAAATCCTGATTAATGACATCAATATTGACCCATTTACTCTTAACCCAATAATCCTCCATATATTCACCAAAATCCTGTTTACACCTATCCACAGAAGTCCTATCATCAAAATCCTCAATGAGAGGATGATCCAGTAGTCATTCATCATCCCAAAACCTAATCTTGCTCCCATTACCTACTTTCCATTTGCATCCTTTGTTTAAAATATGTTTAGCTCCCTGAACTGCACTCAAAATTGCAAAAGAAGGAACAATTGGGTAGGAAAGAAAATCAGAACAGAAAAGAGCCTCATAAAGGTACTTATGTTTCTAGATAGAGCTTCATTCCTTATTATCATGATAGACTCTCCAACCTTGTTTAGCTAATAAAGCTTTATTCATACTTCTTGCAAATCTTATACCCAAACCCCCTTCCAGTTTAGGTTTACAAATCTTATCCCAAGCAATTAAGGCCATTCTCTTCTTATCCTCTATTCTAGACCAAAGGAAATTCCTTTGAATTTTGTCAATTGCATCAGCAAATTTTGCTAGGATCCTAAAAAGGCTTAAAGCATATGTAAGAATACTCTGAAGACAGGCTTTGAGGAGAGTGACTTTACTAGCTTGACTCAGTAAATTACCTTTCCACCCAGCCAGTTTTTTATTGAATTTCTTAATAAGATCCTTCCAAAAACTCTCCGGAGGATTCAACCCCAAAGGTAATCCAAGATAGGTATATGAAAAAGATCCTATAGAGCACCCAAGAATCTTAGCAATCTTACCCTGTCTAATAGCTGGAGTGTTAATAAAAAATAAAGAACTCTTGTTCCAATTAATCAGCTGTCCTGTTGCAGAGGAATAAAGGTTGCCTTAATATTGATCAGACCCTTTCAATTCGAATATCAAATTGTTTTACTGAAGGCCTTCGTCAAGTCATTTCTGTTTTGCTTTTTGTCGAGCCTTTGCTTAATTTTTGAAGCCTTCACAGTCCTTTCTTTTCTTTTGAATTTGTGTTTTCTTGTTTTTAGTCTTTTGGATTTGCTCATGTCATGCCTTTCGTTTTCTCCTTTGATTTGGTCTAACCTAGAGGTCAATCGGAGTTGTCAGTCAAGAGATATGGTAATTTTAGTGCCTCAAAAGTGGACATTTTAGGTGCAATAGCACGAATTTTAAAAAATGATGTTATATTTTTATTTTGACATTCATTTTTTCAAAAATATAACATTTTACTCACTTTTTGTTATGTTTTGAAGTTACTTTTATTTTAAATTTATAACTTAAAGTTACTATAGTGCACTTTATGTTATAATTTTAAGTTTAGTTACTTTTTAATTTTTCACTTAAAAGTGACCATAAAATTATATAGTTACTTTTTAAATTTTTTATTTTTAAATCAAATACTTATATAAATGTCACTTTAACTTAAGGTTTATGAATTATATTGATTAATATGATGCATTAATGTTATTTTTGACCCATATTGATGACATTTTTATAAAAATAAGTAAAATACATAACTTAAAAGCCTTAAAGTGGATTTTTTATATGCATATGCATGTAAAAAATTATGAAAAGTGGAGACTTTTCATGCTATTGCATATAAAAACTCACTTTGAGAAAATTTTTCATGCCATTACATCAAAAGCTTGTAAAAGTGGACCTTTTTGATGCAATGACATGAAAAGTTGAGTTTTTATACTTGTGCATCAAAAAGGTGAGACATGTTTATAAAATATGTAAATGACTCCAAAAGGTCTGATTTTGGAGTCTTACACATTTTAAAATATGCAATGAGCTTCAAAAAGTGAGATTATGTCTAAAGACATATTTTAAAACGTGCAATGGACTCTAGAAGGTCCGATTTTGCCTTCCAACATGTTTTAAAATATGTAATGAACATGAAAATGTCCTATTTTGTGAAAAAAATATGTTCTTGCTCCAAAAACTTCCGATTTTGATCATAACTCTTGATTTTCTCCATGGATTTGGATGAAATCACTTGCATTCAAAACGTTTTGGAGTGGTGATCATTTTGCCCCCATTAAAAATCAGTTTATTAAGCCCAAAAACGTGTTCAAATCTCCAAATCTAAGGCACATTTTTTGAAGAAAAACTCCAAATTTCTTCATTTTTGCTCATAACTTGAGTTTTACTCAATGGATTTGCATGGGATTTGTTCCATTTGAAATGTTTTTGCATGGCAATGAGTTTCCTTGCTTCTAAAATGGATTCATTTGCCTCAAAAACATTTTTGAAACTTTCATGATGAATCACGTTTTCGCTTAAAATGCCTGAAAAATTGGGGTTTTAATCCACTTTTATGCATTTTGAAGCCACGTTTTTGCATTTTGATCAATGTATATACATTTGGGGAAGTCGTTTTTGCATTCTCAAGTCAAAAATGACTCAAAAATTGCATTTTTTGGCCACGTTTTTGCAAAAACTGCCCAGATTTTTGCATAAAAGAGTCATATTTTTGTTCAAAAAACTCAAAAAATGCATTTCCAGCCCATACCTTTGATCAAGAGGGATTGTTTTTTAGTTTTAAATGCATGATATTGTCTTCAGAGACCACATTTTTGGCCTTCTCATGTCAAATTTGACCTTTGAATGTCCATTACATGCAAGTGCGGAAAAAGTCAAAAGGTTGTTCGAAAATCCGGATTTAAGGGAGAATTGGTCTTGAGTCTATAAAACTTGCTATTTTGGCTCTTTCTCATTCATTTTTGGCACTTAATCTTCATGCAAGTGGACTCTTTCTTTCTTGCTATTTAAGTTGTGCTTATCTTGCTATTTTCATGCATATTTTAGCTTGAAATTGCCAATTTGTCCATATATATGCCATGAAGAGTGCATTTTGCCTTTAAAAAGGATGAAAACTCTCATTTTCACACTTTTGGAATTTTCCCAAACTCCAAATTCGAATTTGCATGTTGAAGTGGCTTCTTTGTTGACATGTTTGAGTTTTTTGCCAAAAACATGTGTTTATTTTGTGTTTGTTTTTGTGTTTTGCTTGTTTGCATTTCAATTTTTTCTCCATTTGGAAGAAATTGCAAGTTCTTTCGCAAGAACTTGAGTATGTTTCATTTCACTCCACTTTCTATTTCATGCAAAAGCATTATCATTTTTTCACATTCCATTTCCATGTCATTACATCTCACATCTCATCCGACAAATGCGATTACATGTTTTTCACTTCATTCGCCATCCGCACATGCATGTAATCCCATTTTCCATTTCCATTTTCATCCATCTCATTTTTCGCTTCCATTCACATGACACAATTAAATGAAATGTCTTACATGTAATTGCATCTAAAAGGTCCGATTTTGATTAAAAGTCACTTTTTGAAAAGTCAAAAAGATGTCATGTGCATGTTTTATTTTGTGTTTGTTTTTGTGTTTTCCTTGTTTGCATTTCGGTTTTTTCTCCATTTGGAAGAAATTGCAAGTTCTTTCGCAAGAACTTGAGTACGTTTCATTTCACTCCACTTTCTATTTCATGCAAAAGCATTATCATTTTTTCACATTCCATTTCCATGTCATTACATCTCACATCTCCTCCGACAAATGCGATTACATGTTTTTCACTTCATTCGCCATCCGCACATGCATGTAATCCCATTTTCCATTTCCATTTTCATCCATCTCATTTTTTGCTTCCATTCACATGACACAATTAAATGAAATGTCTTACGTGTAATTGCATCTAAAAGGTCCGATTTTGATTAAAAGTCACTTTTTGAAAAGTCAAAAAGATGTCATGTGCATGTTTTCCCATGTACTTTGACTTTACTTTTCCTCAAAGGCGTTTATAAAGTTCATTTCTGCCTCTCCATATGCATTCACACCTCCATGAGCAAATGTTTCTGCATTATTCCATGCTTTCCATCTCATCCTTTATCCCTTGTTGCATGTTGCATTTACATGTAATCCATTTTCCGTGCAATGACATCTTGAAAGCCCAAGACACTTTTTGAAAATCAGCAATCTCCATTTGCACGCATTCCCATGCACCAAGCACTTTACTTCAAAAAAAAAAAGAGAAATTTAAAGGAGCTAATGGAAAGTTGTTCCAAATGTACATCCGGACATCGTCAAGAAGGTTTTCAAAATGTCAGAGAATCCAGAATGTGCCTATCTACAAAGGAGAATTCACAACAACTTGAACGAGAAAAGGTGGATCACATCAAGTTTCCACATGACAACGGACAATTCATCACAGTCAAAGGTTATCAAAAGATGCAAGACCATGGTTATCAATGTGAATGCAACAGTACAAGGTACAGGAACTCCCAATCCTGTTATCATCTGGGATTGCATCGTCAAGTACAAGGCCCTTTAGGATTGTTTCCTTCTCTTCCATCTTCTTTCTTCTTCTTTCATGTTTGTAGTTGGAGAGGATGCATTGCATGAAGATGTGTAATTACATGTAATGTGAGTTACATGTGTATGTAAAAGATGTAATGCAAGTTGCATGTGCAGTTGCAAGTAACCCTATTTTTTCTCCTATAGTTAGACTAGGTCAAAGTTGGTTGAGTTCATAGTAAACAGAATCGCTCGTAAATCGCGTGAATCGGCGATTCAGCGATAAGATTCAAGGTGGGCGATTTTTTTGGAGCGAGAATCGCCACACCCGATTTTTTTGGATGAATCGCCGATATCGGCGATTCATCAAAAAAAATCGCATAAATCGGATGAAAAAATGGGCAAGAAATCGCCCGCAGCCAGAAAAGTATGGAGTTGTAAATTAAAAAAAAAAAAAACTTTTTTTTTTAACTTTCTTTTTGACCTATTATCTTTGTTATAACCCAAAAGGGTCTTCTATTTGTTAAGCATGAGTAGAAGAGAGGAAAAGTGAGAGAGAAGAAGAGAAAAGAAAAGCCATAGGTTTCTAACTGGCAAGAAAGAAGAGCACCAAAGAGATCAGCAGTCCATTTGGGGAGGCCATCAATTGCATTGAGAGCATTAAGGAGCCAATATCAACACTCTTCAACTCATTTGCAAGAGGTAAGTGCTCTTTTTTTTTTGCATGTTAGTGTATTATGCATTTTTTCTTAAATTTTTAGTGTATTATGCATTTTTTGTTAAATTTTTATAGTTTTCAAGATTTTTAGTTTAAATCTTGAGTGTTCTTTATTTTTACTAAGTTGAAAACTAGGGTTTGTTGTTTTGTAGCTTTTATTAGCTTCAAACTTTGATATTTTACATTAAAAAAATTATTGCAGCAGCCTTTGCTCTCATTTTTCGCAAATTCGCAATGGGTAAAAAAGATGAATGTTAAAAATATAACGAAGAGTTTCTTGAAAGAACCAAATATCAAACAAAATGTATGTTTTGTAAAGAAAAAATAACTACTAGAGGTATTTATAGATTGAAATACCACATTGCTGCTATACTTGGACACGATGTTACAATTTGCACTCACCAAATTCCTGAGGCAAAACGCACTTGCTTAATGGCATTAGAAAAAATTGAAAAAGACAAAACAAATAGGAAAATACAACTTGAAGGGTTAAGGGGTATTGGCTTCCATGTTCCCGCATCCGCAGCCGCATCCACATCTGCATCTGCATCTGCATCAGCTTCCGCATCCGTAGATTGTGTTGGAGAGGGTTCTTCTAGGCCTCCTTTTTATCCTAGTTCTTCTGCTCGTGCTAGTGCTAGGTCTAGTCGGTCGCATACTAAGACAGAGTCCCACACCAACCTATTGCAGCCTAGAGTGCGGAAAAACAAAATGGATAGTTACTTCATGCCCCGCACTACTCCTGGTTCCCAACCCACGCTTGAGGGCATGGGTTTGAACAAGGAGATTCATGATGCTGCCAGAAAGGAGATATGCAAATTTTGGTACTTTTGCAACATTCTATTTATTGCAGCTAGGTAGTTGATTCTTTTTTCTTTGTTTTTTTTTTAAGTTAAAATTAAAAGTAAAAGTAAAACTTTAATTATATCTACTTGTTTTATAATTTGAGTCCTTGACATCTAAATTTTTGTTTGTGACAGGGCTCCTTATTGGCAGAACATGATAGATGCAGTTGCTATTTGTGGTCCAGAGTTTAAAGCCCCAACTGAGGCTGAGTTGAGCGGATACCTCTTGGATGAGATGGTAAAGGACATGAGGGTTGAGCTCGAGGAGAACTGAAAAGAGTGGATTGCAAAGGGTTGCACCATCATGACTGATGGTTGGACAGATAGGAGGAATAGGACACTCCTCAATTTTCTTGTATCTTGTGGAGGTGATTGATCATTCTACTTTCCTACATACATAATTGTAAATTTTGATTTGTTGAATGCTAATTTGTTGATGATCCATTTAATATTATAATTCGTTGTTTTGTTACATGTAGGATATACCATGTCCATCAAATCCATTGATGCTTCTGCACATGTAAAAAATGCCACATACTTAGGAAGTCATAGCAGAGGTGGGGGAACAAAATGTGATCCAGGTGGTGACAGATAATGCAACAAGTTATGATGTTGTAAGTAAACTTTTAACTTTTCAGGTTTTGAAAATAAATTTATTTGAATTTTGAAATTTGAATTTCTAATTGACTTAAAATTGTTGTAGGTAAACTTTTGATGGAGAGGCACCCCACCATATTTTGGTCCCCTTGTGCGGCACACTACATTGACCTCATGTTGGAGGAAATTGGCAAACTTGAGTTTGTCAAGTCATGTGTGAAAAGGGCAAAAAATATATGCAAGTTAATTTATAATCATTCATTTGTCCTTAGCACAATGAGGAAGTACACAGGAGGCAAGGAGTTAGCTCGCCCAGGTATCACAAGGTTTGCCTCGAATTTCATCACCCTGCAGTCCTTGTTGACATTAAGGGATGAATTGAGGAGCATGTTTTTTGGGCGGGAATGGATTTCCTCTTCCTATGCTACAACCACTGCAGGGATAGATGTGGCGGATTGCATATTTGATAAGGACGGTATTTGGAAACCCGCTAGAGAAATCCTTAAGGTAAATTTATTGCAATTTAACATTTAGTAGTTTACTTTTACTTTAAGTTATATTATTTTATATTTAAGTTTTGACTGAAATTTTTTGTTTTACTTTATATGTAGGTCACTGAGCCCCTTGTAGCTTTGCTACGAACTGTTGATGGGGAGAAGCCCTCTAGGGGCTACATTTATGAGGGCATGGATAGGGCCAAGGAGGCCATCAGAGCCCAATATGCAGGAGTGCAGAAGAGGTATGGCCCTATTTGGGACATTGATAGGAGATGGCAGAGTCAGCTACATCAACCCATCCATGCAGTAGCTTACTATCTGAATCCGGCATTTCATTTCCGTCTTGAGTTCAAGGTGGATGCGAAGGTTCTCACTGGCTTATGCACAGTGATTCAGAGGTTGAGTAGCAATGAAGACAGCGCTGTTGTGATTGTTGATCTAGACCAGTTCAACAATAAAGAGGGGCCACTTTTCTCTGGCAGGATGGCCATAAATGCTCAGACAACACTACAGCCAGGTAAAAATTAAATAATATATTCAATGTTCATGAATCTAGATTCTAAACTTAAAGTTGATTATATAATGCCAAGATCACCGGGAGACGGGGAGACTTCGAGGTCTCCGGTACTGGTACTGGTACCGGTACGGCAATTTTTCAAATAGGAGACGTGGGTACTTGGAGATGGCAAATTTTTTTTAATAGTTTAAAGAGTCTAATACTAAAAGTAAATACAAAATTTGAAAATAGTAATACTGTAAGACTAAAGTAAATAATAATAGTAATGTCACATTAAAAATTAAAATAGACTCATAGAGTCATAGATTTCAAAACTCACATGATCACAATATTGTATCTCATAGACATTTGTTTTTCGAATATTGCATATGATCACCATCATATCAGATTGATAATCGCTGAGATTATCATTACATATTCAAATTTTAAATTCAAAAAAGTATAGTTTGATGCTGAATTGCCGATATGCAAACAAAAATAAACACTTTGTACAATAAACAAAAAACAGAAATATATTTAGTATTAGTATGTCGATGGTACTATCATCTACTCCACAAGGTTGTGATCATCCATCTCAAGGTCTTTAGCTATCATGCTCTCCAAAAAATCATCTCTCCAAAAATATTTTAAATGATTTAATCATTTAAACTGTCAAATAAAAATATTTTTTTAAAAGTGTTTCTAATGTTTTTAAAGTTATTAATTTATTAAATAAAATATTTTAAATGATTTAATCATTTAAATTGTCGGTGGTCTTAATTTTTGCATTAAAAACATTAAAATGAGGGCTAAAATATATAAAATTATTTAATATTATATTTTACATTTAAGTTTTATCAGGAGACTTCGGAGAGACTTCACTTTTTGGTTTAGGAGACGGGGAGACTTCAGGAGACTTCGTCATGAAGTCTCCAACCTTTTTTGAGGTCTCTGGAGACGCGAAAAGTCTCCAAGACGTGACTTTTAGGGGGGAGATGGGTCTCTCGGTAACCATGTATAATGCATTAATTTTAGAGTTGTAATTTGTAAATGAGACTAATTGTTTTTGTTTTTCCTTATTTCAGATAGATGGTGGCAAATGTTTGGGGCCACAACCCCAAACCTTCAAAAAATTGTCATCCGTATTCTAAGTTAGCCGAGCAGCGCTTCTGGATGTGAGTGCAGTTGGTCCATGTTCGAGCACATCCACTCGAAGAGGAGAAATAGGTTGACAGTGCAGAGGTTGAATGATCTTGTCTTCGTTCATTACAACCTTCGTCTTAGGATCAAACAGATTTTGGGTGTTAACTCCTCTCCGATCATTCTAGAGGAGATTGATCTAGAATTAGAGTGGATCACAGAGACTGTGAAACCAGTCTTCACTGAGGAAGACGCGCGTGGGTTGACCAGGTGGATGTAGAGATTGAGGCTGGGGCCAAGGCAGAGGAGGCAGCTAGAGCATGTTTAGGCATTGGTAGACGCACACGCGCATGCACAGATGCAGGCCCTAGTGACATTGTTCGTGAGCCCATTGCCCATGCAGGGGACATGGATCGACAGTCCTCTAGGACCTACCTTAGACGCCTTTCTCGTAGGCACACTGGATACTCAGAGGCTGAGGTTGAGGCTGCAGCAGAGCTAGAGGATGATGAGGCTTGAGCTGGAGCCTTGTTTTTATATTTTGTTTACACTGTATAGATATTGATAATGATACTGAATCACTGATAGACATACGTTTCAAACTATCATGGATCTTCATCTTAGATTTATACATACATTTATGATTTGATGTCTTATAGATCTTCATGATTTCATCTTACATACATTCTATGATTTGAATCATTATGATCATTTAATTATTATTTACTTCAGCTAGCCTACAATTTACATGTTAGTACATAATGATAACATAGTTACGTATGTGATGGATTTTTTGTTTCATGTTTATGTATGTTAAGTTTTAACTTCTATTTGGTGATGTTATAGTGTGTTTAAGTTATATTCAATAAAGGGTGCATGAAATAAGTCTTAAATTGTTAAAATCTCTACATTTAAAGGGTTTTTTCAAATTTGCTGATTCATCGCCGATTCACCGACGATTCACGATTCGATTTGGCCATGCCGATTCTGATACAATTCCGATTCTCGTTATTTTGGTTGAGTTGCTCCCACTTTTTCCTCCACCTTTTTCTCAACTCCTATGCCTATATAAAGGAGTGCCCCCTCATTGTAAAAATCATCTTTTTTTTATGCAAAAAAGCTCTGCCACATTTGTGCAAGCATAACTTTGATTGTGTAGTATGAATTTGGGAGAAAAGTGAATAAAAGAAGCAATTGGATTCGAAGCTTTGACTGGAAGCAATTGTGATAGAACAAATTAGAAGCTTTGACTGTAATTTGTGCCTATTGTCTTGATTCATGTTATTATTGTGTGTTCAATAAAAGAGCATAGGAAAGAGTTAAGAAACAATTGAAGCCCGAGCTTTGACCAGGAACAATTGTGAAAATCAATAGCTAGAAGCTTTGTCTATAGCTTGTATTTTCATCTTAATTCACAAAATAGTTAGATTGTTCTTACTTTTAGGAGTCTTTGTGCCCTAATTGTAAAACTTTTACCATATAGAAGTACGACCGGACTTAGAGCCAAACCGGTGCATTTTTAGCTAGCCTTTGAGTTAGTGAAGATTTATCGGTATCAATGTTTCCAACTCTTGATAGAAGTGTAGTTAGAGATTTACCTTGCCCATTATTCGTTCTACGAGTAAGTGGATCCTTTCTTGAAAGTTAAGAAGAAAGGATATTAGTAACACCCTGTTTACAAGATCTCTCGACTTATTGCTTACCTTGAGTTGATCCAAGGAATGGTGAGAAGGGGGAGCCTTCCCTTTAAGGCAGGAGAGAGACTGTCTCACACGTTGTGGCTAGTCATCCTATTTTGCTACTGAATTTTTACCCAAAACTGTCGGTTGCAAAATATCCACCCAACAATTCCATTCTCCAACTTTCTTTTTAACATGTCTAAGGTTTGAAGCCACACGGTATAAGGCTGTTGCTTTAATGTTTATGTTCCACCATTCCACAAGCCGATCCTCAAACTGTGGATGCTGCATCCACATTTACTCAAATCTAAACAGGGAATTTTTCCTGATTTGACCAACCTCCGCCATAAATAAAAGAGAAAAATGGTTAGAAGCTATCTTCTGGATAGCCTTTAGCTTACACACAAAACCTTTAGTCCAGTCTGGAGATATTAAGACTCTATCGAACCGAGCTTGGATGCTTTCATTTTCCACTCTTTTTGTTACTCCAAGTAAACTCAATCCCTTGAAGATCTAAGTTCATTAATCCCTCCTTGTTTGTAAAATCCATTAGATCTAGTCTCCCTTCCAGTTGACTTGCATTTCCACCTTTTTTTTCATGCTCATAAAGAGGAACATTAAAATCCCCCAAGAAAAGCCATCTGCCATTATAGTCAACACTCTTTACCTTAGATAAAGACTCCCAAAACATTTTTTTAGAGTTCTTGTTATTGGGCACATACACATTAACTATATACCAATAGTTATTTTGGTCATTACTCTTTAACTTGACCACCAATAAATGTTTATTAGCATCAAGCAAATTACCAGAGAATAAAGACTGTTTCCACAAGATCATCGTTCCTCCAGAAGCACTTTTAGAACTACTTGCCATAATACAATAATTATTAAAAGATTTAAGCTTTTCAGCTTTTTCTTTTTCCATTTTAGTTTCCTGGAGCACTAAAATATTAGGAATTTCGAACAATATCAAGTTTGTGAATACTGTTCATCCCTCTAATATTCCAAGTGATCACTTTCATAGAAACTTTTTGGGAGTAAAATCTAGAATAGTTATCTGTTTTCCATTAGCAATATTCTGTAAGCTTTCACTTTCATTTATCCCCACACAATCTCTAACAAGAAAGGCCCTCCCTACCCGAAAGTAAACATGGAGCAACTTAACTAGCCACTGAGCATCCTAGAACTAGAGTATCATCCCACTATTTGATTGGGCACCAAGAACTAAACAATGGACTAGCATGAGTTGACTTAGATGTTTAGATGTGATTATTCATTTCTGATTTATGTTTACTTTATTGTGCAGGAGAATTTCTATTCTCACCCTTCATCTTGACCATGCTGGTCCTCATGGATGAATTCTTGGGTTGTTCCTCAAATGAAATTTGATCATTGATTATACAATACAGTCATCTCAATTATGCCCAAACCCAGTCTGAAGCATTGCAGATGAAACTTATATTACTTTCCAGTAGCATTCCGCTAATGACAGTGTTTTGAAAGGTAGTGGAGTGAGATCATGAAAGTCATGCACGATAACCATATGATAAAGAAAAGAATATAGATTAAATGCTATTGTCATGAAGATAGGAACCACAATTTATACCTTAGAAATAAATGGTAGCAGTTAATGGCCACATCTCATTCTCATAACAAACCATAGTCACATATTTACCATTCATCATAGTGAGAGCTCTGCGACAGGAAAACAATCCACGTTACCAGCATGTGATGGAATAAAGAAAACTGGGTTAAGAGAGGAGAAGACTAAGTGAATCACCATTTGTTGATGAAAGTATGCATGTATAGCCAAAATGAAAGAAAGCCTTTGCATATGAGTACAACTGACCCAGACCACAAAGGTACATAACTCAAATGTACCGATACTCATCTAATTCCATGCAGATTTAATATATGAAAAATAACAGGGAAGCATCCCAGTCCAACATACAAGTTCACATATGCTAGTATTGAATAGATTAAACACGTGATCTAGGAATATATGAAGTTGCAG
The DNA here is from genome assembly GCA_028749045.1 of Cupressus sempervirens. Classification (NCBI taxonomy): domain Eukaryota; kingdom Viridiplantae; phylum Streptophyta; class Pinopsida; order Cupressales; family Cupressaceae; genus Cupressus; species Cupressus sempervirens. The sequence continues at coordinate 717,121,088 of CM053789.1, forward strand.
CAAAGATTGAGGCTCATCAAAAACCATGAACGAGTAAATAAATTACCATACCAAAGAACCATAAATGATACTATCAGGAATTGAACCTGTATCGTGGGTCAAGCTTAGCTTGTTACTAGGTGTTTGGTTTGTGGTCAAATCCACCATACGAGATGAGGATGCCTCGTCACTCTACAACCTGAGAGAATAACTTGATTCCATATCAAGATTATAAACGCTATGACAGGACTGCAATCCAATTTCACGCATAAACAGAATAAGAGATTTAAATTGATCGATCCCCAATCAAGAGCAGGCTGAGGTATATCTATCTCCACGGCAGCAAGAGTTTCAAACTAAATAATCAATCCATGCTCGGTTATAAAAAAAGAACGAGGTGGTAGCGGTGGAGGAGTTACAATACCAACAAGGAGTCATCGGCATAAATAATTTAAAATGGCCATCTCAACTTATAAGGCCCAATGGAAATAAAAAAAGAATATGAAAGGTTGACACGCATGAAATAATATTAGACCACCGCCAAGGTGAAAGAAATAATGTTGTCTTAGTATATAGCATCATGGTATCTATAGATACCTATATATATGTATGTATAAATGTGTACATGTGTAAACCCAAACCATATATTTCTTATGCATATGACATATATCAAGTATGCGTATACGTCTTTATATATATAAAGTTGGTTTACATATGTACACATATACATGTATGTACATGTATAGATATGTAGGTATCATGATGTCAACGTGATTATACATTAGAAGGCTCCAACCAACAACACAATTACAAAGGTACAAACTCGCTCAATTTCCAATTCATGCTTACTAATCTCTTTTACTATTAAATGATATGTAATTTAACAAGTTAGCCCATGGTCATCCAACATACACTCTTGTCTACCTAGTCATTATCCTTAGCATTGGTGGTTCAAGGCTTGTACCTATTTGCTCAGTGATGGTCATGCCCCTCCATGCCCAATTCCTTTTTGACAATGCTTCCACCCCTTTGACGTGCTCCCTACAAGGAAATTCCCCACAGTTAAATCATATTACCATAACAAGTTACTAATCATAAATAATCATAACAGCTAACTGCCTTTTCAATTCCATGAATTCACAATAAATAATCGTCTAGCATGTTATCTTCATATGAAATTATAACGACAACCATCTTACCATTTCGCAAGATTATAACAAATTTAACTATCAACTGACTTCATATGAACCTCAACGGCTATATGAACATTTTAAATTGGGTCGAAAATTGGGATGTAATAAAAACTGTTGAGGGTTTACCAACATTCTTCTAATAATCTTTTGATTTTTGAGTTTTTCAGCTCATCGTAATTTATTCAAAAGATGGATGCGAACAATGTCCAGCTGTTGAGGAAACTCCAAAATTAGAATAATAATACACTTTTCCTCAAATGGCTAGCTTCATAGCACCTCCCAAGGAATTTGATCATTGTAATATCCTTATAAAATCTTCAGTTTTTTTGTTGCTTGATAGTGTAATTCCAATCTGTATTAATAAAGGAATTCCCATGTCATATCGGTGATTCTGAGTCTCAACAATAAGCTGTAAGGGATGCGGTAGCACCAACCAAATATTGATGCACAACTAGCGTGTCACGTCGATTCCCCTTAGCAGCTTGATAGCAACACAAATGCCTCCAAACTATGGTGGATGCCAGTGGTAAGGAAGCCTTTGGTTTTCTATAGGACTCAAAATGATTCGCGACAACTCCAATATTATTCCCTCCCAACCATTAGTATGCCCAAGTCATTGTTTCATTATTTCAAACATAAGCATCAGATATATTAATCTTTAATACATTTATTTTCAGCTGCCAATACAATGCCTTCAACCCATAATATTATTCACAAACGGAAATATGAAAACAAGCACCAGTACAAAACCCCACTGATTCTATATTAGTGCCATCCAATTGTCTCTACACCCTCTTGATGCTAGGTATCTGCCGGCGATTTTAAAATTCTGTAGAGAATGGTAATGTTCAAATGAATGATGTTGTCAATAATACTCTGGATTTATGAAATAAGCAGCATATAGTCTACTCTAAATTATTTTGAACCTCATGAACCAATCTCTATTCACATTATGGAAGCTGAATAGTCATGACACATAATCATTTTGTTATTGAATCAGCTAATAAAGTCCTCCGCTAAAGATATAGCATATAATTATTTGTCTTTGATGGTGCTCACGCAATTATTGTCATGAAAATAATTGACGCTATCCAACTATAAAAATTTATTTCCCAAAAAAGTGTCACAACAAACGATTTAATTTATGGAAATTACCAATCTTAAAATAATTTGTTAATAGTATTTGTCCAGTGGAACTTCTACATTCATGCCACCACTTCATTTGCTGGCCAAGACAAAAATCAAATATGTTTACCCAAACGAAACTAGCCCCACCAAATATTATTTGCAAAAACTTAATTCCCGATTGAATAAGTATTAATCTTCAACTTCACTAGATGTGCATAACCATAGTTCAAAATCTTGTTCTCAGCCACTTATCAGCAAGGCAAAAAATATTTTTTGGGCAAATATTGGAGATAAATTAGTAAGTTCTTAGAAAAATATTGGGAATTTTTTAAATGACTTAAAATTTAATTAGAATTGCATTTTTTTTGCAAAAATCAATAAGGAATATGCATCTAATGAGTCAATAAATGAGTGAACAAGCCAAACAAGCTGTGATATATATATATATATATATATATATATATATATATATATATAATGCAATATGTAACAAAATTGCACCTTCATGTGGAATATCGATGGCGGGCAGCCATAGTTAGAGACTCTAAACTGTGAAGAAAACTAAAATTGGCAAATTGTCTTTGTAAAAAGATAAGCAAAATTAGCAAATACAAATGACAATACCATATGAAACTAGTCTACATCTTCCTCTTCTACTTCCCATTAGCTGTAGTAAAAACTATGGGAGTGGGAAGGGGTCTAGCCCTAGCAGTCTACATCTTCCTACGTATCCTAAGGACTTGACACCAATTACATCTGATGGAGCTTCCATATCTAAAATGACCCTGATCTTGTCGAGATATGTTTTCAATCCTTCCTTGCATACTATATGACCAAGAAGTCTGCTTTGTATGACCATAAATCTATATTTCTTTAGGTTCAAGGCCAACCTTGCTCTTTGACATCGATCCATGCTTTCACAAATGACTTTGAGATGATTCTCCTTTCCACTGTAGACGAACCAATCATTCAAAAAGGCTCTAAAATTCCATACTAACATACCATCGAAGATATGTAGTATGATCCTTTGAAACGTGGTTTGTGCATTGCACAGCCCAAACGACATTCTATTACAGGCATACACCCCATCTTCAACGATAAATGTAGTCTTTAGCTTATCCTTCTCAGCAATATTGATTTGATTATATCCTGAAAATCTGTTCATGAAGGAGTGCATTTCATGGCCGGCTACCTCTTCCAAGATGCTATCTGTAAAGGAAATTGGAAAAGGATCTTTTATAGTTACTACGTTCACGCATCTGAAGTCAACACATATCCAGATTTGGTTGTCATCCTTCTTCAATGATATGACTATAGGAGATACTCACTCACTGGTTTGTACTTTGAATATTATCCCAGCCTCAAGCATTTTCGTGATTTCTTCTTGAACTTTGGCTGCCTAGTTCTTATTCATTTGGTATGGCCGTTTGCATACTGGTCTTGCTTCTAGTACTAGTGGTATCCAATGGACACATAACTTCGGAGGTACTCCTTTCAAGTCCATGTACATCCAAGCAAGGGCGTCCTTATACTCCAAGAAAACTTTAAAAGTTGAACACTGGATCCCAGTGGTCCCCTGTAAGAATCTCCTTGGGTTGATCCTTTTCACCAAGGTTTATAGTCTACAGCTCGGCCCCCTTGTATTCTACTTTGTCCTCAAATATATGTGCTAGTTTATTGTTGATAACAACCGCACCCTCCCTGTATTCCTTATAGCGCCCAAGATATCCTTCCTCTGATTCGGCTTTTTGGGTTTGCAACATATTACATTCTAGCTGAAATACTTCATAGTTTCCCATCTGCCAATGAAACAAGCCATTAAGAGAGCTTGTCTCATCTTCCAAGCACTCCCCCAACCAGAGCACTCCATCTAGGTCCACCCCTTCTCTATCTTTAGCCTCTGACTCAAAATTCGATGCTAGGTCCTGACTCACAAATTGGTTTCATAGGTCTATTGTGTACTTTCTACTATCTACCTCTATGGACAAGTTATTTCTCTTCCAATTATGGGTGGCCTTTGCTGTGACTAGCCATCCTCTTCCCAACAGTGCATCGTACCCTTTCTTTTCTAAGGCGATCACCACAAAATCCAGAAAGAGCTGTTGTGTACCGATTATCACCTTTTGCCCCATCAGGGTTCCTATTGGCTTGGTTAGAATACATGGGTGGCCAAAGTGTGGGTTTCCCTATTGCCTTCCATGTTTCCTTAGATAAGACATTTACACCAGATCCTCCATCGATAATAGTATTTGATAGTTTATACCCCATTATTTCGATTTTGACCACCGTTGGTGTCCTCCCTAGCTCTATGGTGAATAGGGTGTTGTTCTCCTTTCCTACTTGTGCTTCCTCTTTCTTCTCCTCTTTAGGGGGTATCCCTTTGATGCTTACTCCCTCTGTTAATGCTACCTGTAGCTGAGGTTTTGTTTCCAATAGATCAGCAATTTTCACCAGAATAGTGGTCTCTGATACTTGTTTCATGATGCTCGGTATAGGTCGGTTGGTAGGAAGTTTATTCGTACTTGCCTTCCCTTCTGCTATCATGTTGTCTTGAATGTCTTTTCTTGCTTCATGAGATGTTTCCTTTTCCATAGCAGCATCTGGGTAAACAAGTTTCTTGGCTTGCATTCTTGTGATAGCAAGGACTTATTTTTCTCGTTCTGCAATATCCAGCATGTTCACCCCTTTTTGCCTAAGGCATTTCGCATCCTCACGATTGTCTGGTCTACACCATTTACAAAACGTTCCTCCATTTTGTCCTCCTGCATTCTGACAGTTTCTTGCAAAATGCCCCCATTCATTGCACTGCCTACATTGGATCATAGGTCTTCCCTTAGAATCATATTGGATTGCTCTTCAGGGTGTGTTGTTATTACTGTTATTATTATTCCCCTGTCTATTATTTCTGTAACCTCCAGGTGAGACTTTTGTATTCTTATTTCATGGAGGGGTGGAGGGTGGTGTGGATTGTTCTCCCTGGGTGAAGAATACTTGCACTTTTTGTGCTTTTAGATTGTAGGAACAGTCTTTGATTGCGTGTCCCAACACCTGATAGATCTCACAAAATGCTTTTCGTGGGTATGTCCCTTTTTATGGCCCTCCTTTTCGCAGTCTATGCACCATAGTTCCTCCCTTCTCTTTTCTCTTCCTTACTTCCTGCTACCTCCTTCATTCATCTCATCATATCCTTCCTCCGGGCTTGGATGATCTTGGATTCATCCCACTTTCTTCTGAGCTTTCACTCCTGCTTCCATGCCTCTTGGCCTTGAAGGTTTTGTTCTCACTTTCTATATCCATTGCATGAGTACAGGCATTGGTGAAGGATTAACGGTGGAACTATTTTCATCTTTTTTCTTAGGGACGGTGTCAACCCTTCAATAAATCACCCTTTCTTCAATCCATCTGCAGGCTTGTTGTTAGGTTTTCCTATCAATTCCTTCAACCTCCTACTATACACTCTGACATATTCATTCTTCCCTTGCCTTGTATTATAAATCTCTGTCACTATTTCATCATCGTCCTGAAGGAGTCTAAATTCTTCTTCAAAGGTTGCACGGAGATTCTTCAATGTATTCTTCTTGCTTGCCTCCAAATCTCTATACCACTCAATGGCTATTCATTCCTCTTTGTGTGGCTGGAAATGCTTTTAGCTATTGATTCAAATCATTCTCTCTGCTTGCTTGCCATATGGTTATGCATGTTTTGCAATGACATACGGGGTCCTTTGAGTCGTCCCCCATGAGTCTAGGGAGTTTTTGTTTGTCCGTTGTCATTCTTCTACTGTTTTTCCCTCTTGTCGCAACACTCCCTCCTAACAGGCTAATTCTTAGGTGCTTGTCTCAACGGTATCTCCTTCTCCTAGGTTGGGGTTTTGTTCCTATCGATGCTCTTTGCATGCAGGGGTTTCAGGGTATCTTTACCTTGCCTTCCTTGGTGTCTTAGAGATAGCCAAATTGACTATTCCTTCGATTGTATTTTCAATCAACCCTTCTTAGATTCTGAAGTGGTCCCTTTGTCTCCTTAGATTACATCTTTCCTCTTGTTGGACGCGTAACATCCTCAGGGCGACTTCCTCCTCAATTTCTTCCTCTAGCACCCACCTCTGATATTTTTTTGGAATCAGGGGCATGAATTGGTTTAGTGTCTATATACCTTGAGTTATCATGCTCCTCCAAGTCCCATTCCCTTGTCCTTTTAGTGAACTATTCGAGTACTTGTTGCCTTCTTTGCTCTCTTTCTGTTTCCACTCTTTCTTCCTCCACGTACCAAGTTTCCTGCCAATAGTCAAGGGATCTGTCCAAGTAGATCATACACCACTGGTGGTACCGAAAGTTTGTCCCGTACCGTGCTCTCCAAAACCGCTCTCCCAAGGGCTTCTCTTTGCATGTACTAGTCGACAAAAACTTCCTAGGCTGTCACCAAATCGTGTGTCAACTGATCTCCTCTGATTATTTACTCTTCACTATCATTGTTCGTTACTTGTATACGTGGTAGGAAGGGTCTTCCCATTACTCCATCCTGCCTCGTCAACAACGTCCAGGTTCAGACTTAGGCAATGGCACTAAAATGTAGAATGGTGATTATCCTACGTTATATAGAGTACTAGAACGTAGATTCAATAATACCAATTGAAACATTCATTACACGTACCAGCATACCAAGATGGCGAGGAAATACTATTGCTTTTATTGATTACCAAAAATATGAGTACATCATCCATATTCCAAAGTTCTTATATGAGGGTCGGTTGGTTGGAAAACCAACCGACGCATCTCCTCACCTTCTAACTACCCAAACCCCACAAAGCTTAACTATTTCTAATTACAATATTACTTTATTATGTATTACATGAACATTGAAGAATTCCTTGCAAGAGTTGATGCCGAGGCTACCGAGAATATGATATGGATCAACTTCAAGTGAGGCCATATTCATTTGTTGTCCACTTTCCCCTTGGCAGCCCATGAGGTGGAATTCATTCTTGCATGTGCAAGACATTTTGATGCAGCTCCTCAAACCATCAAAGATCAAGATGGTAATACTATCATTAGTCTGGATCCTGAGACTATCGATCGTATTTTCCATATTCCTCATACTCCAGCTGTCACAAACATCACAAGACAAAAGGCTTTGGAGTAGTGGAACGAAGACATTTATTGCACCAAGTTCGTCAATGATAATTGGATGATCACTAAGAGGCTGAATCTTGTTAGATGGCCAAAAGGTGTGCGCTGCTATGATTTCAAATAAGAGATTAATGATCTCATCACATTTCTCAGTCGCTTAGCAAGGCTTAGGGATTCAAACATCTTTGAACCCTGGATGTACAAGTATATTTCTCTTATTGTAAGGTCGAAGAAGAATATATTTTGGGCTGAATTAGTGAGTGATGCAATCTGTGAACAGTTGGTAATCGTGTTGACTCTAGGCATGTTCAACATGAACTCCTACTTGGTGTCTATTGCTGCTGCCCTAGGTTCCTTCTTAGGTTTATCAACCAAAAATGACAGGTCTAAGGTGCACGTGTGGGAGTACTATGATCAATTGCCTCTGAAGCAAAGCCGGATGCACTTCCAAAGGGTTCAGGATGCCTTGTTTGGGCATTACATGTGCTTGTTTGACAAAGAACTCCCAAACAAGCGAATTATTGATGAGGTGGGAAACAAAGTGAATGAGTATGGGTGCATGTTTACAGCTTCCCAACTTCACATATCTACGACTTGGATGTTTCAAGAGAGAGCCATACACTTTGCCAAGGTACCCTACATACAAGATTGTACTCATGGAACTGGCAAGACAACTCATGGAGGTACAAGGTTATCAATCCAGTTTGCACTGGCCAGGACTGGGGATTTCATCACGCAATCCCTTGAAGATTGGTGGGTACTCTTTGGATACTATGTCTAAAGCGAAGAACATAGAGTTTGAACTTCAAAGAATCACACTGAAGAAGTTTGCAGCCATAAGTTGCTTTGACTGGAGAGGACTGCACCATAAAACAAGGAAGCAATTCCTACACATACATCGCCTAGAAGATCTCTGGATTGATGTACGTACCGAGGTGGATCTATAGCGCATGGACTACACTCGGTTAACTTTGAAACAAATTGTGGATTTCAACTTATCAGCAATCCCTGCTGGATTTGAAGATAATGATCAAATCTTGGATCCCGACTATATTTGCTATTTTTAGTTTCCTTCTGAGTTCAAACTATGGCTGCCAGCCATCTGCATTCTACATGAGGATGCGATTTTGTTACATATTTGTATTTATGTATATCTAGATCAGCTCGTTTGGTTTGTTGACTCATTTATTCACTCATTAGATGCATCTCCTTTTTGAATTTTGAAATGCATTTTTGATAAAATTTAAGCCATTTTTTAAATTCTTGATATTTTCCTGAGAAGTTTCCGCTTATCTTTGATATTTCCCAATTTTTTCAGTTGCCCTCGCCCATAAGTTGTCAATAACGATATTTTGAACTATGATACAAATGATCATCCATTTCCTTCTTGGCAACCATGAGATTTTTGTGTACAATTAAAAAAAATTCCAAACATATCAGGTTCATTTATGAATATATTCATATCTGCATTTTCAATTACATTTGTTACTGACATTTTCCTTGGCTGAGAGACAAGATATTAAAGTTTCTTTTTCATTTGACTAGATAAGGAATTTCTTAATTGGTTTTGCATAGGCTCTTGTCGCCACTGCAGTTGCCAAAAGGGACTACAAGAAGGCAAAAGTTGTTACATTTCGTATCCTTAAGGTGAGATAGGTCTCAGTTTCAAACATTGTTAGATACAGTCTCTTTACATATTTATTATGGAATCTTTTGACAACTGGGTACTTCAAGAATTTTTGTTGACAAAAATAATTTTGTGTTGAACTAGTTAGATTCATTCATCTTGCAAGTTCTGACAAAGCTACATGTCACTCCCATCTTTTCAAATATGCTGCAGATAGGACTGGGGTGTGGTCTAGCTTCAGCTCTGATTCTGTTTTTAGGTTTCTCGCATTTTTCAAAATTATTCACAAACGATGCAGCTGTCTTTGAAATTATGACTTCTGGAATCCTGGTACATAGTCAAACCACTAAACAAACATGCTAAACTTATTCTTTGCCCTATTATTTGTTCAATGAATGTAACTCAAAGTCGCTGTTTTCCTGTTTTGAGAATGTGAATTGGTTGTTTGACTCTGCAGTTTGTTGCTGGAACTCAACCATTTAATGCCCTTGCATTTGTGTTTGATGGACTTCATTATGGAGTATCAGACTTTGCATATGCAGCATACTCAATGGTATGTTTTATGTTGCTGTATGACAATTTATAATACGAATCAGACACATTTATTGCTATACCAGGTACCCATTTTCTGTAGCTCAAACATTATATATTAATTAGGCTTAGACTTCACAGACATGACTCGGAGTGATTATGCAGATAGTAGTTGGAATAATATCCTCTGCGTGGTTGGTGGTTGCACCATCTACTTTGGGTCTTGGTGGAGTCTGGATAGGTTTGGGTCTTTTCATGGGTTTACGCATGGTAGCTGGGTTCTTGAGGTAAGCTACATTTTTAGGAAACCCATCTCAAGCTTTACCATTATTGCCTTGGATCTAAGTTGCATTTAAATTTATTTTGCAAATGTTACTCTTCTATCACAATTAGCTCTTACAGCCAAACAGTTTTTGGAGGTTTCATTCTTGTTAAATATTTGTTATTGCCCATCCACTTTTGAAAGAGTTCATATCATAAAACATGATTCACTTTCATTAATTGACTACAAGAACAATTTCAGTTAGTTTATCAAGTAACCTACTGATTGGCTGTTCCAGGCTGGGTGCTAAAAGTGGCCCTTGGTATTTCTTGAGGCAAGACATGGAGGAATCAGATATTGGAACTTAAATAACAGATCTTCCCCAAGCATTTCTCTTTCCAAGCTGTTCATCTTTGGATGACGTATTGTATTATCTGGTCTTTATTACCATGTAAAGGAGCTTCTAATAGAGGTAGTTTTGTGCAGCTGAAATTAAAGAAAGATGAAATAAAAGTCTGCATGGTTATATCTTATAACTTTGAAGCAATGTATCCAAATTTCCCTTGTGTGGCTATCTAGTTGTAGAAATTGAATCAAATATTGATGATGAATAGAGAAGCATGGTACTCTCAAGCACGCTCACTTTTCTAGGAAGGAGAAAACATGGGCAATCAACTAGACACAGGTGGAGTTAGCTACCAGTAAGTACATGGCTGTACAGTTCATTAACTTTTCTTGCACTAGATTTGCCTCCTCTGTGAGCAAGCTTGGTGCGCATGGGGATTTTAACTGAGAATTAACGAATTTCAGCATGAAGTCATATCGACAAAGGGTAATTTGTAAAGACAAGTGACACAGAGCAGGTCAATCATTTGTTGGTTATTTCTCTGAGTGATAGACAGTTAGAATACATTTAATTTGCATTATCAATCCACAGCAGTATCAGTTTAAAATATGTTAGAATGCTATTCTGTCTGTGAATGAATGATTATCATACACATCTACCTCACAAACAATGAGAAAATAAAATGGCAGTTCAACAGTTGCTGTACTCACTGAAATCATCTTCAGGGCTGGTGTTTTTGAATGTAATTATATTAATAAACCCATCTTGTTATGATTAGAATTGTCAAAAAGTATGCTGTAGATGGTAAGTCAGACCTGTGGATTTCACCAGAAAAGATCTTGTCAAACTGCTACCTTAAAAAAGAGAAACCGCTAAGGTAAATCTTAATGCTCTTTTTTGGTTTGGTTCCCTGAATAAATATCAATTTTGTGAAATTTACGATCCGTGGCATGCCATGGTACATAATGGAAAATGAAATGCAATTCTAAACAGAATGATTACAAAAGAGAAAATATCTATTTTCTAAAAAGAAACAGAAAGACCAACACAAATAAGAAGATGAAAGATTAACTTCTTTTTTCTCTTAGCTTTTATATATTAAGCTTTTGTCCCAAACAAAAAAAGAAATATTGATATATTTAAATCATTTAAAAAATACTATAGGAAGTATTCATTGTAGTTCTTAAGAAAATGAAGTTGAATAGATGATAGATGTAAATTGTGTATCTTTAAACATGTAGAGTTTACTGCTGATCAGTAATTCCCAAATGTCAGGTTTACATGAAGAACTACAACTGACTCAGTGGCATCTGCTATGCAATCACCAATTGGTCGCGTGTATCCATCATGATAAGGAGTCAACTTGGATGGTATTGATCCAATATCATTTTATTCTTCCAAAAACATAAAATCTAGTTGACGGAGTTTGAACATGAAAAGAAAGCTAGTAATTCTAGCCTTTCCAAGGATGAATAATTTTACACTTAATGCTGCTCTAGAATTAACATTCTTGTATTGTGAGAAATTGAGAAATACAGACGTCATGCAACGGTTATTTGAATTTGTTGGGAGGACATTTTTCAACTGACAATTTTGGATAAACTCTAGTTGCAAAATAGGATGACCAGCCACAACGTGTGAGATAGAGTCTCTCCTACCTTAAAGGGAAGGCTCCCCCTTCTCACCATTCCTTGGATCAACTGAAGGTAAGCAACAAGTTGAGAGATTTTGTAAGAGATGTTACCAATATTCGTTCCTCTTAACTTTCAGGAAAGAATCCACTTACCTGTGGAGCGAGTGATGGGCAGGTTGAAATCTCTAACTACACTTCTATCTAAAAGTTGAAAATGGTGATACTGATAAACCAACACTAACTCAAAGGCTAGCTGAAAGTGTACCAATTTGGCTCTAAGTTTGGTCGTAATTCTATATGAATAAGCTTTACTAATAGGGTACAAAGACTTCCAAAATTAAAGATATCCTAATTATTTTGTGAATCAAGAAATAGATATAAACTACAGACAGCTTCTAATCTTAATATCTCTACAATTGCTCCTAGTCAAAACTCTAGCTCCAATAGCTTCTTAACTCATTTTACACTCAATAATCAAGAACGCAAGATTACATGAACCAAAGATAACATATGCAAATCACAGACAAAGCTTTCAATTCACACAAGTAACAGTTGCACTCAATCAAAGTTTAGTTTCAATTGCTCTTTTGTATTCACTTTTCTATCAAAATAGTGTTGCACAATCAAAGTTTTGCTGGCACAATTTCTCCAAAGCTCTCTTGCATACAATAAAATATAATTTTACAATAAGAGGGCACTCCTTTATATAGACAAATGAGTTGAGAAAAAGATGCAGGAAAAAGTGTGACCAACATTGACCTGGTCTAACTAAAAGAGAAATTATTGGGTTACATGCAGCTTGTTAAGAATATTAACCAACATAAACCTACAGGTCTAATAGTACAAACCATATGTTCTCTTAATAGTAATATATATCTCTAATGTTGGCATTTAATGATATATACATCTCTCCTATAGGTGCCAAGTTAGGAACGGTTATGCCCCTTGAGGGACATACCCTTTAGAAAGGATATATAAGTAGGTTGTAAATGCAAATTATAGGACACACAGTTACAGCAGTCTACTTCAATAAGCATTTTATATCCTGCAATTTATATCTGAGATTCTCTATCACAATAAAAGGTTAAATATTTATTATTGTATCTGCATTATAATAAGCACTAATTTCATCAATATTCATACTACTTAGAAGATCATTCTCAGCATATAAGATTGGATTAAAAGTTTGATTAAGAGATAAGGATTTAGTAGAAACTTTACATGGTATCAGAGCTCTAGTAATCAAACTTAGGCTCTGCTAAATTTCAGTAATCAGACTTTGTACACATCAAGCAACAATCTTCTATTTTCCATGGCTTACACAATCAGACCCGAGGACAAGTTTGATGGGAAAGAGCACTTTGAAGCCTAGAAGTTCAGAATCATGATGATTCATGAAGAGAACAATGTAAAACAATTAATTGATGGAGCATCCAAACAACCCCTAGTTGAACTTCACAAATCTATCTGAAGCAGGGGAAATAGAAAAGCTATTCAAATCATCTTGGATGGAGTTAAAAATGATATTGTACCTATGCTTACAAAACATCAAACTGCCTTTGATATGATGAATGCATTACGAAATCCCTATGAAGTAAACAATGCAACCAGGGTTCTTGCACTAAAAAGGCAATTGAATCATATTCAGATAAAGAAAGGAGAATCGACAAGTTCTTACTTCTTAAGAGTTGTCAGCATTAGAGATGAACTATCAAGCATAGGAACCATCATTAGTGATACAGAATTAACACTTATGGCTATAGATGGATTGTCAGATTCATGGGAGACATTCACACAAGGAATAAGTGCCAGAGATCAGCTCCCAGACTTTAACAGACTCAAGAATGATTGTCTTCGAGAGGAATCCAAAAAATTAAAGAAAGGAGGGAAACCAAAAGTAAAAGATGAAGAACTTCACATTCTTAATAGAAATTCATATAAAGGCAAGAAGAAGCATTTCAAGGAGAAAAAGGGAAATTAAAAGAATGGAAAGCCCAAGAAAAATCTATCTAAAATAAAGTGCTTCAAATGTGAAAAATTTGGACACTATAGATCTAATTGTCTTGAAAATTTCAAACAACAGGAAAATTGTACAAATGTCATTAGAGAAGAAGATACTTATGATCCTAAGAACCATGTTTTGTATTCCTCTTTATCAAATGAAATTTCAAATAAAGCATGGGTAATTGATAGTGGATCTTCTAGACATATAGCAAGATACAAAGAAACTCTAGATTCTTTATCAGAGAAGGTTAACAGTGAAGTTATCATTGGTGATAACTCAGCACACTCTATTGAAGGAATTGGAAATTGTACTTTGAAATTAAAATCGAGAAATACTCTTCTTATTAAAGGTGTACTCTACGTACCAAGGATTAAAAGAAACTTAATCTCAATTACAACACTTGAAGATGATGGACACAATGTTGCATTCGTGGATGGCAAAGTATTAGCTTGGGCTAAGAACTCTTCCATCAAGAAAGCAAAGTTAATTGGTCAAAGAAATGGATATTTGTATGAATTGAATACAGAATCTAGTTGATCCATTCAAGCCCTAGTCCACGAAGCCAAAGATTCAAATGAAATATGGCATAGAAGATTAGGGCATCTAAATTTTAAAACTTTATCAACTATGGAAAAGATGGTTACTGGATTACCCAAATTCAGTAAAGACCACCCTAGTATTTGCAAAGGGTGTGTTCTAGGTAAAAGCATTAGAAGTCCCTTTCATGATAGTACTAGGAAAACAAATATTGTACTAGAATTAATTCATTCAGATTTATGTGGACCTATGTCTGTTCCTTCTCTTAGACGATATTAGTATTATATCTTGTTCATATATGACTTCTCTAGGAAAACATGAATTTACTTTTTTAAATGCAAAGAATCAGAAGAAATCCTACAAAGATTTAAAGAACTCAAAGCACTAATTGAAAATGTTTTAGGACATAAAATTAAAGCCCTTATAACTGATAACGGAGGAGAATATACCTCAGACTTGTTTAAAAGGTTTTGTAAAAAATCGGGGATTAAGAGGGAGTACATTGTTCCTTATAACCCAGAGCAAAACAGAGTAGCAGAAAGAAAGAATAGGACAATTATAGAAGTTGCTAGGGCTATGATTTTTGACCAAAACTTAAAATATTATCTTTAGGTAGAAGCCTCTTGTACTGCTATATATATTCAAAACAGAAATCCTCACTCCTATCTTAAAGATAAAACACCTGAAGAAGTATTTACTAAAGTAAAACCCAATATAAGTCATCTTAGAATTTTTGGATGTCTTGTATATATCCATGTTCCAAAAGAAAAGAGAACCACGTTAGAACCCTTTGGGAGGAAAGGTATTTTTGTAGGGTATAGTGAAACTTCTAAAGCATATAGGATTTTCATAACTAGATAGAAAACTATTGAACTTAGCAGAGATGTAATCTTTGAAGAAGATATTGCATTCAAAATAGCCATAAGTTCTGATGAATCTTCTCCTTTATCTAGTTTTGAAAGAAATAGTGAATCTGGGTCCCAAAGGGAGAATTTAGAAGAAATCGAAGATGAAATTCAAAATATGAACCTTGAAGAAAATTCAAAGAAAAGACCACTTTGGGTCATTAAAACAGTTGAAGCAGCTCAAGACTTTGTTGCACCTTCCAGAACAGTCAGAGAAAGCAAAAGACCTAAAAGATTCTCTGGTTATATAGCTAACATAAGTGATTTATCCAAAACAGAGCCAACCAATCCCTCTGATGCTATTAAACATACAACTTGGAAAGATGCTATGACAGAAGAATACCAATCTATTATGAAAACTAATGTTTGGAAAATTGTTCCAAGACCTAAAGGAAAATATGTTGTTTCTTCCAACTGGATATTTAAAATAAAGCATGTTGCTAATGGTAGTATTGAGAAGTATAAAGCCAGATTTGTAGCTAAAGGGTTTTCTCATAAAGAAGGGATTGATTATGAAGAAACTTTTGCACCTGTTGCTAGATATACCTCCATAAGAGCAATCTTAGCAATTGCCACATCAAAGGGATGGAAAGTACATTAAATGAATGTGAAAACAACATTCCTAAATGGAAAGATTTCAGAAGAAGTATATCTAGAGCAACCTAAAGGATTTGAAACTCATGATCCTAAAGCTTTTGTTTGCAGGCTCAAGAAAGCTCTCTATGGTCTTAAACAGGCTCCCAGGGCCTAGTACGAAAGAGTTGATAAGTATCTCACCCGCTTAGGATTCTCCAAGAATGAAGCTAATCCAAATTTATATTATAAAAGAGATAAAGATGATATGGTAATTCTAATATTGTATGTTGATGATCTATTAATAACAGGTGATGATAATCTCATAGATCGGTGCAAGAAAGATCTAACTAGAGAATTTGAGATGAAAGATTTGGGACTCCTTCATTACTTCCTTGGACTGGAAGTATAGCAGAATTATGACAATATCATACTAAATCAAGGAAAGTATGCATCAGATATTTTAAAGAAATTTGGAATGTGGAATTGCAAACCTATGTCTTCTCCAATGGAGACTAATCTACTTAAACTTAAGGAAGCAGCTACAGAATCACCATCCATAGATTCTACTCTCTATAGATAGATGATTGGGTTTCTTATCTACTTAGTAAATACAAGACCAAATATTTTCTATTTAGTTAATGCCTTAAGTCAGTTTATGTGTGAACCGAAGTAGATTCACTTAGTCGCAGTTAAACACATTATGAGATACTTACAAGGCACTCTTAATCTTAGACTCAAATATCATAAAATTGCTTTAGACTTACATGGATTCACTGATTCAGATTGGGGTGGAAGTGTTAAAGATAGGAAAAATACTTCAGGATGTTGTTTCAACTTGGGATCAACAATGAAATCTTGGATATGTAGAAAGCATTCTTCAATAGCACAGAGTTCCACAGAAGCCGAATATATTCCAGTAATGGCCTACCAAGAAGCAGTATGCCTAAAGAAGTTACTTGTGGGATTATTTGGACAAGCTATGAATCCCACAATTATTCATTGTGATAATCAAAGTTCCATCAAGCTCTTAGTGAATCTAGTTTTCCATGACAGGTCCAAGCATATTGAAATTCCTTACTATTATATAAGAGATATGGTAGATAGGAATTTTGTAAAATTGGAATACATTTGCACTGTAGATCAGACAGCAGACATACTCACCAAACCTCTATCTAGAGTGAAGATAATAACACTTCAAGAGGAGACTTGGTATGGTTGAGTTGTAATCGATTTGTACTCTCTTGATTATTAATAAAAATAATTTTATTTTGTCAGGCTATTGACTGTTAGGGGCTCCACCATTTGTATTCATTATTTTAAGAGGTGACGATCTCTGAAAATAATGAACACTTGTATAAAACATTATGAGAGATGGCTATCTCTTAGATAATGTACTAAATAGTAGAGTTCTACTGTAAGATCTAGACGAGTTCAAGATCATATCGTGATGTTGACATTGCTATGTTCATGGGTCACAGATTAGATAAAGGAATATTAGTATTCTTTGGGTTTATCCTGTATTATGGTAGATGTTAAAACTCAGGATCATATTGTGATATGGAAATACCAGTTTCTATGAAATCATAACTTGGATAAATGAAGAGATTACTCTTCAGATTTATCCTATATAGTATCATTAGTGGCAGTGATTTGTCATATCACAAGTTTAGTAATATGACTTTGTATCATGTGTTCTATGATACCCCATACTAAGGAGAGACAGACAGATATAGAGTATTAATTCTTGCTTATTCATCTGTATCGGTGTTGCTAGATATAATATCTCTCTATAGGATTATCAGATTAAGAGGGAGTGTAAAGAATATTAACCAAGATAAACCTACAGGTCTAACAGTATAGACCATACTTCCTCTTAATAGTAATATATCTCTAATGTTGGCATATATATATATATATATATATAGGTGCCAAAGTTAGGAAGGGTTATGTCCCTTGAGGGACATACCCTTTAGAAAGGATATATAAGTAGGTTGTAAATGCAGATTATAGGACACACAGTTACATCAATCTGCTCTTATAAGCATTTTATATCCTACAATTTATATCTGAGATTCTCTATCACAATAAAAGGTTAAATATGCAGTATTGTATCTGCATTATAAAAAGCACTAATTTCATTCATATTCATACTACTTAGAAGATCATTCTCAACATATAAGAGTGGATTAAAAGTTTGATTAAGAGATAAGGATTTAGGATAAACTTTACACAACTTGCATTACATGTAATTACATCTTGTCATGCAATGCATCCTTTTTTTATCTACAAACAAAATTAAAAACAAAATGACAATCTTAAATATTGTTCTTTGGTACCTTGAATTTGATGATAACATCACGCATTATAGGAAGATAAGAAATCTTCATTGTCTTTAATATTGCCTCTATCCTTACTACATCTGCATATGTTGATTGCACAACCTTGGAATTTTCCGCCAAAGAATCTTACAAGTGCTTTGCCAAAGATTTATGCAAAGCAAATTCGTTCATTGTGTGAGAGCCAAAATCTTCAAAATCTAAATCAACATTGACCCTAATTATATATTCTAAAGTCATTCTTTCAACTGCAATCAAGCTAACATGTTCATCAAGAATCTGACATCCCATTTTCTCTAAATCGCATGTGATCCCTATTTCTATTGTTTGGCAATCTCCAAGGGTTGTATGCAACTTTGTCATTAGTTTTCTCAGTGTTTCTTCTTTGTAGCCCATAAGTCCTTGATATCTGAAAAACATTTTGCAAGATGGGAGAATGTCACATGAAACCATAGCATCTAAATCAAACTTAGCAATCGCATCTCAGTCATTAAGAGTCCCAATCATCAGCTTCTTGAGTCAAGGAAGAAATCAAATCTTGTTCCATCTCATCCATGTCTTTGATACACCTAAGGAGTTTAATCGTATCTATAATAGCTTGAACTCCTTCATAAATAACTTCTCCCATCCAAGACTTGGCAGCTTCAACTATCCTTTTCTCCCTAGATGGCATAGACACAACAACAACATTTTGAGAAGATTGTTGCCGGATAACTTCATTTAAGTGAGCAACCTCATGTTTGAACTAATTTTTTCGTTTCCCATAATTCATGGTTGCTTTGTGATACATTCACAAGTGCATATTGAGCATCTTGTAAGCAACTAAGTCGTGATTGTTTTCCAATCTCTACCTTGGTGAACTTGTAATCAAAACAAGTAAGTTCTTTAATAGGTTTGTCCACCTATGACTCGACAACTTCTACAAACTTGGTTTTTTCTGAATCAACTAAAATCCTTTAAGCAATCTTATCTTTCGAACATTTGAACTTATTTTCTTTACATGAAGGTTATCTAGGGGTATGACCACTCTCGTTCTCTTCATTGTGACCATGCTTAACCATGCAGGCAAGCTAAAACTTTCATATGTGGAAGCAGGTATAGTGGAGACAATTGGCATTGATCCTGATTGTATCTCTATCATAACTGAGCAAGATTTAGTTTGCACAACTGAATTCATAGGTACATGACAAGAGGAATTTGCCATGAGCAATTCAAAATCTGTTAAGGATGTATCAAGTTGAGTGTAATGTCCCCATTTTTGGCAAATCTATGCAGTTGATAGAGTTAGCTCATCATAGCGACCCTTGTGAGCTGACAGGGTGTTTTGGGGGTCCCAACTGTGGACTAACTATTTTTAGTAGGTCTATTTTTGGCAATTGCTATTTTTGGTAGTGCAGTGGGTGGCTTCAACAGTTGGTCGTCACCTACAGTAAACAAGGTTAATAATTACATGAGCTCTTATTTATTTATTAATCATTAAGTTGCATTATTATAATAATGTTTATATTATTATTATAATGACATTAAGAGATATTTCTAAAAAGCGTATTGGAAAGTTTCTAGTTTTGAGTTCTTTTAGGAAACTTCCACAATTCATGAGGTGGAGTTATTTATGAAACTTTGGCCAACGAAAGATTATAAATGAGAGTTCATTGCATTGGGAAAAGCACGCTTGAAAATTTAATTGCTTTTGTTGCCTTTGTGGCTTTTTCCTAAAGTCTAAATTGTGAGCCCTTGTTGAAGTATAAGGGTCTCTGAGTTTCTGATGTTTGAAGTCTTTGCTAAGGTATAGTGGCTTCACTGGTCAAATCTCCTAATTGTCATTATCTATGTCTAGGAGATTGGAATTATAATTTTGAGAATTCTAAGTTTGTAAATTGAAGCAGTCATTGCTAAGGTATTGCGATTGTCAAAACTCCTACTGTCTATACTGTCTGGAGTTTGGTTGATGATGATAGACTAACACTTGGAATATATCTGAATTACTCTTCAATTGGTGGTTGCCACTGGAAATTGAATTCTAATTTGAAGGAGTGTCAAGTATCATTTGGGGGTAGCATTCTAAGTTTCGGAATAAGTCCAATCCCATAGCCTTTTGTGGGAGTTGAACGATATTAAATTGGGCTTGCAAAATGTTAATGGTTGCGTGGATGTTCTAACCACAGTCGTAGGAGAATACTGGGTCTACATATTGGTGTCGGCAAGTGTTTGGAGGAGTGCTTTGGCATTTGTTGAGTTGGTTTTGCATTCCCAACTAGTTGCGGTTGGTATTGGAGTGTCTTGAGCACGTCAAGTGGTGTTGCTCACTACCTACGGCCTTCCTAAAGCAATTCAGTTGAGCATTTGGACCTTGGACATAACTTTTGCATTGATCATTGCCATCTATTTTTCAAGTCAAGTTCATTGTTATTTATTTTGGTTGTATGAGCCAATTAATAAATTGTTGCATACATTTTAATGATTAAATAAATTCATCAACGTTTGTAGAGCTAGCAAAATACAAAGCAATAAGAGAAGTTTTCTTTTGCTTTGATTAGACAAATTTTGGTTGGCTATGTGCATTTATTGTTATAAGAAATCAAAGGAATTTGTATGTTTTAAGGAACCAAGAAGCAAAACTATAAAGATTGAAAAAAATGTAAACAAAATTCTTTACACCCAATTAGTTATCAAATTGAGCCAAGTTGGGCTTTTTACATTGAGGAACTTGATCCATTGTGAGAGTTGGAAAATCCTTGAACACACTTCCCAAATGTTCATATTGTTCATTTGTTAAAATGGGAGGAGTTGTTGAAGATATCGGAAGAGCCAATGTATTGACTTTTAAAGTCGAGATAGGTGTGAAAACAATGGAAAATGAATCCACATCATCATCTATCTCATCCCAAAAAGGTGCTTTCTACATGGATGGTTCATGAGTTTGTGTAGGTCTTAGGGGAGATGTGATCATAACTTATCCTTCTTCCTCATCCCTTGACTCCTGAACTAGTTCAAGGATCTGAGATAATTTAAGTCCCTTTCTGCCATTTAACTTGAATTTAAGAGATTTCTTCACATCAGAAGAAGCACCGTCTTTACCTGTGATATCCAACTGTGAATTCCTTTTAGGAGGAACAAAACTTCCACAATCCAAACCCAATTTTGGATTACCTTATGTTGTCATTGAATAGGAAAATGGCATCTTTTATCAAAACCAACTTGATGATATTCTGGATCAAGAATATTGCCATCATCTTTGATTTGAAAATCTAATGAGATCTCAAGCATGTTAAAATCAATGATCTATTGCAAAGTCAATTTGCAATAGTCCATTTTCATTACATCGAATTATGACTGCATATTGATCCAAACATCTTCAATATGATGAACACGTGTAAAGGACCTCTTGATTTGAGAATTCATTTCTTTGTAATCAAAGCCAATTTTGGCTTTGAATCTCTTCAAAGTGATCAATTGAAGTTTTGCTTTCATAGTTTTTTTCTTTATGTATAGAATTAATCATACAATTACTAATTACCAGGGGTTTGGCAGAAGAAATACCAAAACCTAGCATATGCAAAGCATGTTGATTAGATTGAACTTCCGTGAGTTGTTTGGCCGATTTCATTAAAATGATCCTATTAGTAGCATACCTAGGTAAGGTATATGGCTCTCCTTTAAAGTACCCAATCCTCAAGTAAAGGTTGGAAATTGGATAAAGATACAACCATACTAATTTAACTTCTTCCAAGCTTCATCAAATACCCTTTAACAAACAATTGTCTTTCAAACAAACATCGAAAATACCCAAAGAAAGCATCTTGAACTCTTCCGTAATGGTACTTACTATTAGCCAGAGTAATCTGATCATAGTAATCCCAAATTGGAATTTAAATACGATCTCCTTTGGTTGAGAGTCTAGAAAAGATCCCATGGCAACAACAATATAAACAAGGTAGGAATTCATGTAGAAAGGGAGTGAAGTCCCTACAGTGAACAACTACTGACAAAATGCAGTGCTGATTAGTTCTCTGCAAAAGACATGCTCCTTAATATCCATGATCTGGAAAATGAACTTATACATCCATGGTTCAAAATTGGTGGAATCCTTGAGACCACAAATCCTGCTGAGAAGGATAATTGAGTCTTTGTACTTGTACTTGAAATTAGATCTGTGAATAGTCCTTGGCCATCTCAAAATATTGTTTATCTTGGAATCCAACAAATATAGATTCACATACTTCTGATAATCTCCCTTATTCTCATTTCATATCTCCAATGATGATTCTTTAGTCAAATCTACGCATTTTGCATTCTGTGGCACTTTGAAAATCTGCTCAATAACCTCTAGATCAAGGCTTATAATAACATTGTCATCAACACCCTTGATCATTTTTTACTTTGGACTGAAATATTTTGCACATCCAAGAACAAACATTGGTTCTAGGGCAGCCATTGGAAACATAGACATCAAGTGAATATGACTCATTTTGATACGTTTTATTTCATGACTAATAGGAGCTTCTACCCTTTGCAAGAAATCAATCATGTCTACATATCCAATCTTTGTATCTAACACATTGTCAAGAATAGATGTGACATGAGATTGAATGGCATGAGACAACTCTTTATCAAACTGGTATTTCATTTTGCCCTTAGATTTTGATGGTGAGGGCATCTCTTGTGCTCGTGCTACAACACAAAAATTTCATAATGTGAACACATCATTAGAGGATATTTCCATAAAAGGTTGATTCAAGGTATGGTTTAGACCCTTCAAGGATCTAATGAGATGATATCAAAAAGAGATATCATGCATTTGCAAAAGATGGAAAACGGTTCATGAAGTAGTTATGAAAAGAGATGGATATGCTTTGAAACATGAAAGTGGAACACATGGGAATGCGTGTGAATGAAGACTCTTGACTTCAAAATGTGATTTGGGCTTTCAAGATGTCATTGCACAGAAAGTAGATTACATGTATATGCAACATGTAATGAAGAAATGAAAGTGAGATGACATGCGAATGCAGATTGAGAATGAGCTTACATGTAAATGCGTATGAAATGCATTATGACAAGAGAAGTGGAATGACATGTATGTTGCTTATGAAGTGTAAGTGCATATGGAAGGACTAAATGCAATGTGCCTTGAGGCGAAGTGAGCTTTTATAGACATCTTTGAGGAAAGGTGAAGTCCAAGTACATGGGAAAACATGCACATGACAGTTTTTAACGTTTTAAAAGTGACTTTCAATCAAAAATGAGTTCTCAAGATGCAATTACGTGTAAAGGACTTTTCATGTAATCATGACATGCGATTTGGTGCAGAAAGTGAGATGAGTGAGAATGGAATTGGAGAATGAGAATACATGTGTGGATGATGGATGAAAATACATGTAATCGCATGTGAAGAATGAGATGTGAAGTGTTGTGACATGGAAAGTTGGAAATGAAATGAAATGATGCTCTTGCATGAAATGGGAGGTGGAGTGAAATGAAACATGCTCAAGTTCTTGGGAAAGAACTTGCAACTTTTTCAAGATGAAGAAAAACCAAAACGCAAATAAGCAAAACACAAAAACAAACACAAAAGAAAAATGTACCTTTGGCAAAAGAATCAAACATGTCAACAAGAAAGCTACTTCAATATTCAAATTCAAATTTGGAGTTTAGGGAAAAGCCAAAAACATGAAAATGAAACATTTCATCATTTTTAAAGGAAAAATGCACTTTCCATGGCATCTAAATCAACAATGTAAAGCATCAAGCTAAAACATGCATAAAATCAGCAAGATAAGCATGAAATTAATTAGTAAGAAAAAAAAGTCCGCTTAATGATTATATGCAAAAAATGAAGGAGAAAGAAACTCCAAATTTGAAAATCTTCAAACAACTTGGACTTCTTCAACCTTGCAAAGAGGAATGTGTAATGGGCAGAAAATGAGGCATTTTTCATGCCCAATCCCAAAAAACGTGCCCTAGAATTTCTACCAACTTCATTTTTTAATAAATCCAAGAAAATGGAACCTTTTTGGCAAAAAATGTGTTTCAAATCTGCCCCAAGATGGATCAATTTTGCAAATGGAGAGCAAAAACATGTTTGCCAATAGCAAGATTATGCATGGAAACTCCAAAACACCCCTTCCTTAGCTAAAAACATGATCAAAATCACCCAAGAATGGTCATTTTTTGGTAAAAAATGTGACTGCAAATCACCATAAAAAGAACGATTTTGGCATGAAATCAAACATCCATGACATGGAAATGCCAAGGAATGCAAAAACGCCTCTCCTCTTGAGATTTTCAAGTCATGCCATGATCAAATCTAAGCATTTAAGTGAAAAATGGGTTCTTGGAGGGCACATGCAAGGAATTTTGACTTTAATCTTCAAAAATGGGTTTTACAAAGGCAAATGCATGCATTTGAAAGCAAAACACGCCTTTTAGAGGTGATTGCATGTTTTAAAAACATGAAATGAGATTCCTTTAGTCAAAACACACCTTTTAGAGGTGATTACATATTTTTTAAATGTGTTTTTTTGACCAAAAATGGGTTTTTGGGATGCATATACATTTCCCATGACAAAAACGCACCTTTTAGGTGCAAATACATGTTTTGAAAACTTGCAAAGTCAACCTTCAAGGAAAAACACACCTTCTAGATGCCATTGCATATCTCAACTTTTTGATGCCTTTGCAATTTTTTTATGCATTTACATGCATTCTCTTCCAAAATCACACCTTTTAGGTGTAGTTGCATTTTTTTTTTTTAAATATGCTTGTAGACATGATGAAAGCAACTTAAGTGATATAGTAAGCACATGTCAATTTAATTTTTAATCAGTTATCACTTAAATGAGACATAAATAATATTCACACTGTCATATTAAAAATATAATGTACAAATATCATTTTAAAAGTAATATTTGCTAGAGCATTTGATTTAAAAATTAAAAACTAAATTGAACTATATAGTTAATATAGTCACTTAAGTGAAAAATTAAAAAGCAAACTCAACTTCAAATTATAATATAAAGTACACTATAGTTACTTTAAGTGAAGAATTCAAATGATAAAGTAACTTAAAAACATAATATAGAGTGAATTTAATTTATATTTTTAAAAAAGTGAAAGTCAAATTAAAAATATAACATGATATTTTTAATTTGTGCAATTGCATCAAAAAGGTCCACTTTTTGGGCACTAAATTGGTCATATCTTTTTCTTGTCAACTTCAATAAAGCCCTAAGATAGATCAAATTGAAGGGAAAACCAAAAGCAATGATTTGAGAAAAAACAAAGGACTAAAACCCAACAAACCCTATTTTTTTTGGGGGACAATAATCTATTTGGGGGTTGTGCATGCAGGGGACTGATGCATGCACAGTGTGCATGATCAGGATGATTTAGCGGAGCAGGCAGAGGATCTGCGCTTGATGCGAGGTGGTTATTTATTTAGTGGTGATTTTGCTATCAGCATGTTCTAGATTCGGGGTCAGTTGCCCTTACCCTTTGTTGGGCACATCTTCTTACAGTGTTTATCATTGTCAGTTCGAGATGGTTGATTGGGAGTACGTTGCTTAGCTAGATCCACACTCAAAAACAAAGAAAATGACATTGAAGGCCTCAAAAATCAAGCATAGGCTCGACAAGTAGAAAAATGAAAAACACTTGACGAATGCCTTAAGTAAAAAGAATTTTTACGTGAATTGGAGTTAACTGATTGATCAACATTAACCAAATGAATAATTAATTCAACTCAAAGAAATGTGAAACTACTTTGAAAAAGTTTCGTATTGTTACCTACATTTTGTGGTGACAAAATGTAAGACAAAAAAATCAACTTCAATGGTAAGAGAAGATGTTGCTCAATCTTGTTAATGTTTTATGATATATGCCCATAAATTAGATAAACAACATAAGAAAAGTAAATAAAATGCATAGGAGACACAAAAGTTTATCCTGAGAAAACCCTTTCACTTGAAGGGAAAAACACCAACAAAACAACTCTTTTATTGAAGATAAAATGATTGCGTACAAGACTCTTCACTTGATTGATTTACAATATACCAAGCAATCATATAAATAGATTGCATAAGACTCTTCATCTTACACATGGAGATCTCTGAATTCCAAAAGTAAGACCCTTCATATTTCCACATATTCAACATTTCACATTTTCACACATATGCCTCTTCACATAACATATGACATCTCTTTCTGCATAATATTGTTTTAGATTTAATCACAAATATCTTTGAAGGTGACCATACGGTCATAACAAACATATTTCTATTTTATAAGAGCAGAGATAAAGATCTCTATCGCATCTACAAATTTCAACACTCCCTCTTACCAAGAGAGAGATCTTTAATGAGGCAGACATGCACAGTTGCAACCAAAGATAACATAGGTTATCTCATCATAACATAATTCACCATAATTACTTATAAGCACAAAAAATTAGAGTCATGGAGTCACATGTATGACTTTCACCACGCCTACTCGCAAAGGGTGATCCATCATAGCTACTAATAGAAGATAGAACAAGGGCTTTTATCACAAAACTTCTCCAAGAGAAAGATACCCACCATACATACTCGCAAAGGGTGGTCCACTATACCTACTCACAGAGGGTGGAATGAGGACTTGCATCTCAAACTTCTTCCAAAGAAGAATGCATTTCCATCATGCCTACTAGTAAAGGATGGTCCACTATACCTACTCGCAGAGGGTGGAGTGAGGGCTTTCACCTCAAACTTCCCCAAAAGATGAATGCATTAAAAGCTGAAATTTTCTCTTAACAGAGACTTCCTTTCAGCAGGGACAACTTTTAATAACTGATATTTTCCTCTTAACAAAGACTCCCTCTCAACAGGGACAACTTTAACAACACAGACTCCCTCTTAGCAGGGACAACTTTTAATAACTGAGATTTTTCTCTTAACAATGACTCTCTCAGCAAGGACAACTTTAATAATAGATACTCCCTCTCAACGGGGACAACTTTAATTGCCACAATAAAATGGCTGACCATTGCATAAATTTGCAAAGGGTTTGACATCTCCCTCTGTCACGTAATCTCCCTCTGAGGTTGAATAGTCTATCTCTGAATATGTATCACCGAGGCAATATTCATCTCGTCGTTTTTTTGTTGCACCCTGCAACCATGAGATATAGTAATAACTCATAACCATCAAAGCTAAAAGCAATCAATATTCAAGCAATATAATCCTAAATACTTAACTCTTTGTGGTCTAATCTGAACATCCACACAAATATACTCACATAAGAGACTCTATCTCGTTCCTCTAATGCTCATGACATAATATAAATTTCACCATTAAAACAATAATACTTATCTCCTCATCATCTAATCTTCCTCACAATCCACCTATTGGCTTATTCACATCACATTTGTAAAGCTTTTGAAGCAACATCATAGCCTCCAATGTTGTGGTTAATCTTTGCTATTCTTTGAAGGAATATACAAATAATTGAACAGTTTTGCAATGTAACGTATATTCCTACTGCTCGTGATATCTGTCTTTTAACATTTTTAAACCACAACGCCCATGACAAGAGGTCAAAATCTGTGTGTATCATGCGTAGCCACCAACTCCCTCTACAGGCATACGCAAATTTCTACCAACTCTTATGCTAAATAGAAATAAAACTCGATAGTCATTTTCTTAAGCTGCTCCATCCACAATACATGAAGATATCAACAAAAGAAAATGAAAAAGAGTTCAAGAACAAAAATAAAAGACAAATCATTAATTAAAAAACTCGACAACCTCTAGAAACGACTGTTCAGGATGTCATTATACTAAAAATAAAGAATATCATAGTAAAAGATAGCATTGTCATAACGGCATGGTGAAAACAAGAGAACCATGCGTAGCTATTTCACGACCTCTCCTATACAAGTAGCCACGGCAGTCTCACCATACAAGCAGTATGGACCAACATTGTCGAGTCGTGTTCTTCTGTATAGAGTCACCATGGACGACACATCTATAACATCTGCAAATATGAGGGTGTCAGACACTCCTTATGCGGCTTAATGCAAGGTTTCTTCCAATGTTGATTCCTCTTGGACCTTGCCCATCGAGCTGCTCCCTGTCATTTCTAAAGTGGCCATAATCATGACATTCAATACATTTTCCATACCATCTCCAGATTCATTGTCTGAGGATTATTATACATGCATGAAGACATTCTTCAATAGAAAAAAATACAATGTTTTCGTGATGACAGATAGAAAGGAGGGTGGGGGAGGTGATCAAAGCTTGATCGTTGCTGCTATTACAGGATGTCTATACCATCCTCCATAGGAGTTCAAGTGGCTTCTCTTCGTCACTTGAACTCCTATGATTCTCGACAATTTTTAATTTATTTTATTTTCTTTCGAACAAGACAAACTGATGTTGGTTACAAAAAGAATGAAGTCCAAGATCCAAAACATGGAGAACATTACTACCAAGTTCAAATCGACTTATGTTGCAGAATGAATAAAAACAAGTGATGCAATATTCTACAGAATGACTCCTACAATGATTACATGTGAGAAAAATATGGTGCTATGTGATCTCGAACCACTCATATTCATAAACGGTGATGCAGACATGGGACTCTAAGAAATCCAAGAAACAAAAATAGTTGAATAATTAAAAATGACACTTCTCAATGCTTGAATTATTTTTTATGGATGACGTGAAATGAAGACTGCCCACTGTAACAGCTTCAGCAAAACGGTAGTACCAGATAAATGAACATAGCACAAATACGATTACTAAATATATGAACAAGATCCTAATCCAATCAGTTGTGCAAAGACATCACCCAAAACATTATGAAAATTGGCATACCTCAAAAGTTTATATTGATCATTTCTAAACCTAGAATGAAGAAGCTACAAAGATTTACAAAGACGTTACTAAGAAAGTACATATATTACCAGAAATTCTTTGTTCCCGAAACTTTTGAGCAAGCAGCTTTCTTGCACGGCTATAAGATTTTGATGGTGATAGAGATCTTGATGTGGGCAGAGATTAGGAAATAGATTGCCCGTATCTTTTCCTAGGTGAAAGAGAATTTGAATATCTTTACCTAGGAGTAGATCCGGTTACTCCAATATACTTCAGATTGAATAGAAGCATTTAGAAAACCCTGCTTCTACAACTCACAACAACAATCGAGCAAAATTGACACCACTCTGAAAGTTTTTGTTATCTAACCTGGCGCTAATACCATGTTAATGTTTTATGATATATGTCTAAAAATTAGATAAACAACATAAGAATTTTAAATAAGATGCACAGAAGACACAAATGATTTATCCTAGGAAAACTCTTCCAGTTGAAGGGAAAAAAAAACCCAACTACACGAGCAAAACAACTCTTTTATTGAAGATAAAATAATTGAATAAAAGGCTTTTGACTTGATTGATTTACAATATACCAAGAAATCATATAAATATATCGTATAAGACTCTTCATCTTACACACGAAGATCTCTTTGAGTTCCAAAAGTAAGACCCTTTCTATTTCCACATATTCAACATTTCACATTTCCATACGCATGCCTCTTCACATGACATATGACACATGTCTTTCTACATAATATTATCTTAAATTTAATCACAAATATCTCTTTCAGCTGAAGGTGACCATAATGGTCATAACAAATATATTTCTATTTTATAATAACAGAGATAAAGATCTATGTCGTAGCTACAAACTTCAACAAATCTAACTAGGGTTACTAAATTGATTGTTGTTTGAGATTCCTTTCTTGGTTAGAAACACTAGAGAACATAGCTGGAAAGCTTGGACTCAAGATATGGACTTGGCAACCCAAAATATTGACTTGAACTCGGGACTCAACAAAATCTCTGCTGAAAGGAACATATTACAAAAAGATTTTTATATTTAGAGAACAAAGAATTCTATTATGATCATCAATTTGTCATATTTCAAAGATTGCATGTGTCTTATGACTCTCAAAGACTTAAAATTTGAAATTTAAAAGTCAAACAATACATTGTATTATTATAAAATTGTAAATAATAATTGTTTAACTACAGATAATGGACATATGCAATAAATAGTGAAATACAATCCACACCCTCCTATTTCCTCTCTCAATGTAACTTTCAATCCTAAAACTTGATGAAAATCAATATCAACATGAGAATTGACTATTTTCTTAAAAATGCCTTCACCCTTATCCAATGCAGTCGCCTCGATTGTTGCTACTCTCTTCAATTCAATAAAATATTTAGTAGGTGTTTCTTCAACTTAAACAATGTAATCAAATAATCGATTTACATCATCATGGGGAGGACTCCTCACCTTAGAGGCTCAAAGCTAAGGGATATAATGAACAAGACAAGGTCATTGAGACAATTTTGGGTCAACCTATTTTGCTTCTAATGTGAATGCTCTGACATAGACTTTGATTGTGTTCACACCTACAATTATTATAGGGTTGAACAAAAGCACAAATGGCCTTTAAAGATTTGGTGCATTAGCACCATAATTCTCTTACCACAAGTGTACAAATGAAACATTAGAACAAATTTATAAAATAGAACTTGAAGTTATTAATTTCTATTTTTAAGATAACTATTGAAGAATTATTATTTTCACTAAGCCACTAGTTTTTCCCTTGAATAGTGTGAACTAAGGAAATGAGCCTCCCCTTCACACCATCATAGACATCTAAGTCATCAAGAATTGTCTCTAGTGTCTTAATATCTTGATCATCTAGTGTTTCCATTTGTTACAGTTCAAACAACTTGCTCAACCAAAATGTCTTGAAACACCTCCTTTGACATATTGCATAAGGAGTCATCTTTTTCTCATTCCATGTGAGGCATCTATGAACTTCAAGAACACTAATGTATTGTTCAAAGTCACTAAAAACTAAAAATGCTTTTTCTTGCAACATGTGCATCAATCTAATAATGTGTTGCTATAATATCCAATGTAAAAAGGTATTGGATTTTAAACCCCTTATCAACCATTGCTAGTGCATTTAGCAACACTTCTCAATATGAATTTTTCATCACATTAAAGTGTCTATTATTATACTACCAAAAATTTGTTATTGGCATCCTAGTCCCACAATGCTTCTCTTTGTTCCTAAGTGGTACTTTAACTAAAGATTTTACTCCTAGAACATTGTGATGATTAATTTTTTTGGGTGAGGATGGCTAGTCCTCGCAATAGTATGATTGATGGAGGAATGTAGATGTTGAATGCACGAGCCAATATAATATATGAACATGATTGGGATTCATCACCTCTACCATTGAATTTTCTATTGCCTTCTGTCATGTCCCGTTTTTGGTCAATTCCAACTTTCTTGGGAAGTTCCAAAATTCAAGGAGAATGTCAACTTTATTAAAAATAAATTTTGATATTGATAGTGAATTCAATAAGCCAGCATGAGTCCAACGATGCTTTTGGATGAAATTTCAACAATCTGGGAGCTCTCCCTACTTCTTTGGGAAAGTTTGCCAGCTTTGGGAAACACTGATTTTCACCAAGTTATTGAGTCCTTCCCTTAGACCTCTTGTGTTTCAGTTGGGTCTGAACTGGGTTTGTATCGGCATATTGTTCAGGAACAATTTGTACAAGGTCCTTGATTCTCCCTATGG
Source organism: Cupressus sempervirens (assembly GCA_028749045.1). Taxonomy (NCBI): domain Eukaryota; kingdom Viridiplantae; phylum Streptophyta; class Pinopsida; order Cupressales; family Cupressaceae; genus Cupressus; species Cupressus sempervirens. Next base: position 717,152,920 of record CM053789.1, read on the forward strand.
GTTTAGACAGACATTTGACAAAATTCAAACCAATATCTTGCTTCCATGACAAATTGTAAAAAGTTTCATGAATATTTCACCAGCTTTAAAGTGTTTGCTTGTTCACAAGGCTCATTTTTTTCAAGATTTATAAGAATCATGATAAATTATATTTTGTATCAGAGTCGTTTCAGGAGACAAAATTGGTAATATCCCTTGCAAAACACTACAGCGATATCATTGCAAATTATATGTTGTATCAGAGTATTTTCAGGAGACAAAAATGGTAATATCCCTTGTAGAACACTGCAGTGATATCATTGCTTACAGCAACCATACTTGCATTATGTATTGGCTAGAATTTCTAAGCTTGAGCAGCAATAAGGCAAGAGCTCCAAATCATTCTCGAAGTTCTTCTTTCTTGTGATTTTCTTGTATGCTTAGCTTTAGAACATGTATTTATGGCAATAGCAGCTAAGACAAATATGAACCGCATTAAGCTCAACCAGATACTCAATGAAATTACATGTCATTCTACATATATAAATTTTAAGCAAGTTATAACAATGTCTTATATTATTATAAACTTTTTTTTATAAACTTTTTTTTAATAGGTAATAGGCCAAAGCTGAGAGCAGAAAGAGTTTACGAAAGAAAAAAAATTACCTAATCGTTGCTCATTTGAGTTCTTTTGTATAATGCAATTATTCTTGCTTAATGCATGTATTCAAATTCCTCTACCACTATTATTTGAAAACATGGATCATTATACTGTAATCTAAGGTTGTATTGATTTTAGCCGCTATCTAGCTAGGAGGTCTTCGAACGTTGTCTCTAGACTATAGAATTACCTCCATATGTCTACTAGAAATCATATCAAGCTTTCCTTAGACGCCTATGTTGTGGGTTCAAAATGAGCTAACTTGTTGTTTTTGTAACCCACAGTTTTCATGTTTATCTTGATTCTCAATATTAACAAATTGTGAAAATCATAGTGAAGAACTGGATTAAACTTTTGTCTAGAACTCGACAAATCTTACATATTTTCAAGTAGCCATAGCCTAATTAATATACTCTAACCATCTCAAGGGGAAAAATATTTTAGTCTGAGCGTCATTTATATCATTGTTTACAAGTCTTGAGATTAATATTCATTGAAATAGAGGTCATTGTTGAGATTTCATTTCTTTTCTATAGTACACTTCGCTTCCCTTGAAAATACTTATTTTATTTTACTGCATTCATTTATTTCTTTTTTCCAGGATTATAATTCTCTTCTATTACATTCTATCAATCATAATGGGGATGAACTTTATTAATCACGTGAATTAATCCTAAATTACACAATGTCGAATGCCATTTTCCTGTGATGGAACATCATAATAGTTTTATGTATGCATTTTTGCTGCAAACATGGCCTATTTCACCATCACCATATTTAAATTCAATCTACAAAGCCAACAGAGATCTAATTGAAATTGTCATTCTTCAAGTATCCAAAGATAATACCTTTGGCATCGTCAAAAAAACATCCATTCACAAATGCAAATAAGAAGTCCTAAACTAGCACTTGTGCGTTTTGTACATTCAGTAGTCAATAGAAATCATATGAATGTGAAAGAAGAAGATTTTTACTAACATCTTTTAAATTTTATAAAGTAATAATTAAAACTTTTAGTTGTTAAATCATGGAAAAATTATATAATAGTTTAGAAATTCTCTTAATAAGAAATAATATGATCAAATCCTAGATTGGAAACATAATGTAAATTATCTATCAACCCTAATAAATAAAAATCAAATTGCCACATACTCATAGCTTAAATAAATAAATAAATATATATATATATATATATAGCTTAACTTTTGATACATAAATGAAGCTCTTGTAAAAAAGAAGGCAAAGAAAATATTTTCAATTTTCAAAATTAGAATATATTTTTTTTGAATACATATAAAAAAATGTAATTGTAGATAATAAAATAAAATTTTATATTTATTTATTTTTAAAGAGTCTAATATGATAGAAATATTTTTTCGAGGGTATGGTTGATAAAAATGATCTTTTTCTATAAAGTTGAAATTATAATTATTAATGTTCATATATAAAATTTAGCATTTGACCTAGAAAAATAGGAGAATTTTAATTGTCACAAACAATAGCACTATAAATACTAAGATTTATACATAATTACTTGGAATAGATATTAAAAACACCATCTAATTAAAATAAATAATAAATAAAAAGCATTTGTTACACAATTTTAAAATTATTTTTCTTTAAAATATGTGAATAATTTTATATTTGTATTAATTTTCTATCAAATATAAAAGCAATAATAATTATTTTTTAAATTAAATTAATTGAAATTTTTTTTTTTTAAATTATATTAGTGTACTATCGTCTATTGTAAGAAAAAATATATTTTGTTGATATTTTATGGTGCGTATTCTACATTACATGAATATCAAATTGTAGTAATTAATAGTAATTGGCAATGTCGTTTACATGTTCAAAATATAAATGAAATTGAATGAACAAACATATATAATAGAAAGTAGATGTGAATCTATGAACTAAGATATCTACAAGAAATCAAAATAGAAACTTGCCAAAACATTAAAACTAAGATTGAGAAGAATAAAATTTCATTTTTGAAAATTATAAAAATATATTTTTATCAATATCTCATCGGAAAATCAATCAAAAAGAGGTCTTATAACATTTCCAGTGAAATGGTAAGTTTTGGGAGCAAAAGCTCCCACAATAAGCCTATTGACTTAAATAGTATCATTCTATTATATCTAAAAAGGGGTTTTACATTAGGAACCATACCTAAAAGTGTATTTGAAACCATAAAACCTACTATAACTAGCTTATTTTTACTATTTTCACCATACTTATTACCTGCTATTCAATTTTGTTTTGTCTAGCAATACTACAGACATACAAAACTATGATAGTTAAGTCCTAATTATCCAATAGACGTACACTTTAGACTAATTTATACAAGCATTTTAATATGGATATATTATCAACCAAAATTGTGACAATCATTTCTATCATTTATATTGTAATCCTTTTTCTTTTTGATCTTAAGCATTTTCTTTTTCCTCCTTTAGAGTCATTGTACTATAGCCAGGTCCATCCTTGCATTCCTTTGTGTTGTTACCATTATTTGCAACCTAAATTCACTCTTCTTGATTAATCGAATCTATGTCATCCTCGAGCATATAAGTTTCAAACCAATTGCCCTTCTCTAGTTTCCTTATATGCATTAGTTTTATGAGAAAAACTACATTTTTGGATATGATTGTTTTCCTACCATTAAAAAGACTCGTATCCTCTACAACTAGAATTGGGGACCTAGGGACAAATCTACCTCTAATAAGATGCATATCATAATTCTTGGGTTTGTGGATAGTCAACCTTAAACTAATGTCAACCATTACTCTATCTGGGTCTACCAAAATTTCTTTCACCAAGATGTTGTGGCATAGACTTTCTATAGCCCCTTTATCTCCCTCTACATGAAGTGCCAAAGCAATACACATTGTTGAGATATCAAGATCGATTATGTATTTGTCATCAAAGCAAAAAAAAATCATCTCTTAAGATATGCGAGATAACCCTAATCACGAGGCCATGGGAAAGCAACAAAATCTTTCTTAATTTATCTTGGCTTCACCCAAGAATGTCATTTGCCTATTTTTTGCCTCAAACCTAATGGACATCACCATGAATGGATATCTCACCTTGGACAATACTTGTATAGAATGCTATAGAAACTAGTGATATTTCCATCTGCTACAATGATCTTACAGAGAGCTTGAGGGTAACTAGAAACTTTTACCTAGAGTTAGTGTAAATTAACTCAACTAGGTAATGCAAATGATTGAGTTTAGCTTTTAACTCCACTCAAATTTTTGAACAAACATGTTCCTAGTAATGATTATTCCATCATTAGGTGTTCATCCTTTTAAATGTGATTTTTGGGACTATTAAGTTATATTTCTTTGCATGTGGCAATACCATTTCATTGTAATGTGTCTCTACTATATCAAGTTTTGATTTTATTTGTGAAAATTTGTATACCAACCATTTTGGCTTTCAACTCGAAGGCACCTTTTCCTCTGAATTCATTAATATTCCCTTCTTACTTTAATTCTAGCTTTATTTTGAATTCATTAATATTCCCTGCTTACTTTAATTCTAACTTTATTCACATATGAGTTTCTTGATCATTCATTTGTTCTATCCTATTTTGCCTGTGTATTCTCCATGTGCACCTTTATGTGCTACTTTATCTACTTTAGATTTACCTTCTCTGTAAATATGATCATCACATCTTTGAAGTATTTAATAGTTCTAGAGATCTCCCCAATTGGGCATTTATTTTCCAATTAGGTGTAGATCAAACTCTCATGGTATTAATGATACTAACTAATCTCCGTCAATTTTTTTATTTATTTTTTAAAATTAGGCTCTTTAGCAATCAGAAGACCTTCTCTATTGGTGGTGTTATTTTTGTTGTAGTATTAGTTTATTTTCCTATTGGCCTTGCAAGTCTTGATACCTTTGATCTATCCCAATGACGGATGATGCATCTAGTTTCAAGGACCCCGAGATTGTCCTTCGAGGATCCATCACAATTTTATGTACACCACCATACCTTGGGGGAACCATTTGATCTAGGTCCAATTATTAGTGTTATTAGCCTTCCCATTGCCAATTTAGGATGGAATTTTAAGGCCCTTCCATCTACTTTTGACCCTTTCATCTCATCATGTTAATGTTACTTCATTTATTTGTCAAGATAGTAATCTTGTATCCATGATTTTAACTATAACCACCTCTATTTTATTTATCAAGTGGTCATATTCCATATGTTTCTCTTTAAAGATCCTTCCTATTTCTTTCTCTCCATATTTTCCAAATTAAGATGGATGGGGATATTATCTATTATATGCCATATATAGTATTTTTATGGGATCTTGGCCAACTTCAAAACAAACTCAACAGATCATTGGATAAGGTTATTGACAACCCAAGTTGATTGCATAGCCTTTCATAACCTTATATTGACGTATGAATTCTCTCTCTCTCTCTCTCTCTCTCTCTCTCTCTCTCTCTCTCTCTCTCTCTCTGTGTGTGTGTGTGTGTGTGTGTGTGTGTGTGTGTGTGTGTGTGTGTCCATATATATATATATATATATATATATATATATATATATATATATATATATATATATATATATATATATATATATATATATATATATATATATATATATAATTGCTTAAAATATAAATTATTTATTTTGTGAATGCATTAATCAATAAATCATAGGAGTTAGCCCCTAATGTCTTCCTTACCTTCCACATTATATCTTTTTGAATCTCCTTTTTTCGTTATCGTGAATGATGATATGTGTTTGTCCTTTGTAGAAATGGAAAGTATTATCTTTTTTCTATGTTCATTATCTCTTCCCCATTCTATGTTATGATATATCCATTTTGATACTTATATGATTATCCTTTCCTTTTTCCCCTTTGAAATGGTAATCAGTACTCCTCTTGTAATGCCCCACATGCAGATCATTGGAAACAAGCATAAACATAGACTAACATATTTACTTTTTATTAGGGTCAAAGCACAAACTTGTGTCACCCTTTTGTGAAGGAAAAGGCTAACAAAAGTACAACTATTCACCTTTAATGATATAAAACTGGTATTATTGTTTAGAATTTGAAAATGAAGTAAACTGATGAAATGTGTAGAAATTGATCAAGTTTAGGATTATAAATTTTAAAAATTATTTGGATTAAGAATTGATATATTTTCATAATTTTTATGGATAATTTTTTAGTTGCTGAAAAATGCTAAAAATTAGGGGTCTAGTTCCCACCACAAAGCTATATGAATATAAACTTATTTCCCTTTGATCTCAAACTATGTTATAGATAGCATATATATCTAGAACATTAAAAAATAAAAAATTGTATTTAGACTTATATTTTTACTTTTACAATCATTCAATGTTCAACTCCCTTGAAATTGATAGTTATTATTTCCCACTACATTTTTCAAAACAAATCTATTCCAACCAAAATAAAAATTGTACATTCTAGAAGAGGAGTCTCTCCTCTAGAGCATCATATAAGTTTTAAATTTTTATGATATGATTTGTTAGTTTTTTCTTTCTCAAAATTGACATCTTTTTTAGTGTTAAAATACGTGCTTGTAGAATTTTTAATTATAATATACTATATCTAATTAAAACACTATAAACTCTATATGAGAATATTCTTGACTTTGGGCTCTATAAAATGGTGTTTATAAGTTATTAAATATATATCATAAAAATTTGTACGAGTTATTGAAATGTCAGTTTTATAAAATAATTATATTTATTTAGTAATTGGATACAAACTAGTATAAAACATTAATTTAATAGAGATTTTCAATTGGAAAAGTGTGATACCATATATAACTTAGCTAGAATGAATTAATCTAGATCATATCTTTGAACAAAATTGTTTTTTAGATAGAAATACTCAAATTCAGTCATTCTGATTAGTCAACCTAAAAGGTGGCACAACTTTGTACTTTTACCCATTAAGAGATACAAGAAAATATGAAATAATCAATTGTGAGATTGCAACAGAAGACATAAACCAACCAACCAAAGATGACCAAGTGTTCACTACTTACCAATGCATACATTCCATCTAGGTAAATTAACCATACAATGTCCATTCCATTAATCAAACTAACATTTGGTACGATATTCATTTTAAATCCCAGTTAGAAGTTCCTAAATGGTTAAGCCATACAATTTCTTTTCTAATTTAAAATGTAAAGGAATATGAAAACATCCAAAAATGACCTCAAAACACTCAAAAGGTGATCTATACTAAATTGAGAAGAAGAAGCTCCCAAAATACTAGGTCACATTCTCCGAAAAAGTTGAAAAATGCTCATTGTTTGAGGAACGATATTTGTCTATCAGCATGGTACGATAGAACTCTATAAGTCATGTGATAAACTAGAAAGTAGCCATGTGATACTTGCATGATGAAACCTCGGATTGAGTATGTTAGCCTTTTGCATCACACGAAACAATTCCAAGAGTCGTATGATACAAATCTCTACTACATTCGATGAAACATGAAGTATTGTTTCATTGTATGATTTGTTGACTATACTAGGTACAACTAAGTACCCATATTGCATACAAGAAACTAATCTAATCAAATGCATAAACAAACCTCTAATTGGGGAATATCAAATAAATGCATTTTGAGGAATAGGTACTCGATACGATCAATACATCAAAGTATTAAAATAGATACATCTAACATGCTATTCTACTAAATTATATCTCAAGTCCATAGTGATGATAATATAAAATCAAGCTATAATATATGCATCAAGGAAAAGCATAAAACACAAGTGATATACTTTGGAATAACACTGAAGAATCCAAGTGAGCATCAAGCTCCAATCTCAAAGCTGGAAGAAGATCATCTTTGTATTTTGATCCCCAATAGTGGTATAGGTAGCAACACCTCCCAACCTCATGGAACCCTTGGGCCCCTTCGTCATTCTCATGGAGATAGAAACCTGACCATAGTCACATAAGACAAATCATATAAGCATTACACATAAACCAATTAGTGCATGGTGATAACTCAGTGATCATGAAGATAATGTAGTACAATAGGATACTAAGTAGACAAGCTATAGGATGACTATGTAGGGACTCTATTGGACCGTAATCACTTAGCATCAACAAGCCCAAGCTAGATATGGTATGGATCAACGCCCTTTGGAAGCCTCATACCTTGTGTGGTGACTAAACTCCAACAAGAAGTCTCACACCATGCCCTCACACCAACTTTTGCAAAAGACTGGCTACTATCCAGATGCCACCCTCACACTGGCTCCCTCAGGATGCTCGGCTACCATTTGGATGGGTAGACCATATATCTTATTTCAAGTTTTATTATCTCATTCATTTAATCTGGTTATCATTTTTTAGAACCTCTTTGTGTTACCTTATTGGCCACTTTTGGGTCAAGGTACAAGAGAGAACCGACTTCACACGTCTACATACCCATGCTCGCCACATGACTAGTGCCTATAAGAAATGCAAATTTCCAGCCCAACCCCCAAATGAACAATCACTCAATTGGCCTAAATCTGAGAGTTCAAGTCTTGTAAGATCACTTCAAATGCACGTGCATTTACTCATGGGTGGGCACAACCAAACTCCATAGAATAATCAATAAAATACCAATGGAAGGGTTGGATATGAGAAATGCAAATAAACATCCAAGTGTAATAGGAATCTTGCCAAGAGTACAAATTTGACACAAATCTCAATGACCAAAAAGTAAAACTATGGAAAGAATAGAACCCAAGCAAACATTCCAATTCCATGAACCAAATACACATTATGAAATTCCACAAAATCTGGTTGGCACACAAAATAAGGAAGCAATTTTAGAAATGCCCAAACAAACATTCTAGAATTCAATGAAATCAAAAACTCGCCTCTATAATGAAGTCAAATGTAAAGATCCTAACTGGCCTTTGTTATAGTTCTTTGAAGAAAACTCAGTTTTCCCTTGGTCCATAACAGTTTTCTAAATTAATAAACTGCTTGTGGATAATGAAATTGTTTTGAAACAATATAATGTTGAACAGAAATTCTCTATAAATATGAAATGATTTATTTTATTATTTGCACCAACCAAATACACATGATCAAATGAACTTGGTAAGTTTACATGATAGCAAAGCTTAACGATGGGTCACATCCAACAACCAAGTTTTTGTAGACTCTAGTACTGGTCGTGGGAAGTTAGCAAGTTCCACGTGAGCTAGAGAACCTCAAAATAAGACTCCACAGTTTTGGTTTGCAAGCCCGACCTCTTCCTCAAAAATCACACACTCCTATCACCTCCCAAACTGAACGTAGGATCCTCACATAGCAAATAACAGACTGCAGGTTGATTGAAAATGTCGTCCACCTTTAATGAGCAAAAATACGACTCAGAACAGTTCTAGTTTCCATCAATTTTGTTGGGTGCTGCTATTAGATGAAACTCGGCCCACTCTCAGCTACCAATCTCATCCCACCTCTTGGAGAATTTTGATTTAGGTAGATAGATTTAATACTTCTTGAAATCTTGGTATGAAACCAATAACAATCTCTTAGACATAGTGATTCCACATTAGGAGATTGTGTTGAATTGCTATACAATAACAACAATTCATAAAACTTTCTAATGATTCTAAAAAATCTAGAAAAAACTCTCACTAGATAGTCATATAAAAATATATATTCAAGATACCTCTTCCCTCTCCAAAAAGCCATATTTATACAACAAAGTTGAACCACTTAGCTTCAAGCTCACACTCTTCACTTAAAGGAAACTTTTATAATATATTTAGTCATAACACTTTATATTATAAAATACAATGATAATTAAGAGTATCATTAATAGCCATTAAACCACAATTTTCCCAAATAAATATGACTTCCATACAAATCATTGAGAGCTCGAATAACAAACCAGAAGTCCACCTTGCTCGAACTGCACATCCAAAAATAGTAACTACCCAAAGGTGACTTACTAAAAATAGCAAGTTCAAAAATAGCAATATCTGGGCAAAGAGCCCCAAAACCAAATGTCAACTCATGAGATTCATGATGATGAGCTAACAAAACTGTATTCTAGAAACCTACTAAATTGAGGACATTACAGTCTTCCCTCCCCAAGATTTTTTGTCCTCAAGCAATCACAATCTAGGGTGCTATAAAATATCCTCAAGCTCCCAAGTAGAATCCTCCTCTGGTAGGTTCTGCCACTTAACCAACAACTCATGGATAGTCCTTCATTGCAATTGTCTCTCTCTAGTATCAAGAATCACCTCTGGAACCAATTCCAATCTTCCTTCATCATCCAATGAGGGCAATATAGGAGATGGTATCACATGACTACCCAAGTCTCCATTAAGGTGAGAAACATGAAATACATTATGAACCTTGCTATCTTTAGGCAGATGCAACTCATAAGCCACCTCTCCCACATGTCGTACAATATGAAAGGGGACGTAATAATGTGGCTTAAGTTTCTCAGCTCCACTCCTTTTGATTGAAGACTACCGATATGGCTGCAACATCAAGTAGACCATGTCATCTACCTGAAAAGTCTGAGTTGTTCTCCTTTGATCAACATACTATTTTTGTTGATTTTGTGCTCTCTGCATATTATCTCTTAGGGACCTCACTACATCCTAGTTGTCCTACAACATCTCTTTGGCACTTGGTACTCTATTATCACCACATAACAAGTCTATAAAACTAGGTGGATCATGCCCATATAGAGCTCTAAAAGGTGACATCTATATAGTCATGTGATGAGTGGCCCAAGCCTTCTATTGAGAAGAGACATAATTTTGTAGATATCCTTCTATCCACTTATTTACTATTTTTGCCTGTCCATTAGTTTGCAGATGGTGGCTAGTGCTAGGAGTCAACTCAGTCCCACACAATCTAAAAATCTCCTGCCAAAAATGACTCATAAATCTACTATCACAATCACTCACAATGGTTTTAGGTAAACAATGTAACCTGAAGATCTCTCTGAAAAATAATTTAGCCAACATAACCCATTGAATAGGTAGTGGTAATAGGAAGGATGTGAGCATACTTTGTGAGCCTATCTACCAACACACATATGCAATCTTATCCTTGGGCTTTGGGCAACCCCACAATGAAGTCCATGGAGATTCCTTCCCACTTCCTTTCAAGAATAGGTAACATAGCTGTAATAAACCAGTAGGATATGTGTATTCATGTTTGTTTTGCTGACAAATTGGAGACTCACAGACATAGTGATGAATATCAATCTTCAATCCCTTCCATGTAAATCTCTCTCGAACCAGTCTATAAGTCTTTAAAAAACTGTGGTGACCCACCATAGGAGAATCATGAAATGCCCGTAGGATAATCTTACGCACATCTAACTCTGGAACCAAATATATCCTCTCTTAGTAGATAATGAACTCTCTTGAAAGAGAATATCTATCATCCTGAATACTACCATCCATAGTACCTATTGCCCATTGATCCCTAGCATACTCAACTATAATAAAATGTCTCCAATCTTCTGAAATATCAGATACTATACAAAGCTGAGATCTCTTAGAAAGAGCATCTGCGACTACATTTTGAGTCCCCTTGATATAGGAGATATCAAAATCATAAGACTATAGCTTGCTAACCCATTTCTGATGTCTCTCATTCAAATCCCTCCACCCCAAGAAATGTATCGAGTTATTATGATCAATCTTAATGCAAAACTTGTTGCCTACCAAATACTACCTAAATTTAGCCAAAGCATGCATGATAGCTAACATCTTCTTATCATAAATATTAAAAGTTCTCTCAGGACCTAGCAATTTCCTACTCTCAAAAACTATGGGAAGTCAATCCTGGGACAAAATAGCACCAATGCCCTCTCTGGAAGCATCATAATGAAAATCAAAAGGTCTAGAAAAAATAGGTAAAGCCAATACTAGACATAAAGTCATAATAGTCTTAAACTTCTCAAAAAATTCTTGTGCCTGAGCCGACCACTAGAAAGCACCCTTACGGGTCAAATCTATAAGAGGAGCAATATGTCATGAGAAATCGGCTACAAACCTATGGTAAAAGGCACAAATTCCAATAAACCCTCTCAACTGTGTCAAGGTCTCAGGTGTAGGCCACTCCACAATAGCATGGATCATATCTGTGTCCATACAAACTCCATCAGCGCTAATAATATACCCCGAGTAAAGAAACTTTGTCATACTAAGAGCACACTTTGAATCCTTGGCATACAAGGAAGCCCTATCCAATATACCCAAGATTGTATCCAAATGAACAACATGATCATCCCAATTCTTGCTATAAATTAGAATGTCATCAAAGAAGACCAACACAAACCGATGGAGCTGACCACCCTGTTCATAGTAGACTAAAAAGTGGCAGGAGCATTGGTAAGACCAAAAGGCATGACCAAAAACTCAAAATGCCCATAGTGACATCTGAATGTTGTCTTCTCTATATCCTATTGTTTGACCTAGATTTCGTGATAGTCAGATCTCAAATCAATCTTCGAAAATACTCAGCCCCATGCAATTCATCAATGAGCTCATCAATCTTTGGAATCGGATACCAATTTTTAATGGTCCTTTTATTCAACATTCGATAGTCAATCTACATCCAAAGGGTGTCATCCTTCTTCTTCACTAGAACAACTGAAGAAAAAAATGGGGACTTACTTGGCCTAATATGCCCCTTATCAAGTAGCTCGTGTATGGTCTTATCAATATCATCTTTGAGCCTCTTCCAATGGCGGTAGGGAGTAATCATAATAGGCTTAGTACCCTCCTCCAACTCAATAATTTGCTTAATCCCATGATCTAGTGGCCTACCAGAAGGTAAATCATTAAACACTTTAGAACATTTAATTCTCAACTATTGGATATTTGGATGATATTTTGTCTCCTCAATATTCTTTTGAGTAGGCATAATCCTACACTCGACTGCCCAATCAATAACATCCTCATGTCAAACCAAATGCTACATGTGCCTAAGGGAGATCTACTTTAGCTCATCATTACAAATTGCTTTAAGGACCTGGGGTTGTCTGTCCTTAATAAATCTCACCTCCATCTTCTTTGTACTTAAGTAAATATCCTTAAGAGTGTCTAACCAGTCTATACCAAGGACTATATCTATTCCCCCCATGTCTACCACATAAAAATCAGTAGAGAAAGTATATGTATTGAGTTTCATAGGAAGATTTATAATCATCTTGTTACACTTTGAAGTGTAACCATCAATTAACTGTACCTGTATGCCCTCAAAATCCTTAGTCTGTATACCTCTCTTGGTAACCAAATGTGCATCAATAAAGTTATGAGTAGCTCTAGTATCAAATAAAGCAACAATACCTTGTCCAGCAATGAGCCCATGCATCCTGAAAGCTCCCTCCTTCCTCATACTAGATAAGTAAGCTACCTTGAGGTTGGAGTCATCCACCTCATCATCAAAATCATCACTCCTATGTTGATCTTGATCATAATCCCTAGACTGTTCTTGAAAATTAGCACTACCGTCATCATCGTAGAACCACTTCATCATCCTATTTTTACCCTTAGGCTTCATAGGATAGTCATGGTCAACATCATAAGGACCACTGTAGTAGAAACACAACTTCCTCCTCCTTAGATCATTAATGGTTTCCCAGTCCAAAGGTGTTATAGCAGGACGCTTACCCTTCATCTTCTCCTCTCTCTGAGGTGGTGTCCTATCATAGGAGGATGTAGCAGGCTTCAAGACAAACTTGCCTCTAGGTGTAGAAGCCTCTAAGTTATGAGCCTTTTTCATTGCCTCCTGTAATGAAGGGGGATCTAGTGACTTAACCCACCCTCTGAGTGGCTCAGCAAGATCTTCAATGAAAATCATAATCCTCCTCTGCTTAGATATATCATACACAATCACTGACAACCTCTGAAACTCGCTGATGAACACCTCCAAACTAGTTGTCTGTCATAATTGAGCCAACTCCCTAAAATATACCTCATAATCCTTCTTATCAAAACATTCTATCAATCTATCCACAAACTCTTGCTATGATATGATTTGATCATGATGGAGAGATACTAAACCATGATATCACCAATCATGCACAACTCCATCAAGGTGTAGCACAACAAACTTGATGGCATCCTCTTCATTCATAAGATGCAAAGCAAGGTAGGTGTCAAGCTTGTGGAACCAAGCTCTAGTAGTCACTCTACCACTCCCATCAAAATGAGCCAATGTCATCTTACCAGCTACCTGTTGGAGCTTAGTATACCTGGGCCAATGTCTGTCAGTAGCAAGCCTCCTCCTAGAATTTTCATGCTTTTGTGTCAGATATCTATTAAAACTCAAGTTATCCTTTAATTCCTGAGGAAGAGCATCGCACTCATGAAGATGAGTCAGTACATCATCAACAAATGGGGTAGCATCAGAAGTAGTGCTAATTGCATCTAATTCAGGTCTCAAGAAGGTGGGTCTTTGTGCCCTGTCCTAAGCACCAATATAGCATGTCTTGTCCACCCTGAAATGATCCTCGATCTTGTGCCTGTCATCATCCCTGGCCCCATGTCCACATGTGACTTGTGGGAACCAATAGAAAGATCTTGACCTCTATCTACCCCAATCCCGAGGTAGAGCTAACTACTGCAAGGAATTAGATAACTATTGGAGAACACCTATCATCTATTGTTTCTCAATTGTGATATTTCTAAATGCTGACAAAGCATCTCTTTCAACCTAAACATTTGTATCTTGTTGCCCGATGCCACCAAAAGCACTTAGACTATCCATCGAGCCAAATTGAATCTTTGGCTCTCCCTCTCTGGGAGGTATATTCTAATCTCGTTGAGTGTAGTGCATGCCTTGCACAAACCTTCAATCACCTTTCATATCTCAAGATGCAGTACAATAGAAATATTCTTCTAAAAAATTTGAGCCCAATTCCTGCAGGCTAGTAGGAAACCTTGCTCTGATACCACTATAAAGATCCTAACTAGCCTCTATTATAGTTCTTTGAAGAAAACTCAATTTTCCCTTGGTCTTTAAAAGTTTTTCGAATTAATAAATTGGTTGTGGATAATGAAATTTTTTTGAAACAATATAATGTTGAACAGAATCCTTTATAAATATGAAATGATTTATTTTATTATTTGCACCAACCAAATACACAATATCAAATGAACTTGGTAAGTTTACATGACAACAAAGCTTGAGGATGGGTTACGTCCAATGACCAAGTTGTTGTAGACTCCAGTACTGGTCATGAGCAGTCAGCAAGCTTCACATAAGCTAGAGAACCTCCAAATAAGACTCCATGATTTTGGTTTGCAAGCCTGACCTCTTCCTCAATAATCACACCCTCCTATCACCTCCCAAACTGAATGCAGGCTTCTTACGTAGAAAATAACAGACTTCCTATTGATTGCAAATGTTGTCCACCTTTAATGATAAGAAATATGACTCATAATAGTTCCATTTTCCATCAATTATGTTGGGCACTGCTATCAGATGAAACTCGGCTCCCTCTCAGCTACCAATCTTGTCCCACCTCTTGAAGAATTTTGATTTAGGCAAATAGATTTAATACTTCTCAATATTGGTATGAAACCAATAGCAATCTCTTAGACACAGTGATTTCACAGTAGGAGATTGTGTTGAATTTCTATACAAAAATAGCAAATCACAAAACTTCCTTTAGAATGATTCTCAAAAATCCAGAAAAAACCCTCACCAAATAGTCATATAGAAATATATATTGAAGATACCTCTTCCCTCTCTAGAAAGCCATATTTATACAACAAAGCTAAGCCACTTAGCTTCAAGCTCGCACTCTTCACTTAAAGGAAACTTTTATAATATAAAGTTGTAACACTTTATATTATAAAATATAATGATAATTAAGAGTATCATTAATAACTATTAAACTACAATTTTCCCAAATAAATATGACTTCCATAAAAATCATCAAGAGCTCAAATAACAAACCAGACATCCACCTTGCTCGAACTACACATCCAAAAATAGTAACTATTTGAAGGTGACTTATTGAAAATAGCAAGTCCAAAATAGCAATATCTAGGCAAAGACCCCCAAAACCAAATGTCAACTCATGAGGGTCATGATGATGAGCTGACAAAATTGTATTCCATAAACCTTCTAAATCAGGGACATTACATCAAACATCCAAAAATCAAATAAAATTTGAGCTACAAGCTCACATGCAAATTTTTGCACCATAACACAGTGAAAATTTGTGTTTACATCCAACTAGGTTAACTTAACACAATAAAATGGAGGAGAACACTAGTTCTCAACCTCCAACCAAATAGCAATAAAGAAAGTGAGCTTAAATGGATGAAAATGAGAGAAACAAGAAAGCTTTTCCTCACATAAAATACCAAAATCTAGGGATTACAACCATGGAATGAAGAACCCTCCAAATGTGGGAAAACACATGAAAAAGAAGTAGATCCTTGCTATGAATCTAACAAGACCAACCTTGTGACAATCTAGCAAGCCAAACTTTTCCAATGAGTAAATCAATTAAAATGTCCAAAGAGAGTTTGGAAGATTTTTTTCCAAAATATGAAATAATTGTTAGTATGAATGTTGATAGTATGATTGATTGGGGAGATTGACTATTGGAGAGATGATTGAGTGCCTATGTGTTGCATTCATGACTTGGTTTGTCATTGATGTCAACATATCAATTTTTAGGACAATTCGGACAGAGTAGAAGAGGAAGATTTGTTTGATGATGTTAGAGGTTGTTGAGTTTCTTTTAGTGGGGTTTGTAGTATGTTATTGTATGTGTATAGATGATATGTCCATGTTCTCAGAAAGAGTTATTCTATTTTGCATGAGTAATAGAAGGTCTGTAGGGAATTGGTTGCAAGATGGTTTACATGAAACTTTATGTTGTTGTTCATGTTATATCTTTTTGGTGAGGCTAAAGTTTGTTCAGCATACTTGGATTTGAGTTGAAGACATGTTTGTGATGCTATGTTCGAGATGTAGAAATCTATTTTTCATTATATGATAATTGGAAAAGGATATTCAATGTGTTGCTTCTAGGAGGGCAGCTATTTATAATATCTTTATGAGAAGTGTAAAGTGTAATGTAATGTGTATTGTAATGTTGTAATGTGGTCCTATATTATTCATTGAACATTTGGGAAGCTTCAAGTCTAACTCAATTAATTATTTAGGACTTGATATAAAGGAAATATTTTTCCTTGTGGTTAAGTGTCCTTATTTTAAGTGGATATATTATGTGAGCTTGGATACAAATTTCACTAAGGTCAGTAGTGGATGATGTTGTTGACATACTAGAACTTCAAAGGAATTTTATTGGCAAAGAAGTTGTTGTTATATTTAGTTCACACCTTGGTTATGTTAACCTATGATATGTTTGGTGAAGACAGATCTAAAGTAATATGGATAGTGGGTTTAGTTGACTTCCTATAACTCATAACAAAGTTGGAACAAATTCTAGCAAGAATTCAAGATCTCTTAACAAGGTCTTAATGTACTGATTGTATTGAATTGGCTCCTAGTAGAGGTCATCCTTTTAACAAGGATATTTTATATTAGTAAATCATCTTGTGGGCATCATTTCCACTAGGGTTTTTGTTGGAATTTACAAGTGGGAAGATTTACTTCTGGCGGGGGGTGGGCGGGGGGGTGAATAAGAAGTAACTAACTTTAACCTTTTCAAAACCTTTTAGCTGATATCATTCACATGCATCTAATTCATCTAATAAGCATAAAAGTAAAGGCATGCATGAAAAAAAAAACACAAGATTTAGTAACCCAAAAACCCTCCCAAATGAGAAGGTAAAATTTGGATGGGGATGACACCCACAAAGTATCACTGCAACAGTATGTAACTATTCAAGGTTACAAAGTTTAACCACTTCCAATGGTTTGCCTTGTGAAAGGCCTGTCCTGTTAAAGACTTTACACCCTATTAAAAGTGACCTGGTTAAAGGATTTACAAACATTCACTTGGAATGTTATCCTATTAAAGGATTTACAATCCTATTAAGGATCTACAATATGGCTACTAAACCAATATAGCTGTTAAGCCAACCTATCAACATAGGATTTCCATTCTTACAATACAATGGTTAGAAATTATGGTAGAATGTCTTGACCTGATGACTTGCAATCCTTAATTGCTAATTCCAGATCCTTG
The DNA here is from genome assembly GCA_028749045.1 of Cupressus sempervirens. Lineage (NCBI taxonomy): Eukaryota > Viridiplantae > Streptophyta > Pinopsida > Cupressales > Cupressaceae > Cupressus > Cupressus sempervirens. The sequence continues at coordinate 717,170,746 of CM053789.1, forward strand.
TTTAGCTCTTTCTACTTTGATCCTTGCTTGATCTGATATGTCTCCTCTCAAAACTCGAATACTCTATTCTTGATCAACTAGATTCTACAATGTTGTTCTACTCTTCTCTAAGTCTTTACACCCTTCTACTCTTTGTTGTAATCCACCCATACACTTCTCTCACTCGCACATGCAATGGGGTTTCATCCTCCTTTTAAATATTTTGAAGCCTTAGGGTTAGGTATGAATCTACGATCAATATTAAATCTTCATTTCCCCCTCAATTCTTGCACTTTTCCCATTGGTTGCATGCCTTATCCATTTTTCTTATTGGCTACATGTTGATTACATAGGTAATGTAAAATATTTGATCTTATCTTCAAGATCCTTTGAGATTCATCCTATGTTGGCTCCAAAAAATGGTTTACATCTGAGTTTGTGAAGATACAAACTCATATGTTAATTCTATGTTACTCAGCACTTACTAGTTGTTGATGCTCAACACATGTAGGAATTTTGTCTCACTCAGCTCCTATAGTAATTTTGTTTCGCTCAGCATCTATACTTTGCTCGGCACCTATAGTGACTTGGCATCACTTATCACTCAGCACTTGAACTTCACTTGGCACCTAAAGATCACTTGGCACTTGAATTTCACTCGGCACCTATTGATTTCTCTGCCTTGGCACACACTGTAGCTCGTCTTTTGTATTATACTTGGCATTAATTGAAGAATTGGTTAAGTGTGTTGACACTCAAATGTAAAATCCAATCTGAGACCAACAATCTCCCCCTTTGACATGAGTCGCAAAAACACTTAACTAAACATTATGAATATGATCTCTGTGTATACTTCACATTCTATTCGACATATGTAAAAAACTTCAAAAACTTGTTCAAAATTATATATACCTCAAAAATTTGTAACTCCCCCTCAGATGATGTGCCATCTCTGTAACCAAAATTCTTGTGCTGAATTTGTCTCATGTTGATGTATCTAATACTCTTTGCCTTGTCTTCCTTATCATTATTTTGCCTTTGTTTCTGTGTACCCTATTTCTACTTTGATTGTACTCTATATCTACTCCCCCTTTCACATCTCTCTTGCAGGTTTTTCATCCTTTTGACTTTATTCCCTTACTACTTCCTCAAAATTTGAATTTTAATATCTCCCCCTTTTATTTACTATCTCCCCCATGCAATAATAAATATCTTCCCCTTTTTTACACTTATGTCAAAGGGTCCTAAGAATGAATAGAATATTTAGCCAAAAAAGTTTTATTTACCTCTAGTATCATCTTTAGAGAAGCATCCTAGTTGTCCAATTCTATTTCTAGTGATTTTTGCTAGATTGTTATCTCTGTTGCAAGATGTACAAGGCTTTCTAGAGTAGAAAGAATTGGGTGTTTCTTCAAAACATTTTCTACATAGGCATGTTCCTTATGGAGTACTTCAAGATGTGGAGTAGTGGCAGATTGAATTTATATCAATTTGGCCTTGACATTAGCCTCTTCTACTATTAATACAGCTAACTCTTTTTTGTATGTGGAGTGTAGTTGTAAATGCTTCTCACTTTGAGTTGGATCTTTGGGTAGTTGTGTGCTAGAAATCTTGAGATTTCGTTCCAAGCTCAGAATCCTTTGGCTAGTTTCTAGTGTGAAGTATGATAAGTCACACAATTTGGAGTACAATGAGAATATATTCCCAAGTATTGTTTTGACTTTCTCAACCTTCCTAGCCAATTCAACTTGTGAAAGTGTTATTTCATTAGATGTTTTCTCATTGACTTTCATTTGAAAAAAAAATTTCAGACCATTCTAATAACTTAACATTTGTATCAAGGTCTTTGTTATGTACTTGGTCCACTATGTTGGATAATTGCTCCATGATGGGCTTTGTTTCATCAGGTAGTTGCAAACTAAATTCATCAAGGAATATATCTTTGATGTCTACTAATGTGTGCTTCTATCTATACTCATTTTTCTGAGTATCTCTTGTTTCTTCCTTCTCTCCAGTGCCTCTTGCACTTCATTTATTTGAGCTAGGTTCATTGTCCTAGAGTCATAGCTAGGTATGACTATTTCTTCATCAAGTGAAGGGTCTCCATAGTGAATTACCCTTGCAACCTTGGTGGAGCTCGAGCTTGGTGTTGATATTTGCAATGGGGCTACACAATGCTTGGCTTCTTGGTAGGATTTCCTAATGTAGGCAAGTTCACCAATGTCTGTATTGCCTCCTGCTCCTTAGGGGTTTTTTCCTCTTCCTTCTATTCTTCTCTACTACCTTGATCAATAATGATGATTTGAGGAGGTGCACCTTGGATGTGTGTTGTAGGAACATCTCATCATGTTTGTTCCCTTTTTGGCTCCTCGGCAGTTGTTGTTGATGTGACTGCATAATCAACCTTAGTAGTTTTATCTTGTGTTTCTTGCTCTTCAGGTTGATTTGGTTTAGTTGTAGGAGCTTGTGAAGGTGTTTCTTGTGTGTTCACCTTCTCCCTTGTAATTTCTACTACATCCATTTGTAATTCATCCACACTCACCAAAATAGGATTAGTACACAGTTGTGATTGCAGTGTAGTTTGGTGAAGGATCTTTTTGAGATTCTTTGCAATTAATGGATTGATGTTCTGACCTAAGGTATCAAGAACATCCTTGAAAATTATAGTTTCTATAGGTTCTATATGTGGAGGACTTGGTGGTGGCAATTGGGTGTCTTGGACACTCTGTTCTATCTGCTACTTTTTAGTTGTTGCCTCTTCACCCTATGTCTTCTCCATTGTTTCCTCTTATTTTTCTTTCTCTACCTCCTCCTCTTTCTCATTTTTCTCTTCTTCCTTATGATTTCTCCCTTCAAAGGGATCTTCCTGCCCTTCCTTTTCTGTAGTCAATCCATAAATTAGTTTTGACATTTGTGTGGACTTTTGCACAACATCTTCAATTTGATTCTACAATATTTTGAAGGCTCTGTATTTGGGTGCTAATTTACTCCCATGTTTCTTGTTAGCCTTTCTTATTTGAATTTTAGTAAGGTCTACCATTACATGATCCAATTTATACTCCCTTATCTCTTTCTCCATTTTGAGATAGTAATGCCATTTATTCTCCACAATGGAGCTTAGCTCCTTAAGCATTGAGTTGTCAAGTGCAAGTGGGGTGGTCTTGAACTTAGCCATCATAGTGTAGATGAACTCTTCCACTATGTTTCTTTGTTCCTTTGACAACTTATTAAAATCAATGGTCTTTAGACTAGTTAGATCTACATTATCTCTAATGTTATTGCAAACACTTTCCAATTTAGACTTGGTAGAAAGTCTTACCAGTCTGAATTGATCATCATTAGACTCTGTCCTTTCTTTGTCTGATTCAGGAGGCGCAACATATTTTTTTCTTTTCTTCTACTCTGTAGGCCCTCCTTATTCTATAGCCTTCTTCTTCTCTTGTTCTTTTTCCACCTAAGTTGTAGCCTTGGTATATGCCCTTGTAGTTGGCTTGGTTGGGCTTGGCTTTGTTGCCTTCTTCTTCTTTCCCTTTGGCTATGCAACTGGCTATTTTTGAGCCTTTCGTTCTTCCTGCTCAGCACCTTCCTCCTCTTTAGCATCCTCCCCCATACCTTGGGTTAAAGAAAGTGATTCCTTACCTTGTTCCTCTTCATCTTCTTTGGCTTCTTCACCTTCTTCTTCTTCTGCAGTGCCCTCACCAAATTTGGCCTTTAGCTTCTTAACAAGTCTATCCTTCTTTTTCAATGTGGAGGCAGTCTTCAACTCCATATCTGCCTTTGATCTGACCACATCAAAAGTACCAAAATGTGGTGCACTCTTGTCTACTTCTTATGCTAGGAGTGCAGTTATAGCTATTGATGCCTCATCTATATTTATTTCATAGCCAAGAGGTCTTAACCATCTCACTCTTGGTATGGCAACTTGAATGTATGTATAGTCAATATCTACAAGAAAATATACATCATTTACATGTTTCTCTACTAAGGAAACTAGTATTCTTAGCCTTTGCTTCATTGTCTTCTTGAAGTCTTCAAAATAGCTAGTCATTAGGGTCTCAAAATTAGCTCCCATCTGCTCTATGTATTCATTAACTTGAGCTATTATTGACCTATTTGTTTTCCATGCAACTTTTTCAAAAGAAGAAAACTTATTTTGTACATAAAAGAATATACAAATTAAAATAGCACCAAATTTGCATTGGGCTCCCTTGGTTCTCCTAATTGCTACTAAATTTTCATTAATTTTTTGTAGTTGCAGTTCTAGAAGATTATAAGTATGATCCTTTTTCACCAATTTGTAACCCACATCCACTGCAATGCAAGGCACACTGTTAAGTTTGCTTGATTGGTAAAATTTGTGTGCAATAACTCTAATAGAAAAATCAACTAGAGGTTCTTAGTATCAATTGTCATTCCTCTCTTGTTCCACTTAGCACCATTATTTTTCTCAATTGCTTCCTTGGCATCACTCCTAAGGGTCTTTGGCTGATCTAGGATTGGGTACCCTATCACTCTATTTACAATTCTCTTTGTGATTTTCACTAGGCCATCCTCCAACCATAAGCTTCCATCATGTATTCTACTAAGAACTAGCTTGATCCATTCAGTCTTGAATACTATGGGGAATTCTAGAGCACACGTCAAACCCTTATTTTCAACAATTTGAAACTCTTCTTTTAACACTCCATTATCACACAATTGCTCATAAGTTTCCCTCATTTCCATGTCTCCTATGCCTCCAATCTTACAATTGTAACATCTCCTTACATCCTGAACCATAACTACCTTAGGGGGTATGATAGATAGGACTCCAGTTGGGTCATTCTTATATGCTACTTCTGGTAAGGGGCAAAAATCAAGTTGTTTCACTTCATTGGACACTAGATGGACTTCGAATGGTTCCTTCTCCTAAGTTTTCTAGAGCTAGAAGTCATTTATGCAATCTAGGGTTTGTACAGAAGAAAATATGAAACTGTGTAGCTCAACACAAACATAAATACCTCAAAATTGATGAAATTGTGTTGAAATGATGTTGAAATTTGCTTAAACATTGGATTCTCTACTGTGAGGTTTCTTTGCACTCTTTTTCATCTTTGTTCTTCATTCACGGTGAAGAAAAATGATTTAAAACATGATAATATACCCTATTTTCATTACATTTAATGCTTAGTGCGGTTACAGTTGTCCACTCAACTTCTGAAGGATTTCTGCATTACTCAGCTTCTATTGGCTTTTCAACACTCGGCTTCCACAGAAGTATTACCCACTCGGCTTCAACTAAATTTTCCTCTTTACTCAACTTCCTCTACCAACTCAATTCCAACTAATTATTTAGCTTCTACTATTTTGGCAGTTAACTCGGCATGTACTAGAATTTTACTTGGCTTCTAAGGGAAACTCAACAATATTTATGAAATTTTGAAATTTTGACTTTGCATCTTTGATCATGCTATTCTCTTCTTTTCAATACTTGTTTAGGAATTGATGTATGATAAAGCTTTGTAAATCAATCACTCGTGCATTCTCTTTGCTTAGTTTGATGAAGTGTGACAACTTGACTTGTTAGGTGAAGTGATCCCTTCATGTGATGTGCTACACCCATCTTTCTTCTTCCATGTCTTATTCATTTCTCTTCTGATGTGTTCAACATCTACCTTCTCTTTACCTTTATTGTTCTTTTAATTGGGTGTCTTTGACCTTGTTGGGCAATTCCTGATGATATGACCAATCTTCAAGCAACTGAAACATGTGGTTTGGCTCAACCATCTGCTATAGTTCCCTCTAAAATGTGTTCTTGTGCAATTTTCAAGAATGTTTCCATATTCCTGATAGTAATGATAGCTATACTTGGTGTTGTAGTCCCAATTGTAGTGATATCCATGGTTATTTCCTCTTGCTGGCTAATTTGGTGTCCACATAGACTTTGATCTGCACTCAAAAGCTCTATGTCCATACTTCTTGCAATTGTACCAGTGACCTTCAAATCTTGGTGTCCTAATGGTCCTAGTCCAACAGTCATGTGCTTGATGTCCTTGCTTTTTGCACTTATGGCAATGACTCACATTCTTAGGTTTGTCATGCTAATGAGTATTCTTGCTCCTACATACACTAGAGGTATGTCTTTTTTTACCATAGAAATGACAAGTAGGTTTAGTGTTCTTACCTTTTGTACTCCTTTCTTTTGTAGTCTTCGATGACTCTCCTTGTTCAGTGCTGGTGTAACCTAGTCTTGAAGTATCATTGCTAGCCCTTGGTGATTTTAGTACCTGCTCAAAGTACTTGATGGCCTCATTGGGTTTATTGAAGCTCACTACAATCTCCTTCTCTCTTTTCAGGTCATTTTGCAATTGTTCATTTTGCATCTTCAATGTAGAGATCTCAATGTCTTTAACATTTAGTTCATGATGCACATTCATCATCTGACTTAGGGTGTCTAGCTGCATGTTTGAGATTCTTGCAAGCTCAATTGACTTTTCTTCTAGTCTATTGGCAAGGTTTCTCTTGTCTTCTTCTAGCATGGCCTTATCTTCAATGGCTCTTTTCTTCTGTTCAATTACCTCACAAAGCATTATGGCTTGTGACTCTTGTTCAAGCTTGAGTGTTCTGATTTCTTCTGTTTGGGCTCTATTCTTCTCCATTAGGTCTATTATTGCTACATCAAACTCTTTGGAATCTCCATTTGTAAATAGAATTGAGATGTCAATCTCTTTGTATTGTGTATCATTCTCAGCTATGGAAATCTCTCTTCTTCTCTAGCTTCTTCCAAAGCATGTAGAGCAAGTTGTATATCAATTGTCTAATTCTCTATGATCTTCCCAAGTTTGTAGACTTCCATTTCTAGATCTTTTCTCCAAGTTGTAAGGCTCCTCCTTGTGAGAACTTGGATTTGATACCAATTGTTGGAATTTACAAGTGGGAAGATTTACTTCTGAGGGGGGGGTGAATCAAAAGTAACTAATTTTAACCTTTTCAAAACCTTTTAGCTGATATCATTCAGATGCATCTAATTCACCTAATAAGCATAAAAGTAAAGACATGCATGAAAATAGATAACACAAGATTCGGTAACCCAAAAACCCTCCAAAATGAGAAGGTAAAAATGGGGTGGGGATGACACCCACAAAGTATCACTGCAGCAGTATGTAACTTTTCAAGGTTACAAAGTTTGACCATTTCCAATGGTCTGCCCTCTGAAAGGCATGTCCTATTAAAAACTTTACACCCTGTTAAAAGTGACCTGGTTAAAGGATTTACAAATATTCATTTGCAATGTTACCCTATTAAAGGATTTACAATCTTGTTTAGGATCTACAATATGGCTGCTAAACCAATATAGCTGCTAAGCTAACCTATCAACATAGGATTCCCATTCTTACAATACAATGGTTAGAAAGTATGGTAGAATTTCTTGACCTAATGACTTGTAATCATTAATTGCTAATTCCAAATCTTTGTTTAGCTCTTTCTACTCTGATTCTTGCTTGATCTGATATGTCTCCTCTCGAAACTCGAATACTCTATTCTTGATCAATTGGATTCTGCAATGTTGTTTTTCTCTTCTCTAAATCTTTACACCCTTCTGCTCTTTGCTATAGTCCAACCATACACTTCTCTCACTCACACATACAATGGGGTTTTATCCTCCTTTTAAAGACTTTGAAGCCTTAGGGTTAGGTATGAATCTACAATCAATATTAAATCTTCATTTCTCACTCAATTCTTGTAGTTTTCCTATTGGTTGCATGCTTTATCCATTTTTCTTATTGGATGCATGCTGATCACGTAGGTAATGCAAAAGATTTTATCTTATCTTCAATATCCTTCAAGATTCATCCTATGTCAGCTCAAAAAAAAGGTTTACATTTGAGTTTGTGAAGATACAAACTCATATGTTGATTCTGTGTTACTTGGCACTTACTAGTTGCTGATACTCAACACATATAGGAATTATGTATCACTCGGCTCCTATAGTAATTCTATTTTTCTCAGCATCTATACTTTTATTAGCACCTATAGTGACTCGGCATCACTTATCACTTGACACTTGAACTTTTCTCAGCACCTGAAGATCACTCAGCACCGAAAATTCACTCGGCACCTATTGATTTCTCTGGCTTGGCACACATTGTAGCTTGGCTTCTATATTATACTTGGCATTAACTGAAGAATTAGTTAAGTGTGTTGACACTCAAATGTCAAAACCAATCTAAGACCAACTGCTTTCTCTCTTATCAAGGCTTTCCCTAGTTAACATATCTAGCATTATTGTGTATGTTGTTCATTCTATGGTTGTTGCATCTTTTGGTTACATGTTTTAGTTTTGATAAAGTTTATTTAAAGTTGTTTAATCACATAATTGATTAACCCACCCCCCCAGTTGTGTTGGTTGACTTTACTTTCTAAAAATTGGTATGAGAGCATCAGGTTCTTAAAGGGAAAGCTTGAGAACTTAAGGAGATCCATGGCTTCTTTCATGAAGGAAAGTTTGAAGTTTTTTGAAGTGAACTATGAGACTTGGAGGTAGAGAATGAAGACAGATGTGATATGCATGGGATGTAACTATTGGTAGATTACAAGAGAAATAAAGGTAGTAGTAGAAGAGAAAGATTTGGCTTCATGCATAGAAGAACATATGGACCTATTGATGTAAAACATCTTTACATTTTGCAAATGATATTTGGGTCTAATTGCAAAACATATTGAAGGAGATCAATATGAAAAGAAATCTAGATTACATAATTGGATATGTATGTTTGTGGGTGTTAGGATGTAGGAAGATGAAAATATAAGAGGATATTTAGTAGGATATCTAAGATTGTAACAAGAATCAAAAGTTGTGATGGAACAAAGAAAAAAGACATTTGATATTGTGTGGAAGATTTTTAAATATTTGACACTAGCTTATGATCACAAGGCACTAATCATTGAATAAATTATTCTTATTACACCTAACTTTACCAGAGAGACTCTTCTTAGAAAGTTGTAGGTATCTAAACAATGGATGAAATCGAAAGAAGGATTACCTAGAGTGGAGATAGGTTTTAGTATGTAGAAGGAAGGACCTACATTAACAAGAAGTGCAAGCACAAGTGGAGACTATGCTAGAGATTGAGCTGCTAAGAAATAAGACAGAAAGATTGATGAAGGTATGGCATCAATTATGAGAAGAGAACCTAACTATAAGGAAGATTTTGTTTGTTGGACTTGCAAAGAACTTGGTCATTTTTCATGTTAGTGTCCTAAGAGAGAAAAGAGAATAAAGCCTAGAAATCCTTATAAGTCTAAGATTACAATGGATTTTTTTTTTGTTAAAGTAATGATGGGGATAATGAGATAGAATTTGTTGCTATTAAAGAATGAAGTCCTAAAAAAGAAGAAAATGAAGTTAAAGAAGAAAAAGCCTTAGTTTCACATGTGGAGAATAAAAAGTATGATTGAATTATAGATAGTGGTTGCTCTCATCATATGACTAAAGATATGAATAATTTTTTTGAATTTAATAGTTATGATAGAGGAATAGTAAGAGTTGGAAATAATGCACCATGTTAGATTAAAGGAAAGGGATCTATTAATCTTGATGGAAAACTAACACTGAGGATGTATATTTTGTTGATGGATTGAAATATAATCTTTTGAGTGTTGGATAGCTTGTAGACAAGGGACATTGGCTACAATTCACATAGAAGACTTGTGTGATCAAGGATAAAGATGGTAACATGTTTGTGGGTACAAGGACAAGAGGTAAAAATTTTCAATTGAACCCTATTGAGATGACATGTTTGGTTGCTAAGATGGATGATAGTTGGTTATGACATAAGAGATTTTTTGTCACATTAACTTTTATAACATTGTAAAGATCAGTACAAAACTTGCATTAAGAGATCTACTTAAGATTGTGAAATGAATCTAACATAATTTGCAAAGAATTATAATGGAAAAATAGAGAAAGAATTCATTTCTAAGTAAGGCATTTACTACATCAGTCAAGTTGAAGATTGTGCATACATATTTGTGTGGTCCTGCAAGAACAAGGGCATTCTATGGTGAAAGATACTTTATGATTTTCATTAATTATTTTAATAGGATGATCTAGGTAGCATTTCTTAAAGAGAAAACAAAATCATTTGAGAAGTTGAAGATATTCAAAAGTAGAGTGGAAAATGAAATGGGATTGAAGATTAAGTGTTTGAGATCTGATAGAGGAGGATAATTCTCTTCAAATAAATTTAACATCTTTTGTGAAGTTAATGGAATCAAAAGAAAACTTGTATATAGTAGAAAGGAGAAACAAATCAGTGAATGAGGCAACTAGAGCTATGAAGCTTGAAGGTAACATATAACACATTTTTTGGAGAGAAGAAATGAACACCATAATATATACAATGAACATTTCAAATTAGATAAGGCACTAGTAATACACATTATGAACTTTGGTTTGGACATACACCTACTATGAAATACTGTAGAATCTTTGGAAGTAAGTGTTATATCAAAAGAGATTATGATGCTAAAAATTTTATGCTAGAAGTGGTGAAGGTATATTTCTTAGAAACTCTTTGAAAAGAAAGACATAAATGTTTTAATCAAATATTGACAAATGTTGTTTAAATTTATAATGTAGAGGTTGATGAAAAGTTCAAAATTCAAGAGAGGATGCTTGATTATGATTCAGATGGAGAGATAAGTCAAAGGCCTAATAATCAGAATGTTGACCAAGAATTATTCTATGAAACTGACAATGATTTGTAGGTAGAAGAACCAAGTACTGAACCTATTAGGGAAAGGAACACCTAAGTATGTTGCAAGGAATAACCCTGTGAACCATATTATTAGAAGTGCAAACAAAGGAGTTATGACAAGGAACAAGGTAAGTGTTATGCACCAAAATTTACACCTGATACTGGACTGAAAGAGTTAAGAAATTATGGCATAACATGATAATTAGTTCGATGTGGGATGTGCAACTGAAATGAGACCTTCAACTTCTAGGTTGATTCCTATAAGATGCTTCACTAAAACTCACAAAATTTCAAAGGGAAAGGGAAAGAAGGGTGACATAAAATAAATCTAAAGCTATGTTGATAAATCTAAAACTAAAGTTGCAAAAACTAGTATTTACTTGGATAACCCTCGCATAAATTTAGAAATGGCATTGATCACAACATCATGTCTACGCATACAATTTTTACAAAAATGCCCAAGAGTTCATTAAATAAGAGAGGAAGGAATCAACTCTCCCCTACAATAACTCAAAATGAATTCTTCTAACACTATATATAACTTACAACAACACACTTATGAACCACGTAGAAGGTACTTCTATGAGACAACAATGAAAGGAAAAGTAATCTTTCACTAACACTTTCTATCAATCATGTGTTAAATACATTATCCCTGCAATGTATGAGAAGGTCTGAACACAAAATAATAGATTCTGATATATAAAATTGCATTTGCAACAAGTGAGATACAATATGAAAAATAGTGAAGAACTAGGATTAAACAAAAATTGCTAAGTGTCTTCTCTGCCAAAAGCATAAACTAGTTACAAAGTGAGTGAAAAACTCACTCAATACAAACTTTTCAACCAATTAGGGTCGAATGCAAGAAAATGGCCCCAAAAATAGGCTTCTCCACTCACTAAAAATGAAGTCAAATGCATGAAAAAGTCTTTCCAAGTCATAAACAACCATATGACTTAGAAAAACTACCCCTTATAATGCTCCAACTAATCACAAATGCCTTCCAAATCTTAGGAGAAAGTCAAATTTGACCCTAAATATTCTCGAGGATCCCTATATTCTTTCCTCATGTCTGCAAACTAATTCAACCTCTTGAGAAGAAGTCTTTGAACTCATTAAGTCACCCTCATCCACTTTGGAAAATATTATTAGTTGTTTCCTTTGAAAGAGTGTAATAATTATTATTTGATTTATGTTTTTTTAATAAATAATCATGAAATTTGAATGTACTTTTTTCATTTGTAGATCCAATGATGTTAGAAATCATATATTCAACAATTCAAATATATGCTTCAATGCCAATTTTAAGAGGACATTTTTTTTAAAATGAATTATATGACCCCTTAAATGTCCAACTAATGCTTTCTAAAAAGAACAATTTTTTTTTCATAACATCAATATCTTACTCCTTGTAAATTTATGGGGTCATATGAGTCCATATGTGGTCGTACAAAAAAATTTGTTTATGCTGCAAGTTCTGAATTTTCTTTTTAGGAAAGGTGTTGTCATTAAAATGGACACAACTCTTCCATTTCTTCATGAAAATGCCTCAAACTTGATTTAAATGAAATTTTACTCAGATATCTTTCATTTGAGTATGATATTTCACATTCATGTGTCCATAAAATTCTATACCATGTGTGCAAAGTGGCTATAATAGTCAAAAATATTTAAAAACTAGTGAAACTATACACTTCCTACATCAACATATAACTTTGGATTTCTTGATGAAAATGGTCATTAATTATACTTTCATTATTGAAGTTTAATATTACTTACAACATGGATTTTTCCTATCTCACCATTGTTACATCCTATAATTCCCTGCTTGGGAACCCAAAAGAAATAAACCTACTATGTTACAAAGTTTACTAAACTATTTTTTTTTAAGTTTACAATGTCAAAGTAACAATGTGGAAGCAATATACACAAACATAACATTTACACATATGAAATTACAGTATAGATTTCATTCCTCATAGGTTGATTCATATTTAAGAAGTTTTATTAATATTTTAAGTCTTAAGTACAATGTCCATAACTATAATGAATGACAGATACATAATCTCATAAGAGCATACATAAGAATAATTAATATGATAATGTACATCCAGATAACATCATCCACTAAACATGTTGGAAGGTATGAAATAATAAGTACAAGTACATCAATACACAATATAACATCCAATAGGATCTCAAGATATATGGTACATAGATACATCAAATAAATAGAAGTCTCCAAGACAAGAACAAGAATGATAAAGGTACAATTGCATCAATGAACATCCAATAACTATCAATCTAAGGGAGACCCAAATGGTAAGAAATTACTACCTCTCAATCACATGGTCACCTAATCAGGCTACCACTCCCACTATGTAGGGGAGACAAGGTATGATCCACATGTAAATATCAAATCATAAAATTAATCCTAGGCAAGGAAACTTGATAGCCAAATCTACCTCAACGGTACACAACTATTAATAAAGAAAAGATAACCAAAGTCAAAAAGGAAATCATCCAATACCAAAATCACCACATGCAAAAGTCAACAATAAGATACTAATTCCAAATCAAATATCAAAAATAACGAAATACAACAATGAAAGGAAACCACTCCCGAATCAAATGCCAAGTGTGAAAAGAAAAATAACCAAAAAAGAAATAATGGTCATCAATAAAGTCCACCACCCATAATAAATAAGATCCAACAATAAGTCTCCTTCATGATTTTTTCTTATACTTTCCTCTAGTTGTGTACTTTTTTGGATGTTAGTTGTTTTTTTTTATGTATATGTCATTCATTATAGTTATGGGCATTGTACTTAAGACTTAAATTGTTTATAAAACTTCTTGAAAATGACTCAATGTGAAGGAACCTATGAGGAATGAAATATATATTTTAATTACATATGTAAATTTTATGTTTGTGTATATTGCTTCTAAATTGTTAGTTTGGTGTTGTAAACTTTAACAAAAAAAATAGTGCAGTGAACCTTGTAACATATTAGGTTAATTTCTTTTGGGTTTTTGAGCAGGGCATTGCACTTCCTATAGCTGCACTTTCCTTCTTGCAGTAGCTTGCATTATGCTTTCTCCTATAGGATGTATTTCCAACCTTTAATGCTTTGCTATAGCAACATACTTATATTTCTCATTAAATATGACTTCATGTAGCATTATTTGTCTCCTATATCATATCATCTTGATTGAGCCTATGGGATGAAAATTAGGTAACATTTTGGCAATCTTTGATGGGTGTCTATCTATTAGATATATGACCAGTAGCCTAAAATATTCCATTGGGCATAGAGTCAAATATGCAATCATGGTTAAAACTAGAAAGTTGGCTATAGATGTATATGAAAATAGTTAAAACTATTCTTTGAAACTCATTGAGGCCATTGAACTTGGAAACCTTATTGAAAAACAAATAAAGCTACTACTGAAACTAACTAATTGTGCCTGACAGTAGTTATGGAAAGATAGGAAACTAACCTACCCTAGCCTAACTAGCAATAAAATGGTTAAATAAATCCATCCACTAGTTGGTTAAAATAACTTCATTTCTTCCTCAAGTTGCAATGATCAACATGCTTAAGGAAAATACAAGAGTATAGAGAAATGAACAGTATTGAATCCTTTAGTGTATCATCTCCTGAGGAATGAAAATGATGTGACTTCCTTCACATTTTTGATTGAAAGTATCAGCATCTTGGACTGAATTAGCATGTTGTGTTTGATTTTCTCCATTAGCCTATTCATGTTTAAATGTTGGATTGAATGATGCCTCCTTGTGTGTCTTCAATTGGGCCAATTACTTGATTAGGAAACATCTAGAGAGAACAAAATTTGAGCTCTTTTTGTTTATTGATGTCTTTTGATTGATTGTTCCAAGTTGGTGGTTTGTTATTGCAATATCTTTTTGCTGATCCAAAACAATTAGTTCAAGTAGCTTTTTTATTTTTTTTATGCTTCTCACAAAATTTGATGCTCATAGATGATGATCTTGTTTTTATCTCTAAGAAATAATGTTCTAGATCATCCCAGAATTGATTCTCCTCCAAATCTTCTACACTTATTTGCACCATGGGTATATTCTTAACAACATGACTGACTTTATGAATACATTTTTAATTCTACTATTCAACAATTGAGATAAGCGACAATTCAGATATGTTCTCTTCTTCAACAAAATAGGAAATCTCTTCAAATAAATCAACCTCTATTGTGTTATTTTGCTCAACCAAATTGGAAAGTTGAGTAGATAACTCTACTACAGCTTCTTCTTGAAAACCCTTTCACATTTCTTTGTATAGATCCTATTCAGTTTGCACTTGGTAAGCCTCTTTATACTTCATAACTTCAACACTTAGTAACTCTATCTTCTCTTTGTGCCCCTTCAACTATTTATCATAAATCTTCTCATGAGTTGCCAATTCTTTCTGTAAATTCTCATGGAAAGTTTCAACTTTAGTAATCATGACCCTTATCAACTGTTTATAATCTTCAAGTTCATTCTCTTGAATCTTCTTTTGTGCATCCATATGTTTTGCAAGATGTACCTCATATCGCTTATATTGCTCCACCAAGTAATTCTTGTCACATTTTTCCTAATACAATAATGTCTCATGCTCATGAAGATGGGCTTGGTATGTAAGCTCTTCTTGCTACATGAAAAATCCTTGTTTCTCTTCCATGTAACCAATCTCCTCTATAGGTTGAAGGCATGCATATTTAAGTTGTCAGGTTACTTTAGCAAGGGTATGTGGGTTTTGCACCTGATGTTGAATTGAAAGAGTTCAACAATTCTAGCATAACATTGGAATCACTTCGATGTGGGATATACAATTGAAGTGAGAGCTCTAGTTTCTAGGTTGGTTCTTATAAGATGCTTCACTAAAACTCACAAACCTTTAGAGGAAAAGAGAAAGAAGGATGACATAAAATAAATCCAAAGCTATGGTGATGCACCTAAAGTTAAAGTTGCAAAAATTAATAATTACGTGAATAACCCTCACATGCATTTAGAAATGATATTAATCACAACTTCATGTTTGTGCATAAATATTTCATAGAAAGGCTTAAAATTTCATTAAATAAGAGAGGAGGAATCAACTTTTTACTACAATAAAATAAAATGAATTCTCCTAACACTATCTACAACCTACAATAGCATAAGGTACTTCTATGAGATGAAAATGAAAGGAAGAGAAATTTTTCACAAAAAAATTCTATTAAAATTATTCTAAATTCACTATCCCTACATTGTATGAGAAAATCTGAACACAAAATAATGGATTCCAATATATAAAATTGCATTTGCAACAAGTGAGATACAATACTAAAAATAGTGAAGAACTAGGATTGAACAAAAATCACTAAATGTCTTATTTGCAAAAAGTATGAACTGATTATAAAGTGAGTGAAAAAAAATCACAAAATACAACTTTTCAACCAACTAAGATTGAATGCAAGAAAATAGACCCAAAAATAGACCTCTCCACTTACCAAAAATGAAGTTATTTGCATGAAAAAAGTCTTTACAAGCCATAAAAAACCATATGACTCACCAAAATTGCCCCTAATAATGCTTCAAATGATCATAAACTCCTTTTAAATCTTAGGGGAAAGTCAAATTTGACCCTAAATAATCTCCAACATCCCTATGTGATCTCCTCGTGTCTACAAACTAATTCAACCTCTTGAGAAAAAGTCTTTGAGCTAATAAAGTCACCCGCATCCACTCTGAAAAATATTATTAATTATTTCCTTGGAAAGAGTTTAACAATTATTAATTAATTTATAAGATTTATCATTAATAATCATTAAATTAAAATATAGCTTTTCATTTTATAGATTTAGTGTTCTTATAAATCATATATTCAGCAATTCAAATATATACTTCAACATCTATTTTAATGAGATAATTCCCAAAAGATGAACTATAAGACCACTTAAATGGAAAAATAAAGTTTGTTGATAAATTTAAAAAAATTATTCATAACATCAATATCTTACTCCTCACCAATTTATAGGGTCATATGAGTCCATATGTAGCCGTAATAAATTTTTCTCTTTTGGTTGTCAATTCTGAAAAAAATTTGGGCAATGTGTTGTCACTAAAATGGACATAACTCTTCCATTTCTTCGTGAAAATGCCTCAAACTTGATTTAGATGAAAGTATATTTAGATATATTTCAATCTATTATGGTTTCCCATATTCATCTATCAGTATAGGTCTGTACCATGCATTCAAAGTGGTTGTAACAGTCAAAAATCAGAAAACTAGTAAAATTGCACATTAAAAAGGTTCAAATTTTTTGTTTACTTTGTATAGCAGCATATAACTTTGGATTTCTTGCAGAAATTCCATTGGATGACAATGTTCATTGCATATATTTACTCTTTGAAGTTTCATATTCACTACAACATATACTTTCATTCTTTTCATGCTTTCTCGTAGCAACATATTTGTATCTCTCATTGAATGCAACTTCCTGCAAGATAATGTGTCTACTATAGAATATCATCCTATTTTCTCCTCCAAAAATATTTGTATCATTTGAAAATATTTTTCTTAAAAACTTTTTGGTTCTACCAAAATAAAGCCTTATTAAGATTTTGATAACATTCTTGGCAATATGTGTTGGATGTCTGCCTGCTAGACATAGCGAAAAAGTAATAGCCTTTTATAATCCATTGGGAATGGAGTTAGATATGCATAAATGACTAAAACTTGAGCCTTACTTGGATCTTTTGATCACATTTTCCTCAAAGATTGATAATGGGTGACTAGTTTGTGGCGTGGAAGCATAAAGCTTCAATGTCATGAATTTTACACGCATATTCAAACAACTAGATAAGGTAGGAAACTTAGTAACATGGAGGTATAGTGAGAGAACAATGGGACATGATTGAAATTCACTTCCAAATAAATTTAAAATCTCTTGGAAACTTATTGAAAAATAGGGAAACTAACACTAAAATTGATCTAATTGTGTTTGAAAAATACTTAAGGAAACCAAAACTACTCTATTTTAACAAGTACAAAAGCTAGTCAAACAAAACCATTTATAGGTTGTGAAAAATTACTTTCCATTCTCCTTATCTTAGAATGGAAAACATGTTTATTGACAATCACAAATAGATTAAAAAATTCAATACACTTGACCATTGGTTGAAACATCCCATGATAAAAAACTTTACTTACTTGGTCAAGATGACTAAAATGACTATCAACTTGAGATGGATCGACAAGATATAACACTCCTACAACTATAACATCTAGTAAGATGTTAGCCTTAGTTACTTACATAGTTGATTCTTCTTCATAGAATTCAATGTTTTCCAAATGCCTGATTGGGAAACCTATAGAAAAAACAAACTTGGGGCTATGTTTGTTGATTGACACCTTTTGATTGATTTCTAAATTAACCAGGGCTTAGCAAAGCAAATAACAAAGATAGGGTGACAAGAAATTTAAGAAAATAACATGAAAAGAAAATCCTAACAGACATAAACTATGAAAATAACACATCTGCGAGTTAAGCTTTCAAAAAGATTGGTGGGTAACCAATGAAAGTAGGAATAGTGTTTCCTTAATTCTACTGATGCAATCGTCGATGGGGAATTCAGTAACTATATGATGTTTCACTTTTCATCAAATCGCAAGGCTACAGAAAGTGTGCTCGTGTGAGACCATAAGCTATGAAGTAAAAATATGGTGATCTCTTCTCAAGCTAGATACATCAGCAGAATTTGTAGACCTGTAGCATCACCAAAATTAAAAGATCGTACAACCAAAAACAACGCAATAAAATTTTGGCTTCATTACACTCCATGAACATACATTCACAAAAATATAACACACTTAGGAAAGAATCACTACACTCCAAATGTGAGCACCAAAACAATATATTATTGCAAAATAACAGCAGCCCCAATTACGTATTACAATCCTATATTTATCAGAAATCTTCTCGTCAATTTGTGTTAAGAGTGAGAGATATTTTTATGCAATCATATGCTTCTAAACTAATAAAAAAAATCTAATTATGTACAAACTATCTATCTAACTGGTGTTGAGTAGGATTCCATCCATTTTAGATCATTAATTGGATGCATGAGCCTTTACATGTCTTAAAGCAAAGAAAGCGTGAAAAAATAAGAAAGAGAAAGCCTTCAGATGATGTAGAAGTGACTAGAAGTGGAAAAAATAGAAGCTCCATCTTCATTAGGCATCTATAGGAGTTAAACTATCATCAGAATGTGTTTTTAATGCATGAAAAGCTCTAAATTTAGAACTGGCAGTTAACTGTCGATGCACCTCTAAGTTCTTCAAAAATCTTCCAAAAGACTATTGAAAAAGTGCACCAGTGCACCTGGCACACCAACGCACCTCTAACTTCTTCAAAAATCTTCCAAAACACTACTGAAAAAGTGCACCAGCGCACCTAGTGCACCTGGTGCACTAACACAATAGCGCACCTCTAAATTCTTCAAAAATCTTCCAAAACACTACTGAAAAAGTGCACCAGTGCACCAACACACTTTGGAGGCTTAATTCACCAAAAAACCAAAGTTCTCAGTTTTGAAAATGGTTTCTAGGTTTTTCTCAGACGAGGTCTTGGAGCACTCTAGTGTACTTATTTTGCCCATTTTTGATGATTTATACTCTCTTTATAGCCAAACACATTCATACATTTGAACTCCTACTTTTTCTATCTGAAATCCCAAGGCACCCGTGTTGAATCTTGTCATTAATAATTGTGTAAGATGAGGATCCTATTCTAGCTCATGCATCCAACCTCTGTATCATTGATCATTTTCTTCTCTCCAACTACCCTATCCTTCCTGATTAGAGACCAAGTTTATCCAAAATGATCAAATGTTTGAAACTTTTCACAAGATTTTCTAGGCATTTTTAACTAGCTTTTTTAGAGGTCTTCTGCTCAAAATTTCAAGTTGAAACTTTCATTGGTACCTAAAATTGGGAAACTAAAGGCTCATTGTTTTAGGGTTTGAAATTAGATTTTTAGTTCTTCTTTCCAATGGTGTAAACAGTTCTGAATTCCAAGCTCTAGATCAAAAGTTATGACCCCGACAAGTTAAGGATGCCTTTTTACCTACGCAAAGAAGTAAACATTAGTCTGGAAGGTAGAAAAATCAATTTAAATAAGCCTTAATGATGAGACTGACAAAAACTAGAAACCCTAAGTGTTGAGAACATCTTAAAAACTCAATTCTTAACCCTAAAATGCAAAAAAAAGGTGCACCTTTTATACCTAGTTTAATTTTTTAAAAGATATGGGGTGCACAGTAGCGCACCTCATGGGGTGCATTGATGCGCACCCTTATACACACATTGGCATCTTAAGTGTTTAAGGTGCATAGTTGCACACCTTAACTTAGTTTTTTAACATTGTTTCTTTGAATATGTAGGTGGGAGAAGACAAGGCAGGGAGGTGCAGAGATGCACCTCTTGGAGATGCGCAATTGTGCACTTCCAAGAGGAAAGTGCTTGGCTTTCCCATGACTTAGCGCACCTAGTGAGGTGTGCTAGGTGCATATTTTTACTTGCAAAAAATGACTTTTCTTCTCCGGAACACAATTTTTGAGGATCTTAGTTTCTGGGTAGAGACCCAGATTAGGCAAAATCACTAGGTAAAACCCTAAGAAGGACTCAAACCTTGGACTAGGGATCTTATAAGCCAAAAAAAAGAAAAGAAAAAGTAGGGGGTCCCCATTTCTCAACAAAATGGGGTGTGTGTTGTGAAACCACAACAACTCTAACTGTAAAGGCAACTGGGGAATTTGAAATAGTATCTATTGATATACCTCTCTTGTTCCACATGGCACCTATATTCTTTTCAATAACCTCCTTTGCATCACTTCACATACTCTATGGTCTATCTAGGGTAGGGTACCCTGATACTCTATGCACAATCCTCTTGGTGATTCTGATTGGTCCATTCTTTAACCAAAATTGATTATCATGTATGCAACTTAAGACAATCTTGAACCATTCTATTTTAAACATCTAAGGAAAGTCTAAGGCATGAGTTAACCCTTTCTTCTCAATGATTTTATTCTCTTCCCTCAAAACTCCATTATTACATAGCTTACTATAGATTTCTTTAATCTCCATATCTTCTACCTCTCCTACCTTGGAAGTATAACATCATCTCACATCTTGAACCATTAAGACCTTTGGTGGTACCATGGATAGTGCACCAGATAAGTCTCCTTTATATGCAATTTTAGGAATAGCACATAATGGGGGTTGTCGTACATCAATACTATTTAATTGATCATTGAAAACTTATTTTCCCTCTTTCCTAACCATTGTAGAGGAGCTAGCTGGCGTTTTGACTTCCTAGGGTTTGAAAAAAATAAAACAACGTAACTTGGCACAAGTTAAATACCTCTCAAATCTGATGAATGATGTCAAGTTGCAGTTGAATCTAGTTCGCAAACACTTGAAACTCCTTTTGAAATTTTCCTTCATTCTATTCGTGCTCTTCAAAATCCATTAGGTGCAAATGAGTCCAAAATTGACTATATAACCCTTCAAATTCAGCATTAATTTCTCAATGCTTACACAGTTGTAAGCTCGACTATCATAGGACTTTCAACATGCTCAACTAACATAGTGAGCTCGGTATTAACTACCATAACCCCTTAACTCGGCTATAACTACAATTCCTTCCATGCTCGATAGCAACATAGAAAACAACAAAACTATAAATTTTCTCTAGGTTCTAATCACTTCATTACATCTTAATTCATGCATATATAATAATTTTCAGATCTTAGATTCTTGGAACTGATGCATAATATAACTTTTCAAATATCAGTTCCACACATACCTATGATTGCTTAGTTGGGGGTGATGTGATCACCTAATTTATTAGATGAAGTGACCTCAAATAAACTTGATGTATTGCAATCTTCCTTCTTTTTCCATGTCTTTTCTGTATCTTCAACTTTTTAGCATCAACCTTTCCATTGCCTTTGTTGCCTTCATTGCTCAGTGCAGGTGACAGAGTTGGGAAATTTTTCCTAACATGACTAGTCTTAAGATAACCAAAGCATACAATCTCATTCAACCATTTGTTGTAGTTACCTCTAAAATGTGTTCCTATGTAATTTTTAGGAATGTGACCATATTCTTGGCAATAGTGACAATTGTACTTTGTGTTGTAATCCCAATCATAAGAGTTTTCATTTTGGTGTACCTTTGTCTATTTGTTTGATGTCCACTTGAACTTGGATCTATATTTATATGCCTTATGTCCATAATTCTAATAGGTGTAACAATAACCTTCAAATATATGAGTGTTGGTGTTCTTGGTCCTGCATTCATGTTCCTAATGTCCTTGCTTCTTGTAGTTGTGACAATGTCCCTTGAATATCTTCTTAGGGTTCTAATTCTAGCATTGCTTTTGCAAACATTTATTGTATGACCCAATTTTTCATAGTGATGACAAGTGGATTTGTTTTAGTTTCCTTTGTTGTTCCTTTGTTCACCACTCCTAGATTATTCTCTTTGTTCAATAGTAGAATATCCCAAACCTGTAGTGGCATTCTTTGGACTTGTTACTTCCATCAGTTTTTCAAAGTACTTGATGGCTTCACTAGGCTCGTTAAGCTTTTCTTTCCCATCCTTAAATTCATTCTACAGTGGGGTATTATGTGTTTCCAAATTTTTAATCTCAATGTCTCTCCTATTTAGTTCTTGATATGCAATCATCAGTTGACTCATTTTATCCACTTGAATGTTTACAATATTTTGCACATCTAATGTCTTCTCTTCAATTTTGTTATCCAGTAGTCTTTTGTATTCTTCAATCATGGCTTTATCTTCTTCATCTTTCTTCTTTAGTTCAGTTGTCTCACACAACAATTATGATTCAACTTCTTGTTCTATTTTCGGGTTCCTGACTTCTTCACTTAGGACATTGTTCTTTTCCATTAGATCTGCAATTGATGCATCAAAATCTTTTGAGTTTCCATCTTTAAATAATCCAGTAGTATCATCTTCTTGATATTGAGTGTCATCTTGTCGAATAGCTATCTCTTTCCTTCTCTTTAATGAATTTTATAGTTCATCTCTTGCCTCCTTGAGTTAATGTAGGGCAGCCTGTATTTCAATCTTCTGGTTCTCAATAGTCTTTCCCAACTTGTAGACTTCCATCTTCAAGATCTTATCTCCAAAGTTGTAAAAATTTCCTTTCTAGAGAACTCTGCTCTAATTCTAATTGTTGGAAATAACAATGGGAAATTAAGTTTTGAGAGGGGGGGTGAATCAGCACTTAAAACTTTTTACTCTATAACATATCACTACCATCCATCTCTTAACTTAACATATAAAGTGAAATAACTTAGCATGCATCACATCCATAGCATAAATTAAATAACACATAACACAATAAATTGGTTACCCAGAAACCCTCCAATGAGAAGGTAAAATTGGGGTGGGGATGACACCTACAAATCTTCACTACTATAGTTGTAAAGTGTGGCCAATTATGGCTACAAAGTGCTTGATCATAAGCTATGATCTACCCTGTGAGGGGCCTACCCTGTTAAAGGCTTACAAAGACTGTTATGTCTCACCTTGCTAAAGGATTTCAACTCACAATTAAGAAAGCACTAGGTAAAGAGATTTACAACATCTTTTTAGGACTACTGTGTTAAGATATTTACTTTGTATCACCTGTTAGAATGATTCAGCACCATGATTCTTTGGTTAGAACTCTGTTACTTAATGTCAGATCTTTTCTTTGATGGTTGTCTCTTGATCCTTCTGATCAGATCTTTCTTTCCTAATCCTTTCACTACTTCTCTTTGTTCATCTAGACTATTTTTTCTTTGCATGACTTTTTCATAGCCACCATAGACACCATGAATTCTCTCTCAACACTTAGCATTCACCTCCTCTCATGATGATAAACTTCTTAGATTTTAGCCTTCTTAAATAAACAGTGGTGGAGATGGGCTAGGTTAGAGTCAACAGTTGAGGTTGATTCCTATTGTCACCTAAAAGTTTTCTTATTATGATTGGTTACATCTACTATGTAGGGATTCACAATATGATTCCATACTTATTTCTTATAATTGTAAATTCATGATTATGTCAACCAAAAATGGTTTACATAGGAGCTTGTTCCATAACAAACAACTATGCCAAAAACTATTCACTTAGCATCCAAAGGCTTTGATGCTAGGCCTTCACTGTGATCTTAATGTTGTAATGTGACTTCTAAATAGCTTAGCACTCATTATTTACTTCGCACCTAAATCACTTGACATGTATAGACTACTCATAACTCAACACATACTGGTGCTTGGCACTAGCTAGTCACATTTCTCAGCATGATTTGATCACTCGATATGCACTATGCAATAGGCTTGCACTGTAATTCTACTAGATAATAACTAATTTTTTTGTCAATACCTTGTCAAAACCAAAATGAGATCAACATCCCTCTCCCTTCACCATTTAGCAATCAACTTTCATGCAAATTTATAATGCCCCTTTGAAGAATAAATCACTAAATCATACCCTTACCATGAAGGAATCCTCACTCGCCCTATACACCATGTTTTACCTATTGGTGTTTGAAAACGCTGGAGGGTTTTCAATTATCCCACTGAGGAATTGACAAGTCTAGGGGCAGCTAACTCCCATTTTCAACATGCCCTTCCTAACAACAGGCCAACTATAAGGCATGACCCTTCTTCTTCTTCAGGCTCTGCAAAACCTAGGCGGGTGGACCTATAGATTCTTTATATGGTATCAGTTGTCAAAGCATACACTGAATCTAACGTAAAGTAGATAAAAAACCCCCAAAATATTCTATACTTAACCAGGAATCACAAGCATGAAATAGCTAAGAACATAACTCATGAAACTAGCAAGCTAAGTGCGGGTTAACTTTTGAATAGCTTTCAACATAAAAGGAAGAAATGATTTAATAGATTGATGACAGCAAGACCCAGGTATGAGAAACAAAATTTAATGATCCTATCTGTGATCAGTGCCTTATCTATTGGGCAATTAAATGAATTATAACCATACATCTCCTAGAAATCTCAGACATATCTCTACATCAAGATCCCTGATCTATCCTTGACTTTGTGAACTGACATCTGCATCAAAATGAATCTCATACTCAAAATATCCCATCATGAAATCAGTAAACCCTATGATAAACACCAAGCGGTTACATGGCTCTTGGTTCCATAAGCAAGGTATTTCAATCACATACATCACTAAATGAGATGCAACCTAATCTATGGTCTTTAATCATAAACTAGAAAAGATTACAGATCCACAAACAGGAGACAAGATTCAGACTGAATTTGAAACCATTGTCGCTCTTTATTTTCTTTCCTTGAAATCAAATACATGAAAGATGTACAAAATACTTCATAAATCACCTAACAGACATGAACTATTTGCATAAAACTCAAAATGATGTTCAATACAAGAAGAAATGCTGAAGAATGGTCTCTCAGTGCAAAAACTGGAACCAACTGGTTTCTCCATAACAAAAACTGGAACCACTCAAATGGAAGAAAGAAAGAAAAATATAGGATGAAGATGAATTCTCGGATTGAACCTACAATTGACATGTGTCCCCTTAGAATTTCATCTCTTGCAACTGAAAAGACTCTCTCTAACCTCTTTCTTCCATCTGATTTCATTTTTTGTTTCATCATTACATTGCAACTGCTTTGAAATATCTCTGCCTAATGATGAGATCCTTTTGCATCTAAAATATCTGAAACCTTATGCAATTCTAGTGAAATTATGAGTTTTTACTGATTTTAATGTAACCAATTCAACCCCAACTGCATTATTACCATCTTTTATGCATATCCAGGTCATTTCCATGCTAGAAATCAATTTTGAACTCTGATACCTAAAATCTGTTGCAATTTGGGAACTTGAAAGAAAACCTCCTATAGCTTGAGCCAGCTACTACCTGTGCAAATACCGACTCTAGAATCGGATAGTTTGTCTTCTCCTGATTCTGACGATATATAACATCACCTATTTTGCATCTCATAAACCCATTGAAAGTCATTTTGAAAATGACTCCTCTGCTAGAAAACCATGGTCTTCGTATTTGATTTTTTAAATTTATTTTTGAAAAATTCAAAAAACTCTAAAGTTAAAACTTTAGAAATAATATCCCCTTTTGAAATTCAAAAAATTTGACGTGCATCCATTATAAAAATAATAATAAAATATTATTATTTTTTAATTCTTTAACTTCCCTTGCCTTTGAATCCGGGGTCAACCTTCAGTTGACCAACTTTTCTGCCATGTGGCAGCCTCTGATTGGCCGACCACTGTTCTCAGATGCCACGTCAGCGCCGCAGGGACCCAGTGCCAAGTGTCGAGAATGCGCTTCCCCGCATTACTTAAATTCCTACAACTTCATATTGCGGGGATGTGCAGACCGTCGGATCTCACCACGTGGCAAAATCCTGTGCCTCTTTCTTAATCTACTCGTCCTTGCCATCGCATCATCTGCGGGACCCGTCGTGCCACGTGGCGCCCAGGTGCATCCCCGCATTATTTAACTACCGCGCAACTCTTTTTGCGAGGATGCGCATGCCGTCGGATCAATCCACGTGTCAACATCTATTGCGATCTCCAGTGACACCTGCTGCGATCTCTAGTTTTGGGTGCCAACTCATCATTACTGCACTTTTGATTAAAAAATTTCTTTATGCGAACCCGCTGACATCATTGACAGGCCCTAGCACACCGTGTGTTGTTTGTCTTATGAAAGGACACCTCTTTTAAGACATGTATATGTCTGTTTGAAGTTGTATATAAACATATTAAAATCTCCACCCACGGGGCATGTGGGATAAAACGCTTTTACTGGTTTTCCCTTCTGTTCACAAATACTCTCATTGACTTTGCCGCAGGGATATATATTATAATTCCACTGGTATCGACCACCGTGGTTTGCTTCTTCTACCTTAGTTGTTGACGTGGAGTTCTGCATTTGCATGGTATGTGGTTATAATTTTTTTAGATCTCTGTTCTTTGCCATTTTAATGCATTTAGTCCTCTTCCATATGGGCTCTTCATTTTGTGCGTGGGACATTTGCCTTTGCTTGGAACGCTTCACACACGTGGATGCTCCTTTTAATTTGTGTGAATATTGTTGCTCAGCGGCTTCATAACTTGGGGATTTCTGATTTTAATGTGGATTCCTCCCTTCAAAACTTGGCGCCTCTTTCCTTGGGCGTGGGTCTTCTTGTTTGTGACACTGCAGGTTCCTTGTTCTATATTGCCATCTCCATTTCCTTGGTCTGGCCTTCTTCAATCCACAACTTGTGCTCAAAACGTGGGCTCTCTCTACCCTCTTCTATTTGCTTGCTTCCCTATTTATATCTGCTATTGGATGCCCCCTGCACTAAAAACATGGACTTCCCAGTCATTCACGTGCTCTGTCTCATTTTGCCTGTGGAGCTCTTTTAAATTGGCGGCTTTTGTCATTTAAAACAAATGCCTTCTTTATTTGCTGCACTTTTTATGTTTAATGCAATGCTTTAATATAAAGTATTCACACTTTATTTCTCCCCTCTGACTTCTTGTTAAAATATTTTAATTGGACCCACATAAATCAAAATAAATTGATTGGGTGGACTCCAAATCAATTCTTAGATTTTATAATGTTAATGTAAGCATCAAATAGAGGATGGATTTGATATTTTATTTATTTGATAATGTTTTCTGCAGACACCACCTCCTCATTCTTTTCATCATGGATTCCTCTGCCCTTTAATAGAGGTGTACTTTAGCATATTTTGCCTCATCTCTTGTTTCATTTGCAATTTTTTGCTGTTTTGATTTTCCTTCTTTCATCCTATGCTCAAATCCAAAATTTTGCTACTATGAATCTCCTTTGTTATTCTGAGTAGGTAGACATTTTCACTTTTTAAGGTTTGAAAGCTTTGCTTTTAGAGTGACTTGCCAGCTACTTCTCCAATTTTGAAAACCTAGAATTAATTTTGATCACTAATTCATCATTAAAAACTTATTTCACTTCTTGCCTGCAAACTGTGAATTTGTGTCTGGAGGCCTGCCAGCTGGCCTTAAAAACTAATTCAATCAAGTAACCAGCCACGCAAATCGACATGAGTGTTCAATCCTACAAACTCTATCACACTGCAAATTTTTAGCCCATGATGAATTCCTAGTCAAGAGATTTTAATTGTTGAACATCCATACTTCAATTACCCTACAGGCAAACAATGTTAAAAAACATAAATTGGGCTCGGGTTCGGCATTATAAACTGAGTTATTGATCACTTGGGGTTCTGAAAACTAGGATATAAGTTCTTTTCCATGAAGAGAATATAATTCCATGCTTTGGGCTCATGACAAATTTGGCGAATTTTTGAAAACAAGCACTTGGAAATTTTGACTGAGAAATGTGTCAAAAAGTAATTTTTTGGCAAATGTACGGACATATGAAAATATGCAAATGGATTCATCATGACTTGAGAATTGGCATACTTGAAGGATTTTTTAGGACACAACACAATGGTACAATTCACATAGGCTTACCAATCACAAGATCAAAGTTATAACGTGCCAAATAGGGATGCGAATCAATCTGGATACCTTAGTCGTAACAAAGCAATGCAAACTGGGTTTTTAATCATGTTAGCAAATTGATCAAATGGATTCGTTATGATCCCAAAATTGGAACATATGAAGTATCTGACTCCTAGAACACAGTGCAAAAGAAATTTTTTCATTTGGGTCGACTAGGTCAAAGATATGATTGGTCGAACAGGGCTTCCCAGAATTGTGTGCAATTTGCAAATGTGTGAAAACAGTAAACTACCAACTTTGAGGGATTCGAAACCTAGTCAAACAGATTTGAAATGACTTGAAAACTGAAACATAGGTTCTCTATTATGGACACTAAACACTTCCAAAGTGGCTAGTCATGAAACATTCTTGGGTAAAAGATATTCAAATGCAAATTGGGCCTCTGATCGCTATTTGACACTTGGGCAGAATTGCAAATTTTGACACTAGCTCAAAATGGGACTTCACAGAATGGTTCGAAATGTCAGTTTAACTTCATAGAACACTTAGATGCACTAAATGGAAGGTGTTAGAAACATTATACACCTCTTAGGCCTCAGACTAACAACCAAGTACAATCTCATTTAAAAGCATTTAAGGGCTTGATTTTTTCAATGGTTCTCAAAATTGACCATGAAATTTTTAGTCCCAACATTACCCTTTGAAGACTTCACCTAAAACATGTTTGAGAATACATCCCCATCATTGGACACATCTACACCATGGAAGGAGGCTTTTTGTGGCCAATTATGGTTACAAAGTGTTTGATCATAAGCTATGATCTACTGTGTGCAGAGTCTTCCCTATTAAAGGCTTACAAAGACTATTAGGTCTCACATTGCTAAAGGATTTCAACTCACAATTAAGTAAGCACTTGGCTAAGAGACTTACAACAGCCTATTAGGACTACTTTGTTAAGAGATTTACTCTATATCACCTGTTATCTTAATGTCAGGTCTTCTCTTTGTTGGATGTTTCTTAATCCTTCTAATCAAGTAAGCACTTGGCTAAGAGACTTACAACAGCCTAATAAGACTACTTTATTAAGAGATTTACTTGGTATCACTTGTTATCTTAATGTCAAGCCTTCTCTTTGATGGTTGTTTCTTGATCCTTCTAATCAAATCTATCTTTCCTAACCCTTTCATTGCTTGTCTCTATTCCTCTCAACTAATTCTTCTTTGCATAACTATGTCATAGCCACCATGAATTCTCTCACAACACTTAGCATTCACCTCCTCTCACAATGATAAACTTCTTAGGGTTTAGCTTTCTTAAATAAACAATGGTGGAGATGGGCTAGGTTAGAATCAATAGTTGAGGTTGATTCATATTGTCATCTAAAACTTCCCTTATTTTGATTGGTTGCATGCACTGAATAGGGGTTCGCAATACGATTCCATACTTATCTCTTATAATCATAAATTAATGATTATGTTAGCCAAAAATGGTTTACATAGGATTTTTTTCCATAACAAACAACTATGCCAAAAAGTGTTCACTCAGCATCTAAACTGTCTAATGCTTGGCCTTCACTGTGCTCTTAATGTCGTAACTCAGCTTCTTAATATCTCGACACTCATTGTTTACTTAGCACCTGAATCACTTGACATGTATAGACTTCTTGACACTAGAGTAACTTGACACATATTGGTGCTCGGCACTAACTAGTCATATTGCTCGACATGTATTATCTGGAAACTTATGCTCGGCATGAACTATGCACTCAGCTTGCACTGTAATTCTACTAGATAATGACTAAGTTTTTTTTCAGTACCTTGTCAAAACCAAAAAGAGAAAAATCCCTATTCCTTCACCATTTAACAATCAACTTTCATGCAAACTCATAATGCCCCTTTGAAGAACAAATCATTGAATCATACCTTACCATGTAGGAATTTTCACTCACCCTATATGCCATGTTTTACCCTTTGAGAGTTCCCATCCATTAAAGGCTTGAAGCATGTTTGAGCATACATCCCCATCATTGGACACATCTACACCATTAAAGGAGGATTTTTGGGTCCTCCCCCTTTGGTTTGCACTCTCTTTTGCAACTTCTTTCATCTAATCTAAATGTGAGTCTTGGTGTTGGTTTGTGAATGATATAACCTTTGTTAAATATTCTTTGCATGCTAACTTCCATAGCTCTACAATCACAACTTCGTGTTTGTGCATAAATATTTCAAAAAAGGGCCAAGAGTTCATAAAAAAAGTAAGGGAGGAGTCAACTCTTCACTGCAATAAATTAAAATGAATTACCATATTGCTATCAGGATTTAACTATGTAGTTTTTCAGTCAAACTCATTGAGTCATGTTTCCTAAGTAGTGAATCAATACAAATCCATCTCTTGTGAGTTTAAATGGAACACTTAGCACTCATTGGATCTAGGTGATGCTCATAGAGGTGAAGCATCAAGAATTCTTATGAGGTCACCCATCCCAATGCTACTCTATCTTGAGCACACTTAACTATAGAATTTCCTCCATGGTTAAACCCACTATGCTTGCAACCTCATTTGCAAAACCTTCACCATGTTTTTCATTATGAAGCATTCATTAGAAATTCCATTAAGCTCATTAATCGATAAGTAGGAGATAATTTCCATAGCAAGTCAAATTGTGATATTGCAGCTATCAGGATTTAACTGTGTAGTTTTTGAATCAAACTCATTGACCCATTTTTCCTGAGAAGTGATTCAAACATGAATCTATTTCTTATGAGAATAAATGGAACACTTAGCACTCATTGGATCTAGGTAATGCTCATAGAGGTGAAGCAGTAGGACTTCCGAGGAGGTCACCCATCTTAGTACTACTCCAGCTTGAGCGCACTTAACTATGGAGTTTCCTCCATGGTTAAACCCACACTAGTTGCAACCTCATTTGAAAAACCTTTGCCAATTAATGTTCCTTATGAACCATTCATTAGAAATCCCCTTAAGCTCATTAATTGATAAGTAGTAGATAATTCCACAGCAAGTCAAATTGTGATATTGATATCATGATTTAACTATGTAGTTTTTGAGTCAAACTCATTAACCCATATAAGTTGAGTAGTGATTCAGCATGAATCCATCTCTAATGAGATTAAATGGAACACTTAGCACTTATTGGATCTAGGTGATGCTCATAGAGGTGAAGCATCAGGACTTCCTAGGAGATCACCTATCCCAGTACTACTCCAACTTGAGCGTGCTCAACTATGGAGTTTTCTCTATGGTTAAACCCACTCTACTTGCAACCCCTTTTGTAAAACCTTCACCAAGTTTTGTGCCTTATGAACCATTCATTAGAGGGCCCCTTAAGCTCATGATTTGATCAGTAGGAGATAATTTCCACAACAAGTCAATTTGTGATATTTCTATTAGGATTTAAATGTGTAGTTTTTTAGTCAAGCTCATTTACCAATGTTTCCAGAGTAGTGATTCAACATGAATCCATCTCTCATGATAGTAAATGGAACACTTAGCACTCATTGGATCTAGGTGATTCTCACAAAGGTGAATCATCAAGACTTCCTGGGAGGTCACCCATCCCAGTACTAATCTAGCTTGAGTGCGCTTAACTACAAAGTTTCCTCCATGGTTGAACCCACTCTGCTTGCAACCCAATTTGTAAAACCTTCACCGCATGTTGTGCCTTATGAACCATTGATGAGCTTAAGGTAATTTCTCATGAATAGTTCATGAGGCACAACACTTGGTGAAGGTTTTGCAAATGGGGTTGCAATCAAAGTGGGCTTAACCATGGAGGAAACTATGTAGTTAAGTGCACTCAAGTTGGAGTAGTACTTGGATGGGTGACCTCCCAAGAATTTTAGGTGCTTCACCTCTATGAGAATCACCTAGATCTAATGAGTGCTAAGTGTTCCATTTATTCTCATGAGAGATGGATTCATGTAGAATCATTTCTCAGGAAGCATGGGTCAATGAATTGAACTCAAAAACTACACATTTAAATCCAAATAGCAATATCATAATTTGAAATTTTGTGAAAATGATCTCCTACTTATCAATTGATGAGCTTAAAGGTCTTTCTAATTTGTTTTTCAATTGGATTTGCAAGCATAGTGGGTTTAACCATAGAGGAAACTTTGTAGTTAAGCACGCTCAAGCTGGAGTAGTACTAGGATGGGTGACCTCCCAGGAATTCTCATTACTTCACATCTATGAGCATCACCTAGATCCAATGAGTGCTAAGTGTTCCATTTATTCTTATGAGAGAGGGATTTATGTCAAATCACTACTCAAGAAACACATATCAATGAGTTTGACTCAAAAACTACATAGGTAAATTATAATAGTAATATCACAATTTGACTTGGTGTGGAAATTATCTCCTACTTACCAAATGATGAACTTAAGGTGATTTCTAATGAATCATTCATAAGGCATAACACTTGGTGAAGGTTTTACAAATGGGTTTGCAAATGGAGTGGGTTCAACATGGAGGAAACTTTGTAGTCAAGCGCATTCAAGTTGGACTGGTACTAGGATTGGTGACCTCTCGAGAAGTCCCAATGATTCACCTCTGTGAGCATGTGCTAAGTTTACTCTCATGAAAGATGGATTGGTGTTGAATCACTACTCAAGGAACATGGGTCAATGAGTTTGACTCAACAACTACACAGTTAAATCCTGATGGTATTATCACAATTTGACTGGCTATGGAAATTATCTCCTACTTATTAGTTGATGAGCTTAAGGGGATTTCTAATGAATTGTTCATAAGGAACAATACATGGTGAAGATTTTTCAAATGGGGTCACAAGAAGAGTGGGTTTAACCATGGAGGAAACTCCATAGTTAAGTGCACTCAAGTTGGAGTAGTGTTGGGATGGGTGACCTCCTGGGAAGTCTTTGTGCTTCACCTCTGTGAGCATCACCTAGATCCAATGTGTGCCAAGTGTTTCATTTATTCTCATAAGAAATGGATTCATGTTGAATCACTACTCAGGAAACATGGGTTAATGAGTTTGACTCAAAAAACTACACAATTAAATTCTGATAGCAATATCACAATTTCACTTGTCGTAGAAATTATCTCCTACTTTAAATGAACTCTTCTAACACTATATATATCCTACAACAACACACTTTAGAACCACAAATAAGGCACTTCTATGAGACAATAATGAAAGGAAAAGTAATCTTTCACTAACAATTTATGTCAATCATGTTTTAAATACACTATCCCTATAATGTACGAGAAGGTTGAAACACAAAATGATGGATTCCAATATATAAAGATGCATTTGCAACAAGTGAGATACAATACTAGAAATAGTGAAGAACTAGGATTGGACAAAAATTTCTAAGTTGCTTCTCTGCCAAAAGCATGAACTGATTACAAAGTGAGTGAAAAACTCACTAAATACAACTTGTCAACCAATTAGGGTTGAATGCAAGAAAATAGCCCCAAAATTTGGCTTCTCCACTCACTAAAAATGAAGTCACATGCATGAAAAAGTCTTTCTGAGTTATAAACAACCATATGACTCACCAAAAATGCCTCTAATAATGCTCCAATTGATCATAAATGTCTTCCAAATATTTTGGGAAAGCCAAATTTGACCCTAAATAATCTTCAACATCCCTATATGATCTCCTCATGTCTGCAAACTAATTCAACCTCTTGATAAGAAGTCTTTGAACTCATAAAGTCACCCTCATTTGATTTGGAAAATATTATTAATTATTTCCTTTTGAAAGATATTAATAATTATTAATTTATTTATAATTTTTATCAATTAACAATCATTAAATTACAATGTACTTTATTTTCTATATCTTGTAATGTTAGAAATCATATATTCAACAATTCAAATATATGCTCTAGCACCCATTTTAACAAGAAAGTTTTTAGAAAATGAATTGCATGACCCCTTAAATGTAAAAATATTTTTTTTGAAAAGAACAAAGTTTTTTCATAACATTAATAGATTACTCCTCGCTAATTTATAGGGTCATATGAGTCAATATGTGGTCATGCCAAAAAAAAATTTGCTGCGGGTTCTAAAAAATATATCTATGAAAGGTGGTGTCACTAAAATGGACACAACTCTTCCATTTCTTCATCAAAATGTTAGAAAATTTATTTAAAAGTGTACTCATATATCTTTTATTTGAATATGATATTGCACATTTATGTGTCCATACAATTTTGTACCATGAGTGCAAAGTGGCTACAACAATAAAAAATAATGTAAAAATTAATAAAATTGTACACTTCTTGTAGCAACATATAACTTTGGATTTCTTGATGACAATGGTCATTAATTATACTTTAATTACTGAAGTTTCATATTCCCTACAACATGTATTTTTCCTATTTCTCCATTGTTACTTCTTGTAGCTACACTTTACTTCTTGCAATAGCTTGCATTATGTTTTCTCCTGCAACACGTATTTCTAGTCTTTTCATGTTTTCCTGTAACAGCATACTTATGTTTCCCATTGAATATGACTTCATGCAACATTATTTTTCTCCTATATCATATCATCCTGATTGAGCCTATAGGGTGAAAATTAGGTAACAGTAAGTGAAGAATTGTGTTTGATATCTCAAGTTGAACCTAAGACTAGAGATGAAGCATGTAAAGATGATTTTTGGATAAAATTTATGAAAGAGGAACCTAAGCATATTGAGAAGGACAAGTCTTGGGAATTGGTTCCTAGACCTAAAGAAAAGATTGTTATTGACACAAATTGGATATGTAGAAACAAGATTGTTGAACAAGGTGAAGTGGTAAGAAACAAAGCAAAGTTAGTATGCAAAGGTTATTCAAAACAAGAAGGAATTAACTTTGAGGAAACTTTTTCTCTAGTTACTATACTTGAAGCTATAAGAGTTTTTTTGGCATATGTAGCTAACAATAATTTTAAATTTTAATAGATGGATCTAAATTAGCTTTTCTTAATGGAAAATTTTGAAGAAGGGGTTTACATTGAACAATCTGATAGTTTTCCTTTGACAAAATAAAAAATATGGTATGCAATATTAGACAAGAATTTGCAAAATTTGGGATTCAAGAAAGGTAATGTAGATAGCACCATGTACTTAAGGAAGAATGAAGATGGATTATTTATTATTGTATTATTTGTTGATGACATTATTTTTGGAGGTAATGAAGAAACTAGTGACAAATGTTCAAAAGGAATGTAGAATAAATTTGAGATGAGTGTGATTGGTGGGATGAAATACTTCTTGGGATTAAAAATAGCAAAAAATAAGGATGGCATTTACATATCACAAACTAAATATCTTAAGGACATGTTGACAAGATTTGGTTTAGAGAATTCTAGACCAGTTGGAATATCTATGGTTATAGGATGTAAATTGTCAAAAAAAGATGAACCTCCTAGTGCATTACAAATAAGATACAGAACTATTATAGGAGGATTATAGTATTTGACACATATAAAACTTGATATAGCTAATGCAGTTGGGATTGTGGAAATATTTCAAATAGATCCTAAAGAGACTCATGTTGTAGTAGTAAAAAGAATATTTAGATACTTAAAAGGAACTTTAGATTATAGTTTATGGTATGACATATCACATGACTTTACCATGTGTATCACTGATGTAGATTGGGTGGGAAATATAGATGACAGAAAGAGCATAAGTGGTGGAGCATTCTTCTTAGGAGGAAATTGATTTCTTAGCTAAGCAATAAATAGGAATGTATCTCATAAAGTATGATAGAAGTAGAATATGTTGCAGAAGCAAATAATTGTAATCAAATCATTTGAATGAAGCAAATATTGTAGGATATTGGGATTAAGTAAAATAAACCTTACTATTATACATTTTGATAACACAAGTATAGTTAGTATGTCAAAGAATCTAGTATTAAATTTGAAGGCAAAGCACATTGCAATAAAATATTGTCTCTTGAGAGAAAAGGTAGCAAAGAAGGAAATCATATTGGAATATGTTAGCACAAAGGAATAGATAATAGACATATTTACAAAAACTTTGACTAAGGACACATTTGAGTATGCAAGAGGCATGGTTGGGGTTATACCCAAACCTTCTTCAAAGTAATTGATGTAGGATTGCATCAGTCTACTATATTCATAGCTTATTCTTACATCTAGATTGTATGTTGGTGATACTTTAATTGAGGGATTAGTCACTCTTTTGAGAAGAGTTATTAAGAACTCTTGAGCATTGTTTAAATGGCATCTTTTGACAATTGGTAAGGTTTTTTTTTGGTTTCAGAGATGGTTGATTGGCATAATGATACCTTTTTCATTGATGTCAATAGGGAAGAGATATATACGAAAAAATTTGTTGATC
Source organism: Cupressus sempervirens (assembly GCA_028749045.1). Classification (NCBI taxonomy): domain Eukaryota; kingdom Viridiplantae; phylum Streptophyta; class Pinopsida; order Cupressales; family Cupressaceae; genus Cupressus; species Cupressus sempervirens. The sequence goes on from CM053789.1 coordinate 717,207,414, forward strand.
AATGGGGGAGATTTGAACATGAAAAACTCTTTACAACTTGTCTATATCTATGGGGGAGAGATATGCATTCATGGAGAGTATCACGAATGGGGGAGTAAAGGTAGATGAGGAAGAAATGTATTTGGTTTTCTTGACAACACCTTGAGGTTTTTCATCAATTTCAAAGGGGGATATTGTTATCATGAATGTTAATGGTATAATTGATTGGGGAGATTGTAAGGACTATTGGAGAGATGATTCAATGCTTATGTGTTGCATTTATGACTTGGTTTGTCATTGATGTCAACATATCAATTTTTTGGATAGTTCAGACAAAGTAGTAGAGGAGTATTTATTCGACGAGGTCAAAAGTTGTTGATTTTATTTTAGCAAGGTTAATAGTATGTTCCTTAATGTGTATAAATGTTATGTCTATATTTGTAAAAGAGTTTGCGGTTTTGTGTGAGTTATAGAAGTTTTGCAGAGAACTAGTTGCAAGATAATTTACAACAAATTTTATGTTTTTATTCATGTTATCTATTTGGGAATGTTGAAGCTTATTCAATGGCTTGGATTTGGGTTGAAGATTTGTTTGTGATGCTATGTTTGAGATGGAAAAATATATTTTTCATTATGTGAAGATTGGCAAAGGAAATTCAACATGTTGCTTCTAGGAGGCCAACTTTTGTTAGTATCTTTATGGGAAGTGTAAAGTATAATGCAATGTGTATTGTAATGGTGTAATATGGTCCTATATTATTTATTGTACATTAGGGAAGCTTCAAGACCAAATCAATTAATTGTTTAGGACTTGGTATAAAGGAAAGATGTTTTCCTTGTGGTTAAATGTTCATATTTTACGTGGATGTATTAAAGAAGCTTAGATGTGAATTTTGTTAAGGTCAAAGTAGAGGATGATGTTGTTGATTTACTAAAACTTCAAATGAGTTGTATTGGAAAATAATTTGTTGTTATATTTAGTTTAATCCTTGGTTATTTTAATTTGAGATTAGTTTGGTGAAGACATAGCTGAAGCAATTTGGACAGTGGGTTCAATTAACTTCCTATCAGCTCCTAACAGGGTTGGAATCTCTTAACAAGGATTCATGGTCTCCTAAGAGGGACTTAATGTACTAATTGTAGTCAACTGGCTCCTAATAGAGTCGATCCTTTTACAAGGAACTTTTATATTAGCACATCACCTTTGGGAATCATTCTAATCAAGGGTTTCCCTATTTAACATATCTAGTGTTATTGTGTTGGTTGTTCATTCTATGGTTGTTGCATCTTTTAGTTACATGTTTTAGTTTTGATAAAGTATATTTAAAGTTATTTAACCACACAATTGATTCACACCCCTAGTTGTGTTGGACTTTACTTTATAATAATAAGTGTAAAAGTCAAAGTTAAACCTCCCTTTTGCATATTTAAGCACTTTTGTAAAAGTGACTTATATATTAGGTCATTTAACAACTTAATAAACCAATTGGACCCTTTTTCCAAATAAATCAGGAAACTCCAAGTAATTGGAATTCAACTACAAGAAATTAGTTGGTAAATAAAATAAATCATATGAATTATTAAATTTTCCCCAAAATCAATTAAATCACCATTTTTTAGTAGCATGGTTTTTGTAGCATCAAATGTTATAAAGATTGCCAATTTAATTGATTTGGTAGAAATTTTACAATTGATTTGATTTATTAAATTTGGAAATTCCAAGTAATTGGAATTTAGCTATGACAAATTAGTTGGTAAATAAAATAAATCAAATCAATTATAAAATTCCCCCCAAATCAATTAAATCAACAATCAATTCTAAAGTGGGACCCAATTGTATTATCGTCAGCAAAGTTTAAAAATAATCTCTAAAGCTACAACTCTCCAAGAGTAGTCAATTGTGATATCTAAATCTAGAATAATTCAGGTAGAATAAAATTATTCTATATCAATTAATTGATTTTCTCCCTCCCTCCTTGATATTGCTTGCCTCAAGAAATCATGGGTCCATAAACCAATACCAGGATCCTATATCCATATGTTAAAATCTTTGTCTAGCCCATATTGGAAACTCTAAAGTTAAGACTTGTCATGTTGTGGTACCAAAAATAAGAAAGCAATCCATCGATCACTATGATCCTTGGATCTTAAATCAACCTATTAGCACAATCTTGGGTGTAAAAATAGGTTTCCATCAACTAATCATAATCCTAAATTAGTCAAGTGAATGATTAGATGTCAAACATACTTCCCACATATAAGGAAGCTAACTAATCATGTCTCAAGATGTCACTACCATAACATGGACCAGTATCCATAATGTCAATGTTGTCACCAATATGTCACTTAATTGGTAGGGTAAACATCCTACATAGAATATATTGCAACATGTGTTGTCCCCACTCATTTTCTTGCAACTTACTAACCCTTGTAGGCCAATCCAAAGTTGATAATGTACTAATTGTCCAAGTAGGATAGCCACTAATAACTGTAGAATGGATGAAGAAAAAATACCAACCAATACGTGAGTAGATGTCATATCATGAAGACTCGATGATAAATCTCTAGATAACCTATGATAACCATTAGTATATGTTAAGGACTATTCTGAATTTTGAGCATAACCATAAGTATCATCATTCAAATCAACTTCTACATTAATGAAATGATCACCATCATTGTAACTTCAAAACTAATATCACTTGAATTGACATTTTCCTCATGATGTGCTAATGATGCATACAATTTTGTTATTATAAAATTCAGAATTTATGTGGTTGACATTTTGTTCCCTTAAGGTCCTTTTCGGTAGAAAATGTCTCACTTGGATAGGGGAATAGTGAAAGCACCATGTCTACCTTCATTCTCACCTAGGGCATGGATCCATTCAGTCGTTGGTATGATCTCTTTGGCCTTGGACTAAAATCATCTTCTTTGTGAGCGGTTGTCATAGAAGACCAATTTTCAACTTGATATAAAGAGTGGCATGCCATACTTAGTTGAAGACAAATATCATCTACCTTCTTTTTCTTATCTTCTACAAACTTGATATTTATATCCTTATCCCAGAAAAGATGTAAATAATCTGGCTTCAACCTTTTAAAAGCTTCTTTGACTATGTTTGGTTGAGTACTAGTGATCCCACACATAATTCCCTATTTTCCTCTCTTCCATTTGAGTCTATCATATAACATCTTCAATGTATTTGTGAGACTAATATTCCCTAGTTAAAATTTGTACAACCCTCTCCTTTGTAACCAAAAAAATTTCCTTCAAATCTTCCAATGGTAAAGGCTTTAGTTCAAATTCATATAAGGGGTAAGGGTTATTAGATCAAATTTTCTTATTTATTACAACTCCTAAAGAAAAAATATTATCATGCTTAAATTTTTCTATGTTTGGTATGGTGCACTCTCCATTCAATACAAATGGGACAGCATTATGATTGCCTATGGCATCCTCAAATGAGTCTCTCTCCTTACCAATATTGATAGGTAAATCACCAATAAAAAGTTATGAATACTCCTCACCTTTTCTAATTAGTTCTTCCTCCATAATATCCCCCTTGGATTATTGGGAACCATTAACCCTCATGCCTTCATGAAGATTCATAAGAGAGATATGTAAGGTTGTAACTTTAACCTATATTTTTATGAGTTTATTTCTTTTTTAGACCATTATTTCTTGACCTCCTTGATTTTTTGTTCACGGTCTTTAAGAAATTTGTTGACCAACTTATAAGAAGCTTTAGAAGCATCTTTTTCTTGTCCTAAATTTGCTAAATACTTATGCACAAGAGACTGGAAGTGAGCATCACTCTCATTAATTGTCATAACCATAATGTTCTTCACTACTATAATAATATCTTTATTATGTTCTTCCCAGATGGTGACCAAACAATATTGAAACATGGTATGTATTAAGCCATTTAGTCCAATCTCTAGAACAAGCTTATATAGTCTTATTTCTACAAAAAAAAAATTAGTATGGTGACCCTTCTTGAAAAATTTCAACTTCTAATGTCCCCAAGATTTTGAAAATTATCAATGACTAACTTAAGTACCTCCTTAATTATGGATTTTTCATATGGTTCTTGAGGTGCTAAAATCCTTGTTACCTCCATCAAACAAGAAGTAGCCACAACCTTACCTCTCTATATAAGTTCTTTAGCCACTTGTGGGGATTCAAAGCAATCACTATAGGAACAAAAGTGATTTTCAATCAATTGGAGGGCACTTTCTCTACCATGGTCAAATATTCTTCCAATTGGGTTAATGTGTTGAGGACTATTTCCCTGTTTATAAATTTTGTCCCAAGTTTTCTACCTATTTGTAAAGAACTTTGGCTAAACTATCATTTATGGTTGTTTTGAATCTCAAAACCTTTTTGGTCTACTCATTTCTTCATCTAATTAAAGACAAATTTTCCACAATATCTTCTACAATATTATTGTGATTGTCTGTATTGACTAAACTATATTCAAAGCCTTTCTTAATTAGAAATTTTTCTTCTTTCAATTTTGCCTTATATTATTCTTCATATATTTTGAGCCCATTCCAACCTTTTTCAATGTATAAGCTTTTGTTTTGAGAATCTTGCCCATTTGAAATCCTTATATAATTTTTATCTTTATCCAAACATTTAGAGTGAGAATTTTTTGTCCTTTGATCCAAATTATATTGGTCTACTTCACTTATTCCATGACTATTAAAATTATTTTATTTAGTATATTCTTCATCAGATATAACATATGTTAAGATCTTCAAAGTTATTTTCACACTTTTCATCCCCTCTAAGTATCTTGAACTTTGACCTTGTTCTTGTGGTTGTACTTTTCCTTCTCAAACTTGTTAGTCTCTCGTAGTGACAAAAATCGATATTTAGTGACCTTCAATCCATACTCAAAGTAGATGTATAATGAAGTCTCTATACTTGTATCTTGAACAAGCCTATCATGTTCCTTCCATCAACAACCACTTCAATAGCCATGGTTGAATGATTTCCTAGAGTGATATTATATTGTTCTTGGGGAAACGCTCATCTTGGTTCTTTTGTGATTGTTTTCTAACTACAACCCCTGCAAATCTTTCAAAGATTCTTAACTATTGATTTTCTTTAATTCCTAGCCTTTATATTGATTGTTTGGCAACAAATTGCTACCGATTAACATTTCCATCCAAAGAGAGTGCACAATTTCTTTTTCGATCTCCTTATTTCTCCCTTCAAGTTTAATGTCCTCTATAGTTCCCAATTTCCCATGAACCATGTGGAAAACTTGGCCTTCCCTCCTAGCTTTAACTTTTGTTTCTTCCTGCAAACTCCAATGTATTCCTACCTAATTTACAGTGAACCAAAGACTCTTCTTACTAATCTGCACAACAAATTTCTCTTTCCTAAGAATGTGTCTTGATGTTGAAGGTGGACCTTATTTTGGCCTATAATCATCGAGTCTATTCTGAGAATATGATCCCCAATATTGAAGATGGTGGAGTTATTTGACAAGGCTTTGTACTTCATGGAAATTGGGCCAATGTTGACATTTCAAATTTTATACTTTTGCAAAATTGATGAACAATCGCCCTTGTAACAACAAGTAATCTTTCCTACAATTGTTGTGTCACCTTCCCATCAACGCGCAGAAATATTCTCCTCTCAAGAAATAAGTTTCCCAACATCGTTGATAAAGCCATGATAATCATCATCTACCGCTCACCTTAGATGTCATTGTTCCTAATTTCTTCTTCTAATTATTTATTCTTGGCAAGAATAATTGTCATTACAACACCTATGTGTTAGATTGTATCCTAGTAATTCCTCTAAATAGGATTCAAAAGTTGGCTAATTTGATAGCCTTCTTGCAAATACCACTCAAAAATGATTTCTTTACCTCATGCGATGGTGCAAGCAATTTCTGCTAATAATATTCCCTAGCTTGAGTGGTCAACATAAACTAAAGGCACTTATTGAAGACATTTAGAATTATTTCCCTCATTTTTTTTTGTGTTGCTAGAGCTATACCTCAATTCTTAATGTTCAACTATAATATGCTTCAGAAACATCTCCAAAGACCTTTCTATTAAACATTAAAGTTACTAGTGGTTTTCTTCTGATAGTTATTTCTTGGTATTAGTTTGAGATTGAGTTTAGAAATAGAAACTATGGTGTCCTTTCCCATTGTTGGAGACTTTACTAGTATGATTGTCTTCTATGTGACGATCTCCTGTGACATCTATAACATTAGGTGCCAATAATATTTTATTTCATTGACTCCAATTGGTCATGAGCATGTAAAACTATAGTATTTTTCTTGATATTATATGATAACTAGAATTTCTATATTTTAAGTGGGAGACTCTGCCAATGATTCTCATGACAACTTAAATTGATTCCAAATTATTATTAGGAGATCTTGAATGTATTAAATTTTGAGTAGTTTATAATATTTATATCTTCATCAAATTTGAGGAGCGAATTGAAGAGCTTCTTGTGAGGCCCAATTTTTCCTTCACAATTAACAATTGTTTTAAGATACCAAACCTTCCTAAAAGTAGCATAAAGTGTGATTTAAAGATTAATTAATGTGAACTATTTCAACAAATGTGACTCAAACACTGTAGACTCAACTTCTCTTGAATATTATTTGGGTTTTTTGATCATATTTAGCACTTTGTAATGATCATTTACATTTTTTTATGGATCTCTTGCATGGACCTTTGATATTATAATCTTAAGGCCATCCCAAAAGAGTATACTTTCAATTGTTCAAGCTCATGTAATATCATATCTGAATGTAATTTAGGCCTCTATGATAGCCCAATAAACATAGACCAAGTGGAAATCTTGTTAAGTAAAATAGAGGCTAACATCCATTTCTTTACCATCATAGCTTAATGCAGCTAAACTTGACTAGCCAAGAGTTAGTAAGGGCACCTAACACACTAGCTGCACAATTGAAGCTTCACAAAATCACCTTCTACCTTTCAACATGCTTTTAACTGTCCATTTTTTTTAAAAGTTAAAAGGCTCCATAGACCTTAATTAGCCGATAGGATTTTTCATCGGGCCAAGAGGTTGTCGGTTTTGTCTCATGCTGCTAGCCAGAAATCCATTTCATGACATTTCTCTTACCTCCAACCACTATCTATTTCATCAGTGCTTGCAAGTTTATTTGGTGTCTCTAATGCTCACATGTGCATTTGGGCTGCCACATAGGTGCTTCTCGCTATTGGGCCAACAATTATGGGATACATGTGTAGTAATGGGGGTTTTATAATTCTAATTCTACAACCTTTGTAAACATCTACTATGCATGTAAATGTGTCATTAATGAGATATGTGAGCATCAAAATAATGTTATGGGGCCCATCTGAACAAGCATGAACATCTGTTGAAGTCTGGTCAGGTGAAGTGCTTCAATCTCAGGATATAGCCAAATTGATATGGTGAGAAGCTTTCAAGAAAATGCACTCCATAGGTGTTATCCTAAACTCAAAGATTTCATTGTTATCCTCTCCATTTGCATTGAAAAGATTAGTTTCATTCATTTTTTTTTTTTAATTATTATTTCAGTTGGGAAGATTTTATGTCTCATTATTGGTGACACTCAACTGGATAGACATGTGAATTTGGGAGCAATCTCTCAAATAAATTAGGGATTCAATTCATATAATTAATAAATAGTTTATGTGAAATTAAGTTTATGGTTTTATTTTCTTCTTCTCAATTGTAGATATTAATTTCAAACTATAAATTGTACGCTTTATAATAAAGGAAACTGATGGAATATGTGTTTACAACTCTTGATTCAGAATTCCATTTTTTCCTTAAAAATATCTGGTTATAAACTTTGGTCTTGTAACACAATAGATATTTTCCTTGGTGGGTAATGTGACTTACTCTGCCCTTTATATGTTGCAGTTTATACTTCTTAGTTGACAAATGAAAAGAAATGCACAAGATCACCATTTTCTATCTTCAAAGGGAGAAAATTGTAATGTTTTGTGTATTGATTTATATGGTTTCAACTCTCAATAGAAAGGTTTTGCAAAGATTTATTTTCTTCAAATTTTGGAATAATAAATCATAAAAAATAATTGTCAAATCAACCCCCAAAAATTTGCATATAATCCACAAAATTCAAAGGAAAAATGTAATTTTAAATTTATAAATAGTAATAAATTAGATCAATAATAATCAATTTTAACATATGTTTTTTTTTTTTTATGGTTAAATATTTGGACAATGTTATATGTGTGATTAGTGTTCAATATAGATAATTTTTATGTAGATAAGGATATTGTTTGTGATTTAATAACATACAATTTTAATTTAACACAAAATTAATTAACAATTTTTAATTAAATATAAAATCATTTTTGCTATCATGCACTCATATTTCCCTCACAATTTTGTTGAGTTTCTATTCTTGCCAATGCTGATGTGGGAAATTTTAAATTTTTGAAATCGTGTACTCATATTTAATTTGTTTTCATATTTTGAAAAGAAACTTTGGGTTTCTATTACAATTTTCTAGCTATCTTACAAGCCTTGTAGGATTGAATTTAATTTATTATTGCCTTGATAATTCCTATATTCTATAACATGGAGCCAACTCATGTTAGATACCCTAAAAATGAGTGCAGTCCACATAAGAAATCATTTATGAAGCATTATGGCCATAACTATCTATACTGAAGAGGAGAGATTGATGGGTGGAAAGATGTCCTTGAACAGATTTGTTCCTACTTAGGCTAGTCAAAGGACATAACTCAAGGGTAAGATTGTGGCTATCCAATAAATTGAACCATAAAATATCAAAGGAAATTATTATTTTTTTAACCAAACCAACCTCTACCTTAGTATCTTAAATAAAAAGGTTTTAATCAGAAGTCGTAAAATGAATAGATTTCTTAGAAAAATTAGGAAGACCTCATGTTTCATTTGAGTAAATACACTCAAATAGTTCAATTTATCTTTATTTTTCAGCTAAAAAATACTTACTTATTCTTAACTTATGAAAAAATTCAACTTCTTTTATTATTTGGTAATGTATTGAGATGTCAATGTTGTAAAAAAAGTCTCTAAATTCTTAAGTTATTGATCATAGATATATTATGCAAGAGCTATATGTATAATTTATTTTCAAGAAATACATTTCTTTCTAAAAATCTAAATGGTGTGCTTGTGAAACTCATTTATAATAGTGAACATACATATTTTTCCAATGATTTATCTCATACAACTATTGGTTATACCCTTGGACCCGCTCTCGATACAAGTACTAGTTTAACCGATTTTGATGTCTTTACTTAGGCATATAATAATCTTGTCTAAGATAAAGTAATTCTTCCATTTATATTCTAAGTGCAATATTTAGAACATAAGAATCTTAGATGAAAAATAATACTCAAATCTTGAGAATTTGATTTTACTGATAATTAATTTCCAACTCTAAAATGATACCTTTTTTTGTAAATATGTCTCATAGGTTGGCAGGTTCGATGCTCTAGTACCACTATAATATCCTAAATGAATATTTTCTACAATTTTTCTATCAAATAAATTTTCAAAATATAAATAAATATTTAATGCATAAATTGTTGGAATATTCAAATGGGAAGACTACTTCTGAGGGGGTGGGGGGGGTGGTTGAATCAGAAGTAACACACTTTTAACCTTTTCAAATCCTTTTAAAACAAATAACTGAAAGTAAATTGCATGCATGTAAACATATTAAATGAACATGAAATTAACACATGCAACTAAACACATAACACCAAAATTTGGTAACCCAGAAACCCTCCAGGAATAAGGTAAAACTGGGGTGGGGATGATACCCACAAAATAACTGCAGTAATAATTCTTTGACCACTTCTGATGGGCTGCCCTATTAAAGGCTTTACACTATGTCAATAGTGACTTGGTTAAAAGATTTACAAACACTTTACATGAAGTGTCGCCCTGTTGAAGGATTTAGTTACCTATTCAAAGGATCTACAAAATAGTTGTTAAGCTAACCTATCAACATAAGATTTTCACTATCTAATACAATTTCTAGAGAGTATTAGAAACCTTTGACCCAATTGCTTACAATCTTCAACTATTGATTTCAAGTATTTGATCTGCTCATTCTAATATGATACTTTCTTGATCTGATATTTGTTTGTATCCCTTGTACTATTCTGATTAACTAGATGTGTAATTGATGCTCAATTCACTAAGTCTTTGATGCCCTTGTTGCTTGCCTTGTTCAACAATTTTTCTATTATGCTTAGCAACTTCCTTAACTTCTATTTAACAACTTAAAATTATGGGGTCTAAGCCTTCTTTAAAAGATTTTGTAGACTTAAGGTTAGGTATGGATCTACGATTCATATTGAATCTTGAATTCCCACTCATTCCTTGCATTTTTCTCATTGGTTGCATGCCTTCTCCATTTTTCTAATTGGTTTCATGTTGATTGCATAGAAAATATAAAAGATTCATTCTTATCCTTGTTATCCTTTAAAATCCTTCTATGTCAACTCATAAAATGGTTTACATCTAAGTTTGTGAAGGCACAAACTCATATGTTGATTCTGTGTTACTCGGCACATACTAGACTACTGGTGCTCAGCACATATTACATTATGTCTTGCTTGGCACATGAAACATTTTGACTTGCTTAGCATCAACTGTGACTCAGCACCTATATATCACTCGACATATGAAGCATTCTAACTTTCTCGAAACGTGATGGAATTCTGGCTTGGCACATACTGTGGCTCAGCATACATAGTGCACGTGGCTTCTATGTAAAAAGTGGTTAAGTGCGTTGACACTCAAAAGTCAAAACCATTCTAAGACCAACAATATCCCCCTTTGACATGAGTGTCAAAAACACTTAACTAGACGTTATTCATCTATCCTTATGAGTACGTTATCCAATCTACTCTGCATATGTAAAAATTTTCAAAATTTGTTCAAAATACATTAAAATTCTTATAACTCCCCCTGAGCTAATTGTGCCATTTTCATTCTTGCAACCAAAATTCTTGTGCTGATGTACCTGATATTCTTTACCTTTGGCTTGTTTTTGTAGTTTGTACCTATGTGTTGTGTTGTTCTGTCTACTCTAAATATACTTGCAGGTTTTATTCATATCTCCCCCAAAACATTATTTCTCCCCCATATTATTTACACATTATGACTTATCTCCCCCTTAGTCATATCTTCCATATTATTATTTCTCCCCCTTTTTGACACTTATTTCAAAGGGTTCTAAGGAGTAATACCATATTTCTCCAAAAATGTGTTGTTTACCTCCATTATCATTTTTAGAGTTGCATCCCAATTCTCCAAAGCAATGTCTAGTGACTTATGTTGGATGGCAGTCTCTACAACAAGATTTACAAGTCCATCTAATGTAAAAAGATTAGGATCTTTCTTTGAGACAGTTTCAGCATAGACTTGCTCTTTGTGGAGGACCTCCAAATGTGAGGTTATGGAGGATTGAATCTACATTAATTTGGCCTTTATATTGGCCTCTTCACTTGTAAGTACAGCTAATTCTCTTTGAGTGTGAAGCGATTGGACAAAATGCTTCTCACTTTGAGTTGGATCCCTTGGTAATTGCATGTTGGAAATCTTCAAATTTCTCTCCAAGCTCATTATCCTTTGGCATGTCTCTTGTGTGAAATTGGAAAAATCACATAGGTTTTTGTACAGTGAGAAAATGTTTTCAAGTACAGTTTTGACCTTGTGAATTTTCTTGGCCAATTCTACCTATTCAAGTACTATACCACTAGATATTTTCTCATTTACCTTCCCTTGAAACTTCCTTTCAGACCACTCCATAAGTTTAACATTTGTATCCTTGTCTTCACTAATCACCTAGTCAACTATATCAAATAATTGTTCCATTATGGGTTTTGATTCATATGGTGACTGTAAGTTGAAGGCATCCATAAAGATGTCCTTGATCTCATGTAGTGCTTGCTTGTGTTTATACTCTATTTTGAGTATTTCCTACCTCTTTCTCCTATTTAATGCATCTTTCATTTCATTAATCTACTCCATGGCAATGATCTTTGAGTCATAAGCAAGTATTACAATGTCTCCATCTAACTTAGGGTATCCATAGTGAAGTACCCTAGTCAGTGTTGAGATTTGCAAAGGTATGGCTTCAGTGCTCAACTTCTAAAGGGTTCTTATAGGAGTGCCTATTTTTGGTAGTTCTACCAATGTATGTATAGCAGCCTTCTCCTTTTCCTTTGTTGTACCTCCTTATCATTAGACTTCCCTTCCTCTACACTTGGCTTCTATGTGGTATCACCTACTACTATTGTAGTCATTGGAGATGGTGATGGCAGCATTAAAATTTTAGTGCTAGTAGTTGTATAGGTGAAAGGTGGTTCTTGTGGTTTCACCTTGTCTCTTTTTGGTTCTACTACTACCTTTTGTAATTCATCTACACTCACCAATACAGGATTTGTGCATAATTGTGCCTATAAAGTGGATTGGTGAAGGATTGATGTTCTAAGCAGAATTGTCAAGAACATCCTTGATAGGTATTATGTCTGCAAGCGTGATGGTTACATGAGGAGGTCTAGGAGGTCGCATTTGTGTGTCTTGGACACTTTGTTCCTCTTCTTGCTATTGTTTAGCTACCACCATATCTTCTCCCTTTTATGACTCTTCCTCCTCACCTTATTCCTTATCTTCTTCCTCTTTCTTCTCTTCTTCTCCTTTCTTTTCCTCATCTCCTTTTGTTGTTGCTTCCTCCTTCTTCTCTTCTATTTGCTTCTCTTCCACTTTATCTTCCCCTATCTTCTTCTTGGCACTAGCCTCTACCTTATTTGCTTCCTCATCCTTGTCATCGGGTATCTTGTAGATTGTCTTCCACAATTGTGTGGATTTATTTACTACATCCTCAATATTATTTTGTAGGATGCTAAAGGCTCTATATTTAGGTGCAAAATTTCCACCATGTTTCTTATTAACCTTTATTATTTGACCTCTTGTTAGGTCAAGCATCACTTGTGCTAACGTAGATTCTCTAATCTCGTTTTCCATTTTTAGACAATAATGCCATTTGTTTTCAATTATCTCATATAGCTCTCTAGGCATGGTATTGTCTAGCTCTAGAGGTGTATTCTTAAATTCAGCCATCATGGCATATACAGATTCCTCTATTTTATTTTGCTCTTCTCTACTTAGCTTATTGAAATCAAGATTTTTCAAATCATTTAAATCTACATTTTTAATATTTTCACAAATCTTATCTATGGAAAATTTGGGAGGATGGCTTACCACTCTAAGTTGGGTGATATCCTCTGATTTTGTTCTCTCCTTGTCATCAGTGTCTGGTTGTGCCACATACTTTCTTCTTTTCTTTGGCACTTCATCAGACTATTCACTGGCCTTCTTCTTCTCTTTTGTTTTTTCCTTGGCCTTTTGTGTAGATGCCCTTGTGGTAGCTCTTGTTGTTGGTGCTCGCTTGGCTTGTGCAGGCTTGGTTACCTTCTTGGGTTTGGGTTGAGCTAGAGGCTGAGTTTTAGCCTTTCTCTTCTTTTTCTCGGCTTGTGTAGGTGCTTCCTTGGCTTCTTCTTCCTCAGCACCTTCCTCCTTGTCTTCTCCTAAGCCTTGTGTCAACTCCATTGGGCCTTACCCTTGCTCTTCTTCTTCTTCACTTTCTCCTTCTTCTTCTTCTTTAGCACCTGCTTCTCCTTCAATATCTGCACCAAATTTCTTCTTTATTTTCTTCACTAATTTATCTTTCCTCTTAATTATAGAGGTTGTCTTCAATTATGTTTCAACTTTGGATTTGACAACATCATATGTGTCAAAATGAGGATCCTCCTTATTAATCTCTTCTACAAGCAATGTTGTGATTACTGTTCAGGCTTCATCTACATCAAGTTCATATCCTAGTGGCCTTAGCCATCTTACCCTTGGAATTGCTACCCAGATATAGGTATAGTCAATGTCAACCAAAAAGCATATGTCATTGGTGTGTTTTTCCACTAGGGAGACTGGTATTCTTACCCTTTGTTTCATGGATTTCTTAAAATCCTCAAAATAGCTTGTCATTTGGGCCGCAAAATTATCACCCATCTGATCAATGAACTCATTGATTTGTGTGATTGTAGTTTTGTTTGGGTTCCAATTCACCTTTTCGATAGAAGGAAACTCTTTCATGACATAAAGAAATATGCACATAAGAACTAAACCAAACTTGCATTGAGCACCCTTTGACCTCCTTATTGCTCCTAGGTTCTCATTTATTTGCTGCCACATTAGTTATGCTAGATCATATGTATGATCTTTCTTCACAAGTTTGTAAGCTACATCAATAGCTATACATGGCACACTATTCAATCTGTTGGATTGGTAGAATTTGTGAGATATTATTCTCACTGCAAAATCTAGAAGGGGGTCTGTTATAGTATCAATGGTCATACCCTTCTTATTCCACTTAGCTCCTGTATTTCTTTCAAAAAATTCTTTCGAATCACTTCTCAGGGTCTTAGGCCGATCTAGGGTTGGGAAACCCGTAATCCTATGCACTATTCTCTTAGTAATCTTAATTGGTCCCATTTCCAACCACAAACATCCATTGTGAATTATACTAAGAATAATCTATATCCATTCTATTTTGAAGCCTGTAGGGTAGACTAGGGCATGGGTCAAACTCTTCTTCTCAACTATCTGATATTCGTCCTTCAGAATTTTGTTTTCACACAATTTTTTATAGGCTTGAAATATTTCAAGGTCTCCTAATACTCCTATATTGCAATTATAACACTTTCTCACATCCTATACCATGATAACTTTTGGTCGAATAATGGACAATGCACCAACAGGATCATTTTTATAGGCAACTTCAGGGATTGGCCTAAACTCGGGTTGTTTTACTTCATTACTAACTAGTTGGACCTCATAACTTTCCTTTCCTTTGGGGTTTCTTGAACTAGAGGCCATTATACCAAACTAGGGTTTTAAATATATTAAAAACTTCAACATTGTGTAGCTCGGCACTTGGTAAATACCTTAGATCATTAAAATTTATGTTGAATCGTTGTTGAAATCGATGCAAATGGCTTCAAGGTTGTTGTATGATCACTCCTACACTTTTTTTTTCTTTTCTCTATGTTCAAATGGCATAAAAATGATCAAAATTTGACCTTATACCTTTCAAAACCTAGCATTAAATGCTTAGTGCATACAACTATAATCTCGGCACTTGAAGGTTTCAACATGACTCGGCTTCCACTAGATTTCCACTTCACTCAGCTTCTATTAACATTTCTCAACTCAGCATCAACCATCAACTTGGTTGCTATTAGCAACTTAGCATCCATTGGAGCTTTACTTGACATTTAAGTACAACTCGACAGTATTTGCAAAAACATCAAATTTTGACTTGGCATCTTTGCTCATGCTGATTTCTTCTTTGCAGTACTTCTTTGTCTTGAGATTGATGTATTATATAACTTTGTATATCAATCCTATACATCTATTCTTGCTTAGTTGGATGAGATGTGATCACTTGACCTCTTGGCTGAAGTGATCCCTCCATTTGATGTGTTGCACTCATCTTTCTTCTTCCAAGTCTTTTTTATTTGCCCTCTGATTTGTTCAACATCTACCTTCTCTTTTCCCTTGTTGACTTTTGACTTGGGTGCCTTTGACTTTGTTGGGTAATACTTGCTGATATGACTAGCCTTCAAGCAACTGAAACATGTGGTTTAACTTAACCATCTGTTGTAGTTCCCTCTAAAATGTGTCCTTATGTAATTTTCAGGGATGTGTCCATACTCTTGACAATAGTGATAGCTATACTTGGTATTGTAGTCCCAATTGTAGTGGTGTGCATGGTTGTTTTTCCTTACAGGTTAATTAGGTTTCCACATAGGCTTTGATCTGCACTCAAAAGTTCTATGTCCATATTTCTTGTAGTTATAGTAGTGACCCTCAAATCTTGGTGTCGTCATGGTCTTGGTTCTGCATTCATGTACTTGATGTCATTATTTTTTGCACTTGTGACAAAAGCTTGCATTTTTAGGCTTATCATGTTGATGACCATCCTTGCTCCTGCATAAATTAGAGGTATGTCCCTTTTTACCATAGAAATGACAAGTAGGTTTAGTGTTCTTACCTTTGTTGATCCTTTCTTCTATAGTCTTGGATGATTCTCCTTGTTCAATGCTGGTGTAACCAAGTCCTAAAGTATCATTACTAGCCCTTGGTGATTTTAGTAGTTGTTCAAAGTACTTGATAGCCTCATTGTGTTTGTTAAAGATTTTTTTTATCTCTTTCTCTCTTTTTAGGTCATTTTGCAATTGATCATTTTGTAACTTCAATGTAGAGATCTCAATGTCTTTCATATTCAGCTCATTATGAGCATTCATCATCTGGCTTAAGGTGTCAAGCTGCATGTTTGAGATTCTTTCAAACTCAATTGTCTTCTCCTCCAATCTATTGGTAATATTTCTCTTGTCATCTTCTATCATGGCCTTTTCATCAATGGATTTCTTCTTTTGTTCAGTCACTTCACAAAGCATTATGGCTTGTGACTCTTGTTCAAGTTTGAGTAATCTGATTTCTTCAACTTGTGCTCTATTTTTCTCCATCAATTTAGATATTGTTGCATAAAATTCCTTGGAATATCCATTTGAAAACACTTGTGTTGTATCAATCTCCTTGTAGTGTATGTCATTTTCAGCTATGGCTATATCCTTCCTTCTTTTTAAGGACTTTCTTAATTCCTCCCTGGCTTGCTCTAATTTGTGTAGAGTGAGATGCACATCAATCACCTGATTGTCTATGAACTTCTCAAGTTTGAAGACTTCCATCTTCAGATCTTTTCTCTAAGTTGTTAGGCTTTCTCCTCATGAGAATCTTTCCTCTGATACCAATTGTTGGAATATCCAAATGGAAAGAGTACTTCTAAGAGGGGGGCTAAATTAGAAGTAACACACTTTTAACCTTTTCAAATCCTTTTAAAACAAATAACTAAAATTAAACTGCATGCATGTAAACATATTAAATGAACATGAAATAAACACATGCAAGTAAACACATAACACTAGAATTTGGTAACCCAGAAACCCTCCAGGAATAAGAAGGTAAAACTAGGGTGGGGATGATACCCACAAAATCACTGCAGCAATAATCATTTGACCACTTCTGATGGTCTGCCCTATGAAAGGCCTGCCCTGTTAAAGGCTTTACACTATGTCAATAGTGACCTAGTTAAAGGATTTACAAACACTTTACATGAAGTGTCACCTTGTTAAAGGATTTAGTCACCTCTTCAAAGGATCTACAAAATAGCTATTAAGCTAACCTATCAACATAGGATTTTCACTATCTAATACAATTGCTAGAGAGTATTGGAAACCTTTGATCTAATTGCTTAAAATTTTCAATTGTTGTTTTAGGTACTTGATCTACTCATTCTGATGTGATCCTTGCTTGATCTGATATATGTTTGTATCCCTTGTACTATTTTGATCAACTAGATGTGTAATTGCCGCTCAATTCACTAAATCTTTGATGCCCCTATTGCTTGCCCTGTTTAGTAATTTTGCTATTTTTCTTAGCAACTTCCTTAACTTCTATTCAACAACTTAAAATCATGGGTCTAAGCCTTCTTATAAAGACTTTGTAGACTTAGGGTTAGCTATGGATCTATGATCCATATTGAATCTTGCATTCCCACTCATTCCTTGCATTTTTCTCATTGGTTGCATGCCTTCTCCATTTTTCTGATTGGTTGCATGCTAATTGCATAGGAAATATAAAATTTTTTTTCTTATCCTTGTTATCCTTCAAAATCCTTCTATGTCAGCTCAGAAAATAGTTTACATTTGAGTTTTTGAAGGCACAAACTCATATGTTGATTCTGTGTTACTCGACACATACTGGACTACTGGTGCTCGGCACATATTGCATTCTGTCTTGCTTGGCACATGCATAGTTCTGGCTCACTCAGCACATGAAATGTTCTAACTTTCACGGCATCAACTGTGACTCGGCACCTATATATCACTCAGCATATGAAGTGTTATGACTTGCTCGACACTTGATGGAATTCTGGTTCGTCACATACTGTGGGTCAACATACATAGTGTACTCGGCTTCTATGTAAAAAGTTGTTAAGTGTGTTGACACTCAAATGTCAAAACCATTCTAAGACCAACAGAAATAACTAGCAAATTATCAACAAACTCGTATAAAATACTTCATTTTTTAATTGCATTGTAAACCAACAATACAATAACATGCATAGAAAACCCAATCTTATAAATAGTAATAACTATCAAATTGGAGACATATAAAAAAGAAGTCATAACACCAAATGTGAACTCTAATGCAAGTTCACCTATAATGTTGAATCGAATTAACATTTAATTTGGTGAGATGAGCCAAAATGTTTGCATCCTTAGGTTTTGAACATGAAGCTAAATAGTTCACAAATTTCTAATTCAAGACAAAATCAATATCCAAGCATGTCTCAAATGAACTCCTCCTTCCTCTTTTAAGGTCCCAATATGTGATTCTTTAGCTTCCATAATCTTGTCCTTGTCCTTTTTCCAATTCATCTCTTATGAACCCTTTTTTAATATTAAGTTGAATTTTAATTCTACACTAAGTACTCAATAGTGAATATTAATATAAATTGGGTTGGCCTCTAATGTCCCAAAAGTGGGGACATTACACTTCTCTAATATATCTTAGATAGCTATTATTGACTTCTCAAATATATTTTGAAATCATTGTGAGAGTAGATATTTATCTTCAATATGTACTATCATGATATTGTCTTTGGTAATGTTATGTATTTGAATGTCTTTTGTTTATTCTATGATGGTCTAGGGAGACTTTGTTAATTGTTTAATTATATTTGTAGAAGGAACGAATCACATCCATTTGTGAAAAGAGATTACCATAGACTTCACCGCTTCAAGAGATTATTGCATATTAGTTAATGCTAAAAGTATTCTTTGAATTATAATTTAATATAGTTGAAACATATTATGTACATAACCCATCAAATGCCTACTGTTATATTTTAGTAGAGTAATTTCCACCATGGCTACTCACATGGGGTGGCTTTATTGTGGCTACTCCCATGATTGGAAATGAAACTAACACAAGTATTCATCATAAAATTACTTACAAGATTTCGTAATGATGTTCATGATGCCTACTTACAAAGGGTGAAAAAGCACAAGAGATTGAAAGTGAACATCACTCTCATTAATTGTCATAACCATAATGGTCTTCACTACTATAATAATTGTTGGAATTCTTTAGGATAATTGAGAAGGGGGTGAATCATTTATCAAAGGTCTAGATGTACAAATAAAATTTTTCAATGCTTAGTAGACCCATATCCATAAAACCTTATCATGAATGCATCCATTAGATCATACAATACTTAAACTTTGTAGGTTATTGTCCTAGGTGAAAACAACTTTGCTGAAATATAAACATGAAACAACATAAGAACATTCACACAATTTGACACAAAGATTTTACATGGAATCCCAAATTGTGAAAAACCATCAATAACATGCTACTAATTCTCACTTTTTTGAAGTGATGCCCTATGAAAGACCAACCCTATTAAAGGTTACAATACACACTGTTAAATGTGACCTAGTTAAAGGATTTCAATCACCATGTTAGGAGTGAGTCTTGTTAAAAGACTTTAGATCATTATGGATTAGAGTTTCACCTAGTTAAAGGATTTACAAATGACTGTAGGTCAAACTTAATTCAAAGAATTTACCCTAGATTGATACAATGATTAGAAAGTAATAGTAAGGCTTGATCTAATGACAAATTACAACTCACTTGCAGATTACAGATCTATTTTTTATTCCTTCATTTTGCTTTCCATTCACATACTTTAGCTCTAATATCTTGTTCACCCTTCAAGCATTCATACTCTTAAGCCTTCTTTCTCTATATGCCAATTGCATTCACTTCTATTCGGCCACTAAATAAATCAATACCCTAGACTCCTTGTCTTTTTTAGGTTCTTGCATATGACAACCTTTTCTTCTGACCAATTATCTCTATAAATATAGAATTGAGATCTTTTTCCACTTAACCACAATCTTCCATTCTAGGGTTAGGTAGGATACAATAATTCTACCCACTTTTCCATTGGGTTCCTCTAGAAACTTCTTCTACAATCTTCCTTGAATTCACCTCAAAATGGTTTACCTTGAATTTTATGCCACTAGCTCATCATAGTTATCATCCACATGCTTCACATAATTCAAGAAAATAAAATAGTCAGCTTATATTCATCAAAGATTTGATTTAAAACATTTATTAGCACTCGGCATCAATATGTTGTTACTTAGCATCTATATTGTTCTTTCACTTGGCCAACACTAGTTCACTCGACAAACACTAAATTTTAATGATGCTCGGCATCAACTAAACTTTACTCTGCATATACTAAAAATCACTTGGCTTGCACTATTTTTCATCTTTGCTTGACACCTCTTATTTTTCACTCGACTTCCACTAATTTCTCCTCAGCTTGCGCTGACTACTCAGCGAGGCTTGGTAGACACTTTTCATACTTGATCTTTTTCCAATCTTAACTTGATTTATCTTTCATTTCATACTTTTAAGTAGATAAGTAATATGCTATAGTATCAATGTCTTACTTGGTCTTAGTGTTTCTTTTACATAAAAAATAACTTAAACTTTCTCTAGGTGCTATTGTTATCTCCTCTTTTCAAATCATCTTCATCAATCAACTAAATGATAGCTTTCAGACCAAAAAGCAACTATCTCACCAGCAGGTAACAGATTTGACATCATTAACAAAATAATGATTATCCCATTATAGGTTCTTCACTTCAAAACAATCTCATATCAACAATCTCACTCTTTGGCATTGGTGGCACACAAATACCAACAACAATACCAAATAGAAAATAAATCTTTGAAATTGCATCCTCTGTTAGTGTAGTAAATTTCCTTCCTCTATGTAGGGTATTGTGAGATTTTTCAAGTTCCTTTACTGTATCTTCTCCCTCTAACTTGTATCTCCCTCTTTAGAGTATCTCTCTCTTTTTCTAATATTCGGGTATCTATCTCTCTCTACTCTATTCTTATATCTTCCTCAGTACTTTCTCTCTCTTACTACATATATGTATATCATTCTTATTTTTAAGTACTATCTCCCTCTTTGACAACAAGGCCAAAAACTTGACTTCTCTATATGTAGATATAATCAAATTTCAGATTCTCCTTCTATCAGCTTTCATGTGACTATAAATCTTCTAATTTAGCTCCTCCATTACTTTAGGAAGCTCCTAAAGTAATATCCACTACATCAAGTTGTAAGATACAACATTAAGCTCAGTTGATGTAGAGCACTACTTAAGCTTCTTAAGTAGCTTTGGATAGGGGTATCAACCCTAGTTTACCTCTTAGATACTCAAAAGCATCCTTAGGTAAAACCTTTGTAAAGATATTAACTATCTACTCTTTTGTATTCACATCTCCCATCATCACTTATTTGTCTTGAACTAACTCTCTCAAGTAATGATACTTGATTGCAATGTGCTTATTCTTTGTGTGCATCACAAGGTTCTTTAATATATTTATAGCACTTGTATTATCACAATAAAGTACCATAGGTTTAGTGATTTCCTCCTTCATAACTTTGAGCAGTTGTTTGATCCATACAATATTTGTACAATTTACTATAGTAACCACACATTCAACTTTAGTAGTAGATTGAGATATACAATTGTTTTTCTTGCTGAAACAATCAACATCAGTATAGGCTCTCAACTCAAATTTTTCATTCTTCTTGTAGTAAAGACCATAGTCTTTTGTTCCTTTCAAATATATCATAATTCTATTAATAGTCATCAAATGATTCTCTTTAGGATTAAAAGAAAATTGTGCAATAATATCAACAGATAATACAATGTCAAGTCTGTTATGTACTACATATTGCAATTTGCCAATCATAGACTCGTACAATGTTTGATTCACATTATTTGAATCATCATTCTTTGACAACTTGTGTCCTACCACTATAGGCGTGCTAACTGGTTTGGAATCTTCCAATCCAAAAAAAATCAATATTTCCTTCACATACTTAGACTATGTGATGTATATACCATAATTCATCTGATATACTTGCAAATTGATCTCTACAAACATACACATCTTGAATTATTTCTTTATTTCATTTGCAAATGCTTTACATAATGTATCTTGACCTCAAAATATGTATCTTGACCTCCTTCTGTCTTCAAGTATAGATTTTTGTTAGCATCAGTCTTCTCAAATCCAATCTTCACATGATAATTGTGAAGCCTTTCATATCATGCTCTTGGGGCTTGCTTTAAACCATATAAATCTTCATGTAGTCTACATAACATGTTCTTATTGTTAGCATCAAAAAATCCTTTTGGTTGTTCTATGTAAACCTCTTCTTTTAATATACCATTCAGAAATGTTGACTTCACATCCATTTGATAAACATTGAAGCCTTTGTATGCAGAGTAAGCAAGCAGAGTTCTTACTCCTTCCAATATTGCAACAGGGGGAAATGTTTCTCCATAGTCTATTATGTCTTCTTGTGCATACCTTTGCAAACTACTCTTTCCTTATTCCTTTTGACTTCACCATTTTCATCTAACTTGTTTCTGTACACCCACTTGGTTCCAATAACATTCTTGTCCTCTAGTCTAGGAACTAGAGTCCATGTCATGTTCTTCTTAATCTGCTCAATCTCTTTTGTCATTGCTTTACTCTAGTCCTCATTTTCTAAGGAATCTTTCACTATCTTAGGATCATGCATACTCAGCAAACATGTATCACTTCTCATCATGTTTCTTGGCATTAGTCTAGCATCTTTATCTCCAATAATTTTTTCAACAAGGGGATGTCTTTTGACATATTTTGACAATCGTGGTTCCACTCTTCTTTCCTCGATAGGTCTGTCAACTTCAAAATCACCATGTTGTTAGTTTAAAGAATAATTTTGACAATTGAGTGTCAATACACTTAACCATTTTTCCACCAAACAATGCCGAACAAAGAGTAGGTGCTGAGTCATATGAAGTGCCGAGCTATATCAAGTGCCGAGTAACAGTAAGTGTCGAGTGGTAACAAGTGTCGAGTGATTAACAAGTGTCGAGTGTTAACAAGTGCCGAGTGTTAACAAGTGTCGAGTGTTAACAGGTGTCGAGTGTTAACAGGTGTCGAGTGATACAGTTTCATTCAGGTGCCAAGCTATCTAGGAAACAACATGTGCCAAGAATTAGCAATGCTTCAAGAGCCGAGTAACTCAGAATATCAGCATAAGAGTTTGTAATTGCACAAACTATGATGCAAACAGTTTTTGCAGCCGACATAAGGAAAATTTCGAAGGATTTAATGATGAGATCGAATATTTTATCTTTCCTATGCAATCTACATGCATCCAATAAGAAAAATGATAAAGGCATGCAACCAATCAGTAAAAGACAAGTATTGAGTGGGAAATTGAGATTCAATATGGATCGTAGATCCATATCTAACCCTAAATCCTCAAAAGTCTTTATAAGGAAGACGAAATTTCATTGTAAAAAATATATGAGTAGACATATAAGGGTGCACAAGGAAATCTACTTTCAGAAGCGAGGGTTATCAGATCATAAAAGGATCAAGATCAGAGAAAGTGGAAAAGGTGCCTGCATTCAAGAATCAAGGATTGTAATCTATCAGGTTCATTATACCTGATACTTTCTAGCAATTGTATTAGAATGAAAATCCTATGGTGATAGGTTATCTTAACAACTATTTTGTAGATCCTTTAATTAGGTGATTAAATCCTTTAACATGGTGACACTTCATGTTAAGTGTTTGAAATCCTTTAACTAGGTCACTATTGACATAGTGTAAAGCCTTTAACAGGGCAGACCATCAGAAGTGGTTGAACAATATTGTTGCAGTAATTTTTTTGGGTACCATCCCCACCCCAATTTTACCTTCTTATTCCTGGAGGGTTTCTAGGTTACCAAATTCCAGTGTTATGAGTTGTTGATGCATGTGTTTAGTTTCATATATGTTTGATGTATTTACATGCATGCAATTTACTTGTAGTTAAAAGTTTTATTGGCTAAAGTGTGATACTCATGATTCACCCCCCCTCTCATAAGTACTCTTTCCATATTTGAATATTCCAACCCATGTACTTCTCTATATGAAAATTAAACATTTCTTTTATGTACACTAATCTCATAATCAAAATGTGCCTCGGCTTCTATTTGCAACTCAGCTCCTAACTGTGGCTTGGTTCTTGAATGTAACTTGACATTCATTGTATGTGACTCGGCAGTCATTGAAACTTGTTCTTGATTTGCAACTTGGTTTACAACATCTTCATCAATAGGCATACCTTCATAAAATTATACAAATTATTTTTTACTCTTTAGGTTACTTCATAGGTTCATCTTCCTCTGTATATTCATCAAACTTCACATTTGCACTTTCCACAATTTTGTTAATGTTGGTATGTTAAAACTTATAAGCTTTAATTCTTATAGAATAGCCAAGGAATATGCCTTCTTCACTTTTAGCATCTAATTTTCCATTCCTAGATTCCTTAAGAATGTAGCACTTGCTTCCAAATACCTTAAAATATTTACATTGGGTGGGTATCCATACCATAATTCAAAGGGTGTTGAATGAGTACCTTTCTTGACGTGCATATGGTTCAAGGTATAGACAACTATACTTATAACCTCTCTCTAGTATTTCAAAGCAACATTCTTCTCCATCATGAGTGCCCTAGCACAATCCATTATAGATTTATTCCTCCTTTCAGCAATTCTATTTTGTGGAGGGGTCCCAGGTGTAGAAGTTTGTCTTTTGATTCCTTTATCATTATAGAACATCTCAAACTCATTTGATGTAAATTTTCCACCTCTATCAAATCTCAAACATTTCAAGCTTTTTCTTTTCTCCTTTTCAACTATATCTATGTACCACTTAAACATTTGGAAAGCATCAAATTTCTATTTCAAAAACATAACTATCATCATCCTAGAATAATCATCAACAAATAGGATAATGTACTTGTCACCTTTGTATCTTTGCATATTAATTGGTCCACACAAGTTAGTATGAACAATCTCTAGAATTTCTTTAGAGGTGTGAGTCTTACTTTTAAAACTATATTTTGTCAGGACATTGTTTGCATATCATATTGTCAGGTTTATTCAGTTTAGGAAAACCTCTGAGTCTTTTCATGTTACCAATACTGACTAAGTTATCAAATTTAACATGACATAACCTCTTGTGTCATAACCACACATCATCAAATTATATAGCAAGACAAGTATCATCATTCATATCAAGATAAAATAGATTACCTCTAGTCTAATCACCTTTCCCAATTAGTTTCCCATCAGTGTCATAGATCTTTGTTATCTTGTTCTCAAACTCAACTCTGCAACCTGAACTATTCAGTTGTGACAGACTCAACAAATTATAGTTAAGTCCTTCAACATAATAAGCATTGTCACACATGATCTTTTATGTGAGTTCAATAGATCCTTTTCCTTTTATCAAATAGGGTGCATCATTAGCATACCTTACACTATTTTCATCATAATAATTAAGGGTAATGAACTTACTTTTTTCTCCACTCATGTGATGTGGACACCCACTATCAATGATCCATCTATCACTCTTGTTCACATAAGACACTAGTATAATTTCCTCATCCTCATCAAAATTATCCTTCATTGCAACATTCACCACCTCATCATCATGGTTGTCAAATCCATCTTTGGTTTCCTGTTCAGCAATGTAGCAAGACTTATTTCCTTTATCATTGTAATACTTGTTTGTCCTCATCTCTTTTACTTTTTTATTTGTCTCCACCTCTATTGTTCTTCTTCTCTAGACATCTCACAGCAATATGACCAACCTCATTGCAATTAAAATACATGATGGGTAACTTACCTTTAAATTTTCCTTTGCCTCTATGAAATCTCCTTCCTAGCAATGCTTCAAGTTGTTCTACATCTTCGTCATCTATATCATTGTCATTAGAAACATATTTGAACTTTTTCTTCTTCTCTTTAGGTTCTTTTAACGACAATTTGGCTTTAAAAGTAGATTCAACATTCTTAGATTTGAAATTATCAAAATTAGAGAGCTCAAAGGCAATGAGTCTACCTATCAATCTTTCAAGGGTCAAATCATTACTAGGTGTACACTTCAATTCTTGTATGGTAGAGACTCTAATAATATAGATGGGTAGTAGGGTTCTCAATACTTTGCTAATCACAGTCTCATCTTCAATGTTACTAGTTGTTCCTCTAATAGCATTGACTACTTCTTTTACTTTGGCACAATATTGAACTATACTCTCACCTTCTTGCATTCTCATATCATCAAACTTACCTCTAAGACTTTCAAATTTGACTCTCTATACATTTTTGTCTCCTCCATAGATCTTTTTTATAGCATCCCATATCTTCTTGGTAGTATTACATTCCTTGATGTCATCAAACTCAGTGTAGCTTAGGGCAGATGCAATCTCTAACATTGCATGATTGTGCTCTTTCTTCTTTTTTAGATCCTCAACAATTAGGGCTCCAGTAGAGTCAACATGTTCAATGGTCATGGTAGATTGTGCATGGTCTCTAAGACCTCCTAGGTGTAGCTTCATCAGACTTTTCCATGTAGGAAATTTTTCCTTATTAAGTTTGGGTAGCTCTCTTTTGGACATCTTGATCTTTTGCTTCTAGTACCTTCAAACTAGTCCTCTTAAGCACTCTAGTGCTCTGATACCAATTGTTGGAATTCTTTAGAATAGCTGAGAGGGGGGAGAATCAGTTATCCAAGGTCCATATGTACAAATAATAAAATTCAATGCTTACTAGACCCATATCCATAAAATTATATCATGCATGCATCCATTAGATCATACAATACTTAAACTTTGTAGGTTACTGTCCTAGGTCAAAACAACTTTGTAGAAATGTAAACATGAAACAATATAAGAACATTCACACAATTTGACACAAGGATTTTATGTGGAAACCAATTTGGGAAAAACCACCAGTAACATGCTACTAATTCTCACTCTTATGAAGTGATGCCCTGTGAAAGGCCAACCCTATTAAAGGTTACAATACACATTGCTAAAAATGACCTAGTTAAAGGAATGCAATTACCCTGTTAGGAGTGATCCTTGTTAGAGGACTTTAGACAATTCCATTAGAATGTCACCTAGTTAAAGGATTTACAAATGGTTGGTAGGTCAACATTAATCCAAAGGACTTACCCTAGACTAATACAATAATTAGAAAGTGTTGTGTTGTCCACAACACACGCCCCATTCCTCATTTGGAATGGGGACCCCTTACTTTTTTCGACTCCTAGACTCATAGTTTGGGAGTCAGGAGAAGAAGAGTTTTATTAGACCTTAGATTTTTAGAGTCAAATATTAGAAAAAATCACCAAAAAATCAAAAAAAATTGAAAAACAAAAAAAATTCAAAAAAAAAAAAAAGAAAAAAAAAATTCAAACGCGTTGCCCCCCAAAGGTCGCACACGTGTGCACCTTCAAGGGCAGCGTGCGTGCATCGCCCTTCAAGGGCCACGGCCGCATGTGCATTCAAGGGCAATAAGCGCACGCCACCCTTCAAAGGTTGCTCACACGCCCCTTCAAGGGTTGCGTGCGCACATCATCCTTTAAAGGCTATGCACGCTACCCTTCAAAGGATGCACATGCGCCTTCAAGGGTAGCATGCACCGCCCTTCAAAGGTCGCATGCGCACCTTCAAGGGTAGTGTGCACGCGCACAACAAAGGAGCCTTGTGCGCGTTCATGCCACTTCACTCCCAAGGCACCATGTGCCCTTGCCAAGCTGCCCTTTCACCTCTAGTTTTGTTCAAGTAGCCATAAAAGGGAGTTTAAAATATATTGTTTAAGTATAAGTTGATACTTAAGATATATTTTAATATATGCAATGAATCTTTTGAGATAGGTTTTAGACCTCCCCGAGATAAGGGAAAGATTCTAGGAATTTCAGGGCTTCAGAAATCTATACTTAGCCAAATTTCAGGGCTTTAGGAATTTAAACTTAGCCAAATTTCAAGGCTTCAGGATTTCAGACTTAGCCAAATTTCAGGATTCATCTCCAATTTTGTTTGAATGGCTAGTGTGTCTTTACTATGCATTGTTAACTCTACGACCTAATGTTTGCTTCTTTTGTAGGTAAAAATGGCATCCTCAACTTGTCGAGGTCATAACTTTTGACTCGAGCCTCGAAATTCAGAAACGTTACACCATTGGAAAGAAGAACTGAAGATCTAATTTCACTCCCTAAAATAGTGAGCCTTTGCTTGTCTAGTTTTAGGGATCGACAAAGGTTCTGACTTCAAATTTTGGGCAAAATACCTCCAAAAAGGTTCTTTAAAAATGCTTAGAAAATTTGTGAAAAAATATGAAAAGGTTGCAAACATTTGATCATCTTGGATAATCTAGATCACTTGGTTTCTCACCGAGAAGGATTGGACAGGTGGAGAGAAGACAAAGGTCAAAGATACAGAGGTTGGACACATAAAGCAAATCAAGTTCCTCATCTTATGCAGCTATTGGGGACAAGATTCAATGCAGGTGCCTTGAGATTTTCAATTGAAGAAGCAGAGGGAGTGCAAGTTTATGAAAGTAATTGACTATAAAAAGTGTGTAAATTATCAGAAAGGGGCATCAAGTGTATACAAAAAGTGATTTAAAACCTCATTTGAGCAAAACCCAGAAACTATTTTCAAAATTGAGAACTTTGATTTTTTGGCGAATTGAACTCTGCAGGTCCACAGCTTTGCAGGTACGCAGGTCTGCAACTTCGCAGGTTCGCAGCTCTGCATTTTTGAGCTCCATAATTCAGAGGTGCACCAACAGTTGACTACCAGTTCCAAAAATATCACTTTCCATGCATTGGGAGCACATTTTGATGGCAAGTTAACTCTGACACACATCAACTGAAGGGCCAACTTCTATTTTTAGTGTCTCTATGCACTTCTACTTTGACTGATGGCTTCCTCCTACTTTCTCTCTCATGCTTTCATTTTTTTTTACATGTAAAGGGCTCATGCATCCAATTAATGAATAAAATATGGATGGACTCCCTCTAAGCACCAGTTAGATTGTCAGTTTGTATATATTTAGTTTGTTTAAATGTTTTAAAAGCATTTTATTGCATCAAGATATCTCTCACTCTCAACACAAATTGAGGAGACGATTTCTTATAAATACCGCATTGTAAAATGTAGAAAGGGCCACCGTTATTATGCAATAAAGTTATGCTTTTGGTGCTAGCATTTCGAGTGTAGTTATTCTTGCTTGAATGTGTCATTGTTTTGTGGATTTTATTCATGAGATTGTGATTGAGCCAAAGGTTTATTGCTTTATTTCTGGTTGTGCGATCTTTTAGTTCTAGTGTTTTCTATTGATATATGAATTTTGTTGACGTAATGAGCTTGAGAAGAGATCACCCGATTGTGTATACATAGCTTTTTGTCTCGCATGAGTGCACTTTTCGTGGCCTTGTGATTTGATGAAAAGTGAAACATCATTCTATTTGTTCAAGATTCTCACCGACGATTGCATCAGTGGATTCTAGGAAGGGTTGCTCCTATTTTCATTGGTTTCCTACTGATTTCTTTGAAGGTTTAACTCGCAGCGTGTTGTGTTCTATAGCTTATGTCCATTTAGGAATTTCAATTTCAAGTTATTTGATTTCATGTTATTTTCTTTCAGTTTTGTTATTTTCTTTATAAACCCCCCTGTTAGAATAGGACCTCATAGTAGCTGCATTGTTAGAGTTGCATGCATTGAAAAACAAAAAATACAAAAATATTGTTCTTTTGGTGTGATATTTTGAGACAACAAATAGATTTTACTTTGATTCCAAGATAAAAGGGTTTTAGAACTAACAAAGGCCTCCTTGTGAACATTCACATTTATCTTCTACTAAGTGGATGTTGGTACGTCGCAAGAAAAACACTGAACCTTGGAGCGGATTCTTAAAAAGATTTACTTTTCAAGAGAGGAATTACACTATGGATTCTTGCCATTGACCTCATACAAAATGAATGCCCAATAGAAGTGGTACTAGAAGGAGGGCCTAAAAACAAAGAACTTACTCTTGGAAACAAGAAAGCTTTGATAAAGTTTCGAAAGTTTTGCACTGTTGCAATAATCTGCACTTCGCACAAGTTTAGAAATTTTTTTGAGTTTTTCAAAAATTCAGGTGAGCAGGTCCGCAGGTCTGTAGATCTACAAATCTACAACTCTGCAGATCTGCAAAATTTTGTGGTGCCCTATTTTGAGAAAGTATGTTTCTCTAGAGGTGCACTTTTCTAGAATAAACACAAGTTCCTACAACTCAGTCACTTTCATAAGCATCACAATGATAAAGGGATACTAAGAACTTGACCCATTCACATTACACATTTCATCATCATCATTTGCTTTACATTCCATTTCACACATTTCCTTCATTATGCACCATGTCTTTCTTCAATGCCCAAAGTTCACCTTTGAACCTAATTGGACCATTACATGACTTGCCCAAAAATCCTAAAAAGTTTTTCCCATGGTTCATCTACGGAGAATCATGAACAGCAAAAGATCATATCAAAATCTTTAAGGAGATATGTAATTGAAACCAGATTCAGCATATGGACGTGGTATGCCACCTTTTTCCTTACACTTTGGGGGAAATGGCATTCAATTGGTACCTCAATCTGCCACCATCATCAATAAGGGATTGGAACTCCTTTGAGAGCAAGTTTCTGGAACAATTCAAGATCTATGTTGATCTAGCTCTTCTATATCATCAATTCATCTCAATTAAGAGGGATCCCCATGATACTATTTCACAGTTTAATCATCGCTTCTATAGGATGTACAAAGAATGGAGTTCCCATACACTGTACCGCAAGAGGCTGCTATCCAGGTCCATTTTGGGACAATGGATTCATTAACTTCTATTTTTCTAAGAAGGCTCCCACCCAGAGACATTGATACCATTGAAAAGGTTTTCAAAGAGGCTGTTACATTCACAAGTCAGGTTACTACTGCTCCAATGCCAACAATTACATATTCAATATATGGGTCTCAAAAGACCACTTTCTTTGAGCAGAAGGTAGTTGGATCCACTGCAGTAGAAAGCAATATGGCTAGAGAGCTTAAGGTCATGAAGGAGATGATGTCTCTTTTATCCAATGAACTTGTGAGAATAAAATTGAATTCTTCAAGAGACCAAGGCAATCATCCAAGACAACTTTCTACCCAAAACAATTATTCTCAAAATCAGAGTGGAAATTTTGGCCTCTACAACAACATCAACAATGAGAATAATAATATTACAAGAATGATTCCAAGTAAAAATGGGTACAGGCACAATGATGTTTCGGATCAGCCTCCCCAAATCATGGAGAAACAACCTTTGCAATTTAGTGCAATGATGTTTGAATCATATGATGAATCTATAGGAGGACTAAATGATGAAGATGGTCAAGAGGAGTTTGCATTTCCATTCAATGAAGAAATTCTTCCAAGTGTCGATGTCGCAATAAGTGTGGATATGCCAAGAAATCTTGAGGGTGCAGGAAAGTTTGAAGTTCCAAAACTCCATGCAGTTGCAAAAAGTGATGGAAATGCAGAAGATCCCAAGGTTGGTGATATTTTTGAATCACAAAGTCATCAAGAAGAAGATACCAGTTCTTCCTACTGTGATATTGATTCCCCATTGGATAAAGATAAGATATCTCCTTCAAAACAAGATGTGTCATTAGAAGAGATGGATAGAGTTTTCAATTTGGTCTTAAGCTTGACTGAGGAAATGTCTATTTGCGGGTATTCCACACACATATCAAACCATGCAATAACTGAGTCATGTAGGATCCATCCATTTGGGTTCCATTCATAAGAAAGTTGTTTATATTTCTTGTTAGCTTGGGAGATTGCAATGGAGGGAAAGTATGATTTTGAACAAGCTTCTTTGGGATATGAGGCAGAAAACATCTTGGTTGATCATGGTGATGAATCTTGTAATTTGAAAGGAAGGTTGGTGATGGATTTTTCTAGTCCAAGGGAGCCTAGAGCGGAACCTAAAGTGTCTCCATGTGCACGTGAAGTGGTGTACCATGAGATGAGACCACTAGAAGGAGAAATTACAACATGTGAGTGTACCCCTATGGTGGGTGACTTGCTGGATCAAGTGATATCTTTCCATTATCCCTCTTAGTTTGATGATTTTCAATTTGAATATGATGCTAAAGGTAAGAGAACTTGTTTTTGGATTATTCATGGCCATAAAGAGTTACCACAACTTTTAATTTTGTGTGATTTGTGCTCCGAATTTGAACCAAGATTGTCTAGACTTTATTTTTCTGAGTACAAAGACAAGTCAGCATTTTTTAGAACTATATGGGGTGGTTCATTACTATTGCACATAATGAGAAATCTACTAATAACTACCCCACATTCTTATTATTCGAGTTTTTTTGTAAATAAGTTTTTGTTTTTATTTTTCTTAGTCTTTTTAGTCTTTCTAGTTAGGTGTTGCGTGTTTCCTTTTAGTTGTGTGTTCATTTTTTTTAAAGTTATGTCAGTCCTAGGGGGTAAAGTGTACTTGGGATTTTTCTCAAGATTTTACTAACCACTCTTTGGTCCCAATTTTAGGGGGAGGTATTTCTTTGTCAAAACATTTGGACGATTGTGTGTTTTATACCAACCAAGTAACAGACATTTCTTATGGAATTAGGGGACTTTCAGTTTGGAAATTAGAAGCATAGACCAACAAGCTCTCAACACTTTAAAAAAATTTAAGATTTGATCGTTTTGGGTGCTGTTGAATTCAAGTCGAAGATGATGAAAAATGATCCAAACTCTGACTAGTTCAAACAGGAGGGGTATCCTCGAAAGGTTGCTAAGATCATTGTTTGGCATGAGAGTTTCCTAAAAAAATCTAAAAAAGGAACGCAAGGAATGTTCATAAGAGATCGAATCCAAGAAACGACATTGATGTTCTAACTACATAGTCTAAGCGTAGTTAGGATACAGAAGTCAAAAAAAAAGGAAATAAAAGACGGTGTTAAGTCTGAAGGATTCTAAAGATCTAAAATGGCTAAAGATACATTACAAAATAGAAGTATCTTCAATTAAAAGTATTGTTTCACCAAAAGTAACGTGTTGAATGACATAGAACAACTATGCAAAAGGCCAGAATTTAAAGAATGTGGCATCCCACCAAGAGCCCTTGAACTAATTCTCTCATCTGGTCAAGCAATTGATTGATAAAGAACCTTCGTGGAGATTCTGAATGAATGAGCTAGGAGGAGTCGAAGATTGTTTTGAGTTGTCAGAAAACTATGATTGACTGTAGCCTGATACATCAAAAGGAATGAATACATAATGCACACATTGAGCTAGAAGGTTTTGAGTTTCGATATTTTGACTGAGAAGTTATCCAAAAGACGCTTGGGATGTTCAAAGCTTGGTTAGTGTTTAACACACGTTAGAGGAATGTTTTCTGATGAAGAAATGCCTTGGTCATTTCTTCCTTTTTTCGGGGCTATTTTTTGTGGTGTCCACAACACACGCCCCATTCCTCACTTGGAATGGGGACCCCCTACTTTTTTTGACTCCCGAACTCATAGTTTGGGAGTCAGGAGAAGAAGAGTTTTATTAGACCTTAGATTTTTAGAGTCAAATATTCGAAAAAATCACAAAAAAAATTGAAAAACACAAAAAATTCAAAAAATAATAATAATTCTTCAAAAATCAAAAATTCAAAAATTCAAAAAAAATAATAATAATATAAAAAAATTCAGACGCGTCGCCCCCAAAAGGCCGCGCACATGCACACCTTCAAGGGCAGAGTGCGCGCGCCACCCTTCAAAGGCTACGACCATGCGCACCGCCCTTCAAAGGCCACGGTCGCACGCGCCTTCAAGGGCAGCACACGCACCACCCTTCAAAGGCCACGACCGCGTGTGCCTTCAAGG
Organism: Cupressus sempervirens; assembly: GCA_028749045.1. Classification (NCBI taxonomy): domain Eukaryota; kingdom Viridiplantae; phylum Streptophyta; class Pinopsida; order Cupressales; family Cupressaceae; genus Cupressus; species Cupressus sempervirens. Next base: position 717,241,444 of record CM053789.1, read on the forward strand.
GTAGTGCGCTCGTGCCCGAGTGTGTGCTCGCATGATAAAGGTGCCTTGTGCGTGTTCACACTGCTTCACTCCCAAGGCACCATGTGCCCTCGCCAAGCTGCCCTTTCACCTCTAGTTTTGTCTGAGTAGCCATAAAAGGGGGTTTAAAATATATCGTTTAATTTCTTATACTTAAGATATATTTTAATATATGCGATGAATCTTTTGAGATAGGTTTCAGACCTCCCCGAGGTAAGAGAAAGATTCTAGGAAATTTCAGGGCTTCAAAAATCTAGACTTAGCCAAATTTCAAGGCTTCAGGAATCTAGACTTAGCCAAATTTCAAAACTTCAAGATTTCAGACTTAGCCAGATTTCAAGATTCATCTCCAATTTTGTTTGAATGTCTAGTGTGTCTTTACTATGCATTTTTAACCCTACGGACTAATGTTTGCTTCTTTTGTAGGTAAAAATGGCAACCTCAACTTGTCGAGGTCATAATTTTTGACTCGGGCCTCAAAATTTAGAATCGCTTACACCATTGGAAAGAAGAATTAAAGATCTAATTTCACTCCCTAAAATAGTGAGCCTTCAGTTGTCTAGTTTTAGGGACCGACAAAGGTTCTGACTTCAAATTTTGAGCAAAAGACCTCCAAAAAGGTTATTTAAAAATGCCTGGAAATTTTGTGAAAAAATATGAAAAAGTTGCAAACATTTGATCATCTTGGATAATCTAGATCACTTGGTTTCTTACCGAGAAGGATTGGACAGGTGGAGAGAAGACAAAGGTCAAAGATATAGAGGTTGGACACATAAAGCAAATCAGGTTCCTCATCTTATGCAGCTATTGGGGACAAGATTCAATGCAGGTGCCTTGAGATTTTTGATTGAAGAAGTGGAGGGAGTGTAAGTTTATGAAAGTAATTGGCTATAAAAAGGGTGTAAAACATTAGAAAGAGGAATGAAGCATATACAAAAAGTGATTTAAAACCTCATTTGAGCAAAACCCAGAAATCGTTTTCAAAATTGAGAACTTTGATTTTTTGGCGAATTGAGCTCTGCAAGTCCACAGCTCCGCAGGTCCCCAGCTCTACAATTCAGAGGTACACCGACAGTTGACTACCAGTTCCAAAAATATCACTTTCCATGCATTGGGAGCACATTTTGATGGCAATTTAACTCTGACACACATCAACTGAAGGGCCAACTTCTATTTTTGGTGTCTCCATGCACTTCTACTTTGACTGATGGCTTCCTCCTACTTTCTCTCTCATGCTTTCATTGTTTTTTACATGTAAAGGGCTCATGCATCCAATTAATGAATAAAATATGGATGGACTCCCTCTAAGCACCAGTTAGATTGTCAATTTGTATATATTTAGTTTGTTTAAATGTTTTAAAAGCATTTTATTGCATCAAGATATCTCTCACTCTCAACACAAATTGAGGAGATGATTTCTTATAAATACCCCATTGTAAAATGTAAAAAGGGTCGCCATTATTATGCAATAAAGTTATACTTTTGGTGCTAGCATTTGGAGTGTAGTTATTCTTGCCTGAATGTGTTATTGTTTTGTGGATTATATTCATGAGATTGTGATTGAGCCAAAGGTTTATTGTGTTGTTTCTGGTTGTGTGATCTTTTAGTTCTGGTGTTTGCTACTGATATATGAATTTCGTTGATGTAACGAGCTTGAGAAGAGATCACCCGATTGTGTCTACATAGCTTTTTGTCTTGCATGAGCGCACTTTCCATGGCCTTGTGATTTGATGAAGACTGAAACATCATTTGATTTGTTCAAGATTCTCACCGATGATTGCATCAGTGGATTCTAGGAAGCATTGCTCCTGTTTTCATTGGTTTCCTACCGATTTCTTTGAAGGTTTAACTCGCAGTGTGTTGTGTTCTGTAGCTTATGTCCGTTTAGGAATTTCAATTTCAAGTTATTTGATTTCATGTTATTTGCTTTCAATTTCATTATTTACTTTGTTAACCCCCTTGTTAGAATAGGACCTCATAGTAGCTGCATTGTTAGAGTTGCATTCGTTGAAAAATAGAAAATACAAAAATATTGTTCTTTTGGTGTGATATTTTGAGATAGCAAACAGATTTTACTTCGATTCCAAGATAAAAGGGTTTTAGAACCAGCAAAGGCCTCCTTGTGAACATTCACATTTATCTTCTACTAAGTGGATTTTGGTGCATCGCAAGACAAACACTGAACCTTGGAGCGGATCCTTAAAAATATTTTCTTTTTCAAGAGAGGAATTACACTATGGATTCCTACCGTTGACCTCGTGCAAAATGAATTCCCAACAGAAAGTAATAGTAAGGCTTGATCTGATAACAAATTACAACTCACTTACAAATTACAGATCTCTATCTTAGTCCTCCATTCTGCTTGGCATTAACATACTTTAGCTCTGATAGCTTGTTCACCCTTCAAGCATCCATACTCTTAAATTTCTTGCTTTGCATGCCAATTGCAGCCACTTTTGTTCTGCCACTAAATGAATCAATTCCCTAGACTCCTTGTCTTCCTTAGGTTGTCGCACATGACAACCTTTGCTTCTGACCAGCTATCTCTATAAATGGAGAATTAAGATCTTTTTCCACTTAACCATAATTGTCCATTCTAGGGTTAGGTAGGATACAATGAATCTATCCACTTTTTCATTTAGTTTCTCTAGAAACTTCTTCTATAATCTTTCTTGAATTCACCTCAAAATGGTTTATGTTGAATTATGTGGCACCATCTCATCATAGTTATCTTCCACATGCTTCATACAATTCTAGAAAACAAAATAGCTGGCTCAGATTTATCAAATCTTTAATTTAACACATTTATTGGCACTTGACATTAATATGTTGTCACTTGGTATTTATATTGTTCTTTCACTTGGCCAACACTAGTTCACTCAACAAACACTAAATTTTATTGATGCTCGTTATCAACTAAACTTTACTTTACATATACTAACAATCACTTAGCTTGCACTATTTTTCATCTTTACCTGGCACCTCTTGTCTTTCACTCAGCTTCCACTGAGTTCTGCTCGGCTTGCACTGATTTCTCGGCAAGGCTTGGCAAACACTTTTCATACTTGATCTTCTTCCAATTTTAACTTGAGTAATCTTTCATTTCATACTTTAAGTAGATATGCAATACACTATAGTATCAATGTCTTACTTGGTCTTAGTGCTTCTTTTACATACCAAATAACTTAACCTTTCTCTATGTGCTATTATTTTCTCCTCTTTTCAAATCTTCTTCATCAATCAACTAAATGATAGCTTTTAGACCAAAAAGCAATTGTCTCACCAATAGGTAGCAGGTTTGACATCATTGAAAAAATAATGATTGCTCCATAACAGGTTCTTCACTTCAAAATAATATCATATCAACAATAATATATTTATTAAATTTTTCCCTGATGGTGACCAAACAATATTAAAACATGGTATGTATTAAGCCATTTAGTCTGATGTCTAGAATAAGGTTATACAATCTAATTTCTACAAATGTTTGTAGTATGGTGACCCTTCTTGAAAAATGTCAACTTCTAATGTCCTAAGATTCTAAAAAGTATCAATGATTAACTTAAGTACCTCCTTCATTATGTTTTGTTTGTATGGTTCTTGAGGTGCTAAAATCCTTGTGACCTCCATCAAACAAGAATTATCCAACAACCTTACCTCTCTATATAAGTGTTTCAGCCACTTGTGGGGATTCAAAATAGTCACTATAGGAACAAAAGCAATGTTTGATAAATTAGAGGGTGTTGTCTCGACCATAGTCAAATATCCTTCCAATTGGGTCAATGTGTTAAGGACTATTTCCTTGTGTATAAATTTTGTCCCAAGTTTTCTACCTATTTTGTAAATCACTTTGGCTAAAATATCATTTGTGATTGTTTTTAATCTCATAATATTTTTGGTTTACCTATTTCTTCTTCTAATTAAAGACAAATTTCCCACAATATCTTGTATAATATTACCGCCATTGTCTGCACTGACTAAACTACCTTCATAGGATTTCTTAATTAGAAATTTTTCTTCTTTCAATTTTGCCTCATATTGTGCTTCACATATTTTGAGCTCATTCCAACCTTTTTCATTGTATAAGCTTTCATTTTGAAAATCTTGCCCATTTGAAGTCCTTATAGAATTGTTATCTTTGTCCAAACTTTAAGAGTAATAGTTTTTTGTCCTTTTATCCACATTATATTGGTTTATTTCACTTTTTCCATGACTATAAAAATTATTTTATTTAGCATCTTCTTTATTAAATATAACTGTTAGAGTAAATAATTAATTAATTAATTATTATTTATTCTATTTACTTAAGCTTACTTAGGTTAATGCATTTATTTAATATTTAGTATTTAATAGTTGTAGTGGTTAGTTGTTGACAACACGGGAGTTTGTTCCCTTCTAGCATTTTCCACGTTTTTGTGGAAGAGTGCTTAGTTGTCAACCTTATCTTCTACCACTTTCCAACTTGTTCTACAAGCTTCCATGAGGCCTTTATATTTAGGCTCTCTCATTGTATTTTCTCAACACATTCTCATTGTAAATACATTTTCACTGTTTTACAATATGTTCTCTCTCATGTCCATTTAGGATTTTTCCAAGCTCCACCTCTTCCTTCCTTGGTTTCCCTTTGATAGGTTATTTGCATGCAAGTGATCTTGGCGAGCTATGGAGTTGGATTTCATCAACTCCTACAATAACATATGTCAAGATCTTCAAAGTCATTTTCATACTTTTCATCCCTTCTGAGTATCTTGAACTTTGACCTTGTTCCTATGGTCGTACTTTTCCTTCTCAAACTTGTTAATCTCTCACGGTAACAAAAACCAATATTTAGTGACCTCAATCCATACTCAAAGTAGATGTATAATGCAGTCTCTATACTTGTATCTTGAACAAGCCTACCATGTTTCTTCCATCAACAATTAGTTTTGATGGTTATAGTTGGGTGATTTCCTAGAGTGTGATATTATACTATTATCAGATGATGCTCATCTTGGTTCTTTTGTGATTGTTTACTAACAACACCCCCTGTAAATCTTCCAAAAATTCTTAACTATTGATTTTCTTGAATTCCTAGCCTTTGTATTGATTGTTTGGCAACAAATTGCTACAAATTAACATTTCCATCTAGAGATAGTGCACAATTTCTTTCTTGATCTCCTCATTTTCCCTTTTAAATTTAATGTCCTTTGTAGTTCTTTATTTCCCATTACCCATGTGGAAAGCTTGGCCTTCTCTCTTGGCTTGAACTTTTGTTTCTTCCAACAAACTCCAATGTATTCATTTATGATTCACAATGAACCAAAGACTCTTCTTACTAGTCTGTACAAAAAAAATCTCTTGACTAAGAATGTGTCTCAATGTTAAAGGTGGGCTTTAGTTTGGCTAGACATTGGCCTAAAGTCATTGAGTCTATTCTGAGAATATGATCCCCAATACTAAACATGGTGGGGTTATCTAATGAGGTTTTATACTTCACAGCAATTGGGCCAATGTTAACATTTCAAATTGTATACTTGTGCAAAATTGATGAACAATCACCCTTGTAACAACATGTAATCTTTCCTACAATTCTTGTGTCACCTTCCTGTCAATGCATAAAAATATTCTCCTTTCAAGAAATTAGTTTTCCAACATCATTGATAAAGCCACAACACATCATCTACCTAGGGCCACATGGTTGGTATTTCCTACTAGTAATGCTTTCCTAATATGTCATTGTTCCTAAGTTCTTCTTTTAAATATTTATTCCCGGCAAGAATAATTGTCATTACAATACTTATGTTAGATTGTGTCCTAACAATTCTTCTAAATAGGACTCACAACTTGGCTAATTTGATTGCCTTCTTGCAATTACCATTAAAAAATGATATCTCTACCTCATGCAATGGTGTAATCTATTCCTCCTAATAATATTCCTTGGCTTGAATGGTCAACACAAACTAGAGACACCTATTGAAGGCATTTAGTATTATTTCCCTCAATTTTTGTTGTGTTTCTAGAGCTATACCTCAATTCTTAATATTGTCATGTCGAATAGATGGTGGTTCATGTAATCTCTATTCAACTATAGTATGCTTCGTGAAAATCTCCAAAGACATTTCTATTAAATATTAAAGTTACTAATGGTTCTCTTCTTATAGCTATTTATCGGTATCATTTTTTGATTGAGTTTACAAATAGAAACTATGGTGTCCTTGCACATTGTTGGAGACTTTACCAGTATGATTGTATGTTATGCGGTGATCTCCTATGACATCTATAACATTAGATGCTAGTAATATTTTATTTTGTTGACTTCAATTGATCATGGGCTTGTAAAACTATAGTGATTTGCTTAATATTGCTAAAGGCAACCCTTTTTTGAACCTGCAAAACTTCATTTTTAGATCAATGGTCCAAAATGTCTTAGAAGTCTTGTAAGATGATTGAACTGATATGGAACGTTAATTTGAATTCCACTTTCTGTTTTCAACTCTTTACATTTATTTTTTTAATTTACTATTGGCTTTTTCTTCTCCGCATTCCATTAAACGCGTAGATTGCTTTGTTGAGGTAATTCACGCAGGTTCCCAAAAAAATCCCTACCATATGTCAAAATTTAATGTGCATTACAGTGACTTCAATGATGGGTTTACTAATAGAGGAAATGGCAAATAAATTTATACTTTCTTAATGTAATAATTTTATGATTGTAGAGTTATTGTTTCTTGTATACCTATATTATATTAATTTATTAGTTAATAATAAATATTAATCTAGTATTATTATGGTTGTTTGTCAAATTATTAGTTTTAACTAAAGATTGATTTATTTTTTAATTAAAATTTTATAATTTAGTTTAATTATATATTTTTATAAAAATGTAAATAATAATCAAAGCTTATAAAAATTAATCAAATTTATTATTTATTATTTTTTATATACTTATATTTTATTAAATTGTTAGTTAATAATAAATATTAATCTCTTGCTATAATGGTTATTTGTTAAATTCTTATTTTAATTAAATAGCTTAATATTTTTTATATTAAGCTTTTATAAATTTACTTTAATCATATATTTGTACCAAAATGTAAATAATAATAAAAGTGTATGAAAATTATTAAAATTTATTACTCTTCAATTTATTAAAATTTTAATTATTATACATTTTTATTATTTCAATTTTAACAAATTAAAAAAAAATACTTTTAAAGAATTTTTTTATTCCATAAGTTTATTATTTCACATTTTACTTTATCTATTAAATAATTAATGATATATAATGATTAAGATTTTAAGATGGTTAATATCATGGTTAGTATTAAGGTTTTGATTAAGGTCATGACTAGGATTATGTTTTATGGTTTAAACTAGGATTAAATTAGAATGATGGTTAGGGTGGTTATTATTATTAATAAAATTAACATCATGGTTAGATTTAAAATTAATATTATGTTGTAATTTTGGTTAGGATTAAGGTTTTGATAATGGTTAGAATAAGAAATCTAGTTTATCCAATGACTAGAGTTATTAGGTTTAGAGTATGGGTTATGATCTTATTTAAGATTAGCATTTAATATTTGAGTTAGATTTAGAGTTGGGATTAGGGATACATGGTGGCTAATATTATAATTAGGAATGAAAGTTTAATCAAAGCTAGTGTTTAAAGATTAGATTAAGGTTAGATTTAGAAATATGGTTCATTTTATTATTACAATTAGGGTTAGTATAATGGTTTAAGTTTATGCCATGATTAGGGTTAAATTTACATTATGGTCTTATTTAGGATTAAAATTATAATTACAATTTAAAATTTAAGATTTTTGATAAAATTTAAGGTTAAGATTTTAGATAATGGGTTACCTCTCTAATCAAGAGGTTTTTCTAGGTTATTTGTGTACTTGTCACCTCTTCTTTGTTCACACCTATCTTGCATAAATATTATCCACTAAAACATTAAAAAAATAAACATTTGTACTCTAGTTATCTCTTGGCATACCCATTGCACCTCAAGGTGTGATTGCTAGTATTATATGATGACCAAAATCTCAATATTTTAAGTGGGAGGCTCCATCAACGATTCTCACGAAAACTTAAATTGATTCCAAATTATTATTAGGAGATCCCAAATGTATTAAATTTTGATTGGTTCATAATATTTATATTTTGATCAATAAAGTTTGACAAGTGAATTGAAGTGCTTCTTGAAAGGCCCTATTTTTCCTTCTACAATTAATAGTTTTTTTCAAATACCAAACCTTCCTAAAAGCAACATTAGCATGAATTAAAGATTAATCAATGTGAACTATTTCAACAAATGTGACTTAAACACCATACACCCAACTTTTCTTGAATATTATTTGGTGTTTCAATCATATTTAGCACTTTATAATGAACATTTACATTATTTTATGGATCTCTTGCATGGACCTTTGATATTATAATCTTAAAGCCATCCAAAAAGACTATACTTTCAATTGTTTAGGCTCATGTAATATCATATTTGTATGTAATTAAGACCTCTATGATAGCCCAATAGACATAGACCAAGTGGAAATCTTGCTAACTAAAATAGAGGCTAACATTCATTTCTATATTGTCATAGCTTAATGCGGCTAAACTTGACTATCCAAGAGTCAATAAGGGCGCCTAACACACCAACTACACAATTGAATCTTCACAAAATCACCTTCTAGCTTTCAAAATGCTTTTAACTCTCCATTTTTCTTAAAGTTAAAAGGCTCCAGAGACCTTAACTAGCCGATAGGCTTTTTCATCAGGCCAAGAGGTCATTGGTTTCATCTCATGTTGTCATCCGAAAATCCATTTCATGACATGTCTCTCACCTCCAACCACTATCTAATTTATCAGTGCTTTCAAGTTTATTTGGTGTCTCTAATGCTCACATGTATATTTGGGCTACCACAAAGGTGCTTCCCACTATTGGGCCAGTAGTTGTGGGATACCTGTGCAGTGATGGGGTTTTATAAGTCTAATTCTACAACCTTTGGCAACATCTATTTTTCTTGTAAATGCACTATAAATGGGATCTGTGAGCATCAAAATAATGTTATGGGGCCCATTTGAATGAGCATGAACATCTGTTGAAGTCTGATTGAGTGAAGTGCTTCAATCTCAGGATATAGCTAGATTGATTTGATGAGAATCTTTCAAGAAAATGCACTCCATGTGTGTTAAAAATATTGATTTCACCCATTTTTTAAAATTCAGTATTGCTTCGGTTGGGAAGATTTTTTGTCTCATTATTGTTGACACTCAGTTGGATAGACATGTGAATTTGCGAACAATCTCTCAATGAAATTAGGGATTCAATTTGGATAATTAATAAATAGTTTAAGTATAATTAAGTTTTTGGTTTTATTCTCTTCTTCTTAGTTGCAGATATTAATTTCAAATTGTAAATTGTACTCTTTATATAGAAAATGTCTTTAGAATAAAGAAAATTCATGGAATATGCTTTTATAACTCTTGAGTGAGAGTTCCATTTTTTTCCTTGAAAATATTTGTTTATACCCTCTAGTCTTGTAACACAATAGACATTTTCCTTGGTGTGTAATGTGATTTACTCTGCCCTTTATATGTTGCAATCCATATTTCTTAGTTGACAAATGAAAGAAATACACAAGATCGCCATTTTCTATCTTCTCAGGGAGAATTTAATAATGTTTTGTGTATTGATTTATATGGTTTCAACTCTCAATAGATAGGTTCTACAAAGATATGCTTGCTTCAAATTTTGTATTAAAAAATCATAAAAATCATTGTCAAATCAACCTCAACCATTTACATTTAAAATCCACATAATTGAAAGGAAAAAAATTAAATTAAATTTATTAATAGTAATAAATGAGTTCAATAATTTGAATTATTTTTAACACATGTTTTTTTTTCATTTTTATGGTCAAAATTATAGACAACATTATATGTGTGATTATTATTCAATATAGATTATTTTTAGGTAGATAAGCATAATGTTTGTGATGTAATAACATACAATTTAAAATTTGACACAAAATTAATTTAAATTTTTTAATTAAATATAAATGTCACAAATGTGGCTTTTTCCTATTTTTCTTAATCATTTTTTCTATCATGCATTCATTTTTCCCTCACAATTTTGTTAAAATTTCTACTCTTACCAATGTTGATGTGGGAAATTTAAATTTTTTGAAATCATGTACTCATATTTAATTTTTTTTCATATTTTGAAAAGAAACTTTGTGTTTCTAAAACAGATCTCTAGCTATCTTACAAGTCTTGTACGATTGAATTAAATGTTTTTTATTACCTTGATAATCCCTCTATTCTGTAACATGGATCCAATTCATGGTAGATACCCTGAAAATGAGTGCAACCCACACAAGAAATCATTTATGAAGCATTATGGCCATAAAGATCGATACTCAAGAGGAAAGATTGATGGGTGGAAGGATGTCCTTAAATAGATATGTTCTCACTTAGGCTAGTCAAAGGACATAACTCAAGGGTAAGACCATGGCTATCCAACAAATTGAACTATAAAATATGGAAGGAAAATGTTTATTTATTTATTTATTTATTTCAAAACTGAACCACCCTCTACCTTAGTATCTTAAATAAAAAGGTTTTAATCAAAAGTCGTAAGATGAATAGATCTCTTGGAAAAATAATGGAAGACCTCATGTTTTATTTGGCTAAATACACTTAAATAGTCCAATCTATCTTTATTTTTTAGCTAAAAATTACTTAATTGTTCTTAACTTATGAAAAAAAATATTTTCTTTTATTCTTTTGCCATGTATTGAGATGTCAATGTTGTAAAGAAAATTTCTAAATTCTCAAGTTATCGATCATAGACATATTACACAAGAACTATATTGTACAATTATTTTCAAGACACATGTTTCTTTCTACAAATCTATATTGTGTGCCTGTGAGACTCATTTATATAATAGTGAGCATATATATCTTTCCAATGATTTATCTCATAAAACTATCTGCTATACCCTTTGACCCACTCTTAGTACAAGCATTAATTTAATTGATTTGATGTCTTTACTCAGGCATACAATAATCTTGATTAAGATAAAGTAATTCCTCCATTTACATTATAAGTGCAATATTCAAATATAATAATCTTAGATGAAAAACAATACTCAAATCTTGAGAATTTAATTTTACTGATAAGTAATTTTCAGCTCTAAAATTGATAAAAAAATTTGTAAATATGTCTCATAGGTTGGCAGGTTCAATGCTCTAATACATATAATATTCTAAATGAATATTTTCAAAAAAAAATCTCTCTCATAAATTTTCAAAATATTAACAAATATTTAATGCAAAAATAACTAGCAAATTATCAACAAAGTCATATAAAATACCTCATTTTTTTATTGCATTATCAACCAAAAATACAATAACATGCATAGAAAACCCAATCTTATAAATATATAGTGATAATTGTCAAATTTGAGACATATAGAAAATAACTTGTAACACCAAATGTGAACTTTGATGCAAGTCCACCTATATTATTGAACCAAGTTAGCATTCAATCCAGCGAGCTAAGCCAAAAGGCTTGCATCCTCAAGTTCTGGACATGAAGCTAAATAGTTCACAAATTTCCCCAAGATAAGTTCAAGAATAAAATCAATATCCAAGCATGTCCCAAATGAACTCCTCCTTCCTCTTTTAAGGTCCCAATCTATGACTCTTCAGCTTCCATAATCTTTTCTGTGTCCTTTTTCCAATTCATCTCTTATGAACCCCTTTTTTAATATTAAATTGAATTTTAATTCTGCAGTAAGTCCTCTATAGTGAATATTAATATAAATTGAGTTGGCCTATTAATTTTTCTAATGTCCCAAAAGTGAGGACATTGCACTTCTCCAATATATCCTAGATAGTTTTTGATAAGATAAACAGGTTTTAAAGGGACCCTGAAACCCAAAAGTAACTACAAACCAAGTCTAATAATAAGAAAAAAATCCTAGCCAGATAAAATGAGTCTAAAGGCTAATAATAAGCACAAATCCAAGCCAACAACAAAGGCCAAAACAAACTATCTTTAACGAAACTAAGCAAAAGCCAAAAGTGAAACAGTCAAAACACAAAAGATAGAACCAGAGGACTACTCTTCATTCTTCTTCTCGAAATCTTGCATGGTCTGGGCAGCCTCATAAATCTTTTAGTGCTCCTTGGCCTTCTACTCCTAGACTTTCTTTGTTTCCTTGTCCAAACTGGTGAAGGTGATGTTTGTAGCCATATCATCATCAGACCTGGCTCTTTCTCTATCCTTTTTATCCTCACCTACCACTAGGCCTATGTCTTTGATCACACCGATTAAAGAGATCATATTGTCATTGATCAAATTGAGGAGAGAGATCATCTAAATAGCCAAATTGTGATTGTAGTTTTCAAGATTCCTAATTCTCCTCTCAACTAGACTAGCTTTATTGCTCTAATCTTCCTGTTTCTCACTTTCTAACTTCCTGTTGTTGCCCTCCAATTGGCACACCTTCTCTCTAACCTCTTCCGACTCATGGTATAGCCACTTGATTGATCTAAAATTATCAATCATGTTGCTATGAGTGTTGTTCAGAAGGTTCATTCCAGTCTCCCTTGCATTATCAGAGATGGCCACAATAGTTGGATCAATGAGCTCTTCAAGCTAGGGCTCTTCCTGATTCTCCACCAGAATCTGAGGATTCATAGCTTCTCTATAAATACCCAAAGTCACAGTCCTAACATTGAAATTCCTCCAAGATTTTCTCCTATTTTTGACAAGCACTTCCCGCTCTTTAGCACCAACATTATCCTTTTCCTTCTCCTCAGAATGAGATTGAGGGTGGGGATGAACAGGGGAAAGGGGTAGAATCGACACATTCAGTTCCTGATTAGAAACCCTCTCTTTATCCGCATTATCCCTCTTATTTTTTTTCCCAGCATGGTCCTCTTTAATCTCCTCTTCCATCTCCTTGTCTTCATCCTCAAAATCCATGTCCTCCTCATCCTCATTGTAATCCATATCCTCTTTACTAGAGGTTTGGCCATGGTCCCTAGGACTCTTTCTCCTAGGGGTTAAATCAGAGGATTGCTTCTTAATATGACCCTTTATTTTCTTTCCAAAAGAAACATTCCCCTCCTCTGAGCTTATACTCTAAATTTCATTTGAGTCAAAACAATAGCTAGAGCTACCATTTTCCTCGTCCACATGTAGTGAAGGATTTTTGCTAATCATCTGAGCTTTGAAATACTCATGGATTAGCAGCAACAATCCCTCATGCAGAGTAGGGTTGACAATGGGTTTCTTGTTAAAGCTAGTGATAGCCTTACTCATGGAATTAAGTAAGTAGTAAGGGAAAGAAATTTTCTTATCATGGCAAAAATGATTAAGAAGAACAAAATGATGGGTTCTCATTCGATCAAACCTAGGGTCCAGAGTTATATATTCAATGATAGCATGCAACACATACCTCCAAAGCTTATTGATGGATTCTATCACATAAAATGTCTCACTCTTAATCAGTTCATTCATTTCTTCGATGCTCTTCACAAAATCCTTCACAGCATTGGTAGAGAGTTTTTTATCCCTGTAAAACTTGAAACCCTCCATAGGAATCTTTGTGACCATAGCGATAACCTCCTCAATGATCAAAAAAGAGACACCATTTACTTTCACCTTGATGTCTTTCCATGAATTCACCATACTATTGGTTACCTTAGGATCAAAACCATGAAGTTTGGCTATGTAACTTGCAACCCCTCCCTTTTTCAACTTTTCCCCTTTTCCTCCATTTCTCCAGATCCCCCACCGGCTCCTTTTTGCAGCATTCTCCCACCATCTCTTCAATGTTTTCTCCAACAATTCTCATAAATTCCAGGCTTTACAAATCCTTCGCAAACAAAATTTTGGCACTATTTCTCTAATACATGCCAAGATAATTCCCCTTACTAAAACACAAGCAATAAATGATAATTTCAACCCACAAAATGTGTCAAAAAGACAAAGAAAGCCTCAACTACTTGCGTAAACCAAAAAGGCCTTTATGACTTGTACTCATATCCCAAATTCCTTTAATATTCATTATTACCATTAGATCTCCACCGTACACCCCTGAATTTTTTCCAGGTCGATAAGGGTCTTGGCTTCTACTAGAATATCTATTCCTAATTTCCATGTAATCAACTTGTCAGATACCACACCTTTATTGGCAAACCAATCTGCAACTAGATTTGCTTCTCTGAACGCATCTGTGATGTGGACAGTCTCAAATTTAGCAAGGGTGTCATGTGTCTCTTTAATTAGATTGGAAATCAATCAAGAAGGATGATATTTTCCATTAATACAATTAATTATGTTTTTGGAGTCCCCTTCTAACCAAAACTTAGTTATTCTGACTTCAAAAGCCAGGTTAACCACTTGGCATGCTACTCTAGCTTCCGCAAAATGATTAGTTTGGATTCCCACTGGAAGAGAAAAAGCTATGACTCCCTCACCAAAATTATTTCTTATTATTCCACCACTTCTTGAGGGACCTGGATTTCCTTTTGAGGCACTATGGAAATTGGCTTTGTGCCATCCCTCTAGGGGAAGAAGCCATCTGGCTTCTTGTCTTTTTAGCTTCCTATCATTTTCCTCATCTATCTTGCTACCACCAACTTCAAAATCTCCCCCCTTCTTGACTTGATAGTTTTCCTTAATGTTTTCATTAATCTTCCTCCCAAGAACAAAAGCTAGCTCCTCTCTATCCCTAAAAATTATGTTGTTCCTTTCCTTCCAGATACTCCAGCAGAAGTGAGGCAATATCTAGGTGCTTGATTCTTGCAAAACAGAAGATTTAAATAGACTTTTCCATTGATTGAAGAAATCCAAAAGATTATCTGGCATGCACCAGCTAATCTCAAAATCCTAGGTTAGGAACTCCCAAACCTCCCTAGCATAAACACAATGAATGAAAAGATGGTTTCCCAACTCCGGATGGTTTTTACAAAGAGGACATCTATTAGGCATTAAATGTCCTCTCTTTTAAAGATTATCTTGAGTGAGAATTTTATTTTGAAGGGCCAGCCAATAAAAGATGTTGATCTTGGGAATGAGGCCAAGAAGCCAAGCATTCACCCAAGGGAGTTTCTCCCTCATACACCAAAGAGAGTTATAGTCTTAAGCAACTGAATAACTTCCATTAGGATTATCCCCCCAAATCATTTCATCTCTCTTATTACTAAGAACCATAGTGTTTAATATAATCATAATTGGATTTAGATCTTCAAAAATGAGGGAAAGATATCTCCATCCTTGGTCATTCCTATAATTGCTAACTTTATACCCAAATTGTCATGTACATTCATTCACCCAAACTTCATAAGCAGGATAATTAATAAAGGGACCTTGAAATAGCCAACTATCAGACCAGAACTAAATTTCCTCTCCATTTCCTAGTTTCCAAGAAACCTTGGCCCTAGCCAGGTCCCTATCCTTCAGGATACCATTCCAAATAACTGACCCTTTTGGAATATCCTCATTGTTTTAAATAAAATGAAGAGAAGACCTTCTGATATATTTATTAACCAAGATGTCCCTCCAATCACTGGTGTTGTTGAAGATACACCACATTTGCTTCGCCAGCAGAGCCTTATTGAGATGGGTCAACTTTCTAATGCCAAGGCCACCATACCTCTTTGGAAGACACACATTCTCCCAAGCAACCAAAGGATACCTTTTTCTCCCTTCAAGACTAGTCCATAGAAAGTCTCTCTAAAAATTTTCCATCTTCTCTACAAATCTCCCACGAATTCCATACAAGCTCAAAGCATACATAGGCAAGTTTTGTAGAGTTGATTTGACCAACTAACATTTTCTTGCCTAGATGAGCGAAGCACCTTTCCACCCAACCAACTTTCTACTAAATCTATCCAAAATCCCACTCTAGAAGGAGTCTGGGGGAGAAGATCCCAAAGGGAGTCCAAGATAGGTGGAGGGAAGCTTTCCCACTCTGTAGCCAAGGATCCTAGCAATTTTTCTCTGTCAAAAATTAGGGGTGTTAATAAAGAAAATTGAGCTCTTTTCCCAATTGATCAGCTGACATTATATATATCAAGGATCTCCTTCATAGCCTTAGCCTCCTTAACAGAGCCCCCCCCTCCCCCCATTATTGTGTCATCCACAAATTGTTGGTGGGAGAAAGGCTCACATTTAGATGAAGGCTTGATCCCCTTGAGACTTCCATCTTTCTTTTTACACTCAATAAGTCTACCAATACATTCAACCAAAATAATGAAAAGAATAGGTGAGAGGGGGTCTCCCTATCTAAGACCTCTAGAAGGTTTAAAGAAATCTGAGGGAGCTCCATTGGGAAAAACAGCAAGAGAGGAGGTAGAAACAATTTGAGAGATAATCTTACAAACTTTTTGATCAAAACCAAAGGCCTGAAGGACTAACCCAAGAAAAGACTAGTCAACTCAATCATAGGCTTTAGAGAGATCCAATTTTACCAACATACCTTCACGTTTACTGGCTTCCAAAGAATTAATAACTTCATGAATCATCATAATTGAATCTAATATCTGTCTTTCAGGGACTAAGCCAGTTTATTGAGGAGAAATAATCAGAGGGAGAATTTTCAGCATTCTAGAAGTAAGCACCTTCGAGATGATCTTATAGAAAGAGTTGCATAAACTGATAGGTCTGAACTTGTCCAAAGAGTTAGCCCTTGGAGATTTAGGAATGAGGACCAAGAAAGTGGAATTAATCTCCTTGAAAATACTTCTCGCTCCAAAGAACTCCTGAACAGCCTTCACCACATCTTCCAAAACCACCTACCAGTACATTTGAAAAAAGAAGGTAGGGAACCCATCTAGACCTTGAGATTTATCAACAAGCAAGGACAAAAGAGCTTCTTTCACTTCCAGCGCATTAGGAATAGCCTGAAGCATTTTGTTGTGGTGGGGATGGCTCATGTGAGGGATACAAGAAATAATTTCCTCCTGATCCACCCTTGATAACAAGGGGTCCCAAGATAGAAGAGAAGAGAAGAAAGACGCTGCCTTAGCAAAGATATCATTTTCTTTGGTTAGCAAAACCTGCCCACTCTTGATTCAAGAGATTCTGTTATTAGCTCTATGCTTAAGAGTGGAGAGGTGAAAAAACTTCATGTTCTGATCTCCATCCTTGAGCCAGTTAATCCTTGATCTTTGTCTCCAAAAAATTTCCTCCTTATTGATGATATTGTGCAAGTCTGAAAGAATAGTCATCTCAACCTCCCTATTAATCTCATTGTAGCCTTCCTGTTGGTTACTATCTTGAATTGAAGAAATTTTATCAGAAAGATCCTCCTTATCATCAAAGATGTGACCAAAGTTTGTCTTGTTCCAAACTTTAATCATCCTCTTCACATTGCTCAATTTCCTAGTAACTCTAAACATAGAAATTCCTTCCACCTCAATCCCCCACTAGGATTTCACTTTATATAGAAGCTTTGGGTGGGAAGTCCACATTTTTTCAAACCTAAAAGGGAAGTTCCTTCTTGGTTCAATAGGAATAATCAAAAGGGAAATAGGAGAGTGATCAAAGCCAACTCTAGGAAGCAGAGATAGCTTACATGAGAAAGATTGCAACCAATCAAGAGATATTAAGGCTCTATCTAACCTGACCTGAATACACTCCTGACCAACTCTTTTGTTAGACCAAGTAAAAACACCTCCTGAGAGATCCAAATCCAAAAAATCCAAACCATTGATAAAACTAGAGAGGTCCTACTTACTCTCCCAATTTGGAGCCAAGCCTCCCATCTTCTCCTCATCCACAAGCGGAGTATTGAAATCTCCCATTATTATGCCCTTCCTTAATTTATTGGACTGCACCAGCTCTCCAACTTTACACCAATAATTCTTTCTTTATCTTTTATTGTTAGGAGCATAAAGATTTAGCAAAAACCAGCTTTCATTGGAATGAATGTGATAGACTCTACCAAAGAGAATGTTACCTTCATTACATTCTGGTTCAAATTTAAAATGCTTATTGTTGTATAAAATCAGCAGGCCCCCCGACGCACCCTCTAAGTTAGAAACAACACTACTCTTGATGTTGCCAAATTTAATGTTCCCCAAACTTTCCTTTCTCATTTTAGTTTCCTGAACTAAGAAGACATCAGGCCTTTGGTCATTGATCATTTTCCTTACAATCTCCTATTTGTGGCTACCATTGAGACCACAAATGTTCCAAGATAGGATCTTCATGCTTTGACTGATGAACAAGATTCCTGGATGGTATGTTGCATTCCATCCATTAAATTTCTTCTCATTTCCTCCTTTCTTTGTTGGTCCTTGCTTTTCGTACCTAACTGACTAGAGATAAGGTCAAGATTAGCTTTAACTCTACCCCTTGTTGTAGCTAGAGAAGTAGGGGAAGGATCACGACTGTTCTTCTTCTTTCTATATTTGACCACAGACTAGGGAGCTCCATCAACATCCTTGCAATCATCAAACAAAGCCTCTAATTTTTCCAGATGTCTTGGTGAGGTGGGTAAGAGCCGCCCAATGATTTTATTTATAGTCTTACAGGTGACCCTATTGACTAGGCTTGTGTTGGATTCTTGGGACAGAGGAGGATCAGTAGCCATAGGCTCCTCTAACGAGTCTGGGACAAAGGATAACTCAAGTTCCATATCAGTAGAAATCATGACCTCTTGTATCTTCTGAGGTCCTTGGGTCACCCCCTTACCATCCTCTTCTAGTATGATAGTAGTTGCCTTCAAGTGAGGGAGGCAATCTGTGCCAACAAGTTTTTCCTTTGTATCTTTATCTAAGTTAGCACCCACCTCTTGGGGGGCTAATACCTTAGCTTGAGGCTTAGTATTAGTGTTCCCCACTAACTCTCCTTCTTTCTTGTCTAAAGTATCTTTCTTCTTCCATTCCTTTTTGGGAGCATTGGCAGTATTCTTGTTGGCTTTGTTTTGGCCCTTCCCCGCCTTACCTTTGCCTTTGAATAACGGGTAGGTGCCTGCTTTGTGGCCTACCTTTTTGCAGTGGAAACATGCAAAAGGGACATTTTCATAGTCGATATGTTGGAATCTACTTCCCAAACAAGGCTAAAGTTTGATGAGTTGGGGCATGTCCTGGCCTTCCATCATGCCAACATAAATCCTTGCATAAGTAAGCCTATTTTTAGCTATTGTGATAGGATCAATGGAAAGGAGTTCTCCAAATGATCGCATAATACCATCGAAAACATCCTCATGCCAATATTCAAGAGGAAGTTCTGGCAGTCTGATCCAAACTGGGGCCTGGGAAAGAAAGTCATTGTTCAGATCCAGATTAGAGGTCTATTTCTACAGGATCAGAGTAGATCTCCCTAGAGACTAGTTTCATGCACACATGATTTTAGCATAGTCTTCCAAGAAAGAGAAATCAAATGACATGAACCCTTTGGCCATTGCAGTCACCTCTACATGCCCCTTAAGCTCCCATTTGTTCCTTGTGAAGACCCTCACTAGGTCAATGTTGGGCCTTGGACCGATGAATTTTCCCACTAGAGTAGATGCCATACTGAGGATATTATGATCTATGATTTCTTTAGGGACTTCCAGAGCAAAAATTCCCTTCTCCTTATCAGATTTATCAATAATTTTAGGAAAGGTCAACTTACCTATCGGTTTGACCCTAAAAAGATTCGACCACCAACCCTTGGCCCTAGAAGACCCTCCAACCTGAGGGGGATGAAGAATATTCTCACTTGGATGTGGCTACAGAGCCTATGGTTCCTTGTCCTTGGGTGCATCGACATCTTGCCCCCCCTTTTCCTGCTCTGCACCAACAGGATGGACCCTGATGCTCGTGATCACCAAGTTCCCGCCTAAAGCCCCATTCAAATTACCGCTTCTCCCAGTTATTATTGACTTCTCGAATATATTTTGCAATCATTGTGAGAGTATATATTTATCTTTGATATTTACTATCATGGTATTGTCATTGGTGGTGTTATGTATTTGAATGTCTTTTGTTTATTCTACAGTGGTATTGGGAGTTTTTGTTAATTTTTTTCTTATACTTGTGGAAGGAATGAATCATAACCATTCATGAAAATAAATTACCATAGACTTGCACCACTTCAAGAGATAATTGTAGATTAGTTAATGCTAAACATATTCTTTAAATTACACTTTAATATAGTTAATATATATTATGTACATAACCCATCAAATGCCTCCTAGCACTACTTTTTTGACACTCTCTTATCTGAGGATGTACTCAAATTTTAGTAGAGTAATGTCAACCATGGATACTCCCATAGGGTGGCTTCATCATGGATACTCTCATGATTGGAAATGAAACTAACACAAGTGTTCATTATAGAATCACTTATGTGATGTCATCATGATGTTCACCATGCCTACTTCTAGAGGGTAAAAAATCATAATAATAGAATTTATTCCATGAAATCTACCATACCTACTCGCAGAGGGTGGATTAATCATGCCTATTCGCAAAGGATGGAAAAAGGTATGACACCTTAGACATATCCCAAAGAAGAGTGCATTACCACCTTACCTACTTGTAGAGGGCGATCATTATATATACTCACAAAGGGTAGATAGTAAGGGCTTGCACCTCAAACTTCTCTCTTGTAGAGAAGAACCCATTAAAAAGGACTGATACCTCAATTTTCTTTGTCTTAGAGAAAAATTCTACAAGGGATTTCACCTCAAACTTCTCCCTCTCAGAAAATAACTCATTACTAAGGGATTTTACTTTGACTTATGCCTCTCAAGGAAGAACTCATTATAGAACATCTCAAATAATTATTGATGTTGAGTTTCCCTCTTCATGAGGGCTTCTTTCTCCACAATTCCAAGCTTGTCTAAAAATGCTCAAACTTCACACTAGCAAGTGGCTTTGTTAAAATACCAATTTTTAATCATCAGTGCCAATGTATTTTTACTCAATGGTTTTTCTTTGCACTAGATCTCTATTATAGTTGTTGTCTTGCATTTTATCACCACAAAATGTTGGTAACAATACAAAATGTTTCAACTTAGTTTCACATTTATCTAAGTTTAGTTCATTATTTAATTGGTTAGTATTGATCAACTAAACGAATCCAAATGATATAATGTGTTGGCGCTCAAAATTGCATTCCCATTTTGAGCATCCATTTGAAATTTTGAGAAAGTCAAGCCCTATGAATGCCCATAATTGAATGTGCACTCGGCTATCCATTTGAGATCCTTAAGGTGTTCAATGTCTCTGACACTTTTCATTCAGTTTACCTAAGCCTTCCATGATGGTAATTTGTCATTCTGAGTTATATGACAAAGTCTTATTTTGAACAAATCCTAAATCTTCTTTCTACCCCATTTAATATGTAGAATTCAGTCAAGAACCTATTACTTTATACAAATCCACCACGTCCTTTGAAATCCTTTAGCCCCTTATCATTTTCTTGCTCAAGGCATGCCTCTTTAAACCTTAGGCAAACTTGAAATAATGTTTTGATTAAATCTGTTTTAAGTTTAAGGTAATCAGGGTTTACACATTTTCTAAATCCAAAAAGTTGCTTTCCAAACTTACAATGCAAGTCTCGGCGATTGAAAATCTTGTTCAGATCGACGGAGGGTGATGGCCCATATTTTCAAAATGTGAGGAAGTTACAAAATGCGGGCAAGCGCATGAGTGACATCTGTCCCTTATGAAGACACAAGGAGATGTTTGTACGAGCAAAGAGGACAATTTATGAACATCGTCGATCTATGTGAGATCGACGAATGAGGCATACCCGCATTTTCAAGATGAGAGGCAGATAAATATTGCAGGAGTGCCACTTTTTGACACGTGGCATAGTGGGACCAAAATGCGAGGAAGTAACGATGTCATGGGCGCCAAAGCTTTGAATGTCGCGGTCAGGTTTGTTAGAACACATGCAATAAAAGGTATTTTCTCATTGGTCAGGATCATTGTGATGGGCCGCCTATTATTGAAATTCTGAATCACCGTCGATCTAAGCCAGCATCAAGGGCTAGCGTTTGCCCGCATTGTTTTATCTCCATATGATTTTATAATGTGAATAAAAGGATTGTGAACCCGTATTGCAATTAACCAAATCATGCCATTTTGAAGTGTCGCGTGTTTTGTGATAAAGGAACAGTGCAATGTTTATTCAGGATTTTTTTCATCAACCGTTGATCTTCTTTAGATCGACAAAGGGCGCTGGCCTGCTATATCAACATGCTCGCAAGATAAGAAGTGCGAGAATGCACAAGCCTGACATGTGGGGCAGACTCAGGTCATTGATTCAATTCAGATCTGCAGTTCTTGCACGTTTGCATTTCTTAGAAGCAAGAAGTGCCCACTAAAAGATAAATTACACACATGGCTAATTATGATTGGGTTATTCCAGACCAGCTTGCCTAGTGGATTTCAAAGCCGTCATGCTCACATTTTCAACTTATAAGATCTTCAAGATTGACAGTGCATATTTTACTATTGAAGGTGGTATCATTATGCATATTAATGAGACATGAAAACCTTCACGTGTGAAAGTAAAGAATAGGGTGTAACAAGTGAGATTTTTCCAATATCAACTTGTGCGAGTAGAAATTTGTGAGTCATCTCTGAATGAAAAAAATTACTGCTGGGATTGAGATAAATTTGGCACGAGTGTCAAGTAGTTGGCTCAAGGATAAAATGCAGAAGTTACAGAGATAAAAGAAAAGGCTTCAGGTAAGTTTGTATACCATAGCCTCTGCATTTTTCAGTCCTAGTGATTTATTCAAAAGATGTTTCTAAAGATTTCACTAATTCTGAGGGTATGGATAGCGGAAGGATTGTTCGTTAAGAGTAGTTGGTTCTGGGACACTGATACTTTGAAAAATGATTTATTTATTTTTAGAGGATGGTTCAGAAAAGGAAAATGGTTAGCTTTGTATGCCTGTGTATGGTTTTTTGAGAGAGGAAAGTTAGTAATCAGGTGTCGTAGTCAAGTCACCAAGGTGGTAAGAAGAACAAGGAATATACTTTGTAAGCTAACAACCTTTTCAGCAGAAACATCATCTTTTAAACAAATTTTCAAAGCATCTTAGTTTGATGCCAGGGTAGCAGAAATATTTGAGACCCTCTGCATAGTTTTGGAAGAGGGTGAGGAAGATTTTATACCCTTGGGTATAGTCTTCTTCACTTTTTGTGCGTGTCCCCCCTTTTTGTGTCAGTAGATGGAAAATTTTGGCAAGAAGTTGGTTAAGGAAGTAGACGTGGCTGGGGATTAGAGCATCCCTATTTTGCTATTTTTAATAACCACATTGTTTTCCGGCTTCTGTACTGCATGCTAAGTAATGATTCTATTATTTCTGAAGCCTGGCATGATCAGTAAAGAGTGGGAAGTAAAGATGATTCTCATTCAGTAGTCATCTTGACAAAACCCATGGGCCTAGGTTGGTGCGTATTTTTTAGAGTTGATTTTGTCATTGATAGGGTGGTCTTAGCAATTGCGCACACAAAAAATCAATGGTGGAGCCGAATCAGCAAACAATGGTAACAAAAAAGGAGCTTACAGGAGAATATTTGATCTACATGATGTTCTGTTAATCATTTTTCTTCTTTCTTCTGTTACAAACTTGTGATATATTTTGTAAGGGACACTTGTCAGTTCTCTATGCCTGAAGCTTGTTGCATCTCACAGTATTTAAGTGAGATCCCAAGGCTAGAAAAAGAAGTTGGTCGGTTTTATATTTTTCCAGTTCCTAGAGCTCTGCTCAGGCTGTGAAAGCCACATACCCAGCATGTCTTGTATGAACAGCATATGGATTTCATAGATAGTTCTGATACAGTAGTGTGATCTTGTATCTTGTTTTATGCATTCCTAATGTACTTATTTCAAGGAGATAAATACAGTGTGCAGAAGGTTTTGAATTTCAATATAATTTTGTCTCCTTTCTTGTTGAGTTTGTAATGTTATATGTTCAAGAACAAAGACCTTGAACCTATTTGCAATTTCTTGGTTGTATGTTTGAAGTTTTCTTTCCTTTAACTCAAGGAGTCATATAATTGCTTGTGGTTTCAGACAAGTTTGCAGATTCAACTAAGAAGGATGTGAGAAAGTATGGGGTTATATTGGATATTGTTGTCTAATTCATAAGGTGAACAGATTGAACATGAATGTATTAACGTATGCCATATGTTGATTGATGTTCAAGGATGCATAATTCTAGAGTGTAGGATTGCCCTAATGGATAAGGCACTAGTCGTTCGTAGGATCATTAAAGTTTTTGCTGCATATTGAACATTCTATCTTTTCTCAATATAAATCAATCTTTCCCTTCATTTTGAAGTGGACATAAAAGTTGTAAACCCTCACTCAGTTTATGAATAATATCGGTTTGCACCTAGCTATTGTAGAATCTATGTTGTTTCATAAACCATTAGGAGAAATAAGGGTTTTATCTGCTTCTTAATAGATTCAGTGTATGCTTTCACAACTGGTACCATATAAAGAATCTGTAGGTCCACCCGCCTAGGTTTTGCAGAGCCTGAAGAAGAAGAAGGGCCATGCCTTATAGTTGGCCCTGTGTCTGAAATGATATGTTTAAAATGGGAGTTAGCTGCCCCTAGATATGTCAGATTCTCATGGGGATAATTGGAAACGGGTAACATTTTCAAACACCAACAAAATGGTGACTCTATTGGGGAATGTATTGAATCAGATTTAAGACAAACCTTGAGAATTTGAAAAGAAGAGATTCAATACAGCAGGAGAAGTGCATTAAAAAGTTTCAGTAGTAAGTTCTCTGATGTTCTTTTCAGTTTTCTTACTCCAAATCATGCACCCCAGTAAGTTTTATCCATTTACAGTAGTATTTTTCAAGGTTGAATATAAATTGTGTTGCTAAGAGTGTTAATCTTTAGTCATGTCAACCGGTTGTTATTTTTAGAATACTGTTGTAATTCAGAGTCAGAATTGGTGAAAGATGTTTTCTCTCTTTTAAATGTTTTTAAAAGTTTTGCAAAGTTTTCAAGTTGAATTTTCAATTCAGATCTGTAGTGTTATGAATCATGTTTAAAATCTTTCTCACAATAGTGAGTGGCGACTCTATCTAAAGGATCTCTGAATCATTGTAGATCAGTGATGTATAAATTGTTTTCAAGAGTTTTCATGGGAATCAAGCAAATCTGAAAGTTAGATGAATTTGCAAGCAAGAAGAGAGATCTATTATAAGTTTCTAACAAATAAGTCTGGAAGTGTTGTTTGATCTATTGTCGCAAGAATTTGTAATGATAAAGATGAATCACAGCTGTGATTTCATTTCTCTCTTCAATGAGATGGCGACTCTATAAGGTTATGATCATTGGTGTGAGGAATTCATGTTATCAACAAGCTAATCAGCAGATTAGTGGTTTCATACAGCAACACTTGAGGTATTTTATACTTTCATGCAATTTTCTTTCCCATGAAAGTTAGTTCTACATATGTATTCTCCATCAAGCGAAGTTTGAGCACTAAGAAGAGGAGAATAGTTTTATGTTTTATACATTTCGCTGGATTTGGTTTCAATTGTTGTTTTAAAGTTGTGAAGTGTATTTGAAGCATTCATTTGGAAGAGGGTTGTGAAGATCTGCTGCAAATGATGAATTCTGAAAGCATTTAATGATGAATGAGTCTTGAGTTGAAGAATGTCGAGTTTCATCTCATCTAGTATGTAGCCTGTTAGTGAAATTCCTAGATCCATCTCTACCAGGAGGTATATGCCATTGAATTTTAATGGTATTCATGGTTTTCCAAATACTATGCCTTATGATCTCAGAAAGTATTTACCTAAGTTTAGTGGAAACCATGAAATTTCAGCCAGTCATCATGTTCAGTTGTTTAGTGACTTGGTTGGTGATTTTGAAATTCCTCATGAAGACATTCAAATGAAATTGTTTGTTCAGACTTTAGAAGATGATGCTAGGGACTGGTTTTCGTTCTTACCAGCATGTTCAGTTTCATCTTGTGATGAATTAATGTCAGCCTTCATGATGTAGTTCGGGGAAAGAGTAAGCATCTCTAACTATTTTGATAATTTTTTGAAAATTCAAATCAGGAATGGTGAGTTAGTTCCTGAATTTAATATTAGATTTGCAAAGATTTTAAATGAAATTCTTGAAATTTACAAGCCGGATGATCAAATGTGTTTAGTGGTTTATCTCGGTGCATTTGATAAAAAGATGAACTATCTGTTGAGAGATAAGGAACCTAGAACTTTGTATCAGGCATTCATGATAGCAATAGAGATTGAGAATAACATAAAATATGGCTTAACTCAGAGTCACTTCTCTAGAAATGTTTGCCGGCAAGATGAGATGCAAAGAACAAATCAATGTCATATAGAATGTTTAATTTCAGATCAGCAAATAAGCACTCCTATTGTTGTAAATAGTTTTGTTGAAGATTCAGAAATAAAAAAATGTGAGCATGAAATCTCTTTGTTGCAAAGAAGAAATGATTCCATTCGTGCTGAATTGAATGCACATGTTTATGGTATTACAACAGCGAATGATAGAATTGATTCATTTGATGAGTTATCTAGGCAAGATATAAATCCAATCATTCATTTTCCTATTGATGATTCGCATTGTGTTGAAAACATAACGAATCAGGAAGATGAAAGGTATTTATCTCAGTATGAGGATGAAGAACCTGGAAGTGATGTATCAAGTGATAAAGATGAAATTGTTGATCCAACATATTGTGAAGAAGCATTATGTGAAGACAATGGCGACACTTTTTGCTCAGGTCAAGAAGAGAATTGTGATAGTACATATGCGTCTTCATGTGAATCATATGCTAATTGGGAAGAAGAGAGCAATGATAGAAGTGAGTGTTCTCTTGCTAGTAAAGGTATGAGTACTATTTCTAAATCTGAAAGTGAGTTTCCATTTCAAAATTGTGTAAATCAGTTTGAGATTAAAAGTTATGAAGAAAATGTGTCTACAAAATATGAAGACAAAGAGGTTATATATAAGGACATATTACCTAATTGTGTAGAAAAATGTCTTGAAGATACGTATAGTGATGATCAGTATGTGATTGATCCTGAGATTAATGCATCAGCACCTATTGGTAAGATAAACGATGATTTGCTTGCAAGACATTTGAATCACCTATATGGAGACAATGAAAGTAACTTTGATTTGTATTCTACATGCTTCGTTGATGGAGTGGATGTTGAGTGTTCATATGATTCTGATTTTTCTTCTTCATATGTTGAAAGTGTCAATGACAGTGACGTTAGAAATGGTTTTAAAGTTTTCACTAATCCGTTATATGGTGAGGAGTTTGATGTTGATCAGCACATCATTTGTCCTAATGTCTACAAAGGCGCTTTGCATGGAGTTATCAATCCTCTTTTTGAAGAACACATGGACAATTCAGATTTAGTTGAGAATGAGTTTAATGATGATATTTTATCCTACTGCTGTAAGAGATCAGAATGTTCTTCCGAGTTTGACAGTGAATATGATCATGATGTTGCATCTGATTATGATAACAAGGTGTTTGATGAGACAGTTATTGAAAATTTGCCTATACCTTGCAATGATTTTTATGATGAATATTTTACTGTGATGACTAATCCACTTGCTGATCTTAAAAAATCATTTGAAGATCCCGGATTAGTTTCAGATGTTGATATTGATGACATATGTGGGTATCAGTCAGATTGTTCATTTGATTCCTATCCAGTTATGCAAAGGGATACACAGTTTGAAGGTATGTGTGATCCTTTTCCCCAAGTTGAATATGAAGCCTTCATATTCGAAAATGATAGCATGCATGAGTCATTAAATAAAGAGAGTTTTCAGTTTCAATCTGATATGTTTAACCGTGCTGATAAGAACTTTCATAATGAGAAAATGGTTGAGGACGAAGTAAGTTTTTATATGCATTATGAAAGTGAGAGTGATGATTTTGTTTTTCCAAGTGATTTGTTATATAATGATAATATGATTGGTGAAACTGATAGGAGAAGAAATTTTAGTTTACCTCATGAAAGTTCAAATGAGAATCATGTTTATGACAGAGGTAAACAATTTTGTTGAAGTTCGGTCGCCCGGGGTCATCGTTTGTAAATAGTAGAAGTAGTTGTTTCCATGCTTTCAATAAGTTGTTCGAGAGAAGTTTTGTTGTTTCAGGTATGTGGTCTGCTTCTTCCAGAGATTTGGAATCTTACCATGCCCACAAGAGACATGCTTCCCCAGACAGAGCCACTATTGGTGCTCAAAATTGCATTCCCATTTTGAGCATCCATTTGAAATTTTGAGAAAGTCAAGCCCTATGAATGCCCATAATTGAATGTGCACTCGGCTATCCATTTGAGATCCTTAAGGTGTTCAATGTCTCTGACACTTTTCATTCAATTTTCCTAAGCCTTCCATGATGGTAATTTGTCATTCTGAGTTATATGACAAAGTCTTATTTTGAACAAATCCTAAATCTACTTTCTACCCCATTTAATATGCAGAATTCAGTCAAGAACCTATTACTTTATACAAATCCACCACGTCCATTGAAATTCTTTAGCCCCTTCTCATTTTCTTGCTCAAGGCATGCCTCTTTAAACCTTAGGCAAAATTGAAATAATGTTTTGATTAAATCTGTTTTAAGTTTAAGGTAATCAGGGTTTACACGTTTTTTAAATCCAAAAAGTTGCTTTTCAAACTTACAATGCAAGTCTCAGGGATTGAAAATCTTGTTCACATTGACGAAGGGCGCTGGCCCGCATTTTCAAAATGTGAGGAAGTTACAAAATGCGGGCAAGCGCATGAGCGACATCTGTCCCTTATGAAGACACAAGGAGATGTTCGTACGAGCAAAGAGGACAATTTATGAACATCGTCGATCTATGTGAGATTGACGAATGAGGCATACCTGCATTTTCAAGATGAGAGGCAGATAAATATTGCGGGCGTGCCACTTTGCGATGCGTGGCACAGTGGGACCAAAATGCAAAGAAGTAACAATGTCATGGGCGCCGAAGTTTTGAATGCCGCGGTCAGGTTTGTCAGAACACGTGCAATAAAAGGTATTTTCTCATTGGTCAGGATCATTGTGATGGGCTGCCTATTATTGAAATTCTGAATCACCGTCGATCTAAGCTAGCATCAAGGGCTAGTCTTTGCCCGCATTATTTTATCTCCGTATGATTTTATAATGTGGGTAAAAGGATTGTGGACCCATATCGCAATTAACCAAATCATGCCATTTTGAAGTGTCATGTGTTTTGTGATAAAGGAATAGTGCAATGGTTATTCAAGATTTTCTTCATCAACCGTTGATCTTCTTTAGATCGACGGAGGGCGTTGGCCTGCTATATCAACATGCTCACAAGATAAGAAGTGCGAGAATGCGCAAGCCTGACATGTGGGGCAGACTCGGGTCGTTGCTTCAATTCAGATCTGCAGTTCTTGCGTGTTTGCATTTCTTAGAAGCAAGAAGCGCCCACTAAAAGATAAATTGCACACATGGCTAATTATGATTGGGTTATTCCAGACCAGCTTGCCTAGTGGATTTCAAAGCCGTCATGCTCACATTTTCAACTTATAAGATCTTCAAGATTGACAGTGCATATTTTACTATTGAAGGTGGTATCATTATGCATATTAATGAGACATGGAAACCTTCGTGTGTGAAAGTAAAGAACAGGGTGTAACAAGTGAGATTTTCCCAATATCAACTTGTGCGAGTAGAAATTCGTGAGTCATCTCTGAATGAAAAAAATTACTGCTGAGATTGAGATAAATTTGGCACAAGTGTCAAGTAGTTGGCTAAAGGATAAAATGCAGAAGTTACAGAGATAAAAGAAAATGCTTCAGGTAAGTTTGTATACCATAGCCTCTGCATTTTTCAGTCCTAGTGATTTATTCAAAAGATGTTTCTAAAGATTTCACTAATTCTGAGGGTATGGATAGCGGAAGGATTGTTCGTTAAGAGTAGTTGGTTCTGGGACACTGATACTTTGAAAAATGATTTATTTATTTTTAGAGGATGGTTTAGAAAAGGAAAATGGTTAGCTTTGTATGCCTGTGTATGGTTTTTTGAGAGAGGAAAGTTAGTAATCAGGTGTCGTAGTCAAGTCACCAAGGTGGTAAGAAGAACAAGGAATATACTTTGTAAGCTAACAACCTTTTCAGCAGAAACATCATCTTTTAAACAAATTTTCAAAGCATCTTAGTTTGATGCCAGGGTAGCAGAAACATTTGAAACCCTGTGCATAGTTTTGGAAGAGGGTGAGGAAGATTTTATACCCTTGGGTATAGTCTTCTTCACTTTTTGTGCGTGTCCCCCCTTTTTGTGTCAGTAGATGGAAAATTTTGGCAAGAAGTTGGTTAAGGAAGCAGACGTGGTTGGGGATTAGAGCATCCCTATTTTTCTATTTTTAATAACCACATTGAATTTTGGCTTCTGTACTGCATGCTAAGTAATGATTCTGTTATTTCTGAAGCCTGGCATGATCAGTAAAGAGTGGGAAGTAAAGATGATTCTCATTTACTAGTCATCTTGAAAAACCCCACGGGCCTAGGTTGGTGCCTATTTTTTAGAGTTGATTTTGTCATTAATAGGGCGGTCTTAGCAATTGTGCACACAACAAATCAGTGGTGGAGCCGAATCAGCAAACAATGGTAACAGAAAAGGAGCTTACGAGAGAATATTTGATCTACATAATGTTCTGTTAATCATTTTTCTTCTTTCTTCCGTTACAAACTTGTGATATCTTTTGTAAGGGACACTTGTCAATTCTCTATGCCTAAAGCTTGTTGCATCTCACAGTATTTAAGTGAGATCCCAAAGCTAGAAAAAGAAGTTGGTCAATTTTCTATTTTTCCAGTTACTAGAGCTCTGCTCAGGCTGTGAAAGCCACATACCCAACATGTAATGTATGAACAGCATATGGATTTCATAGATAGTTCTAATACAGTAGTGTGATCTTGTATCTTGTTTTATGCATTCCTAATGTACTTATTTCAAGGAGATAAATACAGTGTGCAGAAGGTTTTGAATTTCAATATAATTATGTCTCCTTTCTTGTTGAGTTTGTAATGTTATATGTTCAAGAATAAAGACCTTGAACCTATTTGCAATTGCCCGGTTGTATGTTTGAAGTTTGCTTGCCTTTAACTCAAGGAGTCATATAATTGCTTGTGGTTTCAGACAAGGTTGCAGATTCAA
Source organism: Cupressus sempervirens (assembly GCA_028749045.1). Classification (NCBI taxonomy): domain Eukaryota; kingdom Viridiplantae; phylum Streptophyta; class Pinopsida; order Cupressales; family Cupressaceae; genus Cupressus; species Cupressus sempervirens. The sequence goes on from CM053789.1 coordinate 717,272,636, forward strand.
CTAAGAAGGATGTGAGAAAGTATGGGGTTATATTAGATATTGTTGTCTAATTCATAAGGTGAACAGATTGAACATGAATGTATTAACGTATGCCATATGTTGATTGATGTTCAAGGATGCATAATTCTGGAGTGTAGGATTGCCCTAATGGATAAGGCACTAGTCGTTCGTAGGATCGTTAAAGTTTTTGCTGCATATTGAACATGATGTCTTTTCTCAATATAAATCAATCTTTTTCCCTTCATGTTGAAGTGGACATAAAAGTTTTAAACCCTCACTCAATTTATGAATAATATCAGTTTGCACCTGGCTATTGTAGAATCTATGTCGTTTCATAAACCATTAGGAGAAATAAGGGTTTTATCTACTTCTTAATAGATTCAGTGTATGCTTTCACAACTGGTACCATATAAAGAATCTGTAGGTCCACCTGCCTAGGTTTTACAGAGCCTGAAGAAGAAGAAGGGCCATGCCTTATAGTTGGCCCTGTATCTAAAATTATATGTTTAAAATGGGAGTTAGCTGCCCCTAGATATGTCAGGTTCTCATGGGGATAATTGGAAATGGGTAACGTTTTCAAACACCAACATAATGAATCCTTTTACTAAAGGATTTCATCGAGTCTTTTTATTTTTTATGCTTTTTGAGCCTAGGCTTGATTTTTGAAGCCTTTAGCATCCTTTTTGTCATTTTTAAGTATGTGTTTGTTGGCTTTCGATCCTTTGGTTTTTCTCAAGTCATTGTTTTTAGTTTTCCCTTCGATTTGGACTATCTTAGGGCTTAATTTGATGCAGGAGCATCAAGCTTGGATTTTGGTGGAGTTACACTTTTCATGTTTATGGATTTTTTGGAGACACATTGGGGAACCTTGTCCTATGTGCACATAGAGATTGGAGTTATCATGTTAAAGTTTGAGTTGTTTTTACCTTGTTGTTGGAATTGTATTTTCTAGTTTTTGGGTTCCTGTTGTAAGCCATGTAACTAATATTATGCAATGATTTAGAGGATGAAAATTTCAAGGGTTGTAGAGGACCTAAAGTGGTACCTTTAGTTTGAAGAATGAGTTTTAATTCAGTAGGAGCTAGGAGATATCATGATTTTTCTCGAGTATCAATTTTTTTGGACATTTAATTTCTATTGGAGGCTAAATTTTGGCATTTAATTTATGTATGAGTATTTAATTTGTAGTTTGGATGACTTGTGGCTTAGTTGGTATAATTAGGGGTCTTGTGAAGTCTTTTATTAATTCAAGAAGGAGTGATTCATTCATTTAGAGGAGGAGTGAGTGTGGGAGCAGTTGAAGGGTGAGTTTTCTTGAGTCTATGGACAAAGCTCCGAATGTGAGGTAGTTTACACTTGGATCTTGGATGAAGTTGGAGTAAAGCTAGGGCTACAGCTAGAAAACAAGGAGATTTATTAGTGGGATTGTGAGTACAAGCTGAGATCTTCCTTGGAGATTTCTACTAGAGTGTGGATCCAGACTAGCTAGTGGTTGGGTTGGATCTTGAAGGATCTTGCAGAACTATTATTGTAATTACTTTGTATTTGGCTATAACTAGGAAGGCCTTACAGCCCAATACATTGCATGTAATAATTATATTTTATGAATAAATTATTTTCATATGGTATTAGATCTTGCATTTTTATTTTATTTCCGCTATGTGGTTATTTGTTGGGGGCTAGGACATCTCCTTTGGGGATTCTCTTGCCTTGCACTGCATCAAGTGGTATCAAATCTTAGATATTCTTAAGTGTACACGAAGATCATCAAAGTGTGAGGTAGTTTGTACAAGGGCCTTGGTTGGGAAAAGTTTATCAAAGCAAAGGTTATTCCTAAGCATGTAGACAAATCACCAAAGTTGTGGCAGTTTACACTAGGACTTGGGTTGGAGAAGTAGATCTAACTTAATCTTGATCTAGTGGTGGATTTTTCTTTCTAGAGTCCTATATCTCTTGGTTATGAGGTGGTAGATCATGGTTTTGACTTACAATTATAGAGGGCTTGTAGATGGATCGATGGATGTAAAGATGGAAGACTAATCTTGTTGGGGCATGATCGTAGAGAGTTTGTGGATTATAGATCTGTGGTCTTAAACTTGTGATGTGGTTCTTGATTATTCATGCAAGGTGGTAGGTTGTGATCTAACTTGCAAACAATTTGAGGTTGTCACAAGGAGCATGGGAAGGATTTGTTGCAAAGGGTTTATGAAGATCTTGGGAGATGGCTCTGAGAGGATTGGACCCTGAGATGATTGTGAATCTCTGTGATGTGTTGGAGAGGAGGTTTTCTGAGATGTCTACTCGAATTGAAGCTCTTTTGGCTGATCAAGCTAAATAGGTGGTTGCTCAATTTGAAACTAGTTCAGATGATCTAGATAACGACAGGATGAGGAAGGCATTTCATAGATGTTTGTGGAGCTAGAGTCTACTGATATAGAAGAGAGTTGTTTGGTCAATTAAGAGACTTGTTCAAGAAAGAAGATGGCATAGCAAGGTCAAGGTGGAAGAGGTTGGTTTTGTTGATCAATTTGGGGAGTCTGATTCAAAACCTATAAAGCAACTTGAGGTTGTTGCTAAAGATATTCCAAACCTTGTTAATGTTGGGATAGAGGTTGGTTTTCATAATTAGTCAATTAGGTATGACATGGAAATTGCAAAGCACTTGGTCATGGATGATCCAGTTACTATTAGTGGTGACTTGTATGTTGCAGAACACTTGGTCGTGGATGATCTGGTTGCTAGTGGTGGTGCTTGTATGTAATAGAGCATCTTGTTGTGAGCAATGAGACTGTTGGTGTTGTAAGTTTGGAATGTGTTGATGGAGATCTACACATTGCTACTGATATGGAGTTTGTCACTACTGGTGTGGATTCACTAGTTTTTGATATGGATGAGGGTTTTTTGATGAAGCATTATGTTCAGTTTGTTCCTAGGTGTGAGCATGATGATTGGGTTGCTAATATGTATTTGATTCTAATGTGGATGAAGCATAGATGGTTGGTTTTCAAATTTGTTCTATTGACTATGATTTTGGTAGATTTATGGTTTTCATGGTTAGGGATTTTTTGGAGACACATTGGGGAACCTTTGCCTATGTGCACATAGAGATTGGAGTTATGTTAAAGTTTGAATTTTTTTTACCTTGTTGCTAGAACTGTATTTTCTAGTTTTTGGGTTCCTATTGTAACTAATTTTTTGCAATGAGCTAGAGGATGAAAATTTTAGAGGTTGTAGAGGACCTAAAGTACTACCTTTAGTTTGAAGCATGAGTTCTAATTCAATCGAAGCTAGGAGATATCATGATTTTTCTCGGGTATCAATTTTTTGAAAATTTAATCTCCATTGGAGGCTGACTTTTTGGCATTTAATTCATGTATGTGTATTTAATTTGTGTTGTGGCTGACTTGTGGCTTAGTTTCATATAATTAGGGGTCTTGTGAAGTCTTTTATCGATTCAATAGGGTGTGATTCATTCATTTAGAGGAGGAGTGAGTGTGGGAGCACCTAAAGGGTGAGTTTTTCTAAGTCTATGGATAGAACTCTAAATGTGAGGCAATTTACAATAGGATTGTGATGGAGTTGTGAATGTGTGGATAGAGCACCAAATTTGAGGTAGTTTACACTTGAATCTTGGATGAAGTTGGAGTAGAGCTAGGGTTATGGCTAGAAAACAAGAAGATAGCTTGGTGGGCTCGCAAGCAGAAGTTGAGATCTTCCTTGGAGGTTTCTACTAGAGTGTGTATCTGGACTAGCTAGTGTTTGGGTTGGATCTTGAGGGATCTTGCAGAACTGTTATTGTAATTTTTTTGTATTTGGCTATAACTGGAAAGGCCTTACAGCCTAGTACATTACATGTAACAGTTATATTTTATGAATAAATTATTTTCATATGGTATCAGATCTTGTATTTTTATTTTGTTTCCACTATGTGGTTATTTGTTGGGGGCTAGGACATCTCCTTTAGGGATTCTCCTACCTTGCATTGCATCATAATCGGAGTTGACAATCAAAAGATGTGACTATTTTAGTGCCCAAAAGTGGACTTTCGAGGTGTAATTGCACGAATTAAAATATCATGGTATATTTTGAAGTTGGCATTCACTTTTTGAAAAATATAATATAAATTCACTTTATGTTATGTTTTTAAGTTACTTTATTATTTTAATTTTTCACGTAAAGTAACTATAGAGCACTTTATGTTATATTTTTAAGTTGAGTTGCTTTTAAATTTTTCACTTAAGTGACTATATTAACTATATAGTTTGATTTAAATTTTAAACTTTAATTTAAACATCTTAGTAAATATTAATTTCTAAATGATATTTTCACATTATATATTGATCTATATAGTGTAAATATTATTTATGACCCATTTAAGTAATATTTCATCAAAAAATAAATTAGCATGTGCTTAGTTCATCACTTAAGTTGTGCATAGCATGTCTACAAGCACATTTATATGAAAACATGTAGTTGCCTCTAGAAATCACAATTTTGAACAAAAAAGACAATTTGAAAACACATAAAACATGTAAATATATGTGTTTTAGAATATGCAATGACTCCCCAAGAGTGATACATGCATATTTAAGTGTTTTCAAAACATGCAGTGACCCCCAGAAAGTGTGATTTTGCACTAAGAATTATTTGTGGGCATATTAAAAAATATGTAATGCACCCCAAAAGGTGAGATTTTGAACTTGATCTTCTATTATATATTTTCAAAACATGCATATTACCCCCAAAATTTGTGATTTTGCATTTGGACTGAAAACATGTTTTTAAAACATGCATTTGCACTCAAAAGGTGTGATTTAAATAAGGAAACTCTATTCAAAACATGCAATCTCTTTCCAAAGTTGTGATTTGCTTTGAAATGCATGTATATGTCTTCATAAAACCTAATTCTGAAGATTGTAGAAAAAACTCCATGCACATTCCCTCCAAGAACATGTTTTTGTTTGAGATCTCCAAATACATTCATTTCAAATCAAGGAAATTTTTTACCTAGGGTCATTTTTTCATTTGAATGCATTCCCATGCATTTGGCATCCAAATCCATGAAGAAATCATTGTATTTCATGAAGTTTTGAAGCCACATTTTTGCCAAAAATGTCCACCTTTGGGTGATTTTGATCATGTTTTGGCTAAAGAAGAGGTATTTTGGAGTTTTCATCCATATTCTTGCTATTGAGAAGCGCATTTTTTATTTTAGGGTGAAAATGATTCATGTTCAAGCTCCAAGAGACTGCTTTTTTGTCAAAAATGGGTTTTCCTTTTACATTTTGCTAAAAATGTCACATGCATTGATGATTGAAAATCATGTTTTTGGGCATATCCATTGAAAACAACTCCTTGTTGTTCATTTTGAATTCATCATTGCAAGGTTGAAGAGGTCAAAGTTTGTTTTGAGAATTCTTCAAAGTTAGAGCTTCTTTCTCCTTCATTCTTGGCTCATTAATCTTCAAGTAAGTGGGAATTTTCCATTTTGCTAATTAATTCATGCTTATCTTGCTATTTTGATGCATGTTTTAGCTTGATGTTTCACACTTGTTGATATAAATGTCATGAATAGTGTATTTTCTCTTTAAAAATAATGAAAAGTCTCATTTTCATACTTTTAGTTTTTTTCCAAATTCCAAATTCGAGTTTGCATTTTGAAGTAAATTTCTTGTTGACATGTTTGAATCTAAGACCAAAGTTACATGTTCCTTTTGTGCTTGTTTTCATTGTTTATTTACTTGCTTTCTTGTTTTTCTCCTTTTGGAAGAAGTTGCAAGTTCTTTCCCAAGAACTTGAGCACATTTCACTTCACTCTACCTTCCACATCTTCATTCAAGTGCATAGTTTCATTCCACCTCCATCATTACATGTCATAGCACACTGCATCTCATTCTCCTAATGCAATTACATGTAATCTCAACCTCAATCCATATTTACATGCAATCTCATCCTTCATTCCTATTTACATGTATTTCTATCTTTCGAACCTAAATACATGTTCATTTAACATGTAATTTACTTTACACGTAATAACATCCAAAGAACCCATTTTTGACTAAAGTTCACACTTATAAAGTCAAAAGTTATCATTTACAAGCACTCCATGCACCTAGCTTTCATTCCTCAAGACATCTTTATAAGAACTCATCTTTTTTTCATACGCAATTACATGTAATCTCATCTTCCATCCACATTTACATGCAATTCCATTCTTCATATGCATTTACATATAAACCTATTTTCCAAACCTGCTTACATGCAATATCATCCTTTGAACCTAATTACATGTTTGCATCAAGTCATGATTGTATGTAAATCACTTTACATGCAATTGCATCCAGAGAATCTAGCTTTGGTAGAAGGTCACCCTTAAAATACCAAAGTCATCTTTTCACACATCTATATGCATCCCAACTTGCATTCTTGGCCATACCCACAAAAGCCCATCATTTCCCACATGCAATCGATTTTTCCAAGTTTGACTTTAGCCACTTCCATCCAAATACATATGCTTTCCACTTCATTTACAGACATCATATGTGTTCTATAAGTGTCTAATCCATACTTTGAACACTCATCCCTCATGGATTCGTCATTATAACTCAAATCCAAAGTTCTCAAGGATTAAATCTTATTAGAAGATGTTCTCATCTTCATATTGTGACATACTCTTCAAGATATGTTAAAACTTCTTCAAAGAACTGAGATATCCCATCAAGAAGACATGCTTTGATTCTCGAGATTCAATAATTAATTTGATCTTCATTTTCCCAATCATTTTCTGAGAACCTGTGATATCCCCATTTTGGCACATAAATTAACTAATGAATAAGTATTACACATAAAGAGTATATAATAATAATAATCGATAGTATTATAATTATATTAAGATATAATTTATAATATTATAATAATCATATATTATATTATATAATTTATAATTATATATTATATTATATTATTTATAATTATATATTATATTATATTATTTATAATTATATATTATATAATTATAAATTATAATTATACATATAAATATATCTATGAATTATTATATATTAGATATTTATATGCCATAGATAATTAGTACATATATGTATGACAATAATATATGGTATTATATCCTTGTTACATATTAAAGTAATATTTAATTATGATTCATATATAACATATAATCATATATAATATAATAATATATAATATATAGTCATATATTATTACTGTAATATATAATCATATATTATTAATATTAATATATGTTATTAATATATAATTATATATAACTATTATAATAATATAATATAAGTATCTTATTAAATATATTAATATTAATGAAAAGGCACAATCCTATGAAGTGTGTGTGTATGTATGTATGTATATATATATATATATATATATATATATATATATATATATATGAGAATATCAATGGGTAAAAGAAGATCAGATAGGAATTATCATGAAAACATATAGGAAGGAATAAGCAAGTCTGAAAATGTCTCAAAGAGGACACTACAAGGGGTATCAGAGCCTAGTTCCTGTCAGCCTATGATTTAATGAAGGACAATTTGAGATCAAGATGTTTGTCATGTTATATTAATCTCAATTTTAGAGACATTGCAAGAAGCTTCCAGGAAAATGCATGAAACTTATCGATATAGGTTACCAGGCGAGATAAGAGGCTTACAGTGCTTTGGCTATCATGTGTCGTGCTTTGGAAAGCATTTCATACATTGGAGAATAAAAGATCAGCAATAAAGGCAGCAACAGATATTATGTTGTACAATTCCAACATCATGGAGTAACGTAGAAAAACCAAGGCGTCAAGTCTCATTCTCCAATGCCGATGTGGAGAGAATTTACAAATGCTGCTCATTACAAAATGATAAGTGAGTCAGTCAAAATGACACACTGAATGGAAACTGTGCTTGAATAGGAGGAAGTTGTGCATCAAGCAGTGGTAACCCTAGATGAGGTGATGGGAACTAGGCAACGAACTCTAGTGGACCCGTATTACAATAAGGAAAAAGATATTCAGAAAATGGAACAACTCTTCGAGTACTTCTCTCGAATTTGGGCAGATTTAGATTGTCTTCTCTCTAAAGGATGCTCTGACTCGAATGAGCTCTTCGCCATGGTCAATTGTATCTCTCCTTCCTCCAAAAATCAGAGGTAATACGACTCACGAGGATTGCATCAAAGTTCGTCATGCATTCGATGGAATTGAAGAAAAGCAAAAGGGCGCAGGGTCAATTTGAAACGGAACACAGATTGGATTAGAAACAATCCATGAGAAATCAAAATTGGAAAACAATTTGTTCCCCCTGATAACGTCTCGCGAGATTCTTTATTTTAATGCATCTTGCGTGAAGGCACATGTGCCTGTCTAAAAATTCTTTAACTTTTCCCGCGACTTTTTTGAGTTTACATGCTCTCCGTCAAACACGTTAAATGGAAAATTTAGATGGGTGTTTTCATGGTTAGTTTTTCCTAATATAGAGTAAAACTACAAGCATCAACATTCTAAGATGTGGAAAGGTGCTTGCGAGTTGGAGAAAGAGGTAAGTACTAGTTTTAATATTTGAACACTATCCATATTTTATGATGTTTTATTTTAAGGAAAAATGCTTTTAGAGAAATATAAAATTTATTTACATCTCCTTATAAAGGGTAAGTATTTTATTTACTTTTACCCTAGGTGTGAAAAATAAAAGTCATGCTGATATAAGTTTTTGATTTATTCATGTCTCTCTTGATATTTAATAAAATACTTTTGAAAGTTAATTTAGGGTAATATTTTCATTTTGAAAATATGATCTTATAAATTATGTATTGTTACTCTAAATTCATTTTAAGAAGATTCTCCAAAGCAATATTTGAAGGTTAAAGGTTTGTACTATGATATTATGACAAAGTACATATGTATAAGAGACAGCTTCAGGAAAACTTAAAATTAAAGGTAAGACTTCCATTTATTTTATTAAATTCTCTCATTAAATTATTTTGTGTATTATGAGATCTATTTATACATGCAAGGGAGATTTAGATTTTAAATGGTTAACTAAAGGATAACTGGATATTTTCTCCATTCTTTAATAATAAATTGAAGGTTTAATACATTATAATGTTGTTAAAACTAATTAAAATCTAAGATCATCATCTTCCAAGATAAGATAAGGCTTGCGGTGGAATGGACTCGGTCACACCACTCGGAGGTACTGGATAAAGCCTACGGGTACCAGGTAAGGCCTACGGTGGAGCAAATACCTCAGGGTACATCATACAAAGGCACTATCTTGGAGATGATGGTTGGAGAGAGGTAACGATAATGAGGGAGAATGGTGAGGCCCACTAATTTGGGTAACAGGGCACCCCGTTATGGTTTCTCCTCCTATAATTGAATGATAAGATTAACTATCTGATATTTCAAAGATTATGCTTTAAAAGACTTCCTATTGGAAAATAGTTGATAGAATCACCTTAAGATCATGATTCTCCAAGTTGAGATAAGGCCTGCGGTGGAATGGGTTGGGTGACATCACTCGGGGTACCGGATAAAGCCTATGAGTACCGGGTAAGGCCTACGATGACGGGATATCCCAAGGTACATCATACAAGGGCACCTTCTTGGAAATGATGATCAAAGAGAGGTAACGATAATAAGGGCGAACGGTGAGGCTCACTGATTGGGTAACAGGGCACCCTATTATAGTTTCTCCTCCCATACACAAAAATTGATGAGTTAATAAACATATACTTTCAAGTCAGTAAATTGAGACTATACACACCTTGTCAGGAGATTGATTTATATATAATGTGTACTAATGATTTTTTTGGTTGCAGGTTCACAATTAAGGAAATGCATAATGTGTGTCTTATGTGTTTGCATCATGTTTTCTCCATGTCTTCATCTGTCTGCATCGTGTCTACTTCATGTTTTCATGATCTGTCTACATTGTGTATGCTTCATGTTTTCATTCAATGTATATTTCATAAATCTTTTGATCTTTTGAATGCAAGTATGTGGAAAAGCTTGTGTATGAAAGGTTTTTCTTGAAGGCAAGCAAATTCGAGAGGGGAGGACTGTGATATCCCCATTTTGGCACATAAATTAACTAATGAATAAGTATTATACATAAAGAGTATATAATATTAATAATCGATAGAATTATAATTATATTAAGATATAATTTATAATATTATAATAATCATATATTATATTGTATAATTTATAATTATAAAGTATAATTATACATATAAATATATCTATGAATATTATTATATATTAGATATTTATATGCCATAGATAATTAGTACATATCCATACGACAATAATATATGATAGTATATCCTTGTTATATATTAAAGTAATATTTAATTATGATTCATATATAACATATAATCATATATAATATAATAACATATAATATATAGTCATATATTATTATTGTAATATATAATCATATATTATTAATATTAATATATGTTATTAATATATAATTATATATAACTATTATAATAATATAATATAACTACCTTATTAAATATATTAATATTAATGAAAAGGCACAACCCTATGAAGTGTTGGATATATATATATATATATATATATATATATATATATATATATATATATATATATATATATATATATATATATATATATATATATATATATATATATATATATATATATATATATATATATATATATATATATATATATATATATATATATATATATATATATATATATGAATGGGTAAAAGGAGATCAGATAGGAATTATCATGAAAACACATAGGAAGGAAGAAGAAAATCAGAAAATGTCCCAAAGGGGACATTACAGAGCCTGAGTACTTGTGGGAATGTGCCAAGAACTTTGCTTCAAAAAAAAAAAGTTAAAGGTGTTGGTGGAAAGTTGTTCTGATTTTACATCCAGACATCATCGAGAAGGTCTTCAAAGTGTCAAAGACTTTATAATGTGCCAATCTACAAAGGAAAATTCATGATAATTTGGAATGAGGAAAAGCTTGATCACGTCAAGTTTTAAAATCACAACTAGAAACTTGTCAAAGAGAATGTAATGGTGTAGAATATAGGAATCCTTGATCCAACGATCATCACGAAGTACAAGGATTTTGTTGATAGTCTACAGGATTAATTCATTCAAAATCAATAGCCTCAACACTTTCTTCTTCTTCTTTATTTTTCATGTTTTTATATTGAAGAGGATGTATTACATAAAAATGTGTAATTAAATGTAATACAATTCACATGTGTAATGACATGTAATCTAATAGTTTCTCTTGTTAGTTAATAGACTAGGTCAAAGTTGGTTGAGTTGCTCCAACTTTTTCTCTTTTTTCTCAACTCCTTTTCCTATATAAAGGAGTGCCCCCTCATTATACAAATCATCTTTTGTTTTTATGCAAGAGAGCTTTGGAGAAATTGTGCACACATAACTTTGATTATGTAGGGTCATTTTGAAAGAAAAGTGAATACAAAGAATCAATTGAAACTAAAATTTGATTGAGTGAAATTATTACTTGTGTAAGTTAGAAGATTTTATTGTTATTTGTATTTGTTATCTTTGATTCATGTATTTTTTGCATTCTTTATAATTGATATAAAAAGAATTAGGAAGCAATCAAAACTAAAGCTTTGACTAGGAGTAGTTGTAGAGATATAGAGACTAGAAGCTTTGATTGTAGCTTATATCTCTTTCTGATTCACAAAATACTTAGAATCATCTACTTGTGGAAGTCTTTGTGCCCCAATATTAAAGGTTGTTATTATATCATAGATTAAAACCAGACTTAGACCCAAATTGGTACTCTTTCAGTTAGATTTTGAGTTAGTGTTAGTTTATCAATATAACTGTTTACAACTCCAGATAGAAGTGTAGTTCAAGGTTTCATCTTGCCCAATACTCATTTTGTGAGTAAGTGGATTCTTTCCTAAAAGAGAAGATGAAATAATATTGGTAATACCATTTCAAATCTCTCAACTTCTTGCTTACCGTGAGTTGATCTAAGGAACAATGAGAAGGGGGAGTCCTCCCTTTAAGGTAGGAGAGACTCTATCTCACATGTTGTTGTTAGTCTACCTATTTTGCAACTGGTTTTTACCCACAATTATTGGTTGCAAAATATCCACCCAACAATATTGATATTTGATCTCTATATGCTTTAGTTTGTCATGAAACATGAGAGTGGAAAAAAGCTTCACACATCTTTAGTTATTGCAATGAATAATTGTAGGATCTAACGATTGCCCAAACAATCTTGTGAGAAGCTTCCAAAACCACACTACTTCTCATTATGATACTAGCTATAAAATTTTAATCTTTTGTTTTACTTTGGGCAATATATGATTGCTTCATATTGCACCAAGAAATCATTGCAGATCCCAAACTAAAACAACAACTAAAGGTTCTCTTTAGATCAATAACACTTCTTTCCCAATTACAATCTATATAGACCTATAAGTCTAAGTCCACACTAGAAGAATACTTCAAGCCATATCCAATTGTTCCATGCAAGTATCTCAAGATATCTTTGGCTACAACAAAATGTATTATTTTGGGTTCACACATGAGCTCACTAAGTGCGCTTACTACATAGAAAATATCTGGTCTAGCATTAACTAGATAAATCAAGGAACCGATCAATTATCTATATAAAGTAGGACCCATGAGGTATAAACTAGATATTGATTCAATTAACTTCTTCAAGTTAATTTTCATCAATGTAGACGTAGACTCACAATCTAAAATTCTAAATCTCTTTACGATGTCAATGGTGTATAATACCATCAGGCCTCTTCCAAAATTTCAATCCAAGAAAGAAGTGCATGGCTCATAAGTCATTCATCTCAACTTTTGAAGTTAACTCCTTGCATCTAGTGATGAGATGTTCTTACCTTATAAGAAATAATTAATCAACATATAGAATTGATATCAAGGATTTTTCATTAACTACCTTAAGTAAAGATTTTGATCAACATCATACTTGTAGAATCCCAAGCTCATCAAATATTGGTCTATTATTTCATACCATGCTCAAGGAGCCTATTTAAGACCATATAAGACTTTCTTTAACTTATGCATATGAGACTCTTCTTTATGAATCATGAAGCCTTCAGGTTTCTTGATGTAGACTTATTCAATAGCCCCATCTATAAAAGTTGTTTTAACATCCATTGAATGTAGATTTCATCCTCTAGTTGTTGTAGAGGCAATGATGGTCTTGATGGAAGTATTGTAGTGCCTCTCCCATTTGACTTTTGTAAGTCGTCCTGATGGATGCACCCTTGCTGATCTTTTGTTGTGATGGATCATGATTGTGACCCTGAGTGGTCTACACCGTTGAGGTGTTTGGATTTATGTTTCTTTATCAGTTGCTTTGATTATACTTTTGACTTATCTTTGGGATTATGATATGATTTTTGGTTCACTGAGGTTTGTGCTAGTGGTTACCAGGATTGATGTGGTATCATGAGGTTGTTCCATGATTATCCTGAGATGTGTGCAGAGATTGCACCGTGTACTTTTTACCATGCTACACTGGACTAGGTTCCTGTAGCAGTGGTTAGTCATGTTTATGACTATGTTTTCTTATGTGCTTTAAATGCCCTTTTAATGCGGAGTAATCAATCATTATTATATGCTTAAGTAATTAGAATGGATTGTTCACGTTGATTTATTTGGTTATGTGCTACAGGCATTTACCTTGTTATATTTCTAATTAGAGAGATATTTGTTACTCATGTTATGTTTACATTTGAGAGGACCCGAGGGTCAGATGTTACACTTTGATTCCAGTATCATAGATGTTATACTACTATGTTGTTCAGTTAATCATATTGCATGATGATGCCATTTTGAGATGACAGTGTGTTTTATGATGTTATCTGGTTATCTGGTATTTGGACATACCTTTGATTTTGTTATGTGATGGATTTAATGCTATGGTTATTTACTTCATTCCTGCGTTGCTATGCCTTTTACGAACGTGAGTGATGTAAATAGATTATTTTAATATAATTAAATAAATGGTTAAATTAGGTGATTTAATACATTTATTGCTTCGGCTATGTTATTATATGCAATTGCACTTGATCGTGTTGTTTAGTGTGCAGGATTTATATCCCTGGCAGTGGCACTTGGAGTTAGTGATTCAGCCGTTCATATTTTACCAATGTCGCCTTTGTATGGTCAACGTATCCTTAATTAAATGTTTTAATTTAAACCTTTCGATGATTATTAAATCCGAACTCATTTGCATTTTGTGATTAGACCAGTAAGCGTGTCTGTGCATTTAGAGTTTCGCTTTGTCGCGAAAGTTATTAAGGAGATTTATGTGTTTTTGGGTTTTCGAGCTTTTTAATTGATTTATTTTATTTTCTGGCAGCTTTGCCATAGATGAATTCCTATTTATAAGAATAGCCTATTTTCATTTGGGTCGATTCGGGGTTCAACTAGATTGGCTGGTTAAATGCCCTAATCGATTATTCACCAAAAAAAGTGAATAAGTATCCAAAAAGGAATTTAATTCCTCACTTCTCACTTTTGAATTGGAAAGTTGGAGAGTAAAACCCAAAATCCTCTTCATGAGGATTTACTGTTTTGTTCGTTGTGGGAGCTACGGGCGTGGGATCGTCACGAGGTTGGGCTCGTTGGATCCAGCTCGGGGAAACCTTGGATTGCCACGATTTTTAGCTACTTCTGTGAGATATTTATTTTATGGTTCAGATTCCCGTTTTGCCCTTTTGGCTGTGAGGTAGGGCTTTCCTGTTTTATTGTTTCTGCTTCGTTTCTGGTTCTGTTTTTGGTAGCCGTTTGTTTGGAGGCTGAGAACTAGTGTTCCCCTCCGTTTCTGTATGTTAGTTCTACCCGGTTGGGAAGGTATGAACATTTTCCTATTTTTTGGGATGAGGGTTTAGGATTTTACGCCGTTATGCTGGCCGTTTTTGCATATGGTGTCCGATTTCATTTATTTATGGATTTTGGGGTTTTTGAACTCAAAGGCCAAATGGGTTTTAATTTTGTAGTTTTTTTAATTTTGGGGGTTTTTACCTCGTTTTGCGTGCTACCCTATTTTCTCAGGTTTTCTTGGCACAATGTGGGTCGTGGACCTTGATGATCCGTTTGGATATCAGTCAAACCACTTTTGCACTTTTATGTTGCATTGGGATGCATGTTGCATCTGTACTCCCGACGTTGTGTTCGGTTGAGTGATTTTATACTTGTTATGGTTTTTGTTGGACCTTTGCTTTTGTTTCGTGAATGCTAGGATTCGTGTAGAATCCATACTCTCGGATTGAGGCCGGTTGAGTGAGTTCATGATGTTTGATCTTGGTACATCATTGAGATTCGTGTAGAATCCATACTCTCAGATTGAGGCCGGTTGAGTGATTTCATGATGTATGATTTTATTGGCTTTGGGATTCGTGTAGAATCCGTCCTCTTGAGTTGCTTTCGGTTGGGTGTTTGTTTTGCGTTGTGTTCTCATTCCTGTCCTTGTGTTATGATCTTCGTGATGGTGGTGCGCCACACACGAGTACGTGCGTGTAAATTTGTTGGGTGACTTGCGAGGCCTGATCTTCTGTGGATTTTCCAAAAGTTATGATCATTGGGGTTGGGATGGGAGTATGCATGCCCACGGGCACTTGTCGTAGGATGAGCATGGGTAGGGTAGGGTAGCATATGGAGGGGGCTTCTACCTCGCAGCCTGGTGATCATTGTGCCCAGAGGGTTGGCAAAGGAAGCTTTAATTAAGTGAAAATTAAATAAAATGTGTGATTGGTAATAAAACTTAAGATAATAAAAAGGTTTGGGGTGCAAGAGCCTTTCCATTGAGGGATGTTGAATCTGCGCAAGCCCTAGCTTGGGCTTTTTGATGCCAAGTGACTCTCCATGATGTTAGTCCCTACATAGTAGCCTATTGAGTGTCTGACCAGGACCTGTACTCCTTGCATTGTCTTAGGTTCTTGGTTGCAGCCATCATACTGTCTGGCATGAGTGTTAGCCATGGATGTTGTGATTTTTGTGTGTTTGTAGTTGGATCATTATCTCCATCAGCACGGTGGATGTGGACCTATGGGTTCCATGTGGTTGGGAGGCGTAGCTACCTTCACCATTGCTAGGGATCGGTGTACAGAGATGATCTTTTGTCCTAGTGTGACCGTTGCTGGATGTCTTCACTTGGTACTTCGAGTTCCGGAGTATGCTTTCTTGTGATTTATGCTTTCATTGGGATGCTTGTATATCATGTTTCGATGATGTTAGTTTACTTGACGCGTTCCCTTATCATGATGTTTAGCATATGATTAGATGATGTTATTTGATTTAGTAGTACATCTGTTGCTTATTATTGTTTAGCATGTAATAGGAGATGTTACCTACTGTAGGATTATCTTATGCTTTACTACTAGCATGTTAGATTTCCTTATGCTTATATTGTTGCATGTTTTAGTAGTGACATCCCTATTACGACAGTACTAACGATCTGGTCGGTGGCTTGGGATGTTACGCGCGGGGATGGCTAGGACCCACGATGGTCTTATGATGCTATTGACGGTTGGGAGGAACCGCACACTTATTTGGTTGTTTAGTTCTGAAATGTATTTTTCTTCATTGCAATGTTTATTTCAGTATGTGCTTTGCTTTTATGTTTTAGACGGTTAGATGTTCCTCTTTCCTTGTTGTTAGTGCTCTCGAGTGTTCATTCCTTGATTTACGTGGATCCGGTACTCCCCAGTGTGGAGGTTTCCTTGTTTGTTTAGCTTTTTGTTTGTGTTTTGTGTCACGCTGATTTGTTTCCTCGCGCAAGATTGTATTTTCCTTGCGCGAGACAGTTTCTTCCTCGTGCTCTTCCTCGCACGAGACTGTTTCTTCCTCACGCGAAAGAATACACTTCGCGCACGAGAATGTAAATATTTGCGTGGCGCATAGGAATCCTCACGTGAGAATGTGAATCCTTACACGAAGCTCAGTAGTCCTCGTGCAAAGTGTGCACTTTCTCGCGCGAAGTGGTGAAAGATCTCACGCGAAATTGTAGACCAGTTTTCTTTCTCGTGCGAGAAATAGGGGCTATCTAGGCTTGTCGAATGAAAGTTCGGAAGTTGGTTTTGGACACCCTTTTGGTTCTTACACCTTCCTAGTTCAAAACAGATTTTCCTAGGGGTTTAAAATATATCGTTTAAGTATAAGTTGATGTATATTTAATTCCTTATACTTAAGATATATTTTAATATATGCGGCAAATCATTTGAGATAGGTTTCAGACCTCTCGGAGATAAGTTATGGATTCTAGGAGATTTCAGGGCTTCAGAAATTCAAACTTAGCCAATTTTCAGGGCTTCAGGATTTCAGGCTTAGCCAAATTTCAGGATTCTACATTTTACCCCAACTTGGTGTTTTGTTGATGAGTGGTCATTTCTTGTGCCCTCATCTTGTTGTGGTGGTTGTTGGCTTTTGTTTGGGTGTGTCAGTTTGGTAGTGGTGTTCAGAGATTCGTTGGTTGTCGGGATTGTGTTGAAGTCTTCCGTTGTGATCTTTGTGATCCCTGTATGATGTTGTCTTGTGCATTCATACTTGTAAATATATATATATATATATATATATATATATATATATATATATATATATATATATATATATATATATATATATATATATATATATATATATATATATATATATATATATATATATATATATATATATATATATATATATATATATATATATATATATATATATATATATATATATAGATAGATAGATATATCTTGGCTAGATTTGAATCCTTGTTTCCAAGGATCTTCGGGCGAGGCATTACAAGTATAGAAAGAAATTGGAGAAAACTTTTATTTATATTCTATTCCTTCTTTTTGAAAGAAACCATATGCAATGAATCTATCTTTGTATTTCTTAATGCTTCCATCAATTGCATGCTTAATCTTGAATAGTCATCAAGAGGAGATGATTGATTTCCCTTCAAGATGAGGTAGAATATCCCAAACATCATTCTTAATGATGGATTGATATTTATCCATAGCATCTTTCCAGACTTGTTGTTTTGAGGTTTCCTCAATACTAGAAGATTTTGCCTCAATGATATTACAAATTAATGCAACATAGCTAGAGAATCTATGTAGTTTTTTACTTTTTCTAAAAGTGCCTTTAGGAGCTGCAAAATGTTATACCTCTTGCATAGTATTTCTTTCTTGGAGATGTCTCTTTTTGTTCACAATAATATCTTTAGGCCCACTAGTAGGATCTAAAGGCTCAATTAGATCATCTACCTCTTCAGATTATGTGTACTCTCTCTGAATCTTAGGAGTGTGATCAATTTCCATACTTTTTAGAGTCTCTTGAACTTCATCGTCTATGTGTGGAACTTTAGATTTCTTAAAGGCAACATTTCCTCAAATGTAATACATCTTCTTATCTCTATCTACTTCTAACCAAGGTTGTAGATTTTGTAGGCTTTTGAGGTTTCACTGTAGCCTACAAATATTCCTCTTCTACTCTATGATTCTAACTTGATTATTTTATCTTTGGCTATATTAATATATATTAGACAACCAAATATTCTCAAATGAAAAACATTGGGCTTAACCCTTGAAAAGGATTACTTGCAGTAATATTATTCAATATCTGATGAGGATATGCATTTTGAATAATTATAGTTGTTCTAGAAGCTTATACCTAGAGGAAAGTTGAGAGGTCTTGATTATGTATCATGGCTTTAGCATCTTTGATGATGGATCAAATCTATCTTTCAGCAACCCAATTTTGTTGTGGGTTTTAAGGGGCACAAAAATCCATCTTAATTAAGGTCTAAATATAGAAATCTCAAAAATTGTCAGAGGTGTATTCACCTATGTTATTAGGCCTTAAAGTTTTAATTTTATTTCTAGATATGTATTTTACTAGATATTTAAACTCCTTAAATCTACTTAGTACTTCATCACACTTTTTGGTCCTTAAGAAATAGGTCTAGGTCTTCTTAAAATAATAATCTATGAAAATTACGTAATACAAAAATCCACTTAGAGATGTCATTGACATCGGTCCACACAAATCAAAGTGTACAAGTTCTAATACTTCTTTAGACCTACTTTCACTACTGTTAAATGGGCTCTTAGTATTTTTTTCCCATAGCACAACCTTTACAAGTACCATCATGGACACGACTAAGTTTAGGTATGCCTATAACTATCTTCACCTAAGATGGAAGATCATTGTAATGTAAGTGACCAAGTCTTCTATGTCATAGCTCATTGGAGTTGCTTGTGTCATAAAGAAGAGCTTGAGTAAGTCAAATAGAAGCTTGTACAAAATCTTATGTCGATATCCAATCACATGTGTAGTCTTGATGTTGAAGTTATTTGGCCAAAAAAACTTTCTTTACTAAAAAAAATACTTGATAACCATCATCTCTAAGATAGATATAAGGCTCCTCTTAATTCTTGGCCCAAATAAGATATTACTAAGATGAATAGAAATCCTAAATTCTAGATTGAGTTATGAAGGACCAAATATTTTTACTAAATAGTGTGCATCATCTCCAATGATTACTTGAAGACTAGACTTCCTTTCCACCAAATATGAGAGTTTATAAACTATGATTTGTCGAGAATCTCAATTGTCAATTAACCAAGTCTCATTGTATGTGAGAAAATTACTTAACAAGGTTGGTATTAACACAAATCCATTGGATTTATTTGATGCATTACTTCATTAAGACTTTCAACTTATGCCTTAGGCCTTGAATAAAAATCCTTTGCATAGTGACCAAACTTGTCTCACCTGAAACAATAAAAATGGGAGATATCTTTATTCTTTTTATTTGAATAAGGTGTAGAGCATGAGTGTCTTCATTTTTGCATGTTTTTTATCATCCCTATTGCAACCAATCTAGATTTTTCTTGAATACAATGTGTCTTCAAACAATCAAACTTAGGGATTTTTTTATCTTGCATTTATCCCTTCTATAAATGACTCTCGTGATGCAAGAAGACTGTTAAGTGCCAACATGGATAATTATTTATTATATATAGTGTGTCATATGGTGCAAAGCCTATTTCTTAGTTTAGTAATCCTCATGAAATGTGAGATGACACATTCTCCTTTTTCATTTTAATGTGGTGAAGTTCCCATTTTAATGTAAGGGCTCAACTCATGTTATTGATCCAATACATCTCCTTTAATGTTTGAACATGTCTTATGTTGATGCAATGTGATATTTCACATAGTCAACCAATATTTTCCTTTGTTTTGGTGAAATGTATCTTCCATTGAGGATTTTTATTATTTTCTTCTAGTTTCAAAACCTTTTTCTTTACAAATTTGTTTAATCCATTTTCCTCCAAGGTAGACATGACTTTAAACTTCCAAAAGGTGAATCTTGATGCACCCTCAAGTCTATCTTTGACTTTAAGTCCATTCACCATCTTGGCATTGATATATGTAATCAAATTTGAAGGCAATTGAGATGACAACCCTACTACTATGAATCTAATCTGATCTTTTCTTAAGCCTTCTCTAATACCATTAGATTATAAAGGTATGCACATTTTAACATAGTTCACACAAAATATATAGTATGTACCCTCGGAACCTTCAACCTTGAAGGAAAAAAACCCAACAATTAATCTTTGTTTACACTTATCAAAATGATTTAGGTTTGAATTCAATTTTGACAATATCAATCTAAAATATATGAGTATAGTCTTTTCTTGTATATCATATATGATTTTTGTGCTCTATACTATGTATGTTGTGATAATTTCCTTCTATAATACATCCTATGTTAGTTATTATTGACTTCTTCAATACATTTTATAATTATTGATAGAGTATATATTTATCTTTAATAAGTATTATCATTTTATTGTCTTCAATCATGATATGTGATCAAAATGAATGTCCTTTGTTTGTTCCACAAACATTTTGGAAGAATTTATTAATTTTCATATTATACTTGTGGGAGGAATGGATGGCATCCAATCATGAAAAGATATAACCATAGAATTGCATTTCTTTGTAGAGATAACTGCAAATTAGTTAAAACTAAACATATTCTTTGGATCACACTTTAATATAGTTAAAATATATTAAGTGCATAATCCATCAGTGGCCTCACCACATTACTTTTTCAAAACCATTGACTTGCACGTTAGCTTCCTTTAGTCACATCAGTTTCACTAATCATTGGTCAATATGACTATTGATAATATTATAAAACATTGCTATTTTTGTCTATCAATCAGTCTATTATAACTAATCTTCTCATCAATATGTGTGGATTACCTATGGTTGATGCTCTCTTTTTTATTTTTTGAAATAATGATATGTAGTGATTATTTAAATTTGATATTAAGTTCATTAATTAAACAAAAATACTAATTTTTCAAACTCATAGTGTCAATGTAGTGAATTAGAATTAATGAAACTTCATAGTGCAAGTTTGAGAGGTTGGTATAACCTTCTTTATGAATGGCTAAATGAGATAGATATAATATATATAATGGAATTATGTATGATTGTTATCATCTCCATCTAACTAACATGTCTGATATTGATATGATAATATAAGTATGAGAGAGTGATCTCCATTCGACCAACAAAGTTGAGATTGATATAATCTTCATGTGCTAGAAAATTTTAATGAGTCAACATGATACATATGTGATGGGCCTTGGATAGAGGATGTCCCTTTCAAGAAGAAACCTTTGGGAGTGCACTTTAGAGAAGATGATGAAATAAATAAGGGCTTAGAAACCTAATCTAGAGACATCATTAAGGTTTGGCTTAGAATTGGGGTAGAACTTGCACCTAGAGTATTATAGTTAAGCTTAATATTGTTTAATTCTAACATTTCTTTTGCAAAAATTACTCATCCTAAGCTAACTCTAGTACCAAGGACATTACATATCCATATTGAAAAGTTTATTATAAATAGACAATCTATTATTAAGTGAGTCACACTCCTCTTCACTCTTGCATAGGATACATCTTGTTGGTTCCTTAAAATTGATCTTTATAAACTAGTATATTATCAATATTCACTTTTGCAAAGCTGCCCAAATGACTATCCCTTATTTGGGTAGACATTTATTATTCTAGAAAAGCATTATGGATATAGTGGTCTTAGGACTCCACAACTTATCATTCAAGCATTTATATCTTGGTCTATCTATTCCCCAGTGGTTGTGGGGTTTGGTGCCCAAAAGTTCCTAAGTTTGTTTATTAGTTTATTTAACTCCTTAGTTAGTCTAAGTTGTTCTCCCCCCTAAAAACTAGTATAAAAGGATGCTTGGGTGATTCATTTTTGTGTCATGCATTCTAAAGACATCTACAAGCAAGTAAGTAATCAAGGAGTTCTTCGAAAAATCATCTTCAAGCATTCAAGTATAAGCATCTCATTCTTGCATCAAGCTTCTTCCTTCAAGGTGGTAGTGGAGTTTAGCTCTAAGGAGAAGATTCATCATCCCAATTCATTAAAGTTTTATTTTATCATCCATGGCATAACACATACATGAGGTCTTGGCTTCTTGATTTCCTTATGGTTTCTTTGATTCAATGATATTACACTTACATACTTGATCACATATCAAATGCAATTGCATCTTCTAAGGTAATTGTATCTTTCATTTGATATTATTTTGATTTACTACATGCAATAATTTCCTTTATCAATTATATTTTAATGTATAGTTAATTCCCTAACCTAGGGCTTGACCAAGGCAAGCACTCATCTAACCCAACCACAAAAACCCTTCTTTTTTGTGTGTAGCAAACAGGATGTGGGTTGGAGCATATAGACATGGAACCTATTCCTTGAGAGCTTTCTAGAGAAGTTCATTATAGTGTTGCCAAACTATTTCAACCATTTCGTAAGATGTCCTTCCAATAGGTTGACCTAGTCCTTTTTTCCCTTCTTCCAAGAGATTTCTGGGTTTTATTCCTTTCTTCATTTCTTTCTGAGATTTGCGATCAGATATTCAGAAAAGGGTTCAAATTTGTGACTTTTGGAGATTTTATACATCTTCCTCTACATATTTCAATGTGATACTTTCATATTTTATTTCCTTTCATATCTTTACCCTAGATCTATATCTTAATTGGGCTAATGATATACACATACCATCTAAATTTACATTATTTAGGCAATTATTTCAATTTTGCATACACATTATCTGATAAATGCCAAAGAGTATATTTCCTTGTACTACATTCCCTTTTATAATTCAAATTTAGTATTGGAACCCTACTTCCTTTGGGTTCTAGCTAATCTAATTTGGATCATAAGTGGAATGACCCTCTTTCCTTTGCATACATATTTGAATTGTTTAGTGGCCTGGATAAGTGGAGACCTACAAACCTGTTAAAGTGTCTCCTTTTCCCCCTATATATTTTGGTGAACCCGATTTCATTCCCCCCTTTTTTTTTATCTTTGGAGTTAGATCTCCCTTATTTGCATTATGTGTTTACCTTCTTTTGGTGAACCCAACATCTTACCCTCTTTCTTAGAGTTAGATATTTCTCTCTTCAATAGCTCTCATATTTTGCATTAGTGGTATTTAGATCTCCTTTGGCATTTTTTTCATATAAATTTCATTTCATATACTTGTATTTTGAAAATATAAAAATATTGCATCTAGTTCATTTTTAGATTGCATTTCCTTTCAATGGGTTTGTTATCTCTATTTTCAAGTTATCTTTATGATCTTCAAGACATTCCATTTTAT
Organism: Cupressus sempervirens; assembly: GCA_028749045.1. Taxonomy (NCBI): domain Eukaryota; kingdom Viridiplantae; phylum Streptophyta; class Pinopsida; order Cupressales; family Cupressaceae; genus Cupressus; species Cupressus sempervirens. The sequence continues at coordinate 717,296,404 of CM053789.1, forward strand.
GCATATGATGATGCTTCAATATGTTTTTCATTGAGGCTCATCTTCTTAAAGGTGATGTTGATCAACCTTTAGTGATTCATGATGTTCCTAACCTTGATAGTGCTACTATTTGGGATGAGGCCTTGGATGGGAATATTGACTACTCTCTTCCTCATGAAAACTCCTCTAATGTGTTCTTTCCTCCCTCCTTGGATGATTCTCATATTTGGGATGAACCCTTAGATCGGGACATGGATTATTCCCTTCCTCATGAGACACATTTTGACATGGTTATTACTTATGATCAACATTTTCCTATGCATCATATTTACATTCCTTCTACAGGCCTTTATGATTCTTGTTTATCCTCCTCCTAAAAGTGCCATAGAGATAGAAGATCACACATTTGATCCTCCTTCTCATGACATATCCTACTTCAATATAGATCTTATTGAAAAATATGATTCTTATGACCTTAATTTTGTAAATTCAAACTTAGATCCTATAGATCCTACTCACATTGACTCTATAAGTGGCTTCTCACCTCTTTATGATTGGGAAACCCTAGATTCTAAACCAACACTTTCTATTCTTGACTTTATACATTCAATATTTTAATTCGATAAGTATATGAATCTTGAATGCTTCTCTTTAGATTTCCAACTAATTAAACCTAATAAATATTCATTATTCATGGTTCATGCTTCTTTTTAATTAATTTCTTGTATTATGTCTCACATGACTTGCAATGTTGAATGGTATCTTTTTCATGATCATTTTACTTGATATATCCACATCACTATTATGTTGTTCCTAGATTGGAGGGCCATTGTTCTATTTTGTGAGTAACATAATAGTCATTCCCCTTGTATCTTCACTTGGGGGGCAAGGCCTTGTTTTCTCTTTTTATCTATATCAAAGATCCATTTTCTCCCTTTGTTGACTTGTTTTCCTTTTATATGATGACATGTTATCATGTATTCATTTATTGTGACTGCTTGTGGACTAAAATCCCAAATTCAATCTTATGTTTGCATGAAATCATATGTCTCATATAAATTGAAACCACTTAGGGAGGTATAATGTGATTCTTCTTCTCTCATCTTTTCCAATATATTTTATGAACTTGCATTCTGTTATAATTTGGTATTTTATCTTGCTTGTGGTTGTTGAAGTTGATGAAAGATCAACCTCAAAACTCCCAAGAATCACTTACATGCAAACACCTATCACAAAAAGATAGAAACAAAAGCTATGGAGGTTTGAATCCCTAGATCCATAGATGAGACATTCTTGATGAGCAAAAAGAGAGATTGTTATCATCAAAAGTGAACCAATTAATTAATTACGAAGAGAGATTGTCCTTATAAAGGAGATTGAAACCCTAAAAAGGTCTAACCTAGGTTACATCATAATAATTAATAAAATAATTAATTATTAGATGCCTAAAGTTTAGTTAAGCAAATTAGAGTTAATTAGAAAATATCTAATTACTCTAATTACCCCCCCCCCCCCCCCCAAGATAAACTTAGGTAAACTACTACAAAAAGTAGGTTTGGGTCCCGGCAAACAAGGCCTGATGATGTACCCAAGCACAATCAAATATTTGAAAAGGGGGACAAATAGATAAAATCACATGGGAAAAACCCTACACCAAAAGGAGATGGAAATAATGCTGAAAGAAACTAGTGAAGGACTGAAGAAGCCTCTAAACTAGGGAATGTCCCAGAAGATGGGAACAAAAGATGATCATGAAGAACACCACTGAAGCATGAATTTGTAATCTTATGTTTCTAGTGTATCTTTATTATAAAATAAGCTCTCTTTTAGGGCATATATTGGATTTTTCTTTTTCTTTTCTCTCAAGGATGCCTTATCCCTTTATTGTCTCTTTCATGATAATTGAGTGGGCATAATGTAGTATCCTTTCATCCCTTTATCTCATTTCTCTACAGATTTATATTATTTTATGGCACATTCTCATCTTTGGATAATAAAATCTTAGTTACATGAAAGATTATGTGTCTATTACTTAAAAATATCTTCTTATACCTTGGATAGTAGTTTTTCTTATTTAGTAATCATATAAGTTTACTTCATAAGTGATATGTTTTCTAACATTTTGTTTTTTTAGATTTAAGTACCCTATGATGTTCCTTTCTTTAATCATCTATTGTGTTGCATTACCATACGATACTTCTTATTAGATATGGCATGTTCGCATTTTGTGCATGACTATTGATTGTTGCTTACAATTCACCTTTATATCTTAGGAGATTTTTTTTTATAATCCTACCATAGGTTTTCTTTCTTGTCTCATTCTTGTGGCAAGGTTCCTTTGTGAATTCTTTATCTATGTCTTTGTCTAAAGATTGACTTTCCTTAGTACAGAGGCATTTGTTTATTATGTGACATTATCTTCCTATAAGGAAATGTGTCTTTATCATGACTCTCTGTTATACAATAAGTGCATGTCCTTGATCATAACCTCTTATTTATTGCAAAATTATGCTCATTATAAACCTTTTCCCTTACTATGTTCTCTAAAGTTTGTTATCCTTCTTCCAAGGATCTCTATTCCACCTATACACAAGGGGCATTGATTCATTCATGTTATTCTTCCCCTCTTTTTCTTGAAGTTGTTATCTTTTTTTATGACACTCCTCTAGAAGGTAGATGTCTTGCACACAAGATCTCTCTCTTTCAAGGGTCTCTTCTCATAAGTGACATATCCTTTCATAATTTATTTATTTCCTTAGCTTATAAGAGTTCATTCTCTTTGCTAGGTTTATGGTATACATTTTTGATATAGGATATCTCCTTGTTGACAAAATTAGTTATCCTTGATTATCTTCCCTATGATGTTGACGGCTAAATAATCATCCTAAGGAGGGGGGCATATATACACCCTCTTTGTACTTAGTTTTTGTTGATAACCATGAGGTAGCAAATATAGATTTTGAGTATGGCTTGGAGTAGTTTAGCTTTGAGAGCTTGCTATGATTTCTAGGTCATCCTCAAATTTGTGCATTGTTGCTCCATCTATCTTTCTCACACACAAGCACATATACTAAATCTCATTCATATGGTTAACACATATACATTTGCTAAATCATATATGGGTATAAGTGATATTTCTCCATCCCGAGGAAACACATTTTTTTTCTTTCTTTTTTATAAATCCCTCCTAGGGTAACAGACATATTTACACTCTATAGTGGCATCCATAAATTGATCTATGGATGGACACATACACACATACACATGCATGAATAAGTCACCAATGGGCACACAGGATCAACTACCGGGCACATAAACCCACTTAGACCATTTGATCTTGGTTTTGTCTTTTTTTTCAGGATTAAATATTAGGGACGCAAAAAATTTAGACCATTCAATCCTTCCTCATTTTGATTCATGGTAAGGGATGCAAACCTTACTAGACTAGATAATCACTCTCTTTCTCTCTCTCTTTCTTTATGCTTTCATTTTGGTGGGATAGAATCATAAGGGGCACAATCTTTTATGGTTCTCTTGCCTTTCCTATATGGTCTCTTATGTTTTGTAATAACCTTCTGAATATGATATTAGTGAGTGATAAGTTTCCTTAGCTAAGATCTCTTTCACGAGTTGATTTGGTCTTTAATATTAACCCATTTTGGGTCTTTTTGGCTTGTTTTCTTTGGCTTTATTTTGCTTTTTCTTCGTACTCTTATGCATGGGAATGGATTTAGGATATTAGGTTTGGAGGTTATGTCCTTAAGCTTGGTAATTTTCTACCTTGATGTGACAATGTCTTTCTTCTCTCCTTCCTTTACTGAGAGTATGACTTGCCTCATATTCTCACTAAAGTGGGGGCTAAATGTACCATCTTAAAAAATGGACACACTTCATTTTGAGACCTTTTAGCCCTCCTTAGCATGGTTTTGGTCTCATTTTCTCCTCTCTCCTTTCATTTCATGCTTATTTATCATCTCTCTCTTTCTGACATGGTCTTCAAGGTGTTGCTTTGCTACCCTTTTGACCATATCTCTTGATCAATCTCATATTCTTTGGTTTCACTTGTACATCTCTCTAAGCCTTTATGAGGCCTTTCTCTCTTGTCCTCTAGGACCAATTAAACCTAGGTCAACCTAGTCTAGACTACGTTTACCCAAGGGTGACCTGGTCTAGGGCTAGGTTGACCTAGTCCCTGGTGGTTATGGGATTCAGGACTTGAAAGTCCTTGGGTTTTCCAATAAGTTTATTTTAATCCCCAATTGACCTAAGTTGTTTTCCCACCAAAAAATAGTATAAAAAGAGGCTTGGGGACTTTATTTTAATATCATGCACAAGTAATCAAGGTGTTCTTCAACCAAGCATCTTCAAGCATTCAAGTGTAAGCATCTTTTTCTTGCATCAAGCTTCTTCCTTCAAGCTGGTAGTGAAGTTTGGCTCTAAGGAGAAGATCCATCATCCCAATTCATTAAATTTATTCTATTATTCATCCATATCATGTCACATACATTTCCATACATGAGGTTTTGGCTTCTTTTATTTCCTTATGGTTTCTTTGAGTCAAGGCTATTACACTTACATATTTGGTCACATATCAAGTGCAGTTGCATCTTCGGAGGTAATTATATCTATCATTTGATATTATTCAGACCTACTACATGCACTTATTTCTTTTATCAATTATATTTCAATTTATGGTTTGTTCCTTAACCTTGGCTTGACCAAGGTAAGCCCTCACCCAACCCAACCACAAAAACCCTTATTTTATGTGCATAGCAAGCAAGATATTAGTTGGAGCTTACAAATATGGAACCTATTCCTTAGGAGCTTTGTGGAGAATTTTGTTATAGTGTCACTAGACTACATCAATTATTTTGTAAGATGTCCTTCCAACATGTTGACCTAGTACTTTTTTCCCTTTTGTTGAGAGATTTATGGGTTTTGTTCCTTTCATCATTTCATTTCGAGATCCACAGTTGGATATTCAAAAAAGGGTTCAGATCTGCAACTTTTGGATTTAAAATACATGTTCCTCTATGTTTTTCAAGGTGAGTGTTTGATATTTTATTTCTTTTCATATCTTTACCCTAGATCTATATCTTAATTGGGATAATTTTATACACATAGCATCTAAATTTACATTATTTAAGCAATTGGTTCAATTTTGCATACACATTATCCTTTAAGGGCCAAAGACTGCATTTCCTTTTATTTCATTCCCCTTTATAATTTGAAACTGGCATTGGAACCCTACTTCTTTTGCGTTATAGCTAGTCTAATTTGGATCATAAGTGGAATCATATTTGGAAATTCCTCTCTTTCCGTCACATACATATTTGAATGGCTTAGTGGCCCAAATAAGTGGAGATCTACAACTCTATTAAAGTGTCTCCCTTTCCCCCCTAAACAAATACCAATGTCACTATTACTGAATCATCAAATGCAATTCATATTGAACTAAATACTCACACTCTACACACGAGAACACTGTAACACTAGTAACCAAAAATTGGACCAAAACTCATTTACACAATCATGCAAACCTATGTAGGTTGATAATATTCATTAACTACAAACATCTTAGAGTATCCAATAAGAATAGAACCTTTAGATCTTCATTATAATAACCCAATCATCCAAATTGCCAAAATTAGACATTGCACAATATCATCACTATAACAACAAATAATATTTTGACATCAATGACAAAACATTAATGTCAACACAGCTCAACAATTCACATCAAACATCTCTTCAAAGTCTAATACAAACATCTAACCATATCCTCAGTGTCTAGAAATAATATCTAACAATATCCCCCTTTGGCATTAATGACAGCATATGAAGTGAAAATTCATCAATGAAAAAAGTCATTATATATCCACTTGATCATTTTGAATATCTAGCTCAATAATATCTCTCCCCTCCTTTCATTATGTATCCATATCTTTCACATATATCTTTCCCTAAATAGCATCATGTTTTCACACATATCTCTATCTCTTTGACATCAATGATGAGGGGGCTAAGGATATCAAATATTTTGATATGTCCTCAAAATGTTCACATATAATCTGTAGTACTAAACCACATGGACATACTCTCGCTAAGGAGAAGTCCCCAACACACCAATTAAGAAATAATGCTCTAATAATGTACTGAATTGATTCCATTCCAAGCATGTTTTTTTGACTATGGCTATGACCCCAAGTTTACCTTATAGATATCAAATGTGTCCCTCAACAAGGGCTTTGTGAAAATATTTGCAATCTTCTCTTTAGGAGGTACATAATCCAATCTGACTTCCTTCTCATTCACTTTATCTCTCAAGAAATGATACTTAATTGAAATATGCCTTGTCCTTGAGAGTTGTACTAGATTATTTGAAATATTAATAGCACTTGACTTATTAGAATATATCACTATAGGTTCACCAATTCATACCTTCAAAAATTTCAACGTCTTCTTTATCCAAATGACTTATGTACAACTATTTGCAATAACAACATATTCAACTCAAGTAGTAGATTATTAGACACAATCTTACTTCTTACCAATCCAAGAGATTATTCTTCTCCTAAGAAGAATGCACCTCGGATAACTCTTACTATCATCCACATTTAATATCCAATTAACATCAGTAGATTTACAAAGTATGAAATCTTTCTCTATATCAAACCATAATCCATAGTCAAATGTTCCTTTAAAATATTTGACCATACCTTAGTAGAAGCATGAGCATACCATAATTCATAAGAAGTCTTATTGATTCATAGACATCTTAAACCATAATTCCTACTACATACATCTCAATCCATAATTCTATAGTCAAACATATCATAGACATCTCAAACTCTTTTTGCATTTCATCAACAAATTCTTTACTCAACTCATTATTACCTCCAAATATAATGTCATCAAAAAATACTTCAACAATCAAAATATTTTCATTAGTTAGCTTCAAATATAAATTACCATCTTCAATCCCTTTAGTAAAACTAATTCTCAATAAATACCTATCCAATCTATCATGCCAATCTCTTAGAGCTTGCTTCAATCCATACAAATCTTTATGTAACTTACAGATCATGTCTCCTTCATTTCATAGAGTAAATCTATTAGGATATTCAATATAGAAATCTTCCCCTAATTCACCATCAAGAAATTTTGAGTTAACATCCATCTAATTAGATTTAAATTTTTGTAAGCAATAATCTAATTGCTTCTATTCTTGCAATATGATAAAAAATGTCATTGAAATCATTCCCTTCCATTTATGAATAACTTTATCATACTAGACTTGCTTTATTCCAGATCACTTTACCTTCTTTATTCAATCTATTTTTTAATAACCACTTAATTGTTATCATATTTTTATTCAAAGGTTTTGAAATAAGAATCCAAGTATTGTTCATCTTTATCTAATCTAGTTGTTCTTTCATAGATTTTATTTAACCTTCAGCATTATGTATGCTTCATTAACATTTCTAGACTCTATCTTAGATATCAAACATGTTTCATTCCAAGCAATATTTCCTCTAGTTTGAACACCTTTATTTATATAACCAATAATAACATTCTGCATGATCAATTGTTAAATATTGTGGAGTGTTGATATTGATCTTGTAATAGTTTCATCAGTATCAATATTTTTCATATTAATCTCTATCTGTTCTACTAGACCATTTAGGAACTCAATTTAATTATGCATTTCCTCATCTTGACTATCTTCTTCATATCTATTATATCCTAATCACTTCCAAATATTTCACACTCTCACCAACTTTGACATTATTACTTTCAATAGTTTTATTTAGTTTGACATTGTAATATTAAATGTTTTTATCTTTATAGAATAGCCCAAAAATATTCCCTCACTACTCATAGGATCAAAATTTCCAACATCATCTCCCTCAATACAGTATTTACTTCCAAAAATGCTAAAATATCTCATAGTAGCAGCATGGTCATACCATTATTCATAAGAAGTCTGTTGTCCTGAATTTTGAAATCACAAAATTGAGGCAACCCTACGCAATTTTCTCATGGATTTGTATGTGCATGCTCTTTTACTAACACATTAAAAAAAATCATATTCCCCAAATTGTCTTTTGTGTAGTTTTGTTTATGTGTTCTTTTGAAAGTTCTCCGTCAAGAATATCCCTAGTTGTTTGTTGGTAAGAGTTTTTCTTCTCACACTGTAAACACTCAATTTTCGGTAAACATTTGTGTCTTTTATCTTCTTCTTTTTTGTGTTGTAAATTTTTCTTTCCTTTTTTTCCTTAAGTGAATAGCCCTTGTAATTCCGCTCGATTTGAGCTAACTTATATTTAAAATGGAGTTGTGTATTTAAAAACCTCATAAAAGTGGGATTTTTATTGATAATTACATGACATAAAGGAATATTTGATATTTAAAGTGGATTATGTGGTTGATTTTGAAATTTCAACTCATTCTGAGTTGATTTGACCATAGTTTTTTATGTTAAACAAAAAAAGCTTATTTCAAGGTTATTTTTCATGTTGCTTTATTAAAACTATAGTTGAATACTTAATATAATTACATGAGAAAACTTAAGTGTGTAATCACCTAAAAATGGTCATCTAGACTATTAACCCCCTTCTCAGTATTTTAACTGAAGTATTTAATCATTTATCTATGCCAAATTGCTAAATACCAATTTATTTGATTTTAACTTATAGTTTGACTATAATATCCTAAGTCCACATTTGATTAAAAGAACATGTCCCTTTTTAATTAAATAAAAGACCCCATTCTTCTAACACACTCAATGTGCACACATAAAGTCTTTTTCCTATTTACAAATTAAAAGAAAAGACTTTGTCTCATATGAAAAGTCAACTATTTTTCATTGGTTGACATGATCTTGCACATGGATCATGCTAAAAGTCAATTCCCACACTTGATCATCCACTTCTTGATCTTGATCTCAATCTTTTGTACACCTCTAAAAAGGAGAGCTCTCTCCTTCTTTAAGGGTTATGTTTTTGAGCTAATGTTATGTTGTTGGTTTACTTATAGGTTTTCTTGGAAATTTTGTGGAGAACTTCTATCTTCTTGTCTCATTATTTTATCTTTATTCTAGTTATATTCATTTTCAATAGCTTAGATTTTGTTTGAAATAGCTTAGATCTCCTAGTTTAATTAGAATGGCTTGGTAATAATCTCATTTGCTTAGGTTAGTTGCATTGTGCACTTCATCTTAGGATAGTTCATCTTTGCATTGCATACTCAAGAGTTCTTTAACACTAGAACTTTTTCCCTTGTCTAAAGAATCTCTTATTTCATGGTTTACTAGAAAGGGTTGCATCTCTAAGGCTTAGTTGAGAGTCGTCTCTATGCTTATGCACACACCTTTGCACTCCATGACTAGGGAGCTCTAAGCCATCATTCAAGCTTTCCATTCTATGGAATACCTTGGATAGAATGTTAGGATTAACCTCAAATAGAAATAATACTTACATGCAAATATAATCAATACCAAAAAGTAATAGATCGCACATAAGAAAACACAAGACACCAAGATTTAATGTGGTTCACCCAATGCCTAGCTACGTCTACCAATAACAAGTCCAATATTATTATTATCTAGTGATTACAACTTGATTACAATATGTAATCCCTTACAACTCAATACCGCTGCAAGAACCAATTTTTGCATCACACACTATTAAAATTCCTAACCCTAAGCCTTTTTAAACAAGCTTTTTTTGTCCCTTACAAAATTAGGGCTAGAATTATAGAAAAATAGTAGTCGACGCCTTTTACAATATAAGGTCATTTTTGGCTTCAGGGGCACTACCCCCAAAAACTCTTGCGAGGGCATCTCCCCTTGACCCCACCCTATACTGCGATAGGGAGCACACCCAAGGTGTTGCCTCAGGACCCCATAGGGGCGCTTCCCCTTAACCCCATCTTGGGGGCACTACCCCCATAGAAATAATATGGAGGGAAACCACACTAAATAAACCTCTGAGTCTGATTAGGCTCCACATCACAACTGTTACATCCCAATTTTTGACCTAATTTAGAATATAGCCATTGAGGTTCACATGAATTCAATTGGCAATTTAATTCATTATAATCTGGCAAAAAGGTAAGATAGTTAATCATTGTGATTTCAAGTGAAGATAATATGTTAGATGATCGTTAATCACTAATTCATGGAATTGAGATGAAGGTTAACCGTTACGAATATTTATGATTACATAATTTATAATTTAATTATAAATGAATTTCCTTGCAAAAAATAGGTTGAAGGGGTGGAAGCATTGTCAGAAAAGAATTAGGCATGAGCATCACCAACACTAAGCAGATGGGTAAAAGACCTAGTGACTTGGAACATAATACATCTACGGGACCCGCATGAGCTATTTAATAAATAATTTAATTAAAATAATTAAGTTAAAATATAAAATGCATCTTAAAGGATTTTAATTTATCTCTTGTCATATTATTTTAATAATAATTTATATACGTGCATTTAATAAATTAAATGATTGAGTACCATTATAATTTAATAATTAATCAGTAATGTTACAAATAAGATTATAATAATGTTCAAATTATAATAATTGTATTATTATAATTTTTGAATTGTAATCTTCCAATTCTATTCTCTTCTTTTTATTATTCTTGCTTTTAACCGATTATTATTTGGCATGTTCAATTGAATTTATGTTTTGAATTCGTATAGAATTCGAATCGATTCTTGTAACTGCAAGAAGTCATAAAGTCAAGCTCTTCTTTTTATAGAGAGTCGCATATCGTATTACAACCCAATCCTTTTCCTTTTTCTTATTTCCATATTGTCTCCTTGCTATAGAAGGTTCTCAAGACAACTGAGAATGATATCAATTTCTATTACTACTTATTCGTCCATCTCAAATCTCTTTGATATTTCTTGCTACAGGTTTCAGATTGGAAGTATTTTTCTCAGCAACAGAGCAAGCCAAACTGTAGTAGAAGTGTCACACAAGACCTTGAAAATACCTTGTGTTATTTCCATATGCCTTGTTTGTAGTAAAATGTGCATAATACCAATTATTATCTGCAGATTTCTTCCTTATTTCTTTTCAAATCATAATATCAATCATTTATTTTTTGTGCCGATAATATATAGGAACCATAGCACTGTTATATATCTATATATTCTGGTATGAATTCAAGAAGATAATTAATAGAACTGTATTCATGAAGTATGCATAATGATGTTTTACTCCGCCCTGAAAGATTACCAATTTTGTATAACCATTTATCTCAGAATTAAAATACATTTTCTTCTATTTTTCTTTTACAAGATGATAACAAGAAATCGTAACACCGATGCATTCACCAGGCAATGATGCCATCATAGGTGAAGAAGGTGTAAAATAATGTTGTGAATAAATTTTTAAAAATGTGTTCCATCTCTTCTCTTTTCTAATTTAATATTCATCCATAGATGGCTAGGCATAGTAGTTAGTGATTAATATATAATACTATTTGTTAGTTTTCTAAAGTGCATCAAAAATTATTAATCGAGTAACCTTGAGAATACATCATTTATAAATTCAAATGACAGTTGTTTAAAAACTTGATTGATTTTATAAATCAACATGCTTCTCCGAACAATCCAGAATAATATTAACACTGAGGAATTCACCGGCAGAGAAGCCATGAAATGGTGAAGAGGTGGAGATAATCTGCAAGCACGCGGAAGAGAATTCAATTATGATTAAATTAAGTAATTAAGCATTCAATTTTTGAAATCTTTAAAGAACATAATTTATGTAAACACAAAATGTGAAATGATGGTTGTATGTAATCTTCTTGAATAATTAATAGAGCCATCTACTCTGAGAATTCTCAATACCCAAGACTCACTTGGTTGTGTAGCCAAGAAGATAGGTGATGAGGTGTGAGAAAGGAATCATCAATAATATGAATCAATAGCAGTTATGAAATTTCAATATTTATCATCTAATATGAAATAATTAATAGCTCAAGCATATTCTTGTTATTGCGATCTCCTACTACCAAGTCGTATGGTGAGTTTATTACCAGAAAGCCTAGTGGATAGCAAGATGACCCCTATCTATTCTAGGTAGGGAGGACCTTTCTCGTTAGAGATCATGTGGGGACAAGTTGTGGTCCAAGGTTGGGTGGTTAAGCCCCTGACAATGTTTCATATCTCCACAAGTTACCGGACGTGCATCAAATAAAGATAATTCATACATTCAATTGGTTGTCAAAAAATAGGTATTATTACTTTTATGATTAATATGCAAGAAGGTAAGATTAATTGATTTATTTCACCTAGATGCGAGAGATAGATTTTATGGATTATTTTTCATTTATATGAATGTCGAATATAAATATATGTTCTAATCTTGAGTTACTGTCACAGTTAAGTAATCGAAAGGAAAGAAATTTGAAGCACAAACTAATTGAGATATGACTGGAACCCTAAATGATACAGTGGTATCAAAAGCCCTAATTGAATCTGTGATATTGGAAGCCCTAATTGAATCCGTGGTATTAGAAGCTCTATTTGAATAAGTGGTATCAAAAGCCCTAATTGAATTCATGGTATTGGAATCCCTAATGGAATCCATGGTATCAGAAGCCCTATTTGAATCAGTGATATCGAAAACCCTAAAAGATTTCAATGATAATTGATGCCCTAATGATTACAGTGCTAAGTAATGCCCTAATTTTATATAATGGTATTTAATGATAATTTTCATTTGATTTTGGTTTAACAATATCAGATAGAAGTCATTTTGTGGTATTGTTATAGAAGTATTTGTGGACTAACTCAGGTGGTTACAGAAGCATCCCTAATTTGATTTCGATCTCAATTTTTTGAGGTATGTAGTTTTCAATTTATGTATTAATTTTATTTGATGGTATTTCAAGTTTTTAAGTTAAGAAATTTTGTCTAACTAATTTTTAATGGTAAATCTTATTCACATGAACATGAATGATATAATTGTCTTCCTAAGAAATGAAGTAATAATTGTATTCTTTGAGTATGTTAGATGGTAATTTAGTCCTGGAAAAACAAGATGTTACATATGGTATCAGAGCGTTGGTTTCAACGCTAAAACCTTGTGTCCAACACTATTTCTGAGAAACTAAAAAATGCAATGTTGAAAAAAAATAAAAAAATAATTTGCATAACTTGGAAAAAAACTGGAAAATCATTTAGAATAGTTTAAAAGGACGAGATGATATAAAATGGACAAATGTGTAAACTATAATATCCTAAAGATGAAACCTAATTAAGAGGATAAAAAGGATTGGCAAGTCGAGTTGGTGGAGATTGGGTTTGTTGACCCAAATTTTGAAATCCTTGGCCAGGGTGGAATTAGGCAAATTTGTCGAACAAGTGATATTTTTTTATTGTCCAGATGATTCAATTATTTTGGCAAATAACTGTTGGGAATTCAACGTACCTGAATACTCAGATGGTAGGACCAAAATGATACATGTGCCTTATCCCAGGAGGGAGGGCAATTTTCAGTAGAGAATGAGAAGATTAAACTGTGTCTCGATGCCGAGGCTTGCGCAATCCAAACAGAGTCTATATAATCTTGATAAAAAGATATCAAAATCCATCATGATGGCTAAATAATTCATTATGCAATTAATGACAGAAATAAATTGTTAGCTATTTGAACTTGAACTGAACGGAAACAAAACTGTGAACTATGATCCTTTATGATGTTGGTTAAACGACAAGAACATTATGTGCTCTAGTAAGGAGTAAACACACTTGCATAATTGGAACTATCAATGCTTGTTTATAGATGTGAACTTTGATGAGATGGGCATGGACGCCTAAATCACAGAAATGGAAAAGATGAATTTCCAAATAGTTGCAGATGAATGATGACTTACTCATGAGAATCTTATGAATTGTTTTAGATGCTTATGATCTTGATTTGATGTATGATGATCTTACATAGTATATCATGTTTCTACCCTTTGACACATTACTATACATGTATAATATGCATGATGTTGATTTACATATTAAGCTGGTGTATTCTATCATGAGAGGATTATTATAATGAAATGCTATTGTGATAAGTTGGGCAAAGAGGTTGAGGTTACATAAATGGAAAAACTTGGATTCACTAACCTATTTCAGGTGATCTATAAATTTGCAAGGACAATCTACCCATTGATGAGTGCCATATGCTAGATGGTACGTATAAGTGATTTAAATTATGATCCAGTTATGATCTAGAACTTGCTAGCTGAAGAATTTCAATTTTTGAATACTTATCTTACTTTCAGATATTGAACCCTAAAAATCTTCTTAAATGAAGATATCAATATGGAATCGAACTAATGATATAGTCAATGTCTACATGAGTATGACAGGAATATGAAATAGAATCAACTCAATTGATGCTGAGATGACCATAAGTTCAGTAAAGTGAACTCAGGTGAGTACGTGTTTAATTTTATGTTACCATGCAAGTATTTTTCTAGAAACTTTAAAGTAAAAATGGATCTTGAGTTTCACTTATGATTTTCATTCTGACCCAATTGAGAAAAGAAATGATAGCACAATGTTTTATTTATATATATATATCTTGTATTCTTAGTGTCTAAATTGCAGAGGTAATCGAGGACAACGAAACACAAGGGGAATGGTACGTTACATTCCAAAAAAAATTTTAAAATACTCCTTTATAAGTTCTTCAAGGACGATGAACCACAAGGGGAATGGTATGTTACATCCCAATTTTTGACCTAATTTAGAATATAGTCATTGAGGTTCACATGAAGTCAGTTGGCAGTTTAATTTGTTATAATCTGACAAAAAGGTAAGATAGTTAATCATTATGATTTCAAGTGAAGATAATATGTTAGATGAACATTAATCACTAATTCATGGGATTGAAATGAAGGTTAACCATTACGAATATTTATGATTACATAATTTATAATTTAATTACAGGAGAATTTCCTTGCAGAAAACACGTCGAAGGGGTGGAAACATTGTTAGAAAAGAATTAGGCAGGAGCATCACCATCACTAAGCAGATGGGTAAAAGACCTAGTGACTTGGAACAGAATACATCTGCGGCACCCAAATTGACTATTTAATAAATAATTTAAATAAAATAATTGAGTTAAAATATAAAACGTATCTTAAAGGATTTTAATTTATCTTTCATCATATTATTTTAATAATAATTTATATACGTTCATTTAATAAATTAAATGATTGGACACCATTATAATTTAATAATTAATAAGTAATCGTACAAATAAGATTATAATAATGTTCGAATTATAATAATTGTATTATTATAATTTTCAAATTTTAATCTTCCAATTTTATTCTCTTCTTTTTATTAGTCTTACTTTTAACTGATTATTATTTGGCATGTTCAATTGAAGTTATGTTTGAATTCGTATAGAATTCGAATGGATTCTTGTAACTACAAGAAGTCGTAAAGTTAAGCTCTTCTTTTTATAGAGAGTCTCGTATCGTATTACAACCCAATCCTTTTCCTTTTTCTTATTTTCCATATAGTCTCCTTGCTATCAGAGGTTCTCAAGACAACTGAGAATGATATCAATTTCTATTACTACTTATTCATCCGTCTCAAATCTCTTTGATATTTCATGCTGCGGGTTTCAAATTGGAAGTATTTTTCTCAGCAATAGAGCAAGTCGAAATGCAATAGAAGTGTCATGTAAGACCCTAAAAATACCTTTTGTTATTTCAATATGCCTTGTTTGTAGTAAAACATGTAGAATACCAATTATTATCTGTGGATTTCTTCCTTATTTCTTTTCAAATCATAATATCAATCATTTATCTTTTGTGTTGATAATACATAGGAACCATAGCACTGCTATATATCTATATATTATGGTATGAATTCAAGAAGATAATTAATAGAACTATATTCATGAAGTCTGCATAATGATGTTTTACTCCGTCCCAAAAGATTACCAATTTTGTATAACCATTTATCTTAGAATTAAAATACATTTTCTTCTATTTTTCTTTTACAAGATGATAACAAGAAATCATAACACCAATGCATTCACCAGGCAATGATGCCATCATAGGTGAAGAAGGTGTAAAATAATGATGTGAATACATTTTTAAAAATGTGTTCCATCTCTTCTCTTTTCTAATTTAGTATTCATCCATAGCTGGCTAGGCATAGTAGGTAGTGATTAATATATAATACTAGTTGTTAGTTTTTTGAAGTGCATCAGAAATTATTAATCGAGTAACCTTGAGAATACATCATTTATAAATTCAAATGGAAGTTGTTTAAAAACTTGATTGATTTTTATAAATCAACATGCTTCTTCAAACAATCCAAAATAATATTAACATCGAGGGATTCACTAGTAGAGAAGCCATGAAATGGTGAAGAGATGGAGATAATCTTCAAGGATGTAGAAGAGAATTCAGTTATGATTAAATTAAGTAATTAAGCATTCAATTTTTGAAATCTTTAAAGAACATAATTTATGTAAACAGAGAATGTGAAATGATGGTTGTATCTAATCTTCTTGAATAATTCATAGAGTCGTCTGCTCTGAGAATTCCTAATACATAGGACTCACCCAAATGTGTAGTCAAGAAGATGGGTGATGAGGTGTGAGAAAGGAATCATCAATAATATGAATCAATATTAGTTATGACATTTCAATATTTATCATCTAATATGAAATAATTAATAGCTCAAGCATATTCATGTTATTGCGATCTCCTGCTGCCAAGTTGTATGTTGAGTTTATTACCAAGAAGCTCGGTGGATGGCAAGATGACCCCTGTCTATTCCGGGTAGGGAGGGCCTTTCTCATTAGAGATTGTGTGGGGACAAGTTATGGTCCGAGGTTGATTGGTTAAGCCCTTGACAATGTTTTATCTCTCCACAAGTTACTGGATGTGCATTAGACAAAGATAAGTCATACATTCAATTGGTTGTCAAAAAATAGGTATTATCACTTTTATGATTAATATACAAGAAGGTAAGATTAATTGATTTATTTCATTATTTCACCTAGATGCGAGAGATAGATTTTATGGATTATTTTTCATTTATATGAATATCGAATATAAGTATATGTTCTAATCTTGAGTTACTGTCACAGTTAAGTAATCGAAAGGAAAGAAATTTGAAGCCCTAACTGATTGAGATATGACTGAAACCCTAAACGATACAGTGGTATTGAAAGCCCTAATTGAATCTGTGGTATTGGAAGCCCTAATTGAATTTGTGGTATCGAAAGCCTTAATTGAATCCATGGTATTGGAAGACCTAATGGAATCCATGGTATCAGAAGCCCTATTTGAATCAATGATATCAGAAACCCTAAAAGATTCCAATGGTAATCGATGCCCTAATGATTACAGTGGTAAGTGATGCTCTAATTTTATATAATGGTATTTAATGATAATCGTCATTTGATTTTGGTTTAACAATATTGGATAGAATTCATTTTGTGGTATTGTTATAGAGGTATTTGTGGACTAACCCGGGTGGTTGTAGAAGCATCCCTAGTTTGATTTCAATCTTAGTTTTTCGAGGTATGTAGTTTTCAATTTATGTATTAATTTCATTTGATGGTATTTCAAGTTTTTAAGTTAAGAAATTTTGTCTAACTGGTTTTTAATGGTAAATCTTATTCACATAAACATGAATGATATAACTATCTTTCTAAGAAACAAAGTAATTACTATATTCTTTGAGTATGTTAGATGTTAATTTTGTCCTAGAAAAACATGATGTTACAAAAAAAATCTCCCACTTGGTGACTGATTAGACTCCACAATAATAACCTTCCACTTGGAGACTGGCCATAGCACTACTAAACCTGTAGCTCCCACTGGAATATCAAACCACCTTGGAATCTCTTGTTCTTTTATTTTGTTCAGTCTAGAAGACCAAGTGAAGTTGAAGAGTAGTTCAGCGTCTCCCTTGTTACTACCTTTGTAAACATATATGTTGGATTATCTTTTGTATGTATCTTGTCCAACTTTAACTATCCATCATCCAAAACTGACTGAATGAAATGGTACCGCAACTATATGTGTTTTGTCTTTGAATGCAGAGCTAAATTCTTTGCAAGATGAATGGCACTCTGGTCATCTATAAACAAATAATTATCCCTCTGTGGGTGTCCTAATTCTTCCCTAAATAACTAAAGCCATATCATCTCTTTGGCTACCTTTGTAGCAACAACATACTCTGCCTTTGTAGTGGATAAAGCATTAATTTTCTGTAACCTAGAAACCTATCTCACTACTACCCCACCAACAATAAATACATAACCTGTAGTAGTCTTCCTGGTATCAATATCCCCTGCCAAATTTGAGTTAATATATTCCTATAAACAAAAGTAGAGCCTTCAATAATGTAAACACTTACTAGATGTACCACTCAATTATCTAAGAAGCCATGTAACTGCATTCCAATGCTCAATTCCTGGATGACTCATATACCTGCTAACAACTCCCACTGCATGTGCAATATCTGGTCTTGTACATACCATAACATACATCAAGCTTCCTACAGCTGAAGCATAAGGTACCTTGGACATCTTGTCCTCATCTTCTTGTGTCATTGGACACATCTCCTTAGTCAACTTCAAATGACCAAGCAAAGGTGTGCTAATAACTTTAGCATTCTCCATAAAGAAAAGTTGCAACACCTTTGCAATATAATCAGCCTAAGATAATGTCAATTTCCTATTTTTTCTATCTCTACAAATCTTCATACCAAGGATCAGTTTTTTTGCCCCCAAGTTCTTCATAGCAAATGAATGTGCTAATTGTTCCTTTAACCCATTAATGTGATCCATGTTAGACTCAGCTATAAGCAAATCATCAACATATAAACATAAAATAATGTAGCTATCATCATCCAACCTCTTAAAATAAACATAATGATCTGAATGAAACCTATTGTATCCATTTTCATGCATAAACCTATCAAAGTTTAGATACTATTGCTGAGGTGCTTGCTTCAAGCCATATAAACTTTTCTTCAATCTGCACACTAAGTTCTCCTTACCTTTATTGCAAATCCCCGTGGTTGTGCCATATATATCTCTTTATCCAAATCACCATGAAGGAAGGTTGTTTTAACATCAAGCTACTTTAAATGAAAATCTTCAGTAGCCACAATACTTAAAATAGTGCGAATAGAAGTCATTTTAACAAGAAGAGAAAATATCTCATCAAAATCAATTCCCTTTTTCTATGCAAATCCTTTTACCACTAACCTGACTTTACATCGTTTCTTACCTCCATCCTCTTCTTTTAACCTATAAACCTATTTATTCTGTAAATCCTTTTTTACCTGCAAGCAACTTTCATAAATCCCATGTCTTATTTTTCAGCAAAGAGTTTGTTTCATGTTTAATTGCACTCCCACTAAATCTTAGTATCCACCTGCACAGCTTCATCATAACATTCAAGTTCACCAACATCAATAAGTAAAATAGAATACAAGGAGAAAATATTTCTAGAGGTCTACTTAGCCTTGTTGACTGTCTAACATTCATCGAGGTGTATGGTATTTGTTGTTGTGATTGTTGCACATCATCAGGAACTGTTGGAACATCATCTTTTGAAGTATCATCTAGCACTACATAATCATCTTCTTTCTTCTCATGTTGTTGCAACAAATCTTTGTACAACACTTTCTCATTGAATATGACATCGATGCTTCTTATAATTTTATGATTTGCAAAGTCCTAAAGCCTATAACAAAATTCATTAATTCCATATCCAAAAAATACACATTTCTTTGGCTTAGCTTCTAGCTTGGTTCTATTTTCAAAATCTATATAAGAAAATGATTCATCACTGAAGGTCTTGAGAAATGAATAACTCACCTTCTTACCAATTCATGCTTCCTCTGGAATACCATAGCCCAAAGGAGTAGAGGGACCTCTATTAATCAAATATATAGTAGTATTGACAGCCTCCACCTACATGTTTAAGGGCAACCTAGCATGTAACCTCATGGTCCTTGCATGCTCCATTATTGTCATGTGCATGTGTTTGGCCACTTTATTTTCCTGTAGAGTCCTTGGAATAGTTTTTTGTCTATGAATACCATTAGCAGAGCAATAATCTTCAAATTCATGACTGCAATACTCACCTCCATTATCAGATTTGAGACATTTTAATTTCTTACCAATCTCATTTTCAACCAAGAATTTCCATTTCTTAAAAGTTTGAAATACATTAGATTTTTGTCTAAGAAAATAAACCCATACTTTTCTAGTTGCATCATCAATAAATGTAACATAATAATGAGAGCCACCAAGGGAAGATACCTGAGCTAGTCCACATACATCTGTATGCACAAGCTCTAATTTCTCACTTTTATTTTCCTTCCCAATCTTCACAAAACTCACTCTCTTTTGTTTTCCATACACATAACTTTCACATAAATCCATATTGACACATTTTAGACCTAGTAAAACTTGCTTTGAATGAAGTACTTTCATAACTTTCTCACTCATGTTCCCAAGTCTGTTGTGCCACAATGATGTATCAGAATCTATAGCAACTATTTGTTCTCCCTACTCAACTATACCAATTGTTCTTGAACATTCATTTTCTCTGAAACAATCAAAGTAGAAGGAATGATATGACCTGTACAAAGATATAAGGTGCCTACTTTCACACCTTTTGCTACTACAAGGGAACCTTTTGAAACCTTCCAATTTTTATCATTAAAAGTAACTACACAACCTTTGTCATTGAGTTTCCCTACTAAAATTAAATTCTTACTCAGCCTTGGAACATACCTTACCTCAAGTAGTAGCCAATGATTCTCATTCTATAACTTAATCTTAACTTTTCCCTTTCCAAAAATTTGACAAGGTTCATTATCCCCCAAATAAACAAGCCCAAAATTCTCTTGGACATAATCAATAAAATAACCTCTATGAGGTGTAGCATGAAATGAAGCATCAAAATCTAGAACTCATGAATCACCAATACTTTCTAAAGAAAAATGCAGAGCATCCTCTTCGGATTTGCTACTTACCACATTTGCCTCCCTTTAAATTTATCTCCGTTGTTCTTTTGTTTCTAGCAATCTTTCTTCTTATGCCCTATTTTCCCATAATACCAGCAATCTTTTGGTCCTCTAGATTGAGGACCTCTTCCCCTTTGACTTTCCTCTTGATTTCTCATGATTTTTGAAATTATTTCCTATCTCCTTTGTTCTACCTCTACTTTGTGCATTCAGAGAACTTTCTGATGTAGATCCACCTAAGGATTTCCTACGAGTTTCCTCACTCAAAATAACATCAATCACATCATCATATTTTAGGGTATTAGATCCAAAAATAGAATTACTCACAACCATCAGCAAGCCATTCCAACTTTCAGGCAAAGAACACAAAATCAAGAGAGCCCTAATTTCTAAATCAAAATTAATACCCACAGAAGATAACTAACTAGTAATAGTATTAAACTCATTTAAATGATCTGTAATAGATCCACCTTTTGTCATTTTCATATTAAATAAATGCTTCATGAGAAATACCTTATTTGAGGCAGAGGGTTTTTCATACAATTTTGCTAGGATTTCCATCAACTCTTCCATCATCTTCACTTTTGTAATGTTAAATGTCACCGATTATGCTAGGCATAACCGAATGCTTCCAAGTTCCTTTCTATGTAAAATCTCTCATTTCTCATTTCTCATAGTTCCCTAGTCTTTAGTTTTTCCTTCCAACAGCTTCCATAAATCCTTTTGATAGAGATAGTCCTCCATTTGCATCTTCCATAACTAAAAGTTATGACCATTAAACTTGTCAACCCTCAGCTTACCCTCATCTACCATCGCTCCCACTCAATCATGAGACTCTCACTCAACTATGAGACCTTCCTGCAGATAATCACTAAAAAAAATGATGACGATCTGGCTAAAAAAAATGACGATCGTATGGCTTTGATACCACTTGTTAGGATTAACCTTAGACAAAAATAATAGTTACATGCAAATATAACCAATATTAGAAAATAGTAGATCGCACATAAGAGAACACAAGACAACCAACATTTAATGTGGTTCACCCAATCCCTAGGCTACATCCACCAACAGTAAGTCCAATATTATTATTATCCAGTGATTACAACTAGATTACAATATGTAATCCCTTATAGCTCAATACCGCCACAAGAACCAATTTTTGCATCACACACTATTAAAATCCCTAACCCTGAGCCTTTTTATACAAGCTTTTTTTGTTTCTTACAAAATTAGGGCTAGAATAATATAAAAAATAGTAGTTGATGCCTTTTACAAAGTAAGGTCATTTTTGGCTTCCCGAAAACCCTGCAGGAGTGTTCCCCTTGACCCCACCCTGTACTATGACAAAGAGCACACCTGGGGCACTACCCCAGGACCCCACAGGGGCACTACCCCTTGACCCCATCTTAACCACCATACAAATAATCTGGAGGAAAATCACACCAAATAAACCTCTAGGTCTGATTAGGCTCCACATCACAACATAGAAGACTTTAGAGGAGTGCACTTTCTTAGTGTACATTTTGGCACCCACCATGGGGCAGGACGTCTTGGTTTTGCCTCTCTATCTACATTTTTGTTTTGCATTTTCGCTTGTTATTTTGGCACTTTTTTTCTTTTGCGGTCGTAATTATCATGTGATGCTTTATCAGTATCGTACAATATTTCTTAGTACTATAATGCAATACTTTACCAGTTAAAGTATTGCACACCTATACAAGAGTTTGTCACACCAATATAGTAAGTTCTATCACATGGGTATGTTAAGAAATTTTGCACAGAATATAAGTATTGTATCTGTATCCTAAAAAGTATCGTATGATATTTTGTCAACAAAAAAATATTGCCCTATTTGGAACTAATCATTGTTTGAGTTATTTGATCATTTTTTAGTCTTTGGCATTCTATTTTTGGGGTTTCTCAATTTTATTCACTATCTAACAAAGGCTTATTGTAGGTTTTTATCTTAGTTTGGACTAACACTTTTGTTTGTAGGGTTACTCTAAAAATGCTTGCAAATTTACTATAAAAAAATACATGCCAAAGACTCAATGCTAAGAGGATACTAACACTTGTTTGCAGGGCTGCCTAAAAGCACAAAAATAAACAAACAAGTGTACTTGTGTTTCTTTCATTTCATGTGCAACAATATACTAGTTGTTTATTGTTTGTAGGCACGTAAAACTTGAAAGTAGGGTCTTTTGGTGGTAGGAAAGTATGCTCTTCACCCTTGGGGTGAATCAAAAATCTTGACCCACCCTTATATTTTCAAAGTATGTGGCATAATTGAGCTTCTTGGTGTGTTTGGGGAAAATGATTGGAATACGAGAGTATGCTCTTCACCCTTGTGGAGAATCAAAAATCTTGAACTCCAAAAGTGAATCCATTTCATTTATTCTAGAATCCTTTAGCAAGCTTGCTCTTGAGAGATCAAGAGGAATGATCCAAGTGGGGACAAGCAAACCCAACTATTCCAACCCACTATAAACTCAAGGCTATCAAGGACACAAAACCTTGGTAGACATAGTGTTTGTCTTTACTTAGTGTAAGTACTTGTGGGATTGGGACCGTGAGGAAAATTCTAGGCAAGAATGCTTAAGGTACTCTTGTGGTCGTGAGGTCTGTTACTTGCTACAAGGTAAGGTATCTCATATTGGGTGCAAGGGGAGTGTTATGAATGGAAGCCCTTTCTAAACACCATAGGATAGAAGCTACCTTATTTTGACACTCAACATCTTGGTGCAAGGACTGATCCTAGTGGACTACTAGATCACCCTAAGATTTTACACTCTCCATTTGTGTCCCCTTGGTTGTGCCAATGGAATCTCCATGACAAAGCCAATATCTCTCATTGGAAACCACTTGGTCTGAGGTGAAGGGGCATTAAGTGTGAACCAAGATGTTGAGTGATGAATCATGACCTTAGATAGTATTGCTTGGAATGTGTCTTCAAATGTGAAAAGACCCATGTAAACATTCTCAAACATCAAACATCTTGTCAACATTCATAGGATTTGTCTTTTTTGATATCCCAATTTCTTGTGTTGGCAAGGTTTCTTTGTCCCTTGTCCAACTATTTGAGACATGTGTCTTTCCCTTACTATTTTCAAACCATGATGTTTTTTGTTGCAAATGGAAGTCCTATACTACCAACACTACATTCTGGTCTAAGAAATTCAAGAAACCAAACTGAAACATAGGTTTTTCAAGCTTCAATTTACATTTTTCATAGTTTATTGGTGCTTTAAATATCGCATAGCCCTATGAGAAATATCATGCAATATTTCACACCTGCTAAATTATTGCATGACTGTTATGAACTCTATTACACATTACTTGTCAAGTCTATTGCACTACTTAAGGAAAACTATTGCATGAGTCAAAAGTATCACACTTCTTTAGAAAATTTTATCATACAATAATTTTTGTTGATATTGAATCGCTTGGTCTTCTCAAAAATATCAAATAGTTATGTTGCTTTCAAAACAGAGTCAAAATTGTGTCATAGCTGATTTAGGGGTGTCATCACTTGGTCCTCCCCAAATCTGGTCTAAAATCTTCATGTTAAGTGTTGTTCTAAGTTGAAAAGATGGGTTTGTCATATATGAGCTAAAGCATCACTAATGATCACTTGTCAAAATTTGGTTACCTCACTATTCTAGCTACTTGTTATCAAGCTTCTTGCTCAACCTCTTGGCTCAATTTGTGAGTCACTACAACATTTGGAGTTAAATTACGATGGCAATTTGGAACAATTTGTGGTGATTTTTTTGTTTTTTTTTTGTAATTGTCCCTAACATTGTCGCAATACCCATGTCTGCATCATAATTACAACACCCCTATGAGTATTAAAAAAACACACAACATAAATCATTCCCCATTTGTTTTGATTGTGGAGAGCTACATGTGAAAGAGGTTGGAGAGCTCTGAACAAGGGTGAAGAGCTTTAAACGAGGTCATGCCCTTGTCATTAGTGCATTTTGTTGTTGTGATCTCTGGATTTCATTGTCGTACCCTTGCTCTACAATTTCTTTGTTGCGTATCTCTACATTTCATTGCCGTGCCCTTTCTCTCAAATTTGGTTATCATGCCCTTGCTCTAAGATTTTATTGTCATATCGTGCCCTTGCTCTATGCTTTCATTATCGTGTCATGCCCTTGCTCTATGATTTCATTGTCATGCTCTAGCTCTACAATTTTCTTCAAGGGAGTTATGTAAATGTTGGTTTTTTTCCTTTTAAATAGGTATCTCTTTGTATTTCCTTCTAAACATGCATATTTAGAGATCTTTTTTAAGGTTCTTATTACATCTTATCATAATAGAAAAATTCATCCAGATGCATATATATTCTAGAATCCAAATAATAAAACAATAAAACTTACTCAACCTGTGCTAAGTGACATACCTCAAGATCCTCCACAAAAATAATGTAGGCCAGGAGAAATGGGTAGAATTCACAAGAAATTTTACAAAAGCATATCATAGCAAATATTTTTAGAAAGAAACTAGCCATAACCCAGTTAAATGGGTCTAGTTATTGATTAGCTTGGTTGATTACAAATTCTTGTCAAACTATCATCAAATTAGGTCAACACCCTCACTTGCAAACCTCTCATCTCAAGAACTTTGTGTATTGTTTCAACACCATGTTCTTGCTTCTGAGGTAATAGTTCTTTTAGTGCATTTCCATTAATAATGTTGAACAATTGTAAACTCGTAGAAAGTGCATTGTTGTTTTCATGTATGTATGTATTTATAATAATGAATAATAATAAGATTTTCATGTATGTCAAAATTATAACTAACGTTACCACTGAGTCATATAGTAATGAAGTAATCAACCCAACTAATCAACAACAAGACTAATTTAACTTATGTTTCCAATTTCATAATACCTACCGCAAAAAATTTACGAATTCTATCCAGTGGCTCACATAATATTCTCTATGTTGTCTAGTTGTTATTTCTATCGTGAAGTCTCTTTCTAAAGGTGCTCCTTCTCCTTCTCTTTCTAAAGTCACTCCTTCTCCTTCTCTCTCCTACCTTAAATTTTGATTATCAAATTTCTAAATATCTACCTCTCATTAAGTCAAGCACTTTTTGTATTGTTTCAACACCATGTTCTAACTTTTGAGCTAACAGTTCTTTAGGTGCATTGTCTTGTAAAACATTAATTTTGTTGAACAATTGTAAACTCTTACAAAGTGCATTATTTTTTTCATGTATATATGTATATATGTATATATGTATGTATCTATATGTGTGTGTGTGTGTGTGTGTGTGTGTGTGTGTGTGTGTGTGTGTGTGTGTGTGTGTGTGTGTGTGTGTGTGTGTATGTATATGTATGTATATGTATGTATATATAGAGAAAGATCTTGTGGATTGTGGATTATTGATTATAAACAAAAAAGAAAAGAAAACATGAAATTAATCGTTCCCCATTTGTTTTGATTTATTGTGGAGAGTTGGGTGCAAAAGAGGGTGGAGAGATCCGAATGAGGGTGGAGAGCTCTGAATGTTGGTGGAGATCAGTGTAGATATAGGATTTAGTTTGTGTTCCCTTGTGATCACTGCATTTTGTTGTCATGCTATGCCCTTGTGATCTTCGTGCCCTTGCTCTACAATTTTCTTCAAGGGGAGAAGAGATACCTATGTAAATGTTCTCTTTTTTTTTTCCTTCTAAACATGTATCTCTTCTTCATATATAATAGCTTTGGTCATATTCAAGGATAATTGATTATGTGATTGTATTCATATGTGCATGTATGTGTGTATATTAATTCACTATGTGAACTACTTACATGCATACATATACACTTGCATAGTACTTGTGCTAAATTAAATTAATTATTCATATCTTGAATTCACACAAGCAATTATCCTTGCATTCATCAAAATTATTCATACCAAACTAAGTATACGGAAACCTATACTTACAAATTATATTATCTCTTGGTGATTGAGTAAAGATCTCGTGCATAATATCATCTAGGTAATGATCAGATGCATCCACATTATGTCATAAAAGGATTAAGCAGATGATCCATTTATGTTACTTTATACTTTTTTTATTGAACAATTTGCTTAACATAATCAGTAATACTAGAATTATATAGCTACAACTAGTACTCTTGATTTTTTTTAATCATATACATTTAAGACTATTATTTTTCTTAAAATTAGATTCTATATTTGTTATCACTAAAACACAAATATAGATCTTTGATAGTTATCTTTTTTAATGTCAAGATCTTCACATTTAAAGTGAATAGTTTCCACTACTGGTTGGTGGAATAGCCACAATGTGGAGCCACATAGCTCATGGCTTTTTCTACCAAATTAAATTTTTATTTAATTTTCATCCTTCAAAAATATTATAGGTGAATTTTCTTTTGATTTTCCATACATTTTATTTTTGTCACTTGTCATTTGTCATATGAGGCAATTTTCTATTATGAGATAAAGACATCTATCATAAGGATGCACATGCCAATTTTGATCATCCCACTTTCAAATTTCATTCCCTTATCAAATTAATGAAACTATGTGCAACTGACACCCTGATTTTTTGAAACTTTCAATATCAGCCATTCACACAACTATCTTCCTTCTACCCCCCCATCACACAGAGTCCTTCTTTGAGTTTTATATCTTACTGGAATTCTCCTACATCATGTGTTTAATTGAGGTGCAAACTCGTAAGTGTCTTAATCACAAACTACTATATAGTGCATTATCCTAAGTAGGCTTAAGTAAGTGTAATGAGTGAATATATAATTACACCAACACGTCCCCTTAAGTGCAACTTAGGGGAATGCACTTAAAATCACAATGAAAGATGGGTCCTAGCTACTAGGCCATTTTAGGTACCCATATACAATATGCAATGCAATACATAAAATGCAATATCTCATAAAGTGGAGAAAGAGAGAAAACCTCATGGAGAAAATCCTTCTCCAAAAAGATAGATGAAAACAAGATGCATGGATGGATAGAGTACTCAAGACCCCCCAAAAATTGCATACATCATGTATATACAAAGAATGATCCCCCCATAGGAAGGAAATAAGGAGACATGATATCCCCCAAATAATGAAGAAGCTCCAATGTAGATGAAGAGTACCTGCAAGAAAAATATAATCCAATTCCTACAAGAAACATGTCTCCCCTTAGGAAGAGATAAATACATCAAATTATGAAGAAGCCACTCCATGTAAAAAGTGAGGAAGGAGGAAGAAGGTCTCCATGTATGCATCTCTGAAGATTGAATAGTTGTCTCCAAGCTCAAATATTATGTCACACCATCAAGTTGACCTATGAGATGTGAAAAAATAAGAGAACGTGAAAGTTTGGAAATCCGATCTCCAAAGAAGGTGAAGAAGTATCTCGAAGAGGAATGCCCTCAAATTCATCCCACACTGCAAGATCTAAAGCATAAAGATCATCCTGCTGAATAGTAGAACTCATGTTTGAAGAAGCAGGAGGTGGAGGAGTAGGAAGTTCAACACTTGTCTCAAGAACAAAATGATTCAAGTGTCTAATGTTCTCCTCACATGAATTATTCACCCTTGATAAAGGCTTAGGTACATCATGAATATCATCATCATTATCAACAAAATGTGCAAAAGAATACAAGTGTGATGTATGATCAACAACTCCCATACCTATAACATCTCCAATCTCCATGTCCCTAATATAGACATAATCAGGAGTGAGCTCAACAATTTTACCTTGCGCCCCATAAGTAATTTGGTAAATGGAATGGAGATTAGTGGTCAAGGATGGTACACAAAGAACATCATTAAATGTACCTTCTCCCATAGGAATAGAACCTTTCCTACAAACCTTCATGTATGTATTATTACCCATCAATATAGGTGGAAAGTACAAGGCTCAATAGAAGAAAACATATCCATAGAAGATGCCATATGATGTGATGCACCTGAAGCAAGAAGCCATTTACCTTGCTGAGGATGTGTGGAAGCAATGAGTGCTTGTCCTTTACCTTTGGATGATGATGTCAATGTAGAACCTACCTGATATTGAGAAGAAGGAGAAGACTAATGAGGGAAATGTTGGGCATTCATTTTGCACAAGGTCAACGGCAAGAATCCATAGTGTAATTCCTCTCTTGAAAAGCAAATCCTTTTAAGGACTCACTCCAAGGTTCAGTGTTTGTCTTGCGACATACCAAAATTCGCTCAGTAGAAGATAAATGTGAATGTTCACAAGGAGGCCTTTGCTGGTTCCAAAAAATTATTTTTACCTTGGAATCAAGTAAAATTTGTTCGCTGTCTCAAAATATCACACCAAAAGAAAAATATTTTTTGTATTTTCTATTTTTCAATGAATGCAAATCTAACAATGCAGCTAGTATGAGGTCCTATTCTATAGGGGGGTTAGCAAAGAAAATAATGAAATTAAAAGCAAATAACATGAAATCAAATAACTCAAAATTGAAATTCCTAAACGGACATAAACTACAGAACACAACACACTGCGAGTTAAACCTTTGAAGAAATAGGTAGGAAACCAATGAAAACAGGACCAGCGCTTCCTAGAATCCACTGATGCAATTGTTAGTGAGAATTTGTAAAAAATCAAATGATATTTCACTCTTCATCAAATCGCAAGGCCACAGAAAGTGCACTCATGCGAGACAAAAAGCTATGTAGACACAATCGGGTGATCTCTTCTCAAGCTCGTTACGTCAACGAAATTCATATATCTATAGCAAACACCAAAACTAAAAGATTGCACAACTAGAAACAATGCAATAAACTTTTGGCTCAATCAAAATCTCATGAATAAATCCACAAAACAATGACACATTCAGGCAAGAATAACTACACTCCACATGCTAGCACCAAAAGCATAATTTTATTGCATAATAGTGGCAGCCCTTTTTACATTTTACAATGGGGTATTTATAAGAAATCATCTCCTCAATTTGTGTTGAGAGTGAGAGATATCTTAATGCAATAAAATGCTTTTTAAAACATTAAAACAAACTAAATATATACAAACTAGTAATCTAACTGGTGCTTAGAGGGACTCCATCCATATTTTATTCATTAATTGGATGCATGAGCCCTTTACATGTCAAAAAAATGAAAGCATGAGAAAGAAAGTAGGAGGAAGCCATCAGTCGAAGTAGAAGTGCATGGAGACACCTAAAATAGAAGCTGGCCCTTCACTGGATGTGTGTTGGAGTTAACTTGCCATCAAAATGCATTTCCAATGCATGGAAAGTGCTATTTTTGAAACTGGCAATCAATTGTAGGTGCACCTCTGAATTGCGGAGCTTCATGAAAATGCGGAGCTGCAGAGCTACGGAGCTGCAGACCTCGACTGAGTCAAAAACCTCAAAAAATTTCTAAGTGTCAAAATTGAAATTATGGCATCTAGGTTTTGTTCATCTTCATCCTAAAGATATGTTTGGATATTTGCCCTTGAATTTCTCTATAATCTCAGTAATCTTAGCAGCATCGGGAAGATCCAAAGCCTCATACTTATCTTTAACCTTCTGTCTGTAGTTGTCCACCTCAATTCGAGTTTCTGCAAAATCCCCAAGTTTGGTATCCAACTCTAACAATGCTTCTTCTGTCCTGAAGGCTTGTCTGATGTCTTCATCATTGGATGCTTCCTCTAATGTCTTTCTGAAGTTTTCTACAACTACCTCAACTGATAAAAGCTTCTCTCATACTTCATCTTCAAAAATATCCAAGCATGCATCACTATATAACTTTTCTGCTTCCAAAATTCGCTCTCGAGCTTGGTCCTTGAGCCTATGTATCTCATCATGCAATGTTTCCATCACTTTATTTCCTCCTGCAATCTTTTCTATCCAATCATCTATCATGTCTAGCTCTTCGCCAGTATATACATCAATCAAAATGTGGCACCTTTATCCTTTTATGGCTTGTAGAATTTGCAAATCCTTGCTCCAAACCCGTACCTCATCCATAATGCTGAAGTCCTGCCTCAAAATTGCCACGATCTTATCAACATTGTCTTGTGTAGCATGCAATAATTTCAGACTTCCTGTAATTATAGTGATACCCCTATCCTCAAGGTTGTCTCGCCAATCCTGACAAGCTCTCAAAAATGGATTGAGCCATACACCTTCCCCTTCTTTAAGAATGGTAGTCAAAGTCTCCTCGGGGCATTCAGAATCAAGAGGACCAATAACTTCAGCTAGATATCCTTTCAAGATCTCAACTTGCCTTTGAAGTGCTCTGATTTCAATCTCATCATGCTCCATGTGGTTAAGAACCTCTTTGACTCCCATACTCATCATTTGTCGAGAAGTATCCCGTGTAGGTTTCCCTAACATGATATCCTTTACTTCATAGTCCTGAAGGCTAACAACTTCTTCATTCGTACCTTTCGGGGGATGAACCACTTGTGAAAATAGGTCCTGATTCTGAGTAGTAGTAATGAATGCAAATGGTGTTGCATCCTGTAATGGAGAGTCAGGCTTACTCAAAATCTTTGCAATGTCATAGATATCATCCTCTGAAGCAAGGAATTGATGCTTAGCACTTCTCATTATTTCCTTCTGAAACCATCTCGGGATATGTCTTTCTTCAACCTTAGCTCTAGATGATGAAGGGATGTGTTTAGCTACCTCCTTCCCTTTGTCATTTTTGCTTGGAGTTTCCTATCGTGAGGGTTCTTCTTCTATAGTCTCAGTTTCTATAGATCCCGTAGTTTGATCCT
The DNA here is from genome assembly GCA_028749045.1 of Cupressus sempervirens. NCBI lineage: Eukaryota > Viridiplantae > Streptophyta > Pinopsida > Cupressales > Cupressaceae > Cupressus > Cupressus sempervirens. The sequence continues at coordinate 717,328,154 of CM053789.1, forward strand.
CAACTTCCTCGGAAGGCTTTTGTATACATTCCATTACCTGTGCCTCTTTTGGTGGCTCATTAGTCCTTGGTTCTGGTTCTCCTTGTAATGATGATTCTTTCTAAACATGTTCCTCTAAACTCAGAGGTGGAGGTGTTACTGAAACCTTATCTACCATCATAGACTGAGGTGAAGATGGGGGTGTTGGATGAGGACCTTGTGTCTCAGGTGGCATCTGCATCCAATCTTGTTGTTGAAATTCACCTGTAGGAGTATCTCTAATCTTATCTCCAACCAATTCTGTACCTACTGGCATGAAATCAAAATCTGGAATGGAGAGAATATCATCACCTAGCTCTCTTTGCTCATTCACCCATCGTTGTACTTTGTCTTTTGACGAAGAGAGCTCTACTATTTCAGCTTGGGTGGGTGGTGGGGTATTTGTGACATTCTTCTTTCTTTCTAATTCTGTAGCTTTGGCAAGTCGGGTTCTCCCTTGTAGAGGCACTTGCTCTTCCTCCCCATCTGACTCTGTTTCATCCTTATCTAATTCTTCCTCGGGAATGGTTTTAGGAACAGATGGATTAGGCACTAATCTTTTATGAACTCTGCCTCTTGTTCATTCTAACCTTGACCCTCCTTTGCTTCTGTGGAACCATAGGAGAAGCAAGCTCTTGATGCATCGGAGGAATGGATGTCTCTGGAATCTCTCCCTCCTCTTGCTAGCTTGGCAAAATAGGAGGTAATGGAACATCAACCTGGATATGAGAAATCCCAGAGTCATGGGGGTCCTGGGGAGTAGATTCATGTTGCTGCAAAGGGGCCTGTTCTTCAACATGCTCTGTCTGGATCCTCTGAGGAGAGGCTCTCTTCCTCTTTTCTTTCTTCTTCTCTAGTGGATGGTAATATCCCACTGGACAATCAAGCTAGTAGACCGTTTCTGGCCTGATAGGAGACTGGAGCACAAAGATAGGAACTGTGACTTTCCTCCCCTTTACCTTTTCTGGGCGAGCATGTATATGGAATATCACTGTATTCGAAATTGGATCAAGTGGAAAGGGTTTCTTGATCCAATTCTTTTTCATTCTGATGACATGTCTTGCTCGATGATTAATATCATCTCCTTCCTCTCTATCAATTTCTGCATTCAGAATGGACCTCTCGCCAACTTTATCTGTATTGAATAAGGGATCTAGTAGCTCCTGTGAATCTTGTAGCCTTATCTCATCTGAGATGGTCAAATGGAGAGCCTTCTCTGCTAAATACAAAGTCATTCTACAATAGTCCCTGATATGGACATCATAGTCATTTGTGGAATTCATCCAATGATCTTCAATGGCATCCTCGTGGTAGAACTCTTTTCCTACCAAATTTTCCACTTTACCAACACTGTCAAAGAATGGTCAGGGAGAGTTATATTCCTCAAGAGGATAGTTCCCCCACTGCCACTCGAAAGTCAGGATATCCTGCTTTCTCTTTGCTTGGTATGCCCCTATTACAAAAGGCCAATCCCAACAAGGCCTTCACTATTTCTTGATCCTCTCATAGGCTGACTCAACCTGTCAAGAAATTTCCATCAAAACCAACTTGTCACTTGGGTACCTTGGGAGCTTCTTTGGATGGATAGATGCACCACCAACCCGAATGTATGTGAATGTCCGAAACTGGATAAAATATGCACCGAGAGTTGTGATCTGTGCCTTGGCCTCATCAGACAATCTCTTTCCATAGTCGCCTTCAATGAATCAAATGATGGCAAAGATAAAGGCATCATTCACAATCCTATACTCTTTGCTTTACGGTGAGAGCTTTTTCTTAACTAGCTGAGGATAAACTATATACGGCCATGCATTAGGATCCTACATACTACCCTTTTTGTACAACCCGAGATAGTCGGTGGCTCTTGCTGCAAGTAGATATATCACATAAGAAGTCATATAGAACTTCTTCTTGTCCTTTATTGTCCGCAACTGATCACACAAGTTCTCACTAAGTGTGGTAGCCCAATCCAGTGGCATCTTTGCATGTCTGATGGTTTCAATGAAGTTAACCATGAATGGAGCGAGATGACCTGCTACAGGCAATCCCATAACTCTGCTCAGGAGAATGATTGAATATCCAATGTCATCCCTCATATATCCTCGAGCCATATCTACTTTTCTGATTGTCTTTCCTCGAGATGGCTTCTTAATGAGGTATGAGGAATATATGATGTCCATGGCCTCTTGGTGATGATCCTTATGCCACCTCTCAGCTGCTTCATATGAAAGCCTGATAAACTGATCAGCTCTAGCTAAGTGAAAGACTCTCTCGATATTATCAAGTCGTAGATCCAAGACTACTTCCCCAATGACACTCTTGACCACCCTTTCCTCGGGAACAAAATGTCGGGATAAGGTCATAATCAATTCAGCTGACTGAACAGTCCCAGGATGTGATGCTGCATTTACCAATCCAGACCGTATTAAGGCGGATCTCAAAGAAGATCTTTCAGTTGGATTGTTACAAACCCTCAACAATTCTCCCAAGTCCGTGTGTCCAAGTTCTGTGTCTTTGATCTCACAGTGTTCATTGTGCAATCGTGACTTTGGGGTTATGCTTTGGAACTTGTATACAACTGGCTTTGCTATTGATCCGGAAGTGGACGCCATTTGATTATATTACCTGCACGTCACAAAAAAAAAAAAAAACAATTAATTACTAGATACATAAAACACATTAAAAAAATGATACTCAAAAACCAATTTTATTTTACTTATGATTTTTTAATCTTCTTCTTTTCTTTTTTTTTTGGATTTTCTTTTTCAAATATAAATTTTTTTTTAAAAAAGAAGAAAATGAGGGTGAAAAGGGCGCCTCGACGGAGTGCCATGCGTGTGTAGCCTCAAAGGCTTCGCAACGCCATGCACGCGCAGCCTCAAAGGCACGCGCAGCCTCAAAGGCACGCGCAGCCTTAAAGGCGCGCGCAGTGCTGCAGCGGCGCGGTGCGCGCATAGCCTTAAGGCAGGCGCGGCGGCGCGCGCAGCGTGAATGGAGAGAGAGAGAGAGAGGGGGGGGGGGGGGGGGGAGGGGATTTCTCCTCACCTTCCTCCCTTAGCCAAAAAACAAGGTAGTGGAAAAATGAAATGAGTAGGAGGAAGGAGGGGGTTTTATAACCCCCTCTCCTTGTTTGTTCTTACAAAGCGCGGGTGCCTCGGTATGCGCGTGCGAATTTATTTATTTTTAAAAATTTTTTTTTCCTGATTTAAACGAGAATTTCTCCTTCTTCCAATTTTCAAACTATGAGCCGGGGAGTCGAAAGAAGGTAGGGGGTCCCCATTCCTAGTGAGGAATAGGGCGTGTGTTGTGGATACCACAACAGGAAACTAGATTTTTTCTTTTGAAGAATGTGAGTGAGTTCGTCAATCTTCTTATGGAAACATTTATGCTCATCATGTCCTGGCTTTTTGCAATAAGCACATTTATCTCTCTTTATTCTAGATGTTTCCTCTCTTGAAGAGGACTTGGATTCAATATTATATTGTAAAGGAGAGTCATCATCTTTGTCATGTTGCTTAGGATTCTTGTATTTTTTCTTTTCCTTTCCTTTGGGAACCTTTCAAGAGGAGTCATTTGCAACCAACGCTTAATACTTGGAAGGCTTCAATTGACCCATGTGTGCTAACTTTGCTCGTTCCCTTGTGAGCTGAGCTAGAAATTCATCAAGAGAAGGCATTTTACATGCACTACCAAGAGCATTCATAGTAGCATAGAATGTGGAAACAAATATTGAATATTTAGGACATAGGTTGGAAAGAATAGATAATATCAGTTACTCATCATCTTTAGTAATGCCACAATTAGAAAGCTCCAATCTAATAGAATTAAACTTAGAGAACAAGTCTTGAATATTGTCAAAATCACATGTACTTAGACTTATAATCTCATTTTCCAATTTGAATTTTCTCATTCTATCAGGTTTACAAAAGATTCCTTCCAATGTTGTCGAAGCATCATGAGGATGTGTGCAAGATACAATATGATATAGAAAATCATAAGATATGGTGGATCTAAGAGAGCTAAGTGCTTTATCCCTTCTATCAAACCATTTCCTTCTTTCTACAACACCTATAGCTGGTTCTAGATCCTATCCAAGAATCATTCTAAGCAATCCAATACTCATCAACTAATTAGAAACTACTTGTTTCCATTCGTGATAATTATATGGAGTGAGTAGTGAAACTTTTGAAAAGTTCCTAATGAAATCAAATGATAAGTAAAATAAACTGATGACTCCTTCAAATTATTGATTTAATTAAGAAAATTGAAATCCAAGTATTCACCAAGTGCAAATATAACCAAAAAAGACCTATTTTTAAAAGTGATATGTCCACTCCAAATCACTAAAATCTAATTACAGATCTAGAAATTAGAGGAAAAATCATGCACTTTAAAAAAAAATTGCACCTGCAAATGTTACCAGATGTGCCCAAACAAAACCTAAAAAGTTGCAAAAAATGGGATTTGTGATTTTCAGAGCAAATCAAAGACAAAGGTCCGAAATCACTTGCACCATTGTGTGGCTTGCAAAATTCTACCCCAAAACAAAACAAAAAAATTGCTCAAAAAAAGGAGTTCGTATGAGGGAGATATCGTTGTTTGAAAATCGCCTCTGAAATTATTTTTTATAAATCTCCACTGTCACACCTTCAAAAATAAAATGGCTCTAAATTTGGTCTCACATGTTCAATTTGGATGAAACAAAATTTGATTTAGGGGTTTTTGAACCTCCTCTATATGATGCCAACCTTTGATTTGCACTAGAAAGCTCTTATTTTCACTTGCAATAGAAGGTCACAAAATACGACTCCCAAAATCTCCTCCAAATTGTGATGTCCAAATTGTCAATGTTGTATAAACAATGAGTCAAGCCAAGATTGCACTTCTTGAGAAGAGTTCTTCACACCATGAGAGCTCTGATACCATGTTAGAGTTTTAGGTGACTCTACAACACCCCTAGGATCAAATGAAAGACCGAGATAACTTCCACAAGAAAATGGCAAGACAATTGCATGAAAATGCAACAATGTTATTATTGATAATGGACTTGATTGAAATCTAATGAATTGATTTTTAAATGTACATAATAGGCCTCCTTATATAGGAGAGGTGATAAGAGATAATGATAAGGAGAAGATAAGCTATCACCCACACAAGGTGGAATCACATGTCCACCAAAGGTGGATCATCCTCCATTATGCAATGAAGTATGTGCAATGATGAGGATGATAATGTGCTAAATGCACTAAAGGTGAAATGAGATAACAACTATGACCACCTAGAGTGGAATTATCCTATGCCACATGTTTAATTGAGTTGCAAACTCCTAAGTGTCTTAATCACAAACTACTATATAATGCATTATCCTAAGGAAGCTTAAGTGTAATTAGTGAATATTTAATTACACCAACAATATTGGCATCACAAATGAATTATCCCATATCCATAAACAACATCTAATCTTCTGTAAGTCTCTCTCCTCTAAAGACCCAATAAATGGAGCCATTGTCATCATGAGTACACTCACTCTCCTCAATCGAATTCAATCAAAACTATTCATACCAAAGTAAGTATGCATAAATTTGTACTTATAGATTATATTATCTCTTGGTGATTGAGTAAAGATCAAATACAATTTTCCAAGGTTATAAAATTGCATATGTAGATGCAAATGTATGTATGCATGTATGTATGTATCTCTACATCACGTCGTCGTGCCCTGGTGATCTTTGTATATGTATAGATGTGTATATATACATGTGTACATACATACATAGACACACATATGTGTGTGTATGTATATATACACATACATGTACATAAAGAGAAGATTCTCTATATATACATACATAAATACATAATCACACACACACACACACATGTGTGTGTATGTGTGTGAATGTATGTATATATACACATAGATATACATAAAGAGAAGCTTTTCTAATCACCTATTGGGGGAAATATAAAGAGATAAATTTTTAGAAGGAAAAGAAAAGAACATTTACATAGGTACCTCTTCTCCCCTTGAAGAAAATTGCAAAGCACTACTACATTTGTGCCGCTATTGCAAATTGTCATCGCAATTTGGCTGCAAATGTTGTAGTGCAAAGGGTACAAAGATCACAAGGGCACAACATGACAATGAAATTTTAGAGCAAGGGCACATAGATCACAAGGGCATGGCAATGAAATGTAGAGATCAAAAGGGCATGACAATGAAATGCAACGATCACAAGGGCACAACAACAAAATTGTAGATCTCCACTTATCTCCACCAAGGGCACAACAACAAAATATAGAGATCACATCAATGAAATGCACCAATGACAAGGGCATGACAATGTTCAAAGCTCTCCACCCTCTTTCGCACGTAGCTCTCCATAATCAAAATAAATTGGGAATGATGTGCTTGATCCTTGATAGCTTTTATTTCAGCATTTCAACATTCAAGTTTTCAAGTTCCATCTTCATTATATAGTCCTTTCCACCATAAAAACCACTTTGTTACTTCATTAAAATCAGGACTTGAACAAAGTCAATGATACAAAACCTACTACCACTTTGGAAAAAATGTTGCCTCCAACATTGTATCCATATGATAAATGGGAATAACACATGCCTGAGCCACAACCCAATTAAACTAGTCTAGTTGTTGATTAGCTAGGTTGATTATAACTTCTTGTAGAACTATCATCAAATTAGGTATGATAAAATGAACAATCAACTATTCCCAACTAGCAAGATCAAATATAGTTCTCCAAGGTGATAAAATTGCATATGCAGATGCATCACTTGAATGTCACACATGAAGAACATTCCCAACCTTGAAACACTCTTATAATCAATGGAAAAGTAGATACAAATGCAATACATGAAAAATTGCACAACTTGTTATGTTTATATACATAAAGAGATATTTTCAAAGGTGCTTATTACATATTAGCCACAATAGAAAAATTGATCTAGCTACATATATACTCCAGAATCCAACTAATTAAACAATAAAACTCACTCAACTCGTGCTAAGTGACTTAGCTCAAGATCCTGCACAAAAAAAATGCAGACCAAGAAAAATGAGCAGAGTTAGAAAGAAATTTTAGAAAAACATATGATAGTAGATATTTTTAGAAAGAAACAAGCCATAACCTAGTTAAATTGGTCTAGTTGTTGATTAGTTAGGTCGATTACAAATTCTTGTAGAATTATGATCAGATTAGGTACAGTAAAATGAATAATCAATTGTTCCCAGCTACCAAGATTAAATACAATTTTCCAAGGTGATAAAATTGCATATGCAGATGTATGTATGTATGTATGTATGTGTATATGTATGTGTATATGTATGTATATATGTATGTACATATATATACATATGTATATGTATATGTATATGTATATATATATGTGTGTGTGTGTGTGTGTGTACATATATACATATACACATTTGTGTGTGTCTATGTATCTATGTATGTATATATAGAGAGATCGTGTGGATTGTGGAGATTAGTGGAGATCTAGGATTTCATTTTCATGCCCTTGTGATAGCTACATTTTGTTGTCATGTCCTTGTGGTCTCTGCATCTCGTTGTCATGCCCTTGTGATCTCTATATATATATATGTATGTATGTATGTATGTATTTACATATATATACATATGTATATGTATGTATATAAACATAGACATCTTGGCACAACAAAAATAAATAAAACTCACTCAACAGGTAGCATGGCCACAAATGCAATGGAAACGCCTATTGGTAAGTAGATTCCTCTTTTTCTGTCTCATTTTTCATGTGTTTATTTCACTTGAACTATTGTTTATTAGGGGAGAATTTTCTAATATAGGATTCATTTTATGCAAGACGTAATGAGGACATTCTTGGATCAAGCTTACATTTAATAAAAGGAATATGTGCTTCAAAACCAGCTTTTAAACATAACTATATAAGGAGTGAGTTAGGATGTATATAGGTTAACCTTACATTAACTATGAACTACAACACAAAGGTTGCACTACGGTATTACAGTATTGTAATTATAGAAAATTGCCTAATTCACTTGAGTGGGTGTATGATGGCAAATAATTTTATTAGGTGAGTAAAGCTCACCAATGGTTATAGGAATATAGCTATATCAAAACAATTAGAAACCATAACTACATATTCATTAGAGTGAGTAGTTCCAAGGGTCTTGATCTTGTGGATATGGGTATGTAGCCAACCTCGGAGGTGAAGTATGCCTCCAGTGTGCAAACACCTTGGACATAGTTATGTAGCACTTAACTATTTTAAGACATTATATGTTAACTCACCTGGCTCATTCCCTTGCAAAAGCCTCTGCCATAATGGCATTACCTCTAAACCATGCAAAGGATGTTGAAGTGGTTCCCAACCTTGAAACACTCTTATAAGCAATGACAAAGCAAATGCAAATACAATACATATATTACAATTATTTATGTATATATATGTATATGCATAGGTATATGTATATGTATATATACATAGAGAGATCTTGGCACAATAGAAAAATTGATCCAATTGCATACATATTACAGAATCCAAATAATAAAACATTCTTAAGTAGACATTTCTGAGCACTAGGTGTGTGAAGGCTCCATGCAAAAAGATGTAGAAGCAAAAAAGGTCATGAACATTTTTCGATGACATGTTTGCCAAGAGCATAAACAAGTTCCTCAAGATGACTTCCATTATTAAATTTCCATATACATTTTGCTTGTTATCATTCATTTCTTTATTAATTTTATTATAAGAATCCATCACATTTTGTATTAGGTGATGAAACCTATGGGTATGGTTATATGTTTAGAAAATGGGAGTATTATCATTTGGTGTTGTGGGTTATAAACGAAAATCTCTTTATTGTCTAACTATGGAACTAATTTTGAATTGGTGGGTATGTTGCATTTCATTTGTAGATTCAATAAAGCTTTTGGTAGTGTGGGTTGTAAATGGATTTCATGTGTATGATTTGCTAATGGAGGTGAGTTTCTTAATTGCAACTTTAATTGGTACATATGTGTGCTAGTTATGAAAGGATTAGAAGTTCCTGATGATCTAACAATGGAGATGAGTTTCATAAAAGTTGAAATGGTTCATATGTAAATTATAAATCTTTTGGCACAGTGAAGTAGATAGAGATTTCATTTTATGATTTGTTGTGTATGTTGTAAATTATCTTTTGAATTTTGTTTTTGTGGTCTCATTATGGGTCTGACTTTCATATATGTTGGATTGTTACTGGAAATCATCTTTAGACTTGAATATAGATCTTTTGGTATTGTTTATGTGGACTACTCTAGCAATAACCTTAATTAAAACTAGTCATCACCCTTAGTTTGCATCCTACAAGGGAATATTTCTTGTATTCTACCATGAGATTCTCCCTTTTTCAACCGACCAGAAAGTGGATAGAAATGCACAAAAACTGATAAAAATAAATCATGTGCTCTATAAATGAAGAGTATTCAATTAGAGGATTATATCTATCCACTAATGGCAGATGATTAAACTTCGTTACTTCAAGCTTTCATTTCAACATTTCAGCATTCAAGTTTTCAAGTGTTCTCTTCATTATGTGTTTGGTTTATCATTGATTTCCTTCAGTTTGATTACATTGCATCTCAACTAGCTACTCCAATGATGCAATCACCCATCTATCTCCAGATTGTGCAAGCACTTGCTGTTTTACAGAATCTGTTGCCACTTTGGTCTACTTGTTGATCGATTGGGTTGATTACAAATTCTTGTAGAACTATCATCAACATCAGGTGGAGCTAAAAAAACCCAAAAAGTTTGCATTTTTGTTAGAGGTTTGCATAGACCTATTAAATAAATGTAAATGTGTTGGATTTTTTCAGCTCCTTCTATTGTCCATGCACATAGAACGTAGTTGCATGTACAGTCTCTATTTGAAGTGGCAAAATCTTATTTTTGATGTGACAAAAAAATGACGTGCACCAGAAGATGGGAAAATGATGTCACTTTTGCAGTCTGGAACTTTTTTGTACTTTAAAGATTGATCCTTAAGTATTTTAGATATTAATGGTGAATCTAGATGTTAGGGGAGGGAGTGGGGCCAAATGAGCTTCCACCTTCACCTAGTTGGCCCTGATTAGTAGAGAATATTAAACTATTCTTGAAACCAAGTGTAGCTCAATATAAACCTATGATTTTATGACAACTAACTATGTGAATCTATTGTGAGCTATGAGAGCATCATAGCTATTCAATGTTTGTCACGATTTTTTTAAATTAATATAGCATGCTATTGCAATTGAGACAACCACTTTCAATGGCTAGTCGTCAATTGCACAACATTCTTCCCACATGCCTGTCACTATTGGGATGGACATTTCTGATGGCTTACCATGGGTTCCATAGCATTTCTATCACAAAAACATTGCCACTGTGATGGTGTCTTCAACAACTTTTCATCACAATTGGGACAATGAAAATGAACTCTTTGCTAGTGACTTGGCCCAATTTATGATAATTGTGTCTATCGCAATTGTGACAATCGCCCTTGCCATTGCAAATTGTGATGGTAAAAGTCTGATGCCCATTTGACGAGATCCAATTGCTCTTTCTATCAGTTGGGTGATGTGCACTTGTCACAATTGCAATGGCTTTCCATCGCAATTTTGTTCCAAATGTAGTAGTGGGTGTTGTAAATTCTTGAGCACTCTTGACAAGCCACTCGCTTATTCTATCTTTGACAAGTGGTCATTCTTGACCATACAAAATCTAAATCTAAAAATCTTTATTTCATCCTATTAGACTAAGACATATCCTTACATGTTGGTTGCAACTAGGTTCCAAGTTGGTCAAGGAAGTCGTCCTTCATTCACCTTTGAACAATTGGTAACTCCAACTAGACATCCTCGTAGACAACCTTGTGAGGAGGATCTTGTCTCTAATAAGATGGAAGAGGCCAAAACTTGGAATAATCCACACTACAGCTTTGAGAATCATTTTGGTACTCCCTTTGATGCACCTAAGGCTAAAGACAACATGTCACTCACCATGCATCCTAAAGAGAGGAAACGCCACCTAGAAGAACAAGCACACCTAGAAAAAGAAAGACTACAAGAGGCTATATGCATGGCCACTAGAGAGAGATCTTATCATCAAGCTAAGGCTAATGCTCATGCACATAACACTAAAAATAGGCATGCACATCATTACTATAGAAATCCTTTTGATAACAATCCTCTTGGTGGCAATGATGGAAACAACATACCACCTAGATCTCCTAGAATAAACACGGAAGCATGTCCATCACCACCTAGACACTCACAATTACATCATGAAATTGAGGTCAATAATGAAATCACTAGTGAAGATCTTATGAGATTTCACCAAGATGAGGTTTCCCAAAGGATGATGCTAAAAGCCTTAGAATAAAATGGTGACCAATATTTTCAATATATGACAGCTAAGGGATGGAAACTCCCTCATGAATTTGATGTACAAAGAATCATCCAAAAACAAGAACCTACTAAGGTTGAAATTGTGAGAAATGTGAGAGCTCAAAAACCAACTTGCACAACAGCAAGTCTCCAAAGATCAACCTAAGACTTCTTTTGTAGAATCTATATGTGCTCTTCCATTTGATATAAGTCTATACATGATCCCATTTCCTAGGGATATAGAGGTTCCTAAATATGACAAATAAGATGGAAATGGAAATCATTGTGATCACGTAAGATACTTGTATGCTCCTAGTATGGATTTTACATACACAGACACTTATCTCATGAGGTTGTTTCCTAGGAGCTTGAGGGGCCAAGCTATGGAATGGTTCACAAAATTGTCACCTACCCTCAATTCATTTGACGAGCTTGTACAATGATTCATTCAACAATATTCAACATACTATCATTGTGCTAGACTTGTGCAACAATACACAAAAACAAGGTGAGAATTCTGCTACATACCTCTGATGTTGGAGATCTTTACACTCAAGGTACCCTTGGTAGATTCTTGAAACTAAGAAGATTGACATATTTGTCCACACGCTTATACATGAACTATACTTTGACCTTAGAAAACAATTGTTCACATCCTTCAATGACATGATTGAAAGTGTTTACAATATTGAGGATTTTGTCATTAAGAAGGGTGACATTGTGCTAAACAAAGACAAAAAAGACAATGGAAATGACAAGGACAAGAATAAACCATGGAACAAGAACAAGTATGTTGTCAATGATGGAGTACTAGATGCTCCTAAAACTAAGGAATCAACCTTCAATCTCTCGAATGCTATCTATGCTACCAAACAGCAAGAGACTTCAAAGTCTCAAACCTTTGACAAAACCAAAGGTCTTCTAAACCAAAGTGTTTCTATACACCAATAGTAGAATCTTATGAGATGGTCATAAAGACCTTGCTTGCAAACAATCTAACAATGCTACCAAACAACTCTTGACCCTATGACCCACTTTTTTAGCCTACTTGGTGGAGGGATGACTGCTTTTTCGATTATTATAGTAGTAAGGGGCATAACACCAACAATTGTTTCAAGCTCAAGGATGTTATTCAAGACCTCATTGATGGATGCAAGGATGTAATGGATGGCTTATTTAAAAATTCTAATCATAAAGCCTTCAAAAAATAGTTACCTGATTATGAAAAAGGGGAATCATCTCATGCTAATAATAAAAATCATGATGCAAAGGTCAATTACACTTACACTTATGCAGACAATGTCTTGCTAGAACCTGTTGAGCATGTTTGCATGATGGGTCCTAAATTTGACAAGAAACCCAACTATGACAATGATAATAAAAAACCTAAGGTAGTCTTAAGAAGTCAGAATGCTCAACAAAACCATAGAGACACTAGGCCTAGAGTAAATCTTAAGGTGGCGGAACCATCCTCTTCACATGGTGAGACACTTAATGTTGTCACTAGGGAAAATCTAAGGTTGTCCTCAAAGTAGAAAATGACCCTGAGAACACCTCCTCATCCAAATAGGTAGCTACTCCAACCATATCCATTTATGATCTTGTTAGTTAGTTGAAACAAACCCCTGAGCAAATCTTCATCTTTGAGTTGTTAGAATTATCTCCTTTGCACAAGGAGATTCTTGAAAAATCTTTACGCACTACCAACATTCCTACGAATATTGATGTCAAGTGATTCCAAGCTATGGTCAACCATATTTCCTCACTTCACTATCTCACATTCTATGAATAAGATGACAAGGCCCTTAGTCATCCCCACATTCTATCCCTCTACATCGAAGCCCAAATCTTTTGTACTCGCATTTGTCGATTCCTAGTAGACAATGGTGTTGGGTTAAGTATTATCTCCTTTAATGTCATCCAACATCTTGGCATGTCTAAATTTTCTATTGATCCTCGATGGAAGATCACCATAAAGGAATATGATGAAGTTGAATAGTCTTCCAAAGGCCTAATTGTGCTGCCTATCTGTGTGGGTCTCATAGAAAAAGATGTGGTCTTTCAATTCTTAGACATCCCACTCACATATAATATGTTTCTAGGAATACTATGGATCCATGATATGCAAGTTGTGCCATCAACATACCATCAGTGTATAAAGTTCCCATTCAATGGTGTCAAGATCATTATTCTAGGGGATGATTCAATGTCTATCAATATGCTCATTGATTTTGAAATGTTAGTTCCTCATAATCACTCTTCTTGTGAGCTCAAACCATCCCTCAGGGCATGTGAATAGAAACTTAAAATGATGAGCCTTGGCAAGGGAGAATACACTCTATATTCTATTGTTTCCTTGTCGGCTTCCCCAAAATCTTATGGGAAAACCCTTGAGAGAATAAATCCCTCAACTTCTACCATGACCATCTTTAGGACCTTTGTTCAGTCTTTTATTCCTTTAGAAGCAAAAAAATAAGATCAAGCTATAAGAGACTAGATTTATAGGGAAGAATAATATGTTGAGGAGGTTACTCTCATTTCTCCCAAGTGTTATGGAAAAGCTTATAAACTCTTGAAAAACATGGGTTACCATGACCAAGGATCCCTAACGGGTGACAAAAAGGCTCTCGTAGAACACCTAAGTCATACTTAGGGACCAACAAAATATAGATACTACCAACTTAGGCTTTGAGGTAGAGGACGGATTACCAAGGTTTGATAGAAGGGCTCCCATGACTAGTGAATCAGAGGATGATGATCCACACCTTATTACGTCTGCTACTTTAGAAGAAGACTTTATATCTCCTCATTTCCTCCTTTGGGGAGAAGAACTAATGATCACAAATAATGATGTTGAAGCTTCTAAATCTAGGCAACATGACTATAATGAATCTAGCCATAAAGATCCTAACAAAGGAAGGATAAGTGAAAACATTGCTCAACTGCTAGCTCAAAATCAGAGCATAGATTCTGGTGGATATGAATGGGAATATCTTTCAGTCACTCTTTGTGAATTAGGGGTGGATGTCATACATACCTATGTCACCTAATCAAATGTAGTCAATGATTCAAGTCTAGGGTCTGACAATTTTGGCTCACAATTTTCTCTAGTGGATCATGTTGATCCCTCTAGATCTCTTCCTAATTTGGATCCCTTTAAAGAGTTCTTTATAGGCTTGACTTCTTGTGTCACAAGAGATAATTCCTTCCACATCAACAATCTCAAAGCTTCCACTTCCCTCTCATTAATACACCTCGATCACATAGACTAGTCTGTTAAACATCAAAGACCAGAGCTACCATCTTTTCAAAATGAATATGTGATTTCCTACTACCTAAATATCATCGAACCCATGATATCTTCCACTAGTGAACCAATGATTAACATGACAAAAACAAATATCAAGCACCTTAGTCAAAAAATCAAGAGAGAAATGAAAAGTAAGTGTTCAAATGATGAAAACCACCTTGTAGCAGTGTCTAAACCCCAAAATAGTAAAAATAAAGATGCATCCAAGGGTAAAACCTCTTCGAGGCACTTGAGGATGATGTGCTTGGTAGTCTTTTGAGCTATTTTTGGGACATATCTTCAATTCTCATTGAACCTACATAGCCTATCAATCTTGGTATATAAGAGTCTCCTAAGATTATTCATGTTGTTCAATCATTATTAACTAAGAAAAAGAAGAAATTCACTAAATTTTTCCAAGAAAAGAAGATCAAATTTATATGGTCTTATTTAGATATGCCTAGATTAGACACTGATCTTATCATGGGTCACTTATCTATTTCTCCTGGTGTCAAACCCATCAAGAAAAAATTGAGAAAAATGCACCCTTATGTAACATTGCTAGTAAAAGTTGAGCTCAAAAGACTATTAAGTACAAACTTCATCCGAGCTATTGACTATGTTAAATGGATCTCAAACATTGTACCTATCACAAAACATGATAAGTCCATTCATGTATGCACAAATTTCAGAGATCTGAACAAGACATGCCCTAAGGATGGTTTTCCACTTCCTAACATAGACATGATAGTGGACATGACTACGGGTTATGAAATGTACTCCTTAATGGATGGCTTTTATGGATATAATCAAATTAAAAATTGCCATGGGATCAAGATAAAATGTCTTTCACATGTGCATGGTACTTTCTATTGGAATGTCATGCCCTTTGGGTTAAAGAATGTAAGATCCACTTACTAAAGATCCATGACTACTATCTTCCACAACATGATGCATAAGAATATGGAATATTATGTTGATGACACATTAGCTAAATCCAAGAAAATATATATGCATCTTAATGACTTGAGTTTGACATTGGACCACATGGAACAATTTCAACTTAGGTTAAATCCCAAGAAGTGCACTTTTGGTGTCACCTTATGAAAGTCTATAGGCTACATCATATATACAAAAAGGCAACGTAGTTGAACATCGGTCAACTAAGAAGTCTTTAAGGATGTCTTCAATCTATTAGGAGGTTTATATCACAGTTAGTTGATAGAGCACAATCATTCAACAAAAACTTGCACAAAGATTCCACATGTATTTGGAATGAAGAATGTCAGAAGAGCTTAGATCAAATAAAAGAATACTTGGCCAAACCTCCAATATTGATGCCACCTATACCAAGGAAACCTTTGATTTTATACATATCAGCTATAGATTCTTCCTTAGGAGCATTACTGGCAAAAAGTGATGAGAATGGAAAGAAACATGCTATATACTACATTAGTCACACTTTGGTGGATTATGAAGTCAATTACAGCAACATTGAGAAATATTTCCTTGAAATGGTATTTTCATCCCAAAAACTTAGACACTACATGCTTGCCCACATAGTGCATCTTATTGCAAAAATTGATCATCTCAAGTATCTACTAAGTAAAGTTGAACTTACTAGATGACTTGCTAAATGGATGATGATTCTCTTAGAATTTGACGTGTAGTATGTTGAATGTAAAGCCATTAAGGGACAAGCTATATCTGATCAACTCGCTAAGTTTCCATTACAAGACCACACTCCAATGCAAATTGATTTTCTTGATGCTTCTATTATGTATGTCACTAAGAGGACATGGAAGATGCTCTTTTATGGCTCATACACCTAGAATGGAGCTGGTGTGGGGATCTTGTTTGTCACAACTCATGGTTATACAATTCTGAAGTCTTACAAACTCTTGTTTCCATGCACCAACAATATAGAAAAGTATGATTCTTTGACCAATGAGATTAAAATGGCTCTAGAATGGAGGATTACATAACTACACATCTATGGGAAGTCTTATCTTATCATTAATCAAGTAAATAATGTTTATCAAACTAAAGATGACATGGCAACCTAATTCATGCTCTTGGGTGAGAGATTATCCCCTCTGTCACGTATTGGCCTTTTCAACAATGGGCCTTTGATTTGATGGGTAAAATTCATCCAAGCTCATCCAATGGACACAAGTTCATCATTACAATAATTGAGTATTTCATGAAATGGGTTGAAGTTATTCCTTTATCTACTGCTCTAGGAAAATAAGTTGCCTTGTTCATACTTAACCATATCATTTGTCACTGTGTTATCCATTCCTCTATTGTCACTGATAATGGAGGACAGTTCAAGAATAAGAACCTCGAGCAACTCTACAAGAAATTCAAGATAAAACAACATTGGTCCTCTATATATTACCCTCAAGGGAATGGCCAAGTTGAGGCCTCTAACAAAACACTTCTAAAGATCCTGCATAGAACAGTCCACAAATCAGGTAAAGATTGGCATTTGCAAATCAATCCAGCATTATGGGCTTATAAGACCACTATACGTACTCCTACAGGGGCTAAACCTTTTTCACTAGTATATGGTTCTAAAGTTGTCCTACCTCTAGAAATTGAGACTCCCTCCTTGTGAGTCTCTCTACATGGATTAATCACTAATGAAGACCATAGAGCTATGAGGATACATGAGTTAGAAACCCTAGATGAGGGTCACAAAGCTCCTTTTGATCACATGAGGGCTTATCAAAAAAGGATATTTACTAGCTATAGCAAAAAGCTCAATTCTTAGGAGTTCCAAGTGGGTGAGCTCGTTCTTTGAGAGAATGCCAAGAATTAATAGAACAAGGAACATAAGGGAAAATTTGAGTCTAATTGATTGGGTCCTTACATCATCACAACAACATATGGCTCTGGTGCCTATCAACTTTCTACTCATGAGGGGGAACAATTTGAGCCCATTAACATCCTACATCTAAAGAAATTATATGCTTAAGGCTCTCATGACTCAATTATTTGTACGTACCTTATGATCCTAAAAAATCCTAAAAATCAAATATGATGCTGAAAAAATCCTAATAAGTAGAAAAAGTCCTTAAATTTTGATCATCTTAGTGAAAACCTAGCAATAGGCACTTTAGTGCATCACCCAAAAAAAAATCTCGAAAAAAAACAAAAAGTGCCAAAAAAAAATTCCCAATGGTGAAAACCTAGAAATAGACACTACTTGAGACACTTACACCTATATTGTCTATCAGTCTTGCTTTGCACTTATTTGCTCCATTTTTTGTTTTTCCTTGCCTAGCTTGGAATTGACTGTCGCATATAGGTCTAGGGGGCATAATCTATTTTGCTTATCATGGTCTCCTTGTGCATTGGTGTTTCTTTAGCAACTTGTCTAACAATGTTTCTCAACACTTTCCCTCTTGACATCGATGTTTCTTAACACTTCTCAAATATCTTACCTATAGTTTAGGATGCTATGATATTTCTCACTATCAGATGTGAGTCCTAAAGAAATGGCCATGTGACTTACACATACACACTTAAACATTAAAGTTGTTGAGACATGATGAACTTTATCTTCTTTATGTGTCGTCTATAACATTTTCTTTGCTAAATGTTCCCTCCCTAATAAGTCTTTCAAGGATGTCATGGACTAGAAGAATGAGGGAATGGAGCATGTTTTACTTATTTTCTACTTGTGGGTATACTTTGTTGGTCTAAGGTTTTGAGAGCCTTTGTGCTTGTCCTACTTGACACTTTAGGCCTACAATGTACCATCCTTGTATTTTTTCGCAAGACTACACTCAGGGGTTATCCTGGTACTTATGCCTTGATACAAGTGTAATCTTGCTCTACTAAACTTAGGGGATCTAACTGCATTAGTCATCTTTACCTACATGTCTTTAATGCTTAGATTGGATTCCCACATACCTATCTGACATAGATCATATTCATATCCTCATAGTTATACTAGTGAGCATTTTATGATCCTTGATGTCCCTAATAATGCTCAATGATGAAATTAGAGTGTAAATGTTTTTCATCCCTTGAAAGTAAACCATTTTGCATACTAGCTTTCATTATAGGCTCATTCTAGCTTAGTCTTTCATTTTGCATATGGAGAGAGCTCTCTCTTAATCTTTCACGAACATGTCAGCTAACTGCCTTCACACCTTCTAACTCTTTCTCTCGATCATGTCTTTCATTACTTTTCAATCACAGTCACTTTCTTGCTTCTTCTATACATGTCATAACAAGGGATTAATCTAATCATCATATCTAATCTATCCAAGTATCACATTTTCAAAACATGAGTCTACATCACAAACATGAGAGCTAAAACATCTATGAGAGAGATCCATGAGCATATAAACATGAACACAAAATTGAGCATACATAAACATGAGCAAAATATCACATAGAAATATAAACATAAAGTGCTAAAACATTCATGTAAAACATCAATCACACGAGCATAAAACTAAGACAAGTACACAATGAAGATTGATCAAATCTAGTATCTCACATATATATATATGTATATCAAATGAATCATAGTACATGTGCCATATGAGATCCAAAATAAAATACATATGATACACCAAACAGTGTCGCAAGGACATCAACCTAGACCTAAGACTGACTCCCACCTCCTAGGATGGAGGTGGTCATGGTGGCGGAGCTTGTCTCCTATCTAGCAGTTGTATCGCGCCCTTTAATTGCCCTGCTCACTCTAAGTAATCAAGGAGTCCCTATCCTGGTAGTACCACATGCCTGTATGTAGCATAGCAATAAGTTTTTTGTGCTCCATGGTGCTTCACCTCACACCTCACTCCATCCTACTCCCTACAAAGCTCCTCGTTGTGTGCTTGCTCATCAATGAGTTGTTGATCCCACATGGCTATGGTGATATGTGTTTCCTCCACCTCTACCTCTAGTGCTCAGATCTGCACATCCCTAGGATCCTCTCCATCTCCTCCTATAGGCTACTCCTACTGTGGCTCTTCCCTCACCACTCTCATGTGCCTCAGCGGTCACTCTGCCTCCTCGAGATCCTCCTCCTCCTCCCTCTTGGATGAGGCCCACATCCATCTCCCCATATTCCTTTGGGAACTACTCCTTACCTTCATCCATCTCCCACTTCTGCCTCTATCATCTTTTCCATCACCTCCTTGTCCATCTACTTGAAGAAGTGCATTTGAGCATGTAAATCATGGGAATCGATGACTCTGCATCTCATATAGATACATCAGATCTACACCTGCATCTTCCAAATTAGGCTGATAGTCCCAAGGCTCTAAATTCAACGTCATTATATCTCTAAGCATTGTCTAATAGTCTACCATAGGAAACCAACCCTGATCCTCCTCCTCCTTAGAAGCAGTCGTATGTGGTGGTCTCAGTAAATATCACCTGCCTCTGACCAAATTGCCTCCACACTTGGTTGATAGCAAAGTGCTCTACTATATCAGAGTACCTCTCGACAAGTGGCCTACTATAACACATGTACTCCAACTCCTAGGTGTCTACCCAACTCTCACACTAATATATAGTCTCCAGACAAAGGATGTCAACTCATCAAACTATCTCTTATAATATGTCACATCCCCATTGTGCATCCGGCAGATGAACCCTGTGTATCTATATATGAATGGATGAATATGCTCTTGTGGCTACACCTGGGGTCATATCACTGCTGTATGCTCCCAAGCTCAAATATGGGCTAGAACTACACCACATGCCCAGGTCCTACCCTCTCAATATGCTATCTCATACAACTCATAGTACATGTCTACAAGAATGGTTGGTCCCCATGCCATCCATCTCGATCATCCCACTAGTTCTACAACCAATCTACCCTAACCTAAATGGAAGCCCTTTTGGCTCCTATCTATGACAAGGGCCTAGGCAACTAGTGAGAAAATGAGGCAGGGTAAGGGATATTGATCCTCATACTTTTTTATCAACCTTTCCCAGCTAAGGTAACGATCTAGGATGGTCACATCCTTAAATGATTATTGTATTGCTAATCTCCCCTCTGTTAGGATCTGATCATAGTAGATATGTGACATGCAAAAGCTCATATCAACACACCTCATATGGAAATTATAAACCTCAATGAACAAATCTTAAGACATATCTATCATACTCACAAGGTCTCCATGACATGGCACATGTAGGTTACAATACACATCCTTGAGGGTGATCATAGCCTCACAAGTGGGAAAATAGAAATTATTATGCTCACTATGCCACCTCTTGGCTAACACTATCAACAATCCATGGTTTGCTCGAATATAGGGCATGCGTAACAACCAACTGAAACCCATGCTCTCTACTGTTGCCTTTCCATCTCATCTAGGGGGCAAACGACACATAACCCCCACCTTAGGGGCTCTGATAAGTAGTGCTAGAAAAACTATCTACATAACCAAAATGAGCAATAATAAAACATCAGTATCAAACATAGTGGATCAAGTGACATCATAAATAGATAAACACAGAAGAAAACAACAAACACATGCTCAATTCTGACTCTAAACATTACAAAATGCTTAATAAATAGTTGTGCAATACTTCTTTTAATATTTGTGTGATATATTTTGCTAATAAAGTATCGTGTGATACTTTTTCTAATACTTGTGCAACACATTTCAGTAGTGTGATAGTTTGCACATCGTCATGCAAGATTTGGGTGCATCTGATACAATATATCTTATAAGAGCCATGTGATACTTTTTGGTCATAAGAAGTATTATGTGATACTTCTCAAATTAGGCGTGTGATAATTTTTAAGTATCACAGAATATTTTGTCCAAAAACATTAAAACATGTCAAAAAGTGCATTAAATAACAAAAAAAGCACAAAATTTTGAGTACATACCAGGGCCTCATAGTTTTTAGGTTGGTTGTGCAACTGACTACTCTCAAAATGATGTATGTGAGTCATAATGCTTGTTGAAGCCATTGTTCTCTCTCAGATCACTCAAAAGCTCTCAAATTCACAAAAGACAAAATGAATTGAAAATGACACTTGGACCCTTTATATAGTCCTTCGACCTAATTTTGACCCGTTTTCAAACTACTCAAAATTCTGCAAAAATTGCATCCCTAGCTAATTTTGACATTCCAGATCCATTTCTAGGATCAAAATCAAAATCTGAGATCATCTTACTGGTCAAAATCACATTTTTCTATCTCCTTCTATGTAGGTAGGTGACCCTTTGAGATCTAATCTTTGAATCTTCACTGGGGCATCTTCATTTCTTCATGTCCTCATCACTTCTATGCTTTGTACCTACTTTAGTTCACTCCAATACACCTAATATCATATTTCTACTTTATTTGACCTAATTTTCATACTTTATCCTTCTTGGTCAACTCTAGTCAAATTGGGGCATTCTATCACTTCCTTGTGGTCACTCTTTGGTTTTAATCAGATATCTGTGATCATGGACATTGCTCTATCTTGATTTGATCATATCTTGTTCATTTTTGCATTCTCATTACCTCATTTAGATTTTGATCCTGAGGGGGCAGGAATATTCTATCATGACTTGCTTGTTATAGCTATCTATTCCTTAGGAGCATATGCTTGACCTTTCCATTTGCTCTCAATCTATCTACTTTGATTGATGTTAGTACTCTTCTTGAATTATAATATAATCTCTCTCTCCTAGTGTTCAATACTATTGCTACCATGTTGTACATTCAGGACTTGCTATCTCGCTCTGCATTTCCTTCTTCAGAGTCATATCTATCTATTACTCCCTACTTGGCTTCTTTATTCTCTGATGTAATGTGTTCCCAGATCGATCACACATTAGTCAAAGAGGGGAAAAGACTATTAACCCCCTTCTCAACATTTTGGCTAAATTATTTAATCATTTATCTAAGTTGAATTGCTAAAAATCAATTTATTTGATTTTAACCTATGGTTTGACTATAATATCCTAAGTCCACATTTTATTACAAAAACATGTCCCCTTTCAATAAATAAAATAAATCATTCTTCTAACCCACTCAATGTGCACACATAAAGTCTTTTTCCTATTTACAAATTAAAGGAAATGACTTTGTCTCACATGAAAAGTCAACTCTTTCTCATTGGTTGACATGATCTTGCACATGGATAATGCTAAAAGTCAACTCCCACCCTTGATCATCCACTTCTTGATCTTGATCTCAATCATTTGTATACTTTTAAAAGGGAGAGCTCTCTCCTTCTCTGAGGATCCCATTTTTTGAGCTAATGTTATGCTACAAGTTTACTTATAGGTTTTCTTGGAGCATTTGTGGAGAATTTCTATCTTCTTGTCTCATTCTTGCATCTTCATTCTAGTTTAGATTCATTTTCAATAGCTCACTTTCCTTTTACAATAGCTTAGATAACCTAGTTTAATTAGAATGGCTTGCTAATACTCTCATTTTCTTTGCTTAGTTGCATTGTGCATTTCATCTTAGGATAGTTCATCTATGCATTGCATACTCAAGAGTTCCTTAACACTGGAACTCTATGCTTATGCACACACCTCTGCACTCCATGACTAGGGAGCTCTAAGCCACCATTCAAGCTTTCCAATCTATGAAATACCTTAGATAGAAGGGTTTAGAGGAGTGCACTTTCTTAGAGTACAAAGAATATAAGTGAGATTTTTATTTCATATTGCATATATTTTACATGCAAAATACTCTATGAAAATCCACTTTCAATAAATTCTAAGTCCCAACATCATTAAAAGTGTGCTTTTTAAATGTGATTGCATGCGTAATTGTGTTTAAAATTCATTTTTAATAATTAAATGCATGTGTTTTTAAATCACTAGTTAAAGTGGGTTTTTGAAACTCATTTATATGTAAATGTAAAATCAAGATTAGTTATTTATTCATTTTTAAGTCAAAGTGGTGATTTTGGACCCAAATACATATGTTTTTAATTAAAAATATGTTTCCTTTAATTTTAAGTCATAAGTGAGGATTTTTGAGTCAACTGCATATGTTTTATAAAACATGTAAATGCCATTGAAATGTGTTTGGACTTGTAAATTCCAGTTGGAGAAAAAAGTGGAAATTTTATATCATATTACATATATTTTCCAATAAACATATGCTTCCTAAAAACATGTTTTCATTGGCAATTGAAATGTTCAATTAAGAGAAGTGATTTTTGGTGGATATGCATGTATTTTATAACATGTGTTTTCTCCCAAAAGTTGCATTTTCTTCTATCTAGGGCAAAGTGGCAATTTTTTATGGAAGAACACATTGTTTTTTATGTGCATTTCATGCAAGAAATCTCATTTCTCAATTTCAATGTGGATTTGGAGGGTCATTGTGCATCATTTTTATATGCAAACACTATCTAAATGTGTCTCCAAGTATTGGCAACCCTTGGACACATGTTTCCACTCAAAAAAGTCACATTTTGAGCTCAAATAGAACTTATTTCTAGGCATTTTTCAAAAGTGGCAATTTTTGGAGTGATTATTTGTCATATGTTACATGTTTTTGGTCAAAAACAACCCATCTAGGGCACATTTTCTACCAAAAATGTTGTATTTCTTGGTGGATTTTTGTCTCCAATATTTCCAAAGAGTTCCTTGGGGTATGTATTTTATTTTCAGCTTGCTCTTCATCATTTCCAAGTTAAAATGATGCCCTAGATGTCATTTTTGAATGCATTTGCAGGTGGCTTTGATTTGGCCAAAGTTTGCTCCATTTTTGGGGCATTGTATCTCTTCAACTATTTGCACATGTCCAAATTCGAACCATTTTGTTTGGATTTCAAATTCTATTTAAATCTTTGGCTTTGGACAAATCTTAAATCTTAAATCTCTTGGATTTATTTTAGATTTACTCAAGCTTTGGATAAAGACTTATTTTTCTCATTCTTGGTGGAGTTGAGGTAAATTTCCTTGGTTATTTTCATTAAGAAATTTGTATGTATTTGCTTTGTTTGTTCTTGCAAATCTTTCTCATTTTCATTTTCACATTTGCATCTTTTTCTATGTGCATGAAGTTGCTCCTTCTATCTTTTGTCTTCTTCTCCAAGTTGCATGTGCAAGGTTCCATTTACTTGGATATGTAGTCAGGTGTGAAATCTTGTTCTAAAAAAATGAAAGATCATCATTTTCCTCATATGTGAATGGAAGATAAAACCCCACCACCATGCCCTGTGGTTGAAATTTCTTTGACATGCTTGTTAAATAGAGTATCACTTTTCGCACTTATTAAAACATGCTATGTCCAATGTGTTACTCATTTTTTCTTCTCATTCACTTAACTCCAAGCTTGCTAGTCGTATGGGAAATGGACCCTAAAAAACTAGTTTTTGGTTTTTCTAATCACTTTTTATCCATTTTGAGCTTGACCTATTTGTTCACTTGCTATCCTCAATAATTTCATCTGTTCTCTCTATCCATACCTTGCCTAAAATTCATGTTTTTACATCAAAATCTTTCCATTTTGAGCTTGACCCATTTGTTCATTTGCTATACTCAATAATTTCATCCATTCTCTCTATCCATAACTTGCCTAAAATTCATGTTTTTACATCAAAATATTTCCACAGACCCTTCATATGATGATGTTCATACACTATGGAACTTTCATGTGATAGTTACATAGGCACACCATTCAACAATGTCAAGAGAAGTTACACCAGCAAAAGGGAAAGAAACTACTACTTGATTGAATGACATTCTCAAGTCACTCAATCATCAACTCAAGTTGTTGGATGAGAATCTTGGTGCCTGGAACAACATGATGGAGATTGATTTGGACATCTTATGGGAGTACAAAGTCATCATGTTTGTTGAAATGTACCATGATTATGCACATATGATGACCAACAAAGAGCAATTTTTACAATGACTTGTAAAAGATGCAAAGGTAGCAACAACCAAGATAATTAACCAAGAAGGAATGAGTAGAGAGGAATTTAGAGGGCTATCATGCAAAATCATCACTAAAGATAATAGACTCAAGAATTAAGAAGATATTCTCACAAAGTTCGCTGAGGCCATCCAGTTACAACTTGAAGTGGATGACTTCAACATTAGTGTGTTGGATACATTGGGAAGTTGGAAGTATTCATTAAACAATATGCAAAATGTAAGGAAACTTGAAACAAAGAATATATCCATTTCCACATAACCCATAATAGATCTGAGATAAATATGCAATTAAAAATCCACATGCAAGAGAATAGAAAACATACCCACAAAAATTGTGACACAAGATATACCCTGAAAAACTCAACCTCCAAAAGCATCCATCACCATGTATTATTAAGCAAAAAACACCATTACAATACAACCATGGAGGCCTTCAAAGTCATAGCCACCACTGAGCAATCTATGTGAACAAGCATGAATCCACACATCCCATGTCATGCTTCCAACCTTCACAAATGCTCCCTTGGCTAACTATCAAGCATTGTCCCATTCAACTCTTTTCCTTTTTTCTTTTTGTCTTCTCACATACAACAACTACCCTTATGACTGCTTATATAGTAGAAAGTCCCACAAAACCACCAAGCGGTATTACATAAACCACGTGCTACCTAACCCATTGAACCCACATTTAATATTGGAATTTTAATTCTTTTCCCTAATATTAAATAATTACATGAAATATTATCACAATGTTACAATACAACTTATCAAGCTTATCACATGGGAATCTTTACATGTTGCACGTCCATCTAGGTGCAACATTACATAATAAAATAAAATAATACAATATAACAATATTATGCAATGTGTGCAACACCCATTATGTCAAGACAAAATCAAATGGATATTTTTAACAAAGAGACATCTAGAATAACAAGCATACTCAAGAAGGTTATAATGATCTCGTAACACAGCGGTAGATGTTGCAGTTGTATGTGAGTCCCTATAGAAGTTTGGGGAGCTGGTTGATACCATGTGAATACTTGAAATCAAATTTTCATATGCTTTAATTAAATAGAAATAGTACAGGATAACATGCCATTGTACAATCATCTCATGTAGTCAAGTTGCAGCTGCATTAGGCATGCAACTTTGAATAAAGTCAAAATAGTTAGTTAGAGATAAGCCAAGGTGGTTGAAGATTTCCTCTTTTTCCTCCACCTTTTTCTCTCCTATTTTCCTCTATAAAGGAGGGAGCTCATTGTAAATAATTATCTTTTGGCAAGGCAAGAAAATTATGTCAATTTTTCTATGCACTCTAAAACTTTGTGCTTGGATGTAAATCTAAATTGATATCAATAAAAGATGCAAGTTGTTTTCAAAATTTGTGTTTATTCAAGGTGTTGTGTGATGACATTTTCTAGATATTTATTGTGAGTTTTGGAGCTTTGATCAAGAGGGATTTCAATTTAATCTTGTAGATTTTGAGTTGCCTATTGCATTCAGAGTCAATTTGAACTTTTGAAGACTTTGTGTTGCAGGAGGATAAATTGTAATACATACTAGTGGTTGTAATCACTTAGATTTGAAGACTTTGGGCTTCAATTGTAAGTGTTTTTATTGAATTTGAGGGTATCTAGAAAGACCCTTTGTGCCTTACTAGTTATTTTTCTTGAATCTTCATTCAAGACAAGTGCAAGAGACTTTGGGTTCCTGTTTTTATTTCACAAAATATTAAAAGTAAATTGTTTCCCCTAGTGTTATTCTTACATCAATTCCAGGGTCATTGGTATTATCGTAGCAATAAGGCACTTTTTGTTAAGTTGGAAAGTTATAGTTGTATACAAATCATTCTTGAAAAAGAGGAATCGATCAAAAGAACCATCCTTTTTGTAATTTTAGCTAAGCTCCTATTGAAGCCACCTACGGTAAGAAGAGAGTCTCCCCTACTATTGAGAGGAGAAAGAAATCTCATGAAATGTTATCTAAAGTCACAATTTTGTAAGTCATAGTCAGTGGCGTACAAAATTTAGCCAAAAAAGTTATACTGATTCTTTGCTTAATTCATACTCTATTCAATTTACACATTATTGGACATACTACTTATCTCCAATTGATTTATGATACTTTTCCTTCAATCATCATGACTTTAGTTGTTTCTAGAATTGATTTGTTTGTTTGCTCAGCAATGTCATTCTATTGTGGGGTTTACAAAGTAGATGTTTGTCTCTTAATCCCATGTCATTTATAAAATATACAATTCACTGGATGTGAGTTCACTTCATATATCTTATCTTAGGAACTTCTCTTTTCTTCTAGATTTAGTCTCAACAATTATCTTGAAGATTTGAAATTTCTAAAAAGCTTTTGTTTTTTCTTTCAAAAATATCACTCACGTCATTTTAGAGTAATCATCAATGAAGAGCATAAAGTATATATCTCCATAATAACTTGTTATTCTCGTAGGACCATGTAAATTTGTATGTGTCATATCAAACAAACCATTCGAAGTATACATCTTATTTCTAAAAGTAGATTTGGTCATTCTTCCCAATTGATATTCTTTGTAGACATAAATTATTAGGCTTTATCAGTTTAGGAAAATCTTTCACAATATTACTAACACTAACCTTTACCATATTATCAAAGTTTACATAATAAAATCTTATGTGCCACAACCAACATCAATCTTTAAAAAACTAGTATGTATTCCCAACTACTATTGATTTAAATAAGCTACCTTCAAACTATTGTTCCAGATGCAATTAGTTATGTTAGCCCCAATTGATAATGTTTTTAATGTATGTGAAAGAGTCATACTAGTTGTTATGTTGTCATTAATGTCAAGCCTTAACTGGGGAGACATTATGCTAATTCAATAGAGTGCCATATCATTAATGAAGAGGATTTGATTAATGAAGAGAATTTGAAGAAAGTATAATGATGATGCAAGTGTTGATAAGTGTATGGTATTCAATGGGCACTTAAATGAGTTAGACTTTGACCATATAATATTGGTTTGATTGTATTACATTATTTCATTGAGTGTTGAGATCAGCCACAAGCAAGCGAATTTGGTCAATGACCAAAGAATCATAATATTAACTAAGCTATTATAGTTGTCACTGAATACCTTATGAAGAATCAAAGAATGTGTAGTATTGACCAAGAAAGAATAGTGTTAAACAAGCCTTTGATTGACCAAACAGATGAAGTGTTAACCGAGCGATGAAAATAAAGAATAATTTGGAAAAGATTTAATTTGAGGATGACATTTGATGAAAATAAAGACTGTTCAAGAAATTTCAAAGATAAGGATGAAGTTAGTTATGAGATCGACTACTAGAGAAATTCAAAGAAGAACTGATGAAGGATATTTGATGATTTGAATTGAAGCATACAATTCAAAATGAATGCATGGTAACCATATGTCTATATTCAATAAGTCTTAGTTGGATGAAGATCTGATGATTGTGATTAAGTGGCAAAACATGGAAGAATCTCGTGAAGTGGCAAAAAGTTATTTGTTTAAGGGATAAACACATTATTTCTTGTTGTTGAACAAGTTGAAGAAGAAAGGTGATAGCAAGAGGATAACTAAGTAGAATTGCATTGTGAAGATCAACCAAGAGAAAGTGCTAAGTTGATGTGTTAGTGAGTGGATCAAATAGAAGGGAGTAAAAGGAAGGAAGATGATGAACAGAGGAAGGATATTGAGTAAACCAATGATCTTAACAAGCAAAATTAGTACTAAACCTAATAGATCATTTCATTGTTACTCTCTAACCATTGTAGTAGAGAATCTCTTAACCAAGTGGAGCTAATAGTCTTATTTGTAAATCCATTATATGGTGACATTCAGTTAAATATTTTGTGATTTCGTTAAAGAAGGCCACTCTACAGATATTCATGAGTGATAAAGTCTAGATGATCTTTGGTGAAAATCCTCTAACAAGGTCACATTAATAATGTGCTTTTACCCTTTAACAAGGTTGGCTCCTAACAAAGCTCACTTCTAAAGAGTGAAATTTTTGGGTTGTCGATTCCCAGGTAGTTTTTCTCTTAATAGGGTTTCTACATTAAATATCTATGTCAAAATTCTATGGATGCTTATTGTGTTTTATGTTTACTATTTATTGTTGCAACTCGGTATACAAGCTGAAAGTGTAAGACCCCTCCTTGTATGTACTTATTTAAATATGAATTTCTCTATTAAATCCTTTATAGGAGATTTGAATGGATGTTTGAGTAAGACAAGGCAATGGTATGGCGTGATGTTGTTTTGTCTAGAAACCATGTAGAGGATATTATGATGATTATGGCTATCTTACATATAATGATTTGATGATTATTACAATAATATAATGTAATATGTACCTTCTTATGATTCATTTGAAACTTGAAGACAAAGATTATCAAGTCTCTAGAAGTTCCCTTAAGTAGCTTAAATTTTAACTATTATAAGTACATTGTGATGTGTTAAGGTTGTTAGTGTATTGTGTACAAGAGGTTATACTTTTGTATTGGGATAAGTTATTTGGTTACTCGAAATGATGGTTTAAATCATAAACATTATGTACATTCTCTAGGATACATCTGCATGACTAGGTCGTAGAAAGTTATGGACTTATATGATTGTGATGATGGATATGAATTAAGGTTTTATGGTTTAGGTTTCCTAATGGAAATTGAGATCAGTTGATATGTTTATGTTTTGATACCCCGTGATTTGAGATTGACTACAAATTTTGCTTTGTTCAAACATTGATTTGTACTAATGATGTTATAAGGTGTTTCGCCTTATGATGATGATTAGGTTATATGCATTCAGATAGTTCAGTGCGCTCTATTGGTGATGTCTATGATGTTTTAGGTATATGGATACATTGCAATGATTATTTCAACATTTTAATTTGAATTGATGAATATGTTATGATGATTCAATTATGATATTAGTGATGTTAACCTATGTGCATAAATGGGAAAAGTTTATTTAAATGAAAGTTTTAATATTTTGATCAAATGTGATTATGCAAATTTGGTTTAAATATATGAATTTGATTTTATTAAATTACTGATATACAAATTGAGTGTGTAGGATAATTAACCATGGAATTAATCGGAGAATTGGTAATTGACCCTATGTGCAAACTATAAGACCAAGGTTGAATCGAATAAAGTGATTCAAACCTCATTCTCAAGTGTTTAATTTGTATCATAATTTGAATATATGTGTATCATTTTATATTTTGAGATGTGTCAAATGTTATGTCAAAGTAAATCTTATGGTGTCATTGACAGTCGTTATATGCATATGTGTACTAACATGTCAAATAGGGTTGACAATATACCTCGTTACCTAAAGATTGATTTAGTTAGTAACCTAAATTAGTTTCCCTTAATTAGGGTTTAGTGGAAAGATTATATCCTTAAGTTCTTTTGGAGATCAAATATTTAAAGCCACTTGTATAGGTCATAAATTGATCCTAGAAGCCAAATTTAATGTAATTCAAGTGCCCAAGTGGTATGTGTATGGGTTGGGAACCTTTTCCACCCTTTTAGAACTTCCTAGCAACATTTATGACCCCTAAAATATCCAAATTTCCCTTTGTTGCCAAAATAGATCATCTCCACAAGGTTACCCATGTTTACACTCTTACAAAAGGGTTGTTTTGATGGAAGAGGCAAGTGGGAAGATCATAGGAGACTTAAAGTCAAGATTGGAGTTATTGTTATTTTGGGTAGATAAGTTTATAGGCTATTTAGTGGCCATTTTGAAGAGTTAGGGGTTGTTCACCCATTCTCTACATTTAAAGAAGTTAAGTTTGGAATTGCAAGAAGGAGAGTATTTAACTAATCTCAAAACTCAGTATTCCATAGCCTTTGTGAAGGTAGGTTATCCATTGCCATGGTTATGTGCATTTATTCATTTCTTGTATGTGTAAATTTCTTGTATATTGCAACATGTTGGTGTTTTGTATCATGTGAGGGATGGGTCTTGTGGGTTTTTACTTGCTTCATTTCATGTTTTTTTCTCTCTTTATTTTGTTGAAGAAAACTTTGAAGGGAGTGTTGGCATTACTCACCCTCAGATAGGGCAAAAGTGACCATGTATGGGAGAAGGGTTTAGTTGGACTCCAGGGCAATGCAAAGTCTCTTCTCATGATGCAAAGAGGGAGGAAGCAAGGTGTTATGGGCCCTTTCCTGTCAATGCAAAACTAAGTTTGTTTTGGGGAAATAAGGAGAGAAATAAATGAAAGTTTATGTGATTTGGCAGCCTTGGAAGAGGAATATGATTTGTGTTCTTCATTGACTTCTCCTACTTGGAAAAAGCCACCTTCTCCCTAGTCATAGGTTCAATATGAAACTTGTTGTGCATACCTTGGATGGGAATTGTATGTTGAGTTATGTCACTATGTTTAGATTCTAAATGTCACTAGTCGGTTATTGGTTCTCCTAGCTTGGTGGTTGGCCTTTCGGGGCCAAGGTTGGGAGGTGAGCTCACCATGGTTATTCTTGTAAAATTGCAGATTGCTTGGATAGTTCCTTATGATGGAGCATCCTAGAAATTGGAGCCTTACTAGTGTTCCTTCAGTGTTGTTGGAGACTTCTCCTTGTGATGATTTTCAATGTATCTTGTTACCTTTGTATAAAAATAATTTTGTATCTCTATTGAGACCTATTTGTTTTCAATTTCATGATCTAGATGTGATTGTAATATGAAGAATTATGATCTTTATGTATAAAATGGATAGTAGAGAAGAGAAGATGACAAATAGATTTCATTTCAAATCTCTTGTAATTGCTTTGATTAGTATGAATATAAAACTAGTTGTTTCATAATTCAACTTCTGGTAACCCTAGATTTCAATTCTGAATGCAAGATGATTTATTTTATTGTAGTTATGTTGATGCATGAAGAAATCCAAATTAGATTATGGATATATTTCCTAAAGTTATTAAGATCAAATTTGATGTTCAAATGATATGGTTTCTATAGTTGCATTTAAATTTGTCAAATAGATATAATGGATTTATCAAAATATAGTTAAATAATTAAAAAAATAACTTAAGCTAGCACACCACTAACATACGCCTAAACACATTAAAAATATCTCTAATGTCACTATAGAAAGTTGGGACAATACCTATTAAACCACCTTCTAAAGTTCTCACAAAAAAAACTAAGTTTCAAAGACAAATTCCCAAATGAGCATCTACAGGATTGTTGTAAAATACATGGGAAACATTTAGATTTTAAAAAGGTGACGGAGAATATTCCCTAGGTACTCTCTTAATTTCATATAGACTTTATTCAAATAAAAACAAATGCAAAAAGAAATATAAAATAAAAATCTATTTTATTCGACACTTATCCTTTCCTCACAAACTCACAAATAAATCTTTAAAACATAATTACATTCTCCTTATCCATGCATTCAATCATGCTGATGTCACCTTCCACTCACCTCCATCCCATCCACCAAGGAAGATACCTACATGTGGAGTTAGGATGAGAGAAGTCAACTTGTCATAACTATTTCAAAGGAATTGGTTTAAACATTAGTTGCAAATGCCATATACGTTATTTTCTCACAAGAGACATTCAAACATGATGACATCACTTGTTTCTCTCTCCCATGCATACTAGGCTGATGACTTGGCATTAACTTGATAGGAGAGGAGAGTTTAAAAATTTGTTTAAACCATTTTCCTTTCCCCTTTATACACCCACTTGCCCTTGAATCCCTTTCATGCATTTCATATGGGGGGAAGGCTTTTCAAGCCTTGGGCAGTGTGTGGCAGGTGTGGGAATCACGTACCTGCACTTGGGAAATTGGCAAACCTTGGGGAATGAGAGGGGACGAGGGGTAGGGTCATGTTAGGTGTTAGGTGTTAGAAGAGTGTTAGGGGTTAGTTAGGATTAAGTTAGTATTTGCTATTTTTTATTAGTAGTTAAATAGGGTTAGTTAGTGTTAATAAAGTAAGGAACATATGTTGTTGTTTAGGATTTAATTAGTGAGGTTTAGTACTAAAATAATAAATTAGTTTAAAAAGGTTATTAAAGGTGAAGTATTAAGATTTTTTTGGGTTAGTTTTACTTCATGTGTTACATTATTAGGTGAGTCATTCTATCAAGGAAAGTATGTTATGTTATTTAGGTAAATATTTTTAAGTGTATTAGTTTATTAATGTTTTATAATGTTATAATTAATCCAAATTACTAAGATCACAGGAATCAAAGGTAAAAGAAGAGGTCTTAAGTAGGTAACTCGATAGTAAAATAGGAAGGTGTTGTAGGTATGAGATGTATATCGTATGTAATTGCATGATGAATATTCAAATGTATTAATTAGTTTTATCATTAAATTATGATTAATTGGGAACTGGTATAAAGGTTTCGAAACACTTCCTAAGAGATACATACTAATTCACCTACGAGTTTGACCCGACATACTGAAACTAATAGAAGATGACATAATAACCTAATGCAACTTATGGAATTTAATGAACCTAATAATATGAAACACAAAATGATCAAGTAAGGTTGACTAAACCATCAGTTAGGGTGAAAAACTGAATGTGCCATTGTTGTGGTGTTATTCCGTGTGCATGTCAGAAAATGAATTTATATCAATCCAACCTTACTCAACAAAAAAATTTTAATTCAACTTTAACCAGAGAACTATGGAACCCTAATATTTTCTTGAATACGATGTCACACTTTAACTAGAGTTTTATCAAACTGAATTGTGTAACCTGAACTAGGTGTTCCTGTAGTACTAGAACTTAAGGTTTCATAATGGTGTTGTACAGTTGAGATGTCAACTTTGCATCATTATGAAATGAAATCAAAACCCACTTTTATTATTTGTCAATTTCCTGTAACATGTTCAATATAGTATGTGATAGATATAGTGGTTTTAAACTTTTAAAACAAAATTGTGTTGTGTTTTTGCCCCAATTTTTGGGCATGACAGAAAGTTTACTTTGATTGGGTATATGAAGTTGGCATTATATTGAATGATTAAGTTAAATGTTAGATTTGGTTACTGAGCTAGTGATGTAAAATTTTAAAGAATCTAAGATTGTGGAAAAGTGTATAAAGACCTATAAGATAATTGGTTATAACTGATTCACACCCCCCCTAGTTATCTAAAAAATGGTATCAGAGTTGGGTGTTCAAAGAAGAAAGTTTGAAGGAACTTGAGCTAAAGATTTGAAGATGTAGAATAGGGAGGTTCCTAAGTTGAACAAGGAGAACTTCAAATTATGGAAAAGCATAATGAGAGTGTAGTTGTCAAGCACTAGAGACATTGTATCACATTACCTAGATAATCAATATGTACCTCCTACCCACCTATGATTGTTGATCTGATGAGGGAAAAACAAGATCACAACAACCCAATGATAGACATTGCTTCTTCTCTTACTACTGCTGATTTTGATGATATAAAAGACACTACCACTACAAAAGAAATGTAAGAGAAGAAGCAATTTCTATGATTTCATCATACTTTCCTCTTAATATTTCACCAAAATATTAAAAAAAAATGGTCTATGTTCAAGATGGTGCACTTGATACTGCACCGATGCACTTGAATAAGTCATTACAATGGTACACCAAGCAATGACAAAGAGCTATTGAACAACTACTACTTTACCCAATCTATGGATATAATAAACCGAGCAGAATGTTAATCCCCAACCAAGTGATGATAATGTTGGAGAATGAAAAAACAAGCCTATTTTAGAAAACTATGTGAGAAGGCACCATTCACAAGGTCAAGTCATTGGAGACAAGAGTGGTGTAGTCATGACAAGAAGTAAGTTGAAGGATAATACATGTTTGATTGTTGAATTTGAGCCTAGAACTGGGAGAGATACACTTAAGAATGATGATTGGATCAATGCAATGAATGGGGAGATAGATCAGATTGAAAAGAATAGTACACGAAAATTGGTACTGAGACCCAGAGACAATGATGTGATTGCAACTAAGTGGATATTCAAGAACAGATTGAATGAGAAAGGAGAAGTTGTGAGGAACAAGATCAGTCTTGTTTGTGAAGGTTATGCACAAGAAGAAGGCATTGACTATGGAGAGACCTTTGCACCTATTGCTAGATTGGAAGGAGTCTAAACATTGTTGGCATATACATCTTACAAAAGATTTAAGTTTGCTCTTCTCAGTGGAATTTTGGAGGAAGAGATCGACATTGAACAACCTGAATGATTTGTGGAGCCAAATTAGAAATGCATGGTATGTAAATTGAACAAATCTTGTGCATGGTATGTAAATTGAACAAATCCTTGTATGGATTGAAGCAAGCACTAAGAGCATGGTACAAAAGATTGTGTTCATATTTGATCAAAATTGGATTTGTTAGAACAAGTGAAAACAGTAACCTATATTTGAAAAATGAAGTTGAAGATAACATACTGATTGCAGAAATATTTGTTGATGATATAATATTTGGTGGAAATAGTTTTTTATGTAAGTCATTTACTGATCAAATGAGTATAGAATTTTAAATTTTTATGTTTGGTGAGATTAAGTTCTTCATTAGTTTACAAGTTCATCAAACAAATGGAGGAATATATGTGACTCAGTCTAAATACATAAAGGAGATATTGCAAACATTTGGCATGGATGAGTCAAGGATAGTTGGCACCCCTATGGTCACTAGATGCAAATTATCTAAAGAAGAGAACTTGGCAAAAGTGAATGAGACATGACACAAATCAATGATTGCAAAGTTGTAGTATGTGTTAAATAGCATACCTAATATTGTACATGTAGTTGGTATAGCCGCAAGATTTCCAACCAATCCTAAGGAGACACATATGGTTACAGTAAAGATAATATTCAAATATTTGAAAGGAAAAAATGACCATGATTATGGCATAAGAAAGAAGGTGATTTTGAGCTAGGAGTTTGTATAATTGTTGATTGGGCTAGAAATGTTGATGAAAAAAAGAGTACAAGTGGTGGAGCTTTCTTTGTAGGAGAAAGGTTGGTCACATGGATAAGAAAGAAACAAAGTTGTATTTCTGAGTCTAATGTTGAAGCTGAGTATGTTGTTGTTGTTGTTAACTGTTCAAATACTATATGGATCAAGCAATTATTGGAAGGTATGCAAGAGGAAGTCACCGAACTTATTATTATCTATCATTATAATACAAGTTCTATTAACATATCAAATAATTCTGTGATGCATGCAAAAACAAAGAACATATCTATCGAGTATCAATACTTGAGAGAGAAAGTTTAAGAAAAAAAAGTTAGATTGGAGTATGTGAAGTCCAAGGAGAAAATTGCAGATATATTCACAAAGTAATTGCCCAAGGATGCTTTTGAGTATTTGAGAGGCAAGTTAGGGGTCCTTCCCCTATCTAAGATTTGTTAAGCAAGGATGCATGTTGCATCAATTCATGGATGATTAGAATATCTATATAAAGTTGATGCAAGAGTTCACTCTTTAGGATTGTTCCTAGATATGTGAAAGTGATTGTAATAAAGTAGGTGTATTTAGTACATGCAAGCTACAAGGTATAACTACAAGGTTTTATAAGTTTCTTATTGAAGATTATAGTTACCTTTGGCATTCCTGTCAAAGGGGGAGTGGTTGCCTATGGGATAAGAATGACAATGATTTCCTATGGGAGAATATTAGTAAAGGAGATGATACCCTTAGGGGGGAGTGATTGGTGTAGTGCATGAAACAATGAAGCATTGTATATTCAAAGGGGAATGAAAAGTGAGTGAGAAGTTGCCAATGTAAGGAGTTGAAGCTGAATGAGGAGATATAGCAGAAGAGAGAATAAGTTGAAGAAGCTTATGAAGTATGAAGATTATCCAGGGGGTGGGCATATGATGTTGTAGACCAAGCAATGATACATAGATCATGAAGTTGCAAAGAACTTGAGTGTAGTTGGAGAGCTAAAAATGTGTTTGGTATTTGATGATGGATTATTTTATAATATAATGTATGTATGTGTTGCCATCAATGCCAAAGGGGGAGATTTTTAGCCCCAACTGATAATGTTTTAAATGTATGGAAAAGAGTCATACCAATTGTTATGTTGTTGTTGATGTCAAGCCTTAATTGGTGAGACATTACGATAATTTAATAGAGCACGATATCATTTGATTGATGAAGGGGCTTTGAAGAAATCATAATGATAATGTAAGTGTTGATAAGTGTATAGTATTCAATAGACACTTGAATGCGTTAGACTCTGACAATATAATGTTGGTTTGATTATTTTACATGATTTGAGCAAGTGTTAAGACCATGTATAAGCAAGCTAGTTTGGTCAATGAATGAAGAATCGTAGTATTATCCAAGCTATTGTAGTCGTCACAAAGCACCTGATGAAGAAGTGAAGAATGTGTAGTATTGACTGGGTAAGAACAATGTTAATAGAGCCTAGTATTGACTAAGTGGATGGATTGTTAATTTAGCAATGAAAAGAAGGAATAGTTTCAAAAAGATTTAATCTGAGGTCGACATTTGATGAAAATTAAAAATGTTTGAGAAGTTTCAAAGATAAGGATGAAGTTATGAGATTGATGGATAGAGGAGTTCAAATAAGTTTTCATGATTTGAATTGAAGCATAAAGTTCATGGTGAAGGTGTGATAACAAACTGTCTAGATTCAACAAATCTTAGCTACATGAAGATCTGACGATTGTGATTGAGCAAAAAAAATGGAAGAATCTAGTGAAGAGGCAAAAAATTATCTATTTAATGGATGAATGCATTGTTCATTGTTGCTGATTAAGTTCAAGAATGAATGTGATAGTGATATGATAACCATACAAAATTGCATTGTGAAGATTGACCAAGAGAATTACTAAGTTGATGTGTTAGTGAGTGATTAGCCATAAGGGAGCAAAAGGAAGAAATAAGATGACCAATGGAGAGAGATTAAGCAAAACAAAGGTATTAACAAGCAAATGTAGTGCTAAACCTAACATATCACTTCACTATTACTCTCTAACCATTATAGTAGAAAATCTCTTAACTGGGTGGACCTAATAGTCTTATTTGTAAATCCATTATACGATGACATTCAATTGAATGCTTTATAAGTTATTTAAAGCAACCCACTCTATAGATATTCAAGAGTGACAAGGTCTAGATGATCTTTGGTGAAAATTGTCTAATAAGGTCACATTAATAACGTGTTTGTAACCTTTAACAAGGTTGACTCCCAATAGTGCTCACTTCGAAATAATGAAGTTTTTGGGTTGTTGGTTCTTAGGTGGTCTTTCCCTTAATAGGGTTTCCACATAAAATACTTGTGTCAAAATCATGTGGATGCTTATTGTATTGCATGCTATTTCATGTTTATTGTTTATTATTTCAACTCAATATATAAGATGAAATTTTACTTTGATACTTGGTATATGAAGTTGACAATTTATTGAATGATTAAGTTGAATATTAGAGCTGGTTATCGAGATAGTGATATGAAAGTTTAAAGAATTTAAAACCATAGAAAAGTGTTTAAAGGTTTGTAGGATAACTGGTTATAACTGATTCAACACCCCCCCACCCAACTCTTAGTTATGTAATAAGCTATCCATTGCTTTCAAGAATTTTACATATACCATCCATGAATTCTAACCTATAAGCTTTAGTTAATAATTGAACAACACTCAACAAGTAATATTTCAATCCTTTAAGATATAGATTCTAACCTCAACACATAACACAAGAACAACAAATTTATTCTTGAGGAAACCCATTAACAATTTAACCTTGGTGGGAATCTAATCCATAATATGATGTACTTTGCGAAAAGTATTTTCCAATTATGAGCATATAGATAGAGAAAAAAGGTGTGCATACACTTACAAGCTTACATCCAAAATGACAAGGCTTACTGCCTAGAGTACACTACTCATATTATAATCTTAGATATGTCCCTCAATCATGCTTACTAATATTAATACAATTACTTCAAGATGGAAAAACACTCCATTACAACCAAACTAACAAATAATGTCTTTTATGCCTATATAGTTCCAATGAAGTATAATTCTCTTTGCTCATATCATCCTCAGATACTCACACACATCCACATCTCTCAGATTCTCCTTACACACTCTCAATAACAAAATGATCTCTCGTTTATACAAATTATAATGAACAAACATCCACTAGGTGTACTAGTCGACCTAACATAATAAAAGATATAAGAATATGCTCAATCACCAATGTGATATAGATTAAGTAGGTTAGGATTTAGAGAGGACCCAAAGCTTCAACCACAAATATGCTACACCATCACTAGTGCAACACAAATAATCACAACACATTACTTCATCGAATCAATTATGACTTGAATGAAGAAACACCCACACACTACCAAAATAGCAATTCCAATATCCTCGATCAATGTGGACCACCAACACAATAATCACATGATCCAAGAATACCAACAAGTAGGATGAATACCATCTAAAACCTCTACAACATTTCCAACATGACACTCAAATTCATCTTTAGCATCGATCATCAAGAACATTGAACTACCAAACTAATCAAGTCAAAAGATAACTTGTTGTACTCACGAACAATTGCACTTGAAGACACAATGACAAGGCGTAAGGATAATACCAACATTGCAACCACTAAATCATCAAATCCAATTCATACAAAACCAAATACCTAACCCCTACACACAAGAACACTATAACACTAGTAACTGAAAAAACTTGATAAAAACTCATTCACACAATCACATGAAACTCTATAGGCCAACAATCATCAACTACAAACATCTTAGAGTCTCCAATAAAAATATTATAAATAGATCTTCACTGTAATAAGCAAATTATCCAAATTACCTAAATTGGACATTGCATAATACACTCCCTTCAACAAAAAATAATATGTTGACATCAATGATAAACTTTAATGCCAACTTTCCTCAACAATGCACATCAAACATCTCTTCAACATCTAACACAAACATCTAACCATGTTCTCAACATGCAGCAACAACATCTAACACAATCGACCCTTATTGGATTCCTCTTATATAGATTAGGTAGTAACAAAGGTTCCCCCTAGTTCGAAATAGGTTAAAGCTAGAAAAGGTCAATTAAATTTGTTAGTAATAAAGATAAAATATTTCTTTTGTATAAGTAAGTTACTACTTTGTCATAGTAGTGTTTGTTATCTTTATTGTCAAGAGAGACCTCAAAGAGAGATCTCTCAATATTTTAATCAAAAAAATTATTTTAATTACTTTAAAAATATTTATATCAACATTAATCTCATTAATTAGTCCTCATGGAGAAGAGAGTTCTTTATCTCCATAAGGATGATATTTGGACAATGATAAGACATGGATGAAAAGATTGATTATGGGTTAATGTTAGGCGTTCATTAGAAATAATTTACAATGTAAAAAGTAAATAAATGTTTGATATACTTAAATAATATTATAAATTTAAAGATAAGAAAAATATTAAGATAAAATCAAAGTACATAGAGAAACAATTACTAACTCCATCCAAATTTATTCAAGCCAGACTATTTATTCTTAACAACTAGCTTAATAATTAGTAGACATTTATATTCATATAACATATTTTAAAACCATCTAGTAATGAGAATGACAAGTAGTTTTTGAACACATTTAAAAGACAACAATTATATTAGAGATTGTCAAAACATAATATAAACTTAATAAACAATAATTATATTACAATATTAATAAAAGAAAAATCATCCTATAATAAGGATTGTGGTCACTTATAGCTGATTTAATCATCAAGAAGTTTTTCTCAATTATTTTAGTGCCATAGATAATGAATTTAATGAAAATTGTATGCAATAATAAAAAAAAAAGATTTAGTTGCAATTATAAGTCTAACAAGATTGATAACAAATTCTCACATTATAACTTACCTATGATTTGAGAAAAGATTATGACTACTTTCACATTCTCTCGATTTCCAGCTTAGAAGCATCTCTGAGTGTAGTACCATCTTGACCAATATATATATATCTATTTATGGTGGTTAGAAGTAAAGAAAATGTCACAACAAGACTTGTGTGATTTTTTTCTGAAAAAAGCCCCCAAAATATGACATTGCGGTGTCCAGTTAAAGAGCTCACCTGCCCCAACGGCCAAGCACTTAGTAGCCTCCGTCCCAAGCAGCTTTAAGCATAAAATGACACCACTAACACTCATCTTATTGTAATATCCGTCCTCAACTATTCCTCCTAGCCATCCTCCACCGTCGGATGGACTCAGCAACTCCGAATTTTAATTAGACATTGTTTCTGTCGACCATGCTTTCAAAATCCCCGCTTACAACCATAGGCTGAATGCACTTAAATTGTATGTTGCATCAACATTCAAGTAAGTGGAAAACATTGTCATTCAAAATGTCTACAGCGATTTCAGGCGCTTTCACCCCTATCAACCTGCGTTCTGCAGCATCCATGTCATCACCATCTTCTTTCTCTCTAGCACCTTGTAATAGAATTTGCAATGCTCATTCAGTGAAGAAGAGCACAAGTTCATTAAGTTTAGAGAGTGGGAGGGGTCTTAATTTGAGATGGGCGGAGAGAAGGTCCTGCTTAAAGGTGTATATGAGCTCTGCAGTGGGAGCACAGACCTCTGTTAGCGATTCCCTCTTTGCTGACTTCAAACCCAGTTCAGCTTTCCTCTTTCCTGGCCAGGTATGCTTGTGATTTATTTCATTTAAAATGGTTAGTAGGAGTGCCATCATTTAACAGGCGATTGGTAGGATTACTGCTTCTGTTGGATCGAATTAATTTCAACGATAAATTGATTGAAATAGAAGATATTGGTTTAAAAAATCTCTTCTTGTTTTTGTTAGTATTCGTTTTTATGGCTTCATGATGCTGGGACTAGCGAGACCCAAAATGTGGGTGCTTTTTATTCTAGTCAGGTTGATCCGGAAAGCTCAAGTATAAAAACTATCAATTGTAGCTGAAATTAAAACTTAGTTCTGTGCTGTCACTGGAAGTGGTTTGTTATAGTTTTGCTGCGTGGTTAATAAGGATTAAATTTATAGAATAGGTTTGGGGTCTTATGCAGTGCAAAGGTACCCAGGCCTTATGCAGTACAAATGTAGCTTTAACAGTTTAACTTGAGGATCGAGTCTTTGGTTGTCTTCGTTGAAGAAGCGAGATCAGGGAGGAGCAAAATGAACTTCTTGCAAAACCTGATAGCAGAAGAATGAACCTTGAGAAAGAAGTGACAAATTGCAAAGTTTATCTCGCCAGATGCTGCACAGTTGGCATATGTGGCATAGACTGTAAGCTAAATACGTTTGACTACCTAAATTTTAGATGATAGTTGATGCTACACATATATTGCTGAGTATTGTGCAATTTGTTATTCTTGTGGCTAGATTTAGCATCTTGATTTCATTAATTAGGTTGGAATTGGATAACAACTTCAGGATTTGTATTGAGGTTGTTTGTTTATCTGGAGTGTAGCTCCAAACACGGATTAGCCATTTCATCATTGGAATCATGTGTTGTTTCTTGTTGAAGTAACTGTTCCTTTCAAATCCTGTATAGGTTTTTGCTTTAGCCAATGCAAAGGTGGTGTTCTGTTGGTTGTGAGATAAGAGCTGTTAGTTGTCCTGTGTTTGTACCCGAGACAAAGGATATGCAGATAGTTATAAAACCAAACCCGAGGCATAAAGATGGACAGATAGTTATAAAACTTCTAATAACTCCTGTATTGTGTTAATATTTATATAGTTTGTCAATAACTTAGTGTCTAGTGTTACTTTACATCTCAAGGAGCTTCCCCATAAAATTTGAAAAGAAGTTGTACCTCATGTACTCTTCTAGTTTGAGTTGTCTTGGAAGAGGCAAAATACATTATGCGAACATTGTTCAAATTGGTACATTATGTGATGGCAGTAACTTGCTGGAGACAGAGAAAAATCCCAAACACATCTCAAGGTGAATAATGACAACCATTATTCGACAAAGAATAATTGACTTAGAAGCAAATGTTATACATTGGTCTTATTGAACACACCAAAGATTATCAACACAGATGAACTAATAACATTGTCAGCAACGATGTAATTGGAGAACACTAGTGTATACACATACTCATTTTGATTTGGGAGAATATTGTCACCTAAATTAAGAAGTTTGCAAAGCCTCAGAAATGATAGACAAACATGTTAGTGATTTAGAGAATTCCATACATACTTATCGTGACTATGATTGCAAGATGTATGACTCCATACAATTATACAAGCCAACCGTATTAGGACAAAAACAAGCAATAGTCAATCATCATCAAGTATCGATTGGTCATAGACAAGTGAAATGCATATCAATTCATATGGGAGGGTCATGTCGGCATCAATACCGAACAAATCATAATTAAGTTATACAAAGATTATTAGAAAATGAAATTCTCAGTGATGAATATATTCATTTGTCATTGATTCTTGGCTATTGTGTTTCATTTGCAATGACATATGATTATCCATACGATCGTATTGTTAACCATTTACAAATGGCGGTTAACGATAATCATACAAATTGTATTTGTTAACCATTAGCAAATGGGGGTAAATGTTAATGAGGTTTGGCAACTGTTCATCGTGCCTCTTGGGAACTTTAATATACCAAAGCTGATCAACTATCAAAAACATGATTTGAGAATTGATTTTATAAACCAAACTCTCTTTGTGGATTCCGCTTGATTAGAGCATAATGGTTGCTGGCACAACCTTCATAAAGTGCAAGCATT
The DNA here is from genome assembly GCA_028749045.1 of Cupressus sempervirens. Taxonomy (NCBI): domain Eukaryota; kingdom Viridiplantae; phylum Streptophyta; class Pinopsida; order Cupressales; family Cupressaceae; genus Cupressus; species Cupressus sempervirens. The sequence continues at coordinate 717,372,565 of CM053789.1, forward strand.
ATCGCAGATCAGAGATGGCACCAATCAAGAGTATACATATATGATATGTCAGAGACGGCGTCAGGACAGAAGATTGCATAATCTATAATAAAACCTCAGTGATGGCATTTCATCTTGTATTTGCAGCATACATTATATTGTCTGTCAGAGACTGCTCACAGGGTAATGTGCATATTTCATATTGCTAAAAAAATGAGACAGCCAGTTTATATATATATATATATATTGAAATATATATATTTTTGAAGTGCCAAGTATGCTGCAGTCATAGAATTGAATTACCCATTGTATTCCTTTGTGGCATTGGAACTACAGTTGTATATATATTTGTTTCCTTCTCCATTATATAATTCATCCGTGCACTTCCGTTATCATTGCATATGTACATTGGGTCATATTGTTACATCATAATTCATTAGTGCATTTCCATTATCATAGCATTTGGAATTACCGGCCACATGCATATTTCATTAAGTAGCATTCATAATTCAATACCCTGTGTCATATATCTGTACTTGCACTCATTAGCCTACATAGTGTCCTAGTATTCTAAAAAGTGGACATTACATGATCATTTATTATAGATCTTCCTAGTGAATTTGTTTATATACAAGTGCTGTTTTCGCACTTTATCAAATTATGTGTTGCTTCTTGGATGATGTTTCACAATAAGCCTCTGAATGGTTCTCTCAGCACTCACTGCATCTAGGTGATGCCCATATTTATCAACACTGCAATGTAATGAGAGTTTAACCATCCCAGAACTGTTTGTGCTTAATTGTGCTAACCACCTAATTTTGCCAACAATCAAGTTTACTTAGCTTGCTATCTCATTTGCAGCATCTTGAGCTAGTATTGTTCCTAGATGAGGTAATGTTAGTGTGAGCCAAGAATTGACCACAAATAGCTAAGCCAACATTTTTTGCTTGTTCATAGATTTTTCTCTGGTTAGTTCTCATTATTGTTGTTTTTAGCTCACTTATGCCTGCTGCATGTTGTTTTGCCTAATTTGAGTTTATTGCGAACTTGGGCATTTCTTTAATTTTTTTGATTGTCTTACTTTTAGGAGAAAACTTGTTCTTTTGAATTGATAATATATTACCAAAAGGGAACGTGGGAGTACATTCAGTCACACCAAATAACAGTTCATGATTACATCTCAATAATACTGGAAGAGCAACCAACAGACTTAACCTGTATCATCTGAATGATAGTATGGAATTGCAACCAGACTAAAATCAGGAGAGAAAATAGTATCTGCAGATGGAATAGTCCAAACTCAAGAGTATGACAAACTCTCATAGAACCATGCACTCGTAGCTGTCATGGGAACATAGAACCACCATATAAGCAAAATCTTGTACCGCATAGCTGCAAGCATACCCACGTCTGAAGCAGCCCGCTTTATATAGTCTGGTACAAACAAAGAACTGCACCTATGTGTACTGTCACCTGTAGAATGCTTGTTAGGTATCGTGAACAAATCATTGTCACAGTATTCTCTGCAAACAGTGGTGTCAAAATGCAAGATCTTCACCCAAAGTCTCTAACAACTCTGTCACTAAGAACATTCATATCAAAACAGTCACTGGGAGGCTCAGTGATAAAATCATCTTTGTTAGGAGTAAAATCTTAATTTTCTGGAACTTCATGAAGGCATTCAAAAAATCATCAGTACTCTTCCTTGAAGCAGTCTAATGACTATTAAAAATTTCCTCAGATCTGCTTGTAACTGAGTGATCAAAGGCACTCATCCCACCAAATCTGTCTCTGAAGGTTTCAAATGTGAAAGTTAACCAGCATGCTCACAGTACTGAAAATGTGTCTTCTAAAAGACTCAATTAAGTTTCCTCATCCGGCCTTGATACCAATCATCATTCCTAACCTTCCATAAAGCCCACAGAATTTCAATAGAATGCTTGTTAGGTATCATGAACAAATCAAAATGGAGATGGCCTGTTACAGTATTCTATGCAAACAGGGCATCAAAATGCAAGTCTTCACACCCAAAGTCTTTGACAACTCTGTCACTAAGAACATCCACATCAAAACAGTCCCTGGTAGGGTCAGAGATAAAGTCATCTTCATTAGGAGTAAAAACTTTATTCCCATATCTGATTATCCAATTTTTTGACAAAAGTGACCTGGTGCTTCTTGCTGTTCTGGTTCTTGAACTCCATGAAGACATTGAAAAAATTGCCTCAGGTCTGCTAGTAACTGAGTGATCAAAGTCCCTCACTCCACCAAATCTGTCTCTGCAAATAGGGCATCAAAATACAAGATCTTTAGCTAGAATCTCAACAACTCTGTCACTAAGAACATCCATATCAAAACAACCCCCAGGAGGTTCAATGATAAAGTCATCTTCTTTAGGAGTAAATTTTTTATTCCCATCTCTGATATCCAAGTCTTTGAGGACAGTGACGTGGTGCTTCTTGTTCTTCTAGTTCTGGAACTCCATAAGGCATTCAAAAAAATCATCAGTATTCTCCCATGAAGCAGTCCAATGACCAGCAAAATTGCCTCAGGTGTGCTAGTAACCAAGTGATCAAAGTCCCTCATCCCACCAAATCCATCTCTTAAAGTTCCAAATGTGAAAGTTACCTGCATACTCACAGTCCTGAAAATGAGTCTTCTAAAAGATTCAGTTAAGTTTCCTTATCCAGCCTTGATACCAGTCACCATCCCTAACCTTCCATAAAGCCTGAAGAATTTCAATAGAAATTAAGATCTTTAATACATCCAACCTAAATTTCAGAAGTACACTGACTATAATTAAGAGGCTAATCAATTAAGCTAGACAAGAAAATGGATCAAACTTCTTTTGCAAACAAGCACTCAAAAAAGGCATGCTCACCATTTTCTGGAACCTTTCATAATGGGCAAAGATTGACATCCGATTTATACAAGGGATGGTTTTTCAACGAGAGAAGCCATGGTTTTTCAATGAGAGAAGCCATTTGAAACTTGCTTTCTTTGGTTCTACAACACTACACCACAGATGAATAAGAATCTTAAACTCTTGGGAAGGAGTAAGGTTCAGATTCCAGCATTCTCTGAGGTGTCTGTCATAGTACTAACTGTGTGCTAAAATGTTGTCACACTTCTATGAATCATTACATGTAAGAAAACTCAAGAATGAGCCCTCACAAATCGATCCATAGCTCTCTACTCATAGAGTGCAAGGGTTTGCAATGGAGGCCCTCAGTTTGACCTATTTTTGTGCCCGTGCAAGTACACCATGAGATGAGAGATTCAACGAGGAAAAGCAAGAATGCTAGTCTCCATGATCTTCAAATATGCATGAAAATAAGATCTAATCTATGAAAGCAAAATCTAATCTATAAATACAAGATCTAAGTTAAAAGCCCATGATGGGTGAAAGAGAGAAAAAGACAAGAAAATAGTTCTCCACAAAAAGCTTTTGTATTCAAACTCCTTCAAAAATTGGTCTTCAAACCTGCAGCATAACGATAGCATAATCATGGGTCTCTAACATGAGGAGAGGGCTCTCCCTTATAAAGGAAATTATGGAGGTGAGAGGCTTCTCACAACCAATATGGGATAATAGAGCTTGATCCATGTGAGACAAAATTCCACCAATGAGAAAAGAGGAGTGGTTGAGAAGAAAGTGGTGATCCATGTGAGACAAGATTCCACCAATTAGAAAAGAGGAGTGGTTGAGGAGAAAGTGGAAAGATAAATCCCACTTAGATCACATTTTTAAGTGTAGAGAAATTAAATAAAAAGAATTTATTTTATTTCCTTTTTTCATCAAAAGAGATATTTAAGTGGGATTTTTATTTAATTAAAAGGGAGCAAGTTCTTTTTAATTAAATAGAAGATATTTAATTAAATTAAAAGAGAGGTTTTTCTCTTAATTAATTAAATGTGGATGAACTGTTTAATTAAAAGAGAGGTTTTCTTTTAATTAAATGGGGATTTTATTTTATTTAATTAAAAGAGAAGATTTTCTTTTAATTAAATAAGACTTGGAATAAAATGATCAATCTTAGAAATGAAATAAATCGAATTTGATCAAAAAAATTGATTTTAATTGATTTAATAAAATATTACAAACCACTGATTCAGAAAATTTGATAAATTGAATAATGGGGGCCCATAGTCTGGGCGACCATTTTTGGGTGCATACACTAACATCCACCATGGAGCTGTTAATCGATTTTGAGGTTATTTTGTTCAGCAAGGTACCATCACTTCTTCTAGCATTATTGATTTTCTCTTATCAGAGGCAGACCTAATAGGAAAATGTTGTAGTTTACATGCTTCTCTTATCATGGAATATGTCCTCCAATTGGACTGTGGAAGCTCTTTCTAGGTGCTCAGATTGGACCAAGATGTCAACTGTGAATTGTCAAAAATACGTGCAAAACTTTTAATTCCTTTGAACTACCAAACTTTAGGAGAGCAACCCTGCAATAAGGTAAGGGGTTTGTCCTTGTTGTAAAGATTCCACCATACTGATCTATTAGTAAAGATTTTGGTATTCACATTGTTGTAGAAACTACAGCCGTTAATCGTTCTCTCTAATACATTCCCAAGTCTTCCACTCCAAAACATTAGATCTAGCAGGGACAACAGAGAAACTGCCAAACAGGTAGTCAAGATAGTCAAACCATTCTAACCTTTAGTATGTTTAGGTGAGGCCATCTGTATGTCCTCCTTGACAAGGAGTTTCCATGGCTTATTACTTATTATCCTCTAGGTATTTTATAGTCCCCTTGACTGGCAAGCAGATACCATGCATCTTCAGGTCTTTGAGCCCAAGACCTCCTTGCAATTTGCTAGCACAATGCTAGCCCCACTTCATTGAGTGCCTTTTATTCTTGGCTTTACCATCTGATAATATAAAGGACCTGACTTTTTTCTGAATTTTATTTGCTTGATAACTACAAAATAGCTAAAATGAAGCTTGAGGCTATAAGAAGATTTTTTTTTTTTGATAAACTCGAAGGCTTCTTGCCAGAGAAAGATAATTCTAATTCCACTTAGCAATTTTTGTATCAATAACGTCTTTAATCCAGTTCACATGCTTTTAGGACAAGGATTAACCGCAAATTACTAGGCCACCTCAGTGAAGACTATTTTATCAAACCAGTCAGGAGATTTGTCCTTCAACAGTAACACCATTGATTTGGCCATAGAGATTTCTGTAACCAAGGCTTAACGAAAGATCTCAAGTCTACTCATTAAGTTGTCAACATTCCTTTCGTTCAATGTAGCAACTCTAAGTAGCCGATCTTGGTTCTTGTTTGGGTTTGGATACATAATTGGATTTGGATTTGGATTCAGATTCGGGGATTCAAAATGCTTTTTTTGGGGCCGATTCTGTTACCACAGATAAATATGTATATATCAGTGTATGTCTATATGTATATTCATATATTCATACATGTAACATGTCAATGTTTATCTATCATTGGTTCAAAACTTCAAACATATAATAATAAGTTAGAAGCATGATTCTGGTAAAATGATAAATCCATAATTGTCAATATATGTTATATCATAATCATACTTTGCAAGAGTCTCAAAATGTCATTACCAATTTTAATCACACGCAATATTCATGCTAAATCCATGCGATTGCGCTTAACCGAGTGGATGGATAATGCACTCCAATTTTGCTCAGCTGATTTTTTTTTTTTGTATCTGTTGAGTTAGCAAACAATGTTTAGATTTAGTATTTTAATTAAATTGAATACAATAGCATCACAATTAAATGAAAATTCAAAATTGAAGAACAACAAAAAAAAGAAAAAAAAGAAACATACTTGGGAGAGAAGTTTAATTGCAAGAAGTTGCAAGAAAGGGAAGCGTTGACCATGTACATACCGCCATTCATCAACATCCATCCTATATTGAGCATGAAGAGCGGTAGTGTCATGATATTTGGTAGATGCGAATCGGGCAAACTTGGCGAGGACAATGTTTCATCATCATCATGATACATCTTTGAAAATACGGCCTTGTAACTAGCAGCAACCTCTACATCTCTATATGGTGCCACCCTATTTGGTTGTGAAATTATCTCTTGGCTATAAAACCGTAGCAACAAAGCATACACCAAGAGATGTAAGGGGATGGTCATGTTGTTATAATGGTCACTAATAATTTTTTCCACTTCAAAAAGAATCTGTATGTACCATGTTCCTTTCCCACTATTATTCTTTTTATGTGCTCCACCATGGTGCCCATGTCATCATAAATTTCACCCAAACACGGGCTATCAGTTTCAGAAAGTCTAATTGGGCTTATGATGGAGTTGGTGAATTTCAAAACATATTCCGCACATTTCCACCATTCATCATCAAGGATCAATGCTGTTACTTTTTTAGCTTTTTTTGTGTTTGATTACCTCCATACACTTCACAAAGTGTTGATAACCGCACTTAAGGCCTCTCGTGCCTTCACAAGTCATTTTAAGACGATTGTGTGAGACGCAAATTGTGTTTCAGCAACCAATGATGGCACAAAACATACATATCATATTTCAAGCTCATCTATAAAATTTAACATAAAAATAAAAAAAATAAAATCAAATTTAAATTACCTTCAACAACTCTAATGAAGAGAAGGTGCTGAATGTGGCTTGTGTCATATGATGATTAGTCATAAACATTTATAACTCCTTAGCCATTGTGTTAATAATATTAACCCAGTCAATTTGAGTGCCAATCTTTTTCATGATTAAATTAAGTGGATTGAACATGGTGTCCACAAAACGTGATTATATGTGGCCCTGACTATAGCCCCAATTGCCCTACAACTTTTAGCATTGTCCATTATGGCTTGGATAACAATTGCAGCTCCCATCATCTCAATTGATTCCATAAGGATTTTGGCAATGAAACTTTCATCTTTCGCTTGCCACTCACAATCCACTACCTTCAAGAACATCGTCCCTTTAGGTGTCACTGCTTTAATATTTATCAAGGGGCTATTGTTGCAATCTTTCCATCCACCAGAAATGATGGATACAATTGTTTTCACCCATGTATTCTCCATCACTTTCAATTGTGTCTCTATTGAGGCTTTCTCTTTCGACAATAAGATGGCTCTCACCATTTTGTACCCAAGACTTACATAAGCAGTAGGTGCCTTGTAAAGGGTATTCACCATTTCTTGCCAATAAGGTGAGCTAGCAAAGTTAAATGGAAGCCCATTTTTATATAAGCAATGAGTAATGTTCTGATCAACAACATCCCTTATTTCATTTTGGAAGGCCATATCCAATGGGCATCTTTTCCATGGAACATTTTCCGGTTTAGAAGGTGGTGGCGCTGACAAGAACAAATGTGGGCCAGCAAATTTTACCAAGTTACTAGGAGGCCTCCTTGAGTCTGTCTAGCCATGGGTTGGAGCAGTCAATCTTTCCTTTATTGGTTCTCCTATTGGCTTCGTCTTGTTCTATAGCATATTGTAGGATTAAGTAAGTTGGCCGCCCATTCCCATTTTTCTCCTTACAAGTTTTCATTCCTTTTCTAGTGTTGTGAATAAAGTGAGGTTTCAGTCAATAGTATTAGCTGGAATACTCTACATTGGAATGGTTACATCACCAAAGGTAACGCCCACGACTAGTCACTGCCCCAATCGTTGTTGTGTAATGCCAAAATGGTGAACTTGCATCAATTTTAAAAGGGCTTGCCTAGACAACTGAACTAGAGTTTCCACTTCCACTTCCAGCCATTTTGTCAAACCTTGAGTAATGAACTTAAAATTGAAAATAAAACTCAGCACACTATTGGAAAAAAATCAGCACTATAACCCCTTAATAAGCATAAAAAAAACAATTGAAACTTCTTAAAAAACTTTATAAAAATGAACATTGACTTACCTTTGCCTACTAAATTTGCCATCTCCAACGATTCCCAAGTCTTGATGTGGTCTTAGTCCTCTATAGTGTTCGCATAAGAAAAATGCTACAGCTCTAGGAGAAAACCAAAATGGTGAAAAATGCTTTAGAGATGAATGAGCATCAAATGCCTTTTAGGTGATGTCACAGGATTCGATGAATTTCATCCATGAGGTTCAAATTTAACCACTTTTCATGCTTTCTGAACTTCATTCAAATTTTATGATATTTAATATAATATTGTTATTTATAATAATATTATTTTATTTTAAAATAATATTGACTTATTTAGATTAATTATTGAGCAATGTCTGATTATTTTGACAATTTTTTGGATATATTACTTATATTAAATCAATAATTTATATAACTTTATTTCAATGTCGATTTTTTTTCCGAATTTTTACCCTTGCCCAATTTCCTCCGAATTTAATGATCGACGAACTCAAATTTGAATTCGAACCTTGTGACTTAGCTTTTAGGTATGCTTGACGGGTCCAATCAGGGTTAGAAGCCTTCTAAAGAAAATTGCAATGTGGGCCCCATTTTTGGGCACCCACATCCTTGAATTCCCTTGGATTCTGCTTGGATTCCAGAATCCAGATTCTTGTCTGGAATCTTGCTAGAATCCAAGCAAAATCTGGGTGGAATCTGTATATGAGCTGTACCAGAATCAATATCCAACCTTCAACAGTGGAATCCGGCAACATAGTGGCAAACATTGTAGTGTCATTTGCAAATTGTACATGTAAATTATCTTGATTAGGAAGTGTAATACCTTGCACAGAAGGCCCCAAGCTTGCATTTTTCCGAAGGTAATAAATAGCATCAAAGGCTTTGACAACGAGGGTATGGGCCAAGGGCACTTCTTTCTAGCAAATCTATAAACGCTAAATGTTTCAGATAGGGTACCATTCACATCAACTTGTGCCAAAACATCACGAAAGAGAGTCTTGGCCATGTTGAAAACATTAGTTGCAAAACTAAAATCCTCTAAGGTCATGACCACAAAAGGCCATTCCACTCTATAATAGGCCGTTCCAAAATCTAAAAGTAGCATACTCAAATCATGGTCAGGAGTTTTGGCCCCACTCTATTGCTTCCTAGCTTGTGATTAGGTTCTCAAGAATATATCTCTCAATAATGAAACCATTTTGAGTCTTACTAATGGAAATAGGAAGGACATCAATTAATCTGAAAGCTATTACCTTAGCAAGAATCTTGTATGGGACATTAAACAATGTTACAAGGTGCCAATTCTTTATTAATGACTTACCACCATCCTTAGGTAATAGTCCTATCGGCCAATTCTTTATTAATGACTTACCACAATTCTTAGGTAACAGTCCTATCGTACCTCTATTGATATTGCTACCAAGAGAGCCTATGTGTGTGGCCTCCATGTATACCTACAATAGGTCCTCACTTATCTGATGGTGTTTTTTTGTAGAATTCTTAAGAAAAACCATCAGCCCCAGGTGACTTCTTATTCTTAAGTGACAAGATTCCATGTATAATTACATCCTTAGATATGTTTCTGTAAAGTTGCTCTACTACATCACTAAATTTTTCTCAAGTGTGAATTTTTTGCAGCAGTCCCTAGCCTTAATGTTTTTATAACCATTTCCCTAAAAAGAGAATTTTTTTGTATAAAAATGAAAAAATTGATTGACAATTTCTTTTGGCTCTTTTACCATCTTATCATCATTCCAAATCCCATTGATTCTTTTTTTGATATTTCTCCATTTGATATAATTGAATTAAAAAATAGATCCTTTGTCACCATTTGAAGCTCAACTCGGCAATTAGGACCTCATTAGCAGGTTCATCTTGTAAAGATTGTTAAAGAGAACAAAGCTTATTCTGAAGGGCTAATTTTGCTTTCCTTTCCTATAATACTTTTTTCTTCTCTATGCTTTGAAACAAAATAGACTAGCTACTGACATTTGTGTTCCATGTTTCAATAGGAGAACATGTTTTTAGGAGAGGCCTATTAATTTCTCTTGAAGTAAATATGACATCATTACCAATTACAGTTCTCTATGTTCAATACTAAAGTATTTAGCATGAAAGAGATTGCTTCTTTTAAAGTTAGAAGATCTATCATTATTACTTAAATTCTTCACCTCAACTGGGTGGTAATCAGATAGAGTTATTAGTTAGATTTGTCCCCTCAATAGGGTTGTGATCAGATAGATTGCTAGGGTGGACCTTCACTTTGCATTCTTTTTCCACTAAGTGAAATGAGAATAGGTCTATATTTGCATAAAATCTATCAGGTCTACAATAGATCTGTTGTTGCCTTATTTGAAATTACACCATGTATGCCAAATTCCTTTACTTTCCCTTTTTAAGCCCCTCTAAAAGATCAAATAAATTCAGCTTTTTTTTTCCTTTTGATACCCAAAAAAAACTTTTCACTTCCCTTCCAATCAGTGTCTAAACCAACAGGCTTATATTCACTGTGATCTATTATGTCAAAATCCCCCTAAAAAATCTAGGGGATATCATGAAGGTTACTTCGTTAGAGTTTTTGTTGTCATTGATGCCAAATTTGAGTTGTGATCTTGTCAAAAAAACAAAAACAAAACAGATCTACAAAAGGTTTATACAAGCAGATATATGAGAGATCTTAGTAAGGCCAAGCTCCCTTTATGTATGTAAATGTTAATGTTAGTAAAAATTCCGACCTCCTTTGTTATCTAAACCCATTTTGGGCAAGGGATTTTTGATAACTAAATGACGATTTCTTACCTGGCCGACTTGCACTCAATGCACAATAACCATTATTTGACAGCGCATAAGAAATATTAATTTTTTTGAGCAAACCTTTCTAGAATAGCAATTGATATTGAAGGGTCATTAGGAATGGTTTTTTTATTAAAATACATTCTCCATTCCCGTGGCATGGGCAAACTTGAAGAACGAATAAAATAATAAAATATATAATAAATACTTATTAGTCAACCTCTTTGGAATAAATCGTTATTTGCAGCACTTGAAAGGAAAAGTAAAGGGTTCTTATAATCCACGATATCAACCATTTGTTTTTGGGTCTTTATTTGGTGACAATAATATGGGAGTGCACTGTACTCCTAACTGTGCTACAAATGAGGCATACATACCTTAACCCTTGAGAAGTTTGAACTTATTGTTTACTGCATGGGGTAAATAGATTAATGCATTTAGACAATGAACAAGAACAACAGTACTCCTTTTATTATTCGCACATGCCAAAGATATTACATTATGCTTATGATGATAATTACAATGATCCTGGAGGGTGTATAAATACTTTCCTAAGAACCTTCTTGAAGGGCCGTCGGCTACATAACAAGAACCTTCCCGAAGGGCCCGACGACATACATCCCGTCGGCTACACAATAATTACCGATGATACTTATAACCTCTCTTTCAAGAGCACAAGTTCTCCACCTCTAGGCTAACTTAGGCTGTGCGATTGATGGATATAAAAGAAAGGTTATTGTGGTCATTTCTGTTAAGCGATTCATTTAAAGATTCTTCTGATTCAGAGCAAAGATAAAATGTAGAAAGAGAAGATCTAGGATGAAAAATCAGACCTGCATGTTAGTTGATTTACAAGGTTAATACCTCACCGAGAGGGCGAAATGATGCAAGTAGGGAGAGTATTTTCATGAAGATTATTGCAGACCTAGTGTAGATTTATTGTGGAGGAAGATATTCGATTTGTGATGACACTATTGAAGATTAATTTTCAGATCTGAGTCATGACTTTAGAGCAGACTCTCAAGGAAAATTTGTGAGAAAGAGTAGGCAAATTCTTGAAGTCCTTAAAAGGATCTATGCTAGATCCAACATCATTATCACCCTTTTGAAGGTTGGAGCCACTTGGTAAGATATGAGTTTTGGAGCCTTTTATTCAAGAGATGGGAATTTCTTGCCGAGTCGGAGCTTAGTGGACGGGATTGGTGTCTATTGTGGGTTAGAGACTACAAAGTTGCAAGGAGTTATATATAAAAAACAATATTGTTGTGGTTTCTCCCCCAAGGGTTTACATGAAAAATTGTGTGCATCATGTCTTCTTTTGTTAAATTTTAATTGTGTGACTGCTTTGTTCATTGCTTTGAGACTTACTAAAAGTAAAAGTTGATTACTCCGTCTCGTTGTATATGTGTGTGTTTTCTTCATAGTCAACCACTTTAATGATTTAATTCTTCCCAAATAGTGATTAGGAACATATATTGAGCTAACTCCAAACGTTCTCTAATGGAGTGAGCCCATTTATTGTTCAACAAAATGTCAATATCTCTCTGCCTTTTTTCATGTTTTGTATAGAAATGGAGTGACTCCTAGATCATGTTCAAACTGGTATCAAGGGTAACCTCATGAACCATGAGGATATCAATATTACCAAATTGTTTGCACATTCTTTTAACATTAATTTTTCTATGAGGGGACCCCAACAGTTACCTGATGAAGCATGAGGTGATACCAATATTACCCAATTGTTTGCACATTCTTTTAACAATAAATTTTCTATGAGGGGACTCTAGTCCCCTTATATTCTAGCTAATGTAATTTGATTTCATTCTCATTTAAGTTAGGTTCACCCTCTTTGCTACTTCTAAACTTGTTAAAACATCTGAAAATCTTGCCTTCTTACCTATCTTTTTACATTTTTGCTCAATCTCACTTTTACGGAGGTAGTTTTATCAATCCCTTTCATATTTCCATCTTCAATTGAAATTAGGGAATTATCTTTAGAGACATTTGAAGTGTCTTTATCTCATTTAAGTTGGACACTCCCTCCATCAAACCATTTGGAAATCTTGCCTTCTATACCCTTCTTTTTACTTTTTTGCTCAATCTCACTTCTATGAAGTTGTTTTCTATTATTTTTTCCCTCTTTTCCATAGAGGAGATAGTTTTATCAATTCCTTTTATATATAAAGGAGATAGTTTTGTTAATCCCTTTCATATTTCTATCTTCACTTGAATTTGGGAAATTATCTATGGAGAGTTTTGGAATGGCTTTACCTATGGCTCCCTTGTTGGGTAAGGACTCTAAAATCTTGTTTGTAGCTACCGGATCTAACAGATCTTGAGGGTCTTATTTTTGGCTTAATTCACCTTATTTCTAATCATGTCCTAGGCCAATGCTTGGGCATTCTTTGGCCATCCAATATTGGTTCAGGGCAAAGAATTAAATACATTTGAAGTACTTTTTGGCTAGTCTTTTAGTTTCTTTGTATCATCTATAGTTTTTTGATCTTCACATTTTGGATTTTGTCGATTGAGTTCTCTTTAGTATTTACATTGGTTGGAGAGAACTCTTATGACATAGGCACAATAGAGTTATCAATGGGAATCTCCAAATGTTTTTAGGGCTATATGATGGATTCCCCAAGGAACTTAATTTTAAGACTTGGTGATTCTTCTTTTGGCATCTCTTTTTTTTTTTGGAGAAACTCTGAATTTGAACTCCCCAAAAGGTCAATGTTGCAGGCTAATTCTAACTTATGTATGTCCATACTAGGAGAAAGTGAAATTGGTAATCTTGCACCCATATTTGGCAAGGTTCTTTTGGTGTTTGCAACTTTTAGAACCTTGCAAGCCGAGGTAATGAGTTGTGGGAAAAGTGCCCACCATTAAGCTGAAACATTTTTCACAATAAACCATCAACAAATAGATATGGGTAGAACTACTTCTTAAGAATATTAGGGGATTATTTCGAAGTCCTAAAAATTGTGTTGCCCACACTCCAAAGCTATTTTACTAGGATATGCACTTGCATAACATTGTAAAAAATATGGGAAAAAACCCTTTTTGTATCATACGAGGGTGGGTAGCATGTACCCCCAAATTTTTATCCCAAACCCCCAAAAGCCATTCATCAAGAAACTTTAAAGCATACACATTATTGCAATCTCAATAAACAACAAATATTGCAACAATCTTCAACCTTTGTTCTTCTTTAGTCAATGTCTCAAGCTTGTCATTATTTTGAATCGTTGATGTGAGTTCAATGACCACTTCAACATGTAGAATCAAATACTTAGTATTCCAATGAAACACAAAATATCCAACTCTCTCTTGAACAAGAAAGCTCATATGCTAAACAAAGTATATGGATTGTGTGATCAAATGAGACAACCCCAAGGTTTTTTTTAATTGTGGATTCTCTCTTAGTTGTAACGATGTGATATGCTGGTATCACAAAGGGACTTACGTTGTTCAATCAATGGGTATCATCTTTGCAATTGCGAATGATTGAGCAATTGGATCTCTTCAACTACTACTAACAAAAAATTTGCAAATAGATAAGGGTTTAGTAATCTAATATGGCTCTAACAATGTAAGAGTCTATTGACGGTGAGATGAAACATTTAACCAAACCTTGCTTTGCTGTGTTGAGTATGCATAGGAGGGTGCTTGCTTCTATGGGCACGAGAATGATTTTCACATTGTCAACATTCATTCAAATATCTAATGACGGTGCAATCCAAATGAATATCTCCAATTGAAGTTAGATGCTTGCAGTAAGGCCCAAACTATCCTTGCACTACATTGACACTAGTTTCATCATAGTTCACCATTCAATAATATCTTCCATTTAACTGCTTCTTCTATTCAACACAAACTAAAATGCTACTCTAAGTGAGGAAATGTAGAAATAGTACAACAGTCCAAAATGATACAAGTAATCTACCATGAAAACCAACAACGAATTAAGAACAAATTGGTAGTATTATAGCAACAATTTCTCTAGATCTTCCTAAACAAATGATGAGAGCAATCCTTATATAGCAGGCTCGAGTACAATGAATGACCAAGATTAATGTGAGATCAAGGCCTAAGATTATGCCAACAAAGCCCTTGTAGAACTACCACATACAATCATTAAATGCTTGACCAATTAGAGTAAAGAACCAGCTTGTGGGCTGATGAGAAAATTACATTGCTTTTGTTGACCAATTAGAAAATGGGTTAGGTAGAAGCATGTGGACTCCACATGTACACTTTGCATGATTTGATTGGATGATTTTGGACATGTGCAACTGAAGTCTTATGATTGGTTGAAGATGAGTGGGCACCACCTAATCATGTTATCTTATAAACTTTCTTAATTCCTCATCATGTTATCTTATAAATTTGATTAATTCCTTTGGGATCTTGGTACTTAACATTATCAAGCCTTGGATTGATGGGCCAATATTTATCTAAATGAATATCCTCTACTTCTTTCCTTCAAAAATCTTCTTGTTGGAGTGGTATGATTTTGAACTTGTAAAACTGATGTAGACTTCATTTAATTGAATCTTGAACTTGGATTTTAGAAGGAAATTCAAGTTGATGATAACTTCCTTCACTTCTGAATTTGTTCATTTTCTTTGTTCTTTGTTCTTTGAATTACATCTTGGTCTTGATTAAGAACTTGCATTATTGCTTTTGATCTTCAACCTCGGACATCATCTCGCATGTTTGTCCTCTTTTATAAATAACTCATCATTTGTGTAGACTTGAATTCTCCAAGTTGCACTTGCTTGATGTCTTGAAGTGGAAGCCGACTTTTCTTCTTTGGTTATCTTCTTTGATCATGTGCCATAATCTTTCTTGCCTTCGAGCATCTTCTTTCCATAGTCACCTTGCAAAAGAAAAGAATTGTGTTAAATCCGTGCAGCAAATTCATGAAACTTCTTATGAACTTTGCAGTTTTCAATTCAGACAAGCTCTAATCATCAGCTCAATTCTACCCCAAAATCTTAAATAGATTAAAATCAACATGAGAATATTCATATTTAAACCTGATTTTAAGTGACTCCAACATGTAATTGTTTACAAAAGTTGAATTTGGGGGAAGAGGATCCCATTTCAAGGTGGGCTCAAACAGCCTTGTCCAAAGGCAGTGTGGATTCTGCACTTGGACAGCCCCTTGTTAGTCTATGCATCTTTTCCGGCCTCCCTTTTATTAAAAAAAAATTCTATCTTCCTTTCGTTTTGCATTGCTTCATCTTCTTGTTACACTTGAAATTTCACCTTAGGATCATTATATGTTGTGCTCTATAATCAAATCTGAGTTTAGCCCATGAATTTCTCACCTTGAAAATCTGACTCTGATGAAAAACATTTCACCAGAAGCCTGAATCAGACTTACATATTCAAAGTTGCCCTTATTCATGCTTGAAATTGCCAAAGAATTGAAATGGAAGGCTTATTTTGAGGGCGAAAGAGTGGGGGTGCACGGACATTAGTGTCCAAGACAAGTGCGGATTCCATCCTTGCCTTGGACAGTCCTGTCCAAGGCAAGTGCAGAATCTGTACTTCCCTCTTTTTCAACCTTGTTTGAGGGAAGAGCGGATTCCACCATTCATTTGGACAGCTTCAACATTTGGGAATTTTTCTCAAGTGTTGCATTTTTCCTTCAAAACTTGAAATTTCCTCCATATCGTCTAGGCAACGCCCAATTTTGCCTAAAGGTGTTTTCAATCACTTCTTATCTTAGTTTTGATGGCTAAACTTTTTCAATTTTCAAGTTCTTATGCCAAAACTTCATTTTCTCATATTTCACATCCTCATCTTGACTTCACATTTGGTGACAATCTCCATCATTCTTGTCCTAATTTGGAGGGAAGGGTCGATTCCACCATTCATTTGGGCAGCTTCCACCTTTGGAAAATTTTCTTAAGTGTTGCATTTTTCCTCCAAAACTTTTTTTTCCTTATTCAATTTGTTTGAGAGACCCCCAATCTTGCCTTAAAGTGATTTCGATCACTTCTTATTTTAGCTTTGATGGCTAAACTCTTTCAATTTTCAAGATCTTATGTCGAAACTTGATTTTGTCATAGTTTGCATCATCATGTTGACTCCAATTTGGTGGCTATCTCCATCATTCTTGTCCTAATTTCACATTCACTTAGTCTTTTTCCCATCACGCTTCTTTGATTTCAGCTCCTCATGTTTCCATTTGGACTTTGTCCTTGTCTTCCCTATCAGCTTGGCTCCTAAACGGGTAAAAGTTGCTCAAACTCATCTCTCTGCTTGGAGACTCCGAAATTGCCACAAAACTAAAGCAAAGTAAGATACCTACTCCTACCACCAAGCAAAAAAAGAGGGTGTCCCCATTTGCAATGGGGTGATGGTGTGAAAAGGTCAAAACAAGAACCACAATCATGGTATTAGGGTTGGAGGAGGATCACTTGCATTCCACACCTCTGTCATTTCCTTTTTCACAGTGAATTCTATTATTGTTGACCTTGAACTCCTCTATGTCCGGAACCCTCTCCCTATCTTCTCTAGAGGCTGCCTTCTTGAATGTCTTACCACTCACAATACCATTCTCTCGAACATGGCCACCATTTTTCACTTTGGGTTGTCATGCCCTATACAGCACTAAAAGATGATCATTAAATAATAGTTAGAAGGTAATAACAGCTAAGACCAACCTCCCTAACCTAGGCAACTTAAATAAGTAAAACAAGATCAACTGTTGGGCTGACCTCCCGTGGCATTGGCACCCACTATTTAAGAATTTACATTAAATAAATAGATTAATTGTTGGCGAACCTATTAAAAGAGATGCAGCTGGTCAGTGAAAGGGTGGGTGCAATAGTCTACATAAAGAGGTTATGGGGTTCATTTTGGGCATGCATGAAGGAATATTTTATTCTCACCAAGAGCAGGTGTAGGAAGTAAGGCAGTGACAGCAGAGATAAGACATCTGAAATCAGATCAAACCAATAAGTACAGAATCTGATTTTATACAAACAACCTTGAATTAGTTAAGTTTATAGATAGAGATCAAAGAAAGATATCAATCAGCATGGAAGGAGGATACAATATTTACAAGCATTGACAGGCTAATCCAGCAAACAGTATTCATAAGACCTCTGCGAATTAATATGGGATGATAATAGTAAACAGTAAATAATGCTTGTCATGAAAGGATATCAGAACCTTAGAAAAATTGTGAAGTCTTGAAAGGAGACGATTTTTTCAGAAAGAGCTATCTGAAAACGTTATTAACAGGCAGCGTGGATTAATGGAAAACAACAATTAGATTAAAGTAGAACACTGGTTGAAATATAACAATAAAGGTGATGTAAGGTGATCTAAGTTGGCATTAATTGCTCTGACTAGACCCCTTAAGAAGCAGAAGGTATATCAATTCAAAAAGGTTTAAAAATAAATGAAAACTAAACCTAGCTTTGGAGCACTAACGAAGCAAACAATCACATAAAAACAACATCCAAAGCCCATCAAAAGGAGACTACAATGGTACCAAGGTCGTTTAGGTGGCATTGGGCAATGATAAACCAGAGAGCAAAAGCAAGAATGAATCAGGCCAGGAATGGATAGTGGCTTTTCACATCCCAAGGAGATGAGAGTTCCGCTCCTCTTTCTTGGCTCCGATCACAGAAAATGTTTTCCTAAAACATTATTATCTATGTATTTTTTCAACTGGAGTGAGCAATTATAGGTCAGAGTAGTCTCAGGAAATCATTTCCACTCTAGCTAAACCCTAGGTTAAAAAATGGCTTCAAATGCTATGGTGGCTCTACAATCTGATTTTTCATTTTATATGATGGGTGACACTGCATGCTGCTTTACACCACATGCCACAGGAAGGGCAGTGTTGTTTGTGTGTGTGGGAGGATGCTGCTAAGATCATTCAGGGTGACTTCGGGACACTGTTGTTAATTTGTCACAAGTCATTTATCGTACAAATGCTGTGGTGTGTTAGTCACGAGGGATGTATGCATGCTAGTGCAACACAGTCTTACATTACAAGGAACTTCATAGTGTCAGAGATTTTTGAGTGAGTCAAGTAAAGCTAGTTTGAACTTTGAAGTGCCTTCTATTCTTGTTATGCCTGTGATGATTTCTATGCACGGAGGACATTTGATGACAATAGATACTGTTCATGTTATGGATAATGGTCAAATGTTGTGAAAGTATCATTTTCATTTGTGGTAATTATGAGCACAAAATTGCAACTAGTTTTTGCAAACATGGGTGTGCCAGTAAATATAATGTTAGTTTATATCCATCTATATATAGAAACACATCAATATTTTTTGTGTCATGTCTTTCTTAAGGATTATTGTGTTGTGTTTTTTAAATTAACTTTGTTTTAAGCAAAAAAAAGCTGTACTCTCAAAACTGATGTTTATTGCAGGGTGCACAAGCTCTGGGGATGGGCAAAGATGCCGAGAGTGTGCCAGATGCTGCTGATTTATTTTCAAGAGCCAATGAGATACTAGGGTGCGCCATTTACTTCTTTAATTCAAACAATTGAAGTAGGTTAGATTTACCTAAGCCAGTGAAAAAAAACATACAAGTCTGCCACAAATTTATTTTAATAGTTTATCTTAAATGAAGAAAAAACAACCTGGTAAAATGTAAATCTTGTACATAACATTTTCTGCAATCAGCTGGTTATGGTTTCAGCTGGCCAGGTTATACGTCTTTTCTTGCATTAGCCATTTTCTTAAACCTGGATTGAATAACAGGTACAATCTTCTAGAGCTTTGTCTCAATGGACCTAAGGCAAAACTGAATTCAACAGTTATAAGTCAGGTAAAAGAACAGATATGCATTTGATGAAACTTGCTGCCATGGGCTGATGCTTTTCCTTGTTCTGACTTCAATTCAATGATTTTGTGAAGTGAATGAAGTGTTTTTTCGGAACATATTCAACAATTGACGGTGAATAGTTTAATGACTTGTATTATTGTTGAAACCTGATTATCAATTATTTGTTTTTGTTTGGGACAGCCTGCATTATATGTGACAAGCTTAGCTGCAGTTGAGGTATTGCGTTCTCGTGATGAAGGCCAGGATATCATTGATTCTGTTGATGTGACATGTGGGCTAAGTCTTGGCGAGTATACAGCACTCACTTTTGCTGGTGCTCTCAGGTGTCCTTAACTCTTAATATATAGCTTGAAAATACCCATGTTACTTGGATTTTTTATATTTTTGCTGCTTTTATGTTAGATTTTTAAAATTAAAATTTCAAAACAGTTCACTGAAATTACTGTTTGGATTACTTTCATGCTGAAGTTTTGAGGATGGACTCAAACTTGTTAAACTCAGAGGCGAGGCGATGCAAGTAAGTCATTAAAATTTTATTAAGAAGTTTCTCTATGTTTGTATGATAGGCCTTAGTTATAATAATCTTCTAATAACAATTTCTATCGTTTCCGTAGGAAGCATCAGATGTTGCTCAAAGTGGCATGGTCAGTGTTATTGGACTTGATGCAGAGAAGGTTCAAATGCTTTGCGATGCAGCCAATGCAGAAGTTGATGAGAAAGAAAGAGTGCAGATTGCTAATTATCTTTGTAATGTATGTGAGATGGAGCCTTTGATGGCTATTCTGTCTTGTTTGAGAGCAAGTGTATATGGGTCTCATTCAGTTCACGCAGTTCTAGTCTCCTGTTAGATGGTGGTGCTTCTGAAAATCAACTATTGATATAATAAGTGTCTTACAGGGGAATTATGCAGTTTCAGGGGGGTTGAAAGGAATAGAAGTTGTGGAGTCAAAAGCTAAATCATTCAAAGCACGGATGACGGTATTGCACTGTTTGCCTGTCTGTATGTCAGCTGTGTTTTTGTATCTTCCAAGCATCCTTTCATTTGTAATGAATGGAATTGTCTGTTGATTAATTATTAAAAACTCTGAAGCTTGCACTTTTTTTCAGTCACTGGTGAGTGTTTGATCATTCTAGATTACAAACCTTTAAATTCCTTTACATTCAGTTACTTGAAGTCTCAAAGTATGTTAGTTTTAAAAAGGACAACAAGTGAATACTTAGCTTGAGAAACAGAAATAGATACAACTTGTTACATCTTAATATCTCAAACAAAAGAAAGCACAAAATAAACAGTTGATTTGGATGAAGCTGTTAGCTAGCTTTCTTGATTGTTGATAGGCAAATAGTATGATCAAGATTCAATTTATTTTATCAGATAAGCTTTGTTCCTGAAAAAGGATTCTCTTTTAAAGCCTTGAATTGTTAGATACAAGCTATCATAGGAATGATACAACATCATATAAATTAACTTCAACCACTAACACATGAAAGTTGAGAACACACACATCACAAGCAAATTTTAGAAGTTGTTCTCACAGATATTTACTTCATAATTCTTGCAAAAAATTATACAATTTAAAAAATGTTGACCAATTTTTATTCAGTAATGATATTGTCCTATTTCACAGGTGGAAGGGCAATTCTGACAATAAAGCAGTAGTCATCCGTCACAATATAGGCAACAGATAAAAAATGAGCACATCTGAAATTATATGTGAGCAAAATGCTGGATATATCGATCATTTAGTTATGAAAACAAAGGCACTTTGAATATGCAACCTCCCAAGAGTACTAGGCTAAGAAATGCATTCTGCAATTCATGGTCTCCAATTTCATCCCTATTAACTATGTATACAACCTTAGACCCCTAAGGAGACCGACTTGAAAAATAGAAACTTCTGGAAGACTGTTCATAGGTTATCCCTGCAAGTTTGCCACTTCACATCTCAATTAAACAAAATGATGCGGGGAACGTTAGAGGCATATTAGAGACCTTCCCCAAGAATGCCATTTGTCATTTTCTACTCACAACTGCAATAGTGTCCATATATGTCGCTCTGGTTACTCACCATAATGCTGCCAAGAGCACAAAGAATAATTTATTTTTAGTTAGCACTCGAGTCTGGAAATTTCCTTTTTTTGCGATCGATAAATTTCCACCCCAACTCAACACCTGTCCTCCATCATAGATGCAGGTGCTTTTACATGGGATACTCAAAATTCCATGTCCCTTAGAATGCACTTTCGAGAAACAAGGCATTGAGATGTTTGGTGGATTGGCCAACACAGCCCAAACCAATGCCACACGACCCTTAACTAGCCCTTGTGTATGTAAATCTTCCATTATGAATTTCTCACCTAACCTTTAGTAATATTAACTGATTCACAAGTAATAACTACCATTGTAACATGGGGGCACGCCCCCCTCTTTTTGCCCCACGCATCAGGGACAGGGATGCATCGGCAACTTTGGGACCCCATTCCCCTGTCCCCAGCGGTGCCACCAGATTCCAACACCTCCCCGAGGATGGGGGGGCATCCCGATGTTAACTATTTGCTGATTTGACTGTTTATGTTCAATGTTCGATGTTCCAATTCAATGCAATGTTCAAGTATTTACTCTTTTACATCTTTATATCTTACATTGCAACACATCTTTTCATAACTAGCATTTTAACTAGTATATTACAACTCCCTTGGTCCCCCGCCACCATCCCTCCTCCGTCCCCCTACCATCCCCAAATTAAGGCCCCTCTGCCCCCTTGTCCTAGAAACTTGCGTTCCCCAGAGTGGTGTAACTATGATAACTATCAATGGAAGCAACCATAATGATTGTAGAATCACCTGTTGCATCTCACATTTCGTAGATTTCCATGAATTGTCCTCCACGTCTGACCGCCTCCACTATAACTTCCACCCCATCCCAACAAGGCAGCACCTCTTGATGTACTTCAAAGTTGATTGGGGGCCATCTGGCTGCTGAACAACCCTCATGGCCTTCTTATCAAATTCACCGTAATTATGGACTAACCCTCTAAGGGAATATAGACTTTAGTTTGTGTCATCATTTAATCCCTACAAGTGCCACTGTGAACTCTGCATCATTTTTTACCGCATCTTGAGTAACACGCCCAACCCCACTCGGGCTTGGATTTGCTTTAAAGGTGCCATTAGAATTGATTTTGACCCAGCTTGGTTCCGGGGTTTCTCACATCACTTCATCCCTTGCATTTGGGAAAAGATTAACCTTTCAGACCACATTAATGGGGGGAGGGGGGTGTTAAATTTGGAGATCTGATTTATTTTGAAATTAAATTTAATTCACTGAATTGTATACAAGGGTTCTTAATCCTTTTGATATATATATATATTCCTAAAGTTTGAATCACTTGTAATCAATACATATATTGATGTGATTAACTCCTTACACGATGGCAGCTCTTTGTCTTATCCTTGATTTGACAGACCGTACTTGATATGAAAGGGATGACTGTAGATGTTTTTGACTGATTAAAGAGGGGCTGTTGACCAGTAACAAATGACTTGAAGACTTTGGTAGTAACAATGTGTTTGTTTGTCATTTGAATACCCATCGATTGCATATGTATATGGGTTAGACTGTTGTTTGGAAACCTGTCCATTTTTGGAGACCTGTCCCCGAATGGATGTGTTGCCTACGTGGGAGGCATGTCCGTTTGGTGATGTGTCTCCCTCCTTTATGAATAATGTGTCTGTTTGCAGGAATAACGAACTTTAATTGCCCTCTCTGATTTGCATTTAACCACACACACATTGACTTATGATGTTTCATATTGCATTTGATTTGTCAGTATATTGCGAAGGTTAATGATTTTACATTAAATAATTATATATATGATAATGTAGATAAGATAGGTAGGTGTATACACACACACATACTCTTTATAAATGTCAAATCATATAATTTCAAATATAATATACACATAAGATAGAGTTATATATTATATTTCATTTGTAATCAAAATTTATGTTTATCTGACTAAACTATAACATTAGCACTCCCTCTTAGCTAAGAAGGATAAACTTATGAATAAATATTACACCATTGGTAATATTAGGAATAACAAATCTTAAGGAAATCTTTGATCAGAAAATCTATACAAATAGAGTCTATAGAGTTATATTGCGAAGGTTAATGATTTTACATTAAATAATTATATATATGATAATGTAGATAAGATAGGTAGGTGTATACACACACACATACTCTTTATAAATGTCAAATCATATAATTTCAAATATAATATACACATAAGATAGAGTTATATATTATATTTCATTTGTAATCAAAATTTATGTTTATCTGACTAAACTATAACATTAGCACTCCCTCTTAGCTAAGAAGGATAAACTTATGAATAAATATTACACCATTGGTAATATTAGGAATAACAAATCTTAAGGAAATCTTTGATCAGAATATCTATACAAATAGAGTCTATAGAATATATTGATATTCTTCACAAGGAAGAGATGAGAAAAAAAAAGAATCAATCACATTGCTGGCAAGCATTGTGTGACAGTAAATTATGCTGTAATGTATGAGTTTAATATTCATTTACGAAATGTTAGATCTGAATTCTATTAGGGATAAGGAACACTTTATGGTCTAATATACACATCATATATGCTTGTTTTTTAATTAGGAAACCAGGTTTTGATGGGGCCCTGAAACCCATTACATCCAGATTTTAAATGGGATCTGTGACCCATCATAGATGAAACTCTACCAAAAGATATTCAACAAGAAGTCAGCAGTAAAAAGCCAGCCAATTGCCACCAGAATGACAACAGCTGAAAGATAGGAAGAATAGAGCATGTGCAGCAACCACAGGCCCTAGATCCAAGACCCACTAGATCATTGTGATAAAGGAGGGATTCCCTCCCAGCGTCCAAGCCTAGTCAACATCTTGAAACACAGTCTGATCAGCCTTCTGAAAATACATGCTGTTAGCACCAACTGAAACATTAAGGGAAAGAAAGCATCTCTCATCCAATCTCCTAGCCAAATCCCTTCCATCACAGTTGAAAGGGAAGCCACCTTGAAAGGATCCACTTCAAAACCTCCCCCCCAATCCAGTCAAGCAATAGGCCAGACCTGCAGCTGACATTACCAACATTAAAGTATATCACTACCTCAATAGGTGATACCTCCACCTCAATATGAGTTGGATACTGAAGAAGCAGAAGCCAACCCTCAGACTTGAGTCACCAAAATGAACTAGAAAGGCCACTAGGTGAACTTCATCTCAATAGAAGTAACCAGGGGAAGGAGTCAAAGAGAAAAAAAAGACCTGGCGAATATAGACAGTCTAATATAGACAGTCTTAGGCACAAGTCTTAAAAAAGGGAAGAAGCCCCAATAGTAATCCTTAACCAAAAACAAAGTAGAGCCATATAGGGCCTTTGAAAATTTTCAGCATCCTCCTGGTAGAAACCCATCAGAACTCACAAATGAATCTGGGCAAAGAACATCCATAGATTCAAGGAAAGGACACAACTAGAACAGCTGAGGGCTAAAATCTCCAGAAAACCATAACAACACTAGAACCCTCTAAAAAGACAACAGGTCCAACCTAGCCAAGAGAAAGGCCAAAAAACAAAACAGTACAGATTTTGTCTCAGAAGGGGAGAGAGGATTTGAACATACCTACCACAAAGAGCCCTATGTCTTAGAGGACTAGAATCGAAGTAGCTCTCCAAAGAAGAATGGCAAAGCATCCAAGACCAGTTGACCTTGACACCAAACACCCAATGAAGGTACAGATCAAGCCTCAAGTTTGGAATGCCCAGATAAACCCTCCACCACTTAGAGAGGGAGTCCTCATCCACACAGCCTGGTCGCCCACCAGAAGATAGAGACCCCACAACCTTCCTAAGCCCATTTAAGTCATGCTCAACTCCTTCACAAAAGTCTTCGACGTTGGGACCCCATGGACCAAGATAGCCTTTCAAAACTTGTCGCCCAACCAAAACAGACCCGTCATCCACAAAATGGAGACAACCATGAAGGTGGGAATCCAACGGAGGAGGCACAGACACGTTCCTCCAACCAACCAGGTTAAAAACAACAAACTTCTCACAATCATCCTCCACAGATGATGTCCTAGCCGCACAACAACCTCCAAATCCAGAAACTGTTGATCCCCAAGAATAGGGTTGAGCCCACACACCACCACCCTCATCTGCTCCTCCCACATTGTCCTCGCCATCTGATTCAGCCTCTATCTCTAGTCCCCTTGCAACCCTAGTGGCAGAATTTGAACTCTGTTTACCGTACTGGTAAAGAAATCAACGCATACAGACAATAATAGCAGAATAATATTCGCATATGCCAGAACATACATTAGGCTTCATAATATTCGCAATAGTAGATGAATGATGCTTTACAATGATCCCAGACGGGATATAAATACTACTGACGAACCTTCTCGAAGGAGTCTGTCGGCCACAAATATTCTATCCGTTACAAACTATTTACCGACGACGTCAGCTACAGAATACAGAAACACCGCCGGACCGTCGGCTACAGAATACAGAAACACCGCCGGACCGTCCAGTTAGCTAACACCATCCCCCCCAAAAAGAAAAGTCATCTCCTGACGACTGACAAAATATCTCAGACAAATTAACAAACAAAATACATTAACAGAGTGACTACAACAAGAGAAATCTGCTTCTGTCACATCACTTCCACATTCATCCCGTTACATCTGTAGCCTCTGCTAACACAATACTGTCTCCTCAAGCTGACCTTGATAGCCACCTGTGCTGCTTTCTCTGTTTTCAATTCCTCGGTACCCTGAGCCAAGTGTCGCTGCACTACCTCCAACTGGATGATCAGCTCCTCCCGAGCTCTCTACGCATCCACCAAGACAGCCTCACAGCCAACACCTGCTCCCACTGCCTCTGGTACACAAACAATCCATGCCTACAGCAACTTCAACTCTTTTGAACTGGTCAGACTCCCACGAATGATATCCGCAACGACTGAGGGTCCAGGGGGCAACGCCCCCGACGAGGTCGAGGGGCAGCACCCCTCGCCGCCAAGACCAAATTAGCACTTCGAAACCCACACAAAAATGCACGGAACACACCAGTTCTATCATTATCTGCCGATTCTGCACTCTTTCTGGCAACCACGGATGCGTCCCCTTCCCTTTGGCATCATCTGTCACTCATTCTGAACAACTTGATTCTGTTGTTATTTTTTTATTTTTTTTATTTTTTCACTGCTTCCTCTACAATCCACCACAAATCCCTCGGCACATAGAAATTCTTCTCCTTCTGGCAGAACAAGCACTCTTCTTTATGTCTCTGTTTCTCCGCGGAAGTCTGGCTGGAGGAGGAAATGGAGTCTGAGGCTTGCGTTTAGCTTCATGCGTTTCAATGCCTCCGATGCTTTGTTCAGATGTTTTCAGTGCCTCCTCATCCCAACTGATCCGTCTCAAAATCCTGTGCAATCCTTTTGTGCGGACTCTTGCGGTTCTTTCTCCTGGCAGCGAATGGCAGTATGGAACAGAGGACCACGTGCAGCTCCAATGGAATGACAATGTGTTTGAGACGGGGAATAAAGAAGTCTATGCCCGCGGACCTTTCCTTTACCGGTGGAGACTGTTCTAAGTTTGGAAGAAATGATTACAAGCTCGCGGGGCTCTCTTCGGCAAGAAAGTGTTAAAAATTTTCACGCCTGCGGACATCTGCCCGCGGGGCTTTTAATAGCCCGCGGACAAACTGTCCGTGGGGCCTCCGCTTCTGTGCCCGCGGACGGGCTGTGGTCCGGGGGACTTTCTCTGCCCGCGGACAGGCAGTGGTCAGCGGGACTTTCGCTGCCCACTCCCACTTACACTCCCACCCATTGTATGTTGCAAACTCTACCAACTATTCTAATACATCATATATGTTTGTTAATAATAGTAAAATTGAAATTATATATATATATGTGAGTTATTGGGTTTAGGCCTTGCCACTTGGATTCAAGTCCGGGTTCATGTGGGTCCGGATTCACTTTGGATCCGGGCAGGGTCCAGATTTCAAACTGTGGGTTCGTCCGTGTCCATGTTGGAGTGAACCCGTGAGGACCTAGGGTAGTAGGGTACAAAATATGAAATAAAACAACTTTAAAGAGTTTTTTAAAATTGATTTTTTTGTAGTCCTAAAACAAACCTAATAAAAAACATTTCTCTCATATAATCCCTCATGTTGAGGAGGATGATATAGCAGCGTCTGGGACTAGTGGCACTGGTTTGGGTTCCAATGATGAGGATATAGATATAGTTGCAGCTGGGGATAAAGCCATTGATCCCTCATTTTTTGATGACCCATTTGACCCTTGAAGGGCATTTGATACTATGATCAATGATAAACCACTAAACACTTGTCATTTATCATTATGTTTCAAACTTTATTATTTGATGAGCTAGTCTATGTTTTGCAATCTACAAATCTAGTATTTCTTTACAATCATGAAGATAGATTAACGAGCGAGTATTTATTGTTTATCTTTGACAATTGCCATTGATCAATGATCAAGCAACATATATTCATACTGTGAAATGACTTAGTTTTGCAATTTTGGAAATTTTATCTTATTTTGTTGTGTGTGTGTGTGTATATGTGAATATATATGTATGTATATATATATGCTTAGTGACAGGGTTTGCCAAATTTTGGCCATGAGGTTCGGAATTCTGGTTTGGGTTCCAATGATGAGGATATAGATATAGTTGCAGCTGGGGATGAAGCCATTGATCCCTCATTTTTTGATGACCCATTTGACCCTTGAAGGACATTTGATACTATGATCAATGATAAACCACTAAACACTTGTCATTTATCGTTATGTTTCAAACTTTATTATTTGATGAGCTAGTCTATGTTTTGCAATCCACTAATCTAGTATTTCTTTACAATCATGAAGATAGATTAATGAGCAAGTATTTATTGTTTATCTTTGACAGTTGCCATTGATCAATGATCAAGCAACATATATTCATACTGTGAAATGACTTAGTTTTGCAATTTTGCACATTTATCTTATTTTGTTGTGTGTGTGTGTGTGTGTGTGTATATGTGAATTTATGTATGTATGTATGTATGTATGTATATGCTTAGTCACAGGGTTTGCCAAATTATAAAAAATTCGTTGAAATTCGTCTAAGATTCGTGCAAGAACAAAAGGGAGGTAGTTTTTTGGTGTCCTTGTCTGACTTAGACGCCGCTTTGAGCTTTGTGAATGATCACACGAGATTTTGAGAAGGTTGTTGCGGTCGAATTTGAAGGCCTCTTTTGTCGTTGTCAACATCTCTGAGAAGATCATAAGGTGCAACTGTAGATCGTGTACACCAAACACAGAGCACTTTCGCACATTCACGGACATGCAACCCTTCTGGGAAATTCTTCAGCTTGAGCAAGCTTGATCGATGGCCAAATTTTGAAGTCTATCCCTAATTAACGCACTTCAAAATAGGGTTATTCCATTAATATTTTTAGTGCTAAATAATATTTATTTATATTGCATTTTAAAATGTTTAGATAATATCAATTTATATGTTAATAATATTTGTTTAATTCATACGGTGATATTTGTTGTGTTGTTTTGTCTTTTCAAATTTTAATGTTTCCAACATTATTATTATTTATATAGTGTTTTTATATTTATATAATATTATGTTATAAGATAAATAATAGTAGATATAATTTATCAATTTAAATTACAATATTGTTCTATATAATATTTATTTATTTGTAATTTATTACTTATATTTAAAAAAAATTAAATTTATATAAGCGAATTTCATGTTGAACTTTTTTTGATTTTTTTGCATTGTTGAATTTTATCCGAATTTCATAGTTGCCGAACACGAACTCGAACTCGAACCTTGTGACATAGTATATATGTATGTATGCATGTATGTATGTATATAGACACACACACTCACGAATCCACCCATGAACCCAAATGGGATTTTTTTTTGCCCAAACCCGAATTTGAATCCGAATCTGCCCTGAACTCGAATTGACAACTTATACACACACACATGCATGGCCCATTCCCTCATCACTTGCTAATAATCTTAAGAGGATAGGCTGGTTTTGTCAGGGAGAGATGGAGTAAACCTTGTATTGTAGGATGAAAGTCCCAAGATGGGGTAAGGACATATATCACAAATCCTTGAAGGAGAAATCCCGAAATTGGTGATTGTGTCTAGTAAATCTTGAGGGAGTTTACTTGTAGATTGATGTCCAAGTGCCCTAAGGACAAGCAAAAGTAAATCTCGATCCTTCTTAAGGTTATTAATTAGGAAGAAGCAAGACAATTAGGGCTTAAGTATGTATTATGAATTAGTAGTCTTTGAATTTAATCTGATTTGAATGCATAGTGATGTATGGGGATCATTGGTCACTGGCAACCTTGGAGTAGGGAACGTTACAAATTACCATTTCTAGGCACATTCGAAACCCTAGCCGGGAATTATAGGGTAAATAAAGTGAAGATTCAATTGGGGACATTACATCTCCTTATCTTGCAAGATTCTCTTGTTTCGTTCTTTCCATTTTTCCCAATCACACATGAAGGTAAAAGTATCCACAAATGGGCAAAGGGAGAGTGTTTCCTCGTTAAAGGCTATGTCAAATGCCACAATTTTCCTCAATGTCATCCTCTTCTGTCTCCTCACTTCATACTCATTGGTATAATCTGCCCAAAGATCCTCTAGTTATGGGATGTTATGGAAATTGGGATCTGACTGCAAATTATTTTTCACAAAATCCTTGCTGTCAAATGGGAATCTGATCTTGTAAAACTGCATAATATAGTTAACCAAATCCCTTTCAATGTTGAGGGCATCATAATGTGATTGACAAGAGTAAAATCCAATTTTACCTGTGGATGCATTTCTAGCATAATTTGATCCTTCTTGGAAATGGTGTCTCCCCACAAACTCGGAAACTTTCAGAAGCCCATCCATTGGCTGTTCCATAAAATTTATTCAAATGAAGTTTGAGTTTTGGTAATTTGTTTGACTTCCACTCTCATGTGAACTCATTGTTTAGCACTTATATGTTAGGTTTCTATAATATGCATTAAAATATTTCCCTATTTTTTATATAGCTGTCCACCGATCCAGGGAAAAAAATCAGACCTGGAAACCCATTTCCCCATCCCCCTACTTGGGGTAACTTAGGTAAAAATCTATATCAATAGGAAAATGTGTGCCAACCTTCTTACTCGCCTGACATTTCTTCTTTACTTCAGCTACCTGTTTGCATATTTCTATAAGGACAAGTTTATCCACATGTTTATGTGTCTCCTATGGAAGACCGTTAAAAACCCTTTACTTTGATGCAGGTGAACCATTGGAGTTGGATGAAGTGGTTGCCGTATGTATTTATCAACTTAGGAGAAACTCTTAAACCCATCTCTCCTTGTATTTCCACTATCACATTTATTGTGAACACATTATTCACTCTCCTAAACCTTTTATAGCTATTTTGCAAATGTTATTGAGTATAGCAATCATATATTTGATTTTTAGTGTCAGACTTCTACGGGGTGTAGACGTGATGACTGCCTTGTGGAAGCCAATGCATAGAATAAAGAAGAAATATAAAAGTTCTTGTTGTGTGAATAACAAGATATCATGAAATCTAACTGGTCATTGATGATTTATGACCAGTTCAAGCATTAGTTTTTCATTGATAATTATGTGGATGAAAAAGTTAAGCATGTTGGTTACATTTCAATCCATGCGAGAGAACAATTGTGTCAGTGTGCTCTTCTGTAAAGTGGGACTTATTTATTCTCTTGAGAAACTCTGATTTCCCTTTTCTAGAACTGGAAAACCACTTTCTTGCAATCACATTCCGATACAAACTTTTTGTTTCATGAAAATGGTCGTAAGAGAGAAGGGAATTGGAAGTATGCCCTAATTGTGTCTCTGTTTGTGGTTATTAGTGAGTTGAATCATTAATTCTTATTGCTTTGGTATTTGGGCCATAGTGGTTCAACTTTATGCATTCTACAGGTACTGGGAAACTAATTGCTGGCAAGAGCTCACTATCAATCATTCTTTGTATTACCAAGGGCCTATTATCCTTGTTAATTTTTTCCTAGAAATCATTTAAATTCACGTCCTCACCCAGTGTGTCCAATTTCAGGCATGGTGCTAGTTAGACTAGACAAATGCGCATACCCCAAAAATAAATACTTCATATTGGTTGGATTCAGTTGTAAAGGGGGGCAGTTTGGATTTTGGGGAAAATTTAGTAGTGTTCTGCTTTGAAAAAGGCATTTTCCTCCTACAAAAATGATTAAAAACCCTCTTTATACTATTCTACTATAGTAAAATGAACTGAGAAAATGTAATGTCCCCTTCTCCGTGCTAGCCTTAATGGCACTTGGTCTATCTTTCCATCCGGATAGGCTAACGGCATATGTTTTAGGATGCCAGCCAGTCACAGGAGTTTGGTCTTCAGTTGAGGGGATTTAAATGGGAAATCCTAAGCTTTTAGTCACTTTATTTTATTGGATTGAATGTAAAGTACTTTATTATTTAAAGTCACTTTAAGGCAAATTGACTTAAGTGACTAAAAAACGAAAGTCTTTTATCCCACATCGCTAAGTTGTTTGTATCTCCCCACACTTCGAGGTGATAAAAGGAAGCTTTTTGCATTGGGATTAAAACAACGAATATATGATATTTCTATGAAATCCTAATTTTTGCTTAAACGTGACAGGATATTTCCTAAGGACGAAACCCCTTAAGGAAAAAGGTGTCTGGACGTAAAACTAGTACTCACAGGATACTTTCAGAATTAAGGAATGGAAAGATTCATGGATATTAGGAGATTACAGCTCTAGGACAGGAAGGGTGATTGAAGAGTCTAAACATGAGAGGGACACCAGTTATTCCATGACAGTAGAGGTTCATTCTAGATGTAAGTGCTCTTTCCTCTTCCATCAATTGCATCATGTCATCTAGTGTCAGGTGATATATTGATGTGTAGCGGCTAGGTGGGATTGGACTGCCCTCGACGCTCTCTTCATGGCAACTCTTCATGTGACTACCTCAACCGGGAGTAGTAGGTTGGGGTCACAGTAGGGATAACTCGCAGCGAGGGGTTATCTACAGGGACAACGTATTTGCATTGGCCGTGAGTAGGAAGTGGACTCAGGAGGCTGGGCGACGTTAATATCATGCCACAGGGCCACATAACAGAATAAACAAATCCGCAGCGAACACTAGTGTGAAAACAGGAGTAAGTACAGACAGTGTTGGCGTAGTCAGGTGGTAACTGACATATAATATCAGACAGCTAAATGTGGGCATTGGGAGGACGTTGGAGCAGTCTCAGACTTCCACAGCGATATGCACACGGCTAATAGACCTGTATGTTAATTACACAACTCGCTACCAAATCACTGTATGTTCTTTTATATATCTGAACTCAAGATCTTGTCATTCGCAAAGTGTAAACCTGTTGTTGGTTAATTATCCTGGTTATAATTCTTGATTGTACATTGTGTTTCGGAGTACCATATAGAACTTACCGAAGGTATAAATTCATAAGTTTATAATAGTGTTTCATATCATTTATGAGGCCAAATCAGCATAGTGGCATAACAGTAGTCAGTTTGCTTAAGAAACTATTTACATGACAACTGTTCGACAAAATTATCATTAGACCAAGTCCCATATTTCTGATCAAACGCAGCAGAGTTCATTACATAAAATAGGGACTTATTGCACCTTAGCTGAATTATAGTTCTTATGCTTCAATTTTCTCCTCTGAGTAACCCATGACCTTGCCCTTTTGTGTTCTTCACATTATGTTGTAAATCCTTTCCTAAAATGATTTTTTTTTGACTTC
Organism: Cupressus sempervirens; assembly: GCA_028749045.1. Classification (NCBI taxonomy): domain Eukaryota; kingdom Viridiplantae; phylum Streptophyta; class Pinopsida; order Cupressales; family Cupressaceae; genus Cupressus; species Cupressus sempervirens. The sequence continues at coordinate 717,405,929 of CM053789.1, forward strand.
TTATGAACCTTTATGTGCCCCTGTACCTACCTTTTTGGTGTGGTAGTGGGCATTAATGGTGAGCATTGATTGTGCTAGGTGAGCTCTTCTTTGACACTTCGTTCTAAAATTTTGAAAAGTAATGGTTTGAAAAGGATGGGCGATGTGTTCATAGGTTTTGAAGACCTTGTTGGGCTCTGGATGGTTTCAAAAACCTCCCTTTATAGCTGAAGTTTATAGAATCACCTTTGTAAAAGGATAAGGCATTTTTGAAGTTGTGAGTTTTGCATGCCTTCTTGAGTTTTGAAACTCGTACTTTCTTCAAGACCAAACCTTGCAACGGTCTAGGAGTTTCCTTTAATAATAGTCAAGTGCTTATGAAATTGTTAGTTCTATGTTGAGATTTGACAAGGTTTTCAAATCATTGTTGGGCCCTGACAATGATCTTGAAACTATCTGTAAAGGCCAACAATAAATATATAATGAATTTTGAAAGGCAAAGGTTTTGTTGGAGCTAAAGGTAGTTGTGAAAATCTCATTAGATAGTGTCGAGGTTGTCAAAGCCATGTCAGGTCTGAAGATGGTTGTGAAATTGATGTAGAATGTTAGAACAAAGGAGAAGAGGGTTATTGAGACTTTGATTGTAGGCTGACATAGTTTTGAGAACCTAAAAAATATTGCTTTAACATATATTCAAATTTTATAAAGGGGGCGACAAAAGCCAAGGGAACATGCAACAAAGGTAGTTTATGCTACTATATCGACCCCAGAAAAAGAAAAGTTGGCTTCCAAGCAAGGGAAAAAAATTCAATCAAGTAATATTAGATGAAATGTTCCAAACTTGTGATGGCTAAAGAAAAGGGTCTTTGAGCCAATGAGTCACTTAGGTAACCATGATACCCCAATCATAGCTTGATTGTTCCACAACTAGTCAATGTCCCATGATGAAAAAAAGATGCAAATTTGTAGTGATGGTTTTAAGAAGTAGAAGGGAAACTAGAGGAAACTTTGATAATTAGCAAATATCCAAATCTGGACCACCATATGGAGAATGCACTTGCTAGTGGCCATATATTGTAAGGAATAATGTTGGAGAACCAACAAACAAGGAGCCTAATTTGATTGCATACTGGACTCAAAGAATGTTTCAAGTTGATAACTGAATCCAAACAATACATTAGGTATCTTCAATTATATTCACATCAAGAAAATCTTGTCTAGTACCCATTTATGTTAGGAATTTGTATGCTCCAAGCTCACAAAATTGTAACGATGATTCCTACTTTCTACCAAATTGAGTCTAGGGAAGGGCTAAGTACAAAAGCTGAACAAAAGCAATAGAAGGTTATATGTTACTTTAATAGGATACATAGACTGTACAATAGTAGGTTAAGGGTGGAAAAAATGACAAGATTGTTGATCACACATGGTAGGATATGTGCTTGTCCAAGCTCACCAATTTGTAGGAATGATTCTTGCTCTTTACTAGATTGAGTCTGGGAGAACCAACTACAAAAGGTTGAACAATTTCAATAGAACATTTAAATGTTGTTTCAACAGGATACATAGACTGTGTAATAGTAAAATAGTAGAAATGACAAGACTATACATCATGATAAGCAACATGTATGATACAAAATGTGGGAGCAATTACATGGTTATAAATTGATAAAGGAGCCATATAGAATATATTGTTGGTGGTCATATGGTCCAATATAGAATTGCTTACAGTAGTTGTGCAGTGGAAAATAATTGCCAATAGTATTGTACGTGGAGTGTGGAACAAAAAAATGCATATAATGGTAGGATGAATTTGAGAAAAGAAATTTATTATAGTAGATTTCAATATGCTCTTCTTTTGAATATTATACAATGGGGTACTTTGCAGCTTATTATATGGTAAAAATTAAAATAATTGGGATCTTTGTTAAGTTTAATTTTCTCCTTCCTAATATGTAGTACAACATTATGATTTTTCAATTTTGGGAGGCTGCACATTATGAAATAAATGATTTATTATTATTATTATAGTTTTTTAGTTTTTTCTGTTCCCTCATCACATCATCCATCCAATCCACAAGGCTTGGGCGGTGTTCGATCCCAACAATTATATGACTATCATGGTGAGTCACACACTCGCCAAATTGTATGCTATAGTTCTCCACACTTCTTTCTAGGGACTTGATCTTCGCGGTATTTGTATTAGTGCACAAACGGGCTTCAAACATGATTTCTAGACAATGGATCATGTTTTAACTCTTTGTGCTATCATTAAGGAGGCTCGTTGTCACTCCTCCAAAGTTTACTGTTTTATTGTGGATTTTTGCAAACCCTTTGATTCCGTGCCGAGATCTGCCTCTTTGAGAGGCTTAAAGACATTGGTATTGCAGAGATCCTTTTGAGTGCAACCATGCGATTATACGAGGGTCCTTTGTCATCTCAATACCCCTTGTAGGATCGCTAACTTCATCACGAGTACTATTCGGGTCAAACAAGGTTTTCCCCTTTCCCCCATTTTGATCAAGATCTATATTGATGAGTTAAAGACTTTCCTCCAAGAGTACTCCGTAGGGGACGTGTGCCTCCCCCACTAGGTTCTGATATCTATGTTACTTGTTGTGGATGATGTGATCCTCTTGGCCGCTTCTCCTGAGGGTCTTTACCATTAACTTGATGGTCTTGCTTTGTTCTACGATCAAGGACATCTCATAGTGAATCTTGGGAAGACTAAAGTTATGGTCTTCAATGGGCTCAAGACCTCTCAGTGCCACTTCTTTAGGGGCGCAGAGGTGGAGATCTCTTCGTCCTACACCTATTTGGGGGTCAAGTTCTCCATCCTTTGCTGCAACATTATACCTGCCCTTCAGTCGTGTATTAGTAAGGCTTATGGTTCTTTGGCCCTCCTTGAGCAACAATGTTTCTAACATAACTTTCAAGACACCATGTCCAAGATGACCCTCATGGACAGTCTCATTAGGCCCACTATCCTCTATGGTTTTGTTGTTTGGGGGCCTCTCTGTTGGAGTTAGATTGGTCTTCAATGGAAAGGGTTCATGTTCTTCTTCCTTGACACGTCATCAGGTGTAAACAGTTGAATCTACATAATGTCATTCTTGTAGAGTTCGGGGTCTATCCTTTAGGCTTGAGGTTATCTTTGATCTGATTTGGTTTCTTCACCATCTTTAGTGTCTTGCTGATTCTAGTGAGGGGTGTAGTAGGTATCCCTTCCTCGTCCTCTATTCCTTGGAGTTTATTGTTGCCCTTGCCTCTTCTGAGAGGGCCCATTGCTGTTTTATGGGGACTGTCACCCTTCTTAGTTCCATAGATATCAAGATTGATCGTCTTCATTCTTTCCAGTACTTGCTTGCCCCCCTCCTCCTCCCTTGTAGGCAGGAGTTGAACAGGTGTGTTAGGACCAACATTTACAGACAATTCATGCATATTGCCCGAGTGAACCCTCGTGGGAGCGAAGATGGCTTTTTATGCGGCACACTTTTTGGAGATTCAAGACGGGACCGTTGTCCATCCCTTGCACCTATGCTATTGCTAGAGGTTCTCATCAGCTTCACATAGAGACTGATTAGTAGTTGCATAGAGAACACATGGTTCACTTTATAGTATTGGCGAGCCAAAGACCAAGGATCATTTCATCTTCTGGTGGCCTATTTGCTATGAGATCTAGCTGAGCTTCTACTGCCCCTCTACGGAGTCTCAAGATATCTTCCAACTTCTTTAGATATATGGATCTGCAATGTCATGCCCTTTACATTTACAAGGCTACTATACTTCAACACTACACATGTCAGCTACAGGTTTCTACATGGTCACATGAACTCTTGCTGACTTATCACTTCCTTCTTCATGGGTCTCCCTTTGGATTGGTATACCAAGTGCCAACTTAGCCCTTCGCTAGAGTCTGCTAGATCAGTTAGGCCTTGCAAAGAATGCTTATAGCAGCAACATACTTCATCCTTAAAGACTACCAATGGCAACCGTCCTCTACGACTTCTCAAAGACATTTTGTTCTTTATCATATCCCTTGGTCTCCAGTTTCATTCCTATGGCTTTAGGTTCCTAGGTGTGGGTGGTCTCTCTTTGGTTCCTCAACCCATTCTCGTGGTCTTGTTGCCCTAGTTTCTATTTGTTTTTCTACTTTGCTCTTGTTTTCTAGGGTACCGTTTGGTACCCTTGTTGTGGGCTGGCCTCTTGTTGCATTTTTGGTAGTCCCTTTGACCTGTTTTATGGTCACTTGTTGGACATTAATAAAGTAATCTTATCTTATCTAATGATTGCTGTGTGGTCGTATAAAATGTTGTAGTTTCATAATATAATTTTCTCATTTCTCTTTTCATTGGTGGTCGTGCTTTACTCTTAATTATTTTGTTTTTTCTAACCTTGCAAAGTAATATTTTGCTCTTTTTTAATTTGTTCTTATCATGTGGGACTAGTTATTTTCCTCTTTGAATTCCTTATTTTCTTATTTGACTTATTGTATGATACTTTTGCCTCTTCCTATTTTTCTTGTGAAGTTTACTTTGATTTGACTTTGATGCTGATTTGTGTCCCATGGGAACGCATCCCCTATGGTTTTGGGGTCGTACTTGTACGAGGGACGGATTTTGGCCATCCTCTGAGTCGTCCCCTTTTTGGCAAATTTGGAAACATCCCCAAAATGGCCATTTTTTTTGGCAAGTAACTTGGGGATGACCAGTAGTACCAGGGACAGTTTTGCCATTCCCTATCCATCCCTGAAATTGCTGAACGTCCCCTTTTTTCCAACCACTCTGGTAAAGGCAAAACACCCCCAAAAATTCATTTTTTTCTAATTTTTGTTGTCCGCACGGCCCTTAGTCGTCTTAAAGACATAATAAAAATATGCAACCCATATTTGGTCCATTAAAACACTAACTCTTCTACTCATTTTTAGATTTGACATACTTGCTAAGAGGAAGAAAAAAAAATATAAGAGCAGTAGCAACAGTGAGGAAAGATTATGTTTAGTGAGGAAAGATTGCGTTTAGTATTTACTAACTATTTTAGTTGGACTTCTCTTTATTTCATTATGATATCAGCCCATTTTGATTTTTTCTATATATGTATGTGATATTGTTATAATAGAAGTACTTAGTATTTTCCATTTGATTATATTCCATGTATTGATCTTCAAAAATGTCTATGGTGAATGGTTTATCAATGTTATGATACACATATTTGAATTCTATCTCTATATATATAAAAATCCCCTATGTTTTTAGTCGCCGTCCCATGAGGTCTCGTCCCCTAAATTTTGGCTTCGACCTCTACACGTACCAAAAACATGTCCCCATCCCGGAGACTCTGTGGAGCATAGATGCTAATCTATTGGATTCTTGGGTTCAGGTTTGATCCAAGTTTGGGTTTGACCTTGGGTTCAAACCAAGAAATGCAGGTCGAATCCTAGGTCAACCAAGGCAAACTTGGACATTCTTGGTATTATGGGTGTCTAAAAAATGGCTCCACAAGTAAAATAAAACCATTTAAAATGAATATGGACTGTAATTTTAATTGTGATTGTGTAATGACATTTTGAGACTTGAATATTATCTTTTTTTGCAAATTCTAAAACTGATATTACGAGGTATTCAAATTTATTTTAATTATGGATTTAGTAGTATTCACTCTTCATACAATTATGTAGTAGTTATAGGTTCTTGTATCCTTGACTGATTTTGAAGTTATGGATTTAGGAGTAGTTGAAATTATGGATTATGGTATCCTTGCCTGATTGACCTTTGGAGAGAGATAGGTTATGACAATTCTCCATTAAATTCAATTACAGTGGAGGAATCTTTGAATAAAATCTCAATCCATTTACAAAGATAAGTTGGGAAGCCAAATGCTTTAAGCATTCCAAATCACAAATGGCCATTCTATCCAATCATACGCTTTTTCAAAGTCTAAAAGAATTATTGTAGAGTTTTTCCATCTTGTTTTGCCCAGTGAAGTGCTTCCCAGTTGGTGATGAGGTTTTCAAGATTGTATCTACCCTTGATGAAGCCAGTCTCAGTAACAGAGACAACTTCATTAAGGATTCCAGCTATTCTTCTGGCAAGGAGTTTAGCTATAATTTTGTAGGATAAAGTTAAGAGAGTTATGGGTTCCAGTTCTTTACTTGAGATTTATGCTCACTTTTAGGGGTAAGTTTAATGACTCCCCTATTAAGGTGTGGACCCAGAGTCTCTTTTTCAAAAGCTTCATTATAGAGTTCCAAAAGTTCAAGACTAACCCAATCAATGTTTTTAAATATAAATTCAGCCGACGATTGATCAAATCCTAGAGATTTGTCATTAGCCATATCTTTTATAGCTGCTTCTATCTCTTCAATATTGATACCAGTTTCCAAGGATTTCTCCATAATCTCAGGGACTTGTTTTGGAATTAATCTCAAACACTTTCTAAGGGCATTCTTGTTTTGAGTAGAATATTTAGTAGAGAACAGATTTGGGTAATATTTGAAGCAAATGTTGTCGGTAGAAACTGTGTCAGCCGACTTGATTGTCGTCAGTGTTTTTGTATTCTGTAGCCGACGTCGTCGGTAAAGATTTTGTAGCCGACAGGTAAATAGTTTGTAGCGGACATAATGTTTGTGGCCGATGGACTCTTTCGGGAAGGTTCGGCGGATAGTATTTATACCCCGTCTGGGATCATTGTAAATCATCTTATTTTATGAAGCATAATGTAATGTTCTGGCATATGCGAATAATCTAAGGAGTTCTGTTGTTCGTGTTCATTGTCTGTGTGCATTTCTTAATTAACCTATGCGGTAAACAGAAAATAGTCTTAATTTCCTCTATATATCTGGTAAGACCCATTATCTCTTTGAATTCCCTCAATAAGTTCCCTTTTTTTGTTATGGTCTAAATCAGATTGAAGAAGTAACTTGAGCCTTTGTCACCCTCATGCAACCAATTCATTCTGGCTCTAGTTTTCTGACCTTGAAATCTATAGTTTTGAATTTTCCTCAACTCCATTGTGGCTATATATTGAATTCTCCCATAACTCTTAAATCACTATCATGTCTCTGCAAAATGTTTTCTAAGGATGTAAGCTTAGACTGCAAAAAAGATTCTTCTTGGTTTCCCATGATTTGAAACATGTTTTTCCATAACTTAGTGAGGGTGGTCCAACATTCTCTGCGATCCATCTTCCCATTCCAAAGTTTGGATAATTGACTAGCCATTTTGATGCCCTCAACAGCATCTTGATCCTTAAGCAGAGAGACATTAAGCTTAAAGAGGCCTTTCATCCTATAATTGGAATAAGCACCAGAATAACCATCAATTATGGGATCAAAGAAGAATGATCTGAAATAGAAGCAAGAGTGACCCTAATAGGGGATAAAACCATTTGAGGAAGGAAAAGAGAAAACTGAAGCATCAGCATAAACTCTGTCTAATCTGCAGTATACTCTTATTTACTCGATTATTTGACCAAGTAAACCAGATATCAGAGAATAAATCTTTTTGCCTTAGTTGCCAATTCGTGACACGAATCCAATTCGGGCACGCGAATCGGATCCGTGGATTCGGGATTTATTTTTTTCCCAATTTGGATTGGTGGAGGATTTGTGCATATATATATATATGCATTATATATACTAAAAAAAAGAGAAATATATATAATTCTAAAACTAAATAATTTCATAGTATGAATCTATGATTCTAGTATGCATCTTTGAATTTAGTATACTTGATAATTAATCTATTTTCACGATTATAGAGAAAATCAACACATTCACATTGAATTACTGAAAGTGAAAGTTTGTAACATTCAAAATATAGATCATTAAACTTAAAGTTTGTAACATGATTTACTTATAAAAGAGTCAAGAGTCAAGTTTTTGATTTAATCATCAAATGGATTTTCAAGAAAATCCGCATCAGAGGGGTACTGATGAGCTGCAAGTGCTGTATATGTATCAGTAGAGGAACCCAAACCACTAATAGTAGAGGGGATTGTGAACTCATAATCCTCCTCCTCATCATCGACATCAATCAAAGTGGATCTAGCAAGATCCCGAATGGTCATATCTAAATCAGGAGTCTCGAGTGCTACATCCCAAAGCTTTTCGGGCCCCTTCTTGTACATTGGATCCTTCTGTGACAACAAGTGCAAATTGTTGTGAATGAACACAAGGTCTTCTGCTTTTTTTGGAGCCAACTGGTTGCGTTCGACTGAGTGGATAAAGGAGTAAGTACTCCAATTCCGCTCAGCTGCAGAAGACATGACAACCTAAAGAGAAATTAAAAATTATCAATACAACAATCAAGAGAAATAATCAATTCAAGGAATTGGGAGTGTTAACCTTAAGCTTAAGAAATCAACTTAGGTGATAAATTTTACAAACTTACTTGGGATAGGACCTTTAAGGCAAGAGGTTGGAGGTACATGAAGGCTTTCCCATGAAGGTACCACGATTTGATGGCATCCATCCTGCTTTGGTTTGCTATGGCAATAGGGTGGAAATTCTCACTTGAGATGAAGGCAGAAAATTCACTCCTCATAATTGCCCCAATTTTTAGATCTTGAAAATTTTTAGCTAGTGCCCTCTTATACCCATTTGCAACCTCCGCATCTCTAAATGGTGGCACTCTAACTGGAAGGCGAAGTACATCTGCACTATAGTACCTGGGGATAACAAAAACAATTGAACACTATCAAATGACAAATATCAATAGGACAAACATTGGATAAAATAAACACAAGCATTTGATAAGCACTGCAGTACCTCGGGGATAGAGCATATGCAACGAGGTGCAAAGGTGTGGTTATCTTGTTCCATTGACGATGAACAATTGTTTCCACCTTGTAAATTGTGTCCTCAGATCATTCTCCCTCCTCTTTATGACCTAGGATATGAGATATGAATAATAATTATAATTAGTGATTATGTCAATTTAAACTTTAGAATCTAGATATCTCTCAAATAAACAATTGTTGTAAAAGAGCATAGAACTTACCATTTTAATTTTTTCCAACATAGTTTCCATGGAATCATAAATATTCTCAAGGCATGACACATCACTGTCTGCAAAGCGAAGCAAAGCCATTATTGGATCGATGACTTCCAATACATAAGTCATAAGACCCCACCAATCCTCATCAAGTATCATTCTTCTCACATTTAAGGCCCTTGCTGTATTGGAATTCTTACAAGCGCCCCATTGGGGGCTAATAACCATATGTTTCAATGCTTCCTTTACCTTCACAAGTCGTCTCAAGACGATTGTGTGAGAGGCAAAGCAGGTTTCAGCAACCTAAGAACATGTTAAACTCAAGTTAGTAATATATTTAAAAATTAAAACATGTTAATGTAAACAACAAAAAAAATTATGGAATCCAATGATATATAATTAAATATTAAATATACAAATTTACTTTCAATAATTCTAAGTCCGAGAAATTCCTAAAAATTGCTTGTGACATGTAGTGATTTGTCACAAACATTTGAATCTCTTCAGCTTCCTCATATATCTTTTTCACCCAATCTATTTTGGTGCCAATTGCTTTCATCACCAAATTGAGAGAGTGGATAGTGCATGGTGTCCAAAAGATATGAGATTTAGACTCTACAATTTAGAAAAAGGGGTAAAAATTTATTCAATCAAAGCCAAAATTACAGAGGGCCTCAGGCCCAAAGGAACCAGACTCAAACACAAGAACAATTAAATTCTATCCTTTTCCACTAATTGCTCAAAAGTCCCAATATACTCAGTAGGAAGTCCATCCCTTCCTGAAATATCCCAACCATCTCCTTTCTCCGATGCTCATTTTGCCAAGACCTTAGCCACTCCATACCATTACATAGGAATATGACAGAAAGAGATCCAATCCAAAAAGCTACTCAGATAAAGAATCTCTCTAATAATAGAGGCTAATTGCCAGTTAACATCATCCACACTCTGGTTATTGATCATGTCCACAACAAATTGAGAATTTGACTCACACAACATTTTCCTCCAACTTAAAGAGCATCGCCACTCAATAGCTATCTTAATAGCGAGGGCCTCCATCAAGTTATTGGAATGAACTCCTTTATAAACAGAGAACAAAAAGATAACATTACCATCTTTACCTCTTCCAATCCCCCCCACACTTGCTTGCCCAAGGTTCTCGCGGGAAGATCCATCAGTATTAATTTTAAGGATATCCATCGGCGGCAGTCTCCATCTCCCCACCCTACAAACCTTTCTCTTGAGCAGTTGAGATCTCTTACCACTTGTGCATCCCAATCCTTTGTCCACCAGTCCCAAATTCCTGACCATACTATAGTCACCAGGGTCCATAGATTCAGTCATATCACACTTGGCATAGATAGTTTCCTGGAGTCTGCTCAGAATAATCTGCCACAGTTTAGTGGCTCGCAAACTAGAGTTACAAAAAATCCTGTGATTATGTTCCAGCCAAAGATTCCAAAGAATAAAAGTAGGTCCAATAGCCCAAGCCACCTGGAGGAGCGTTGTTTTCACCGGAGGTCTGCCAAGGCTATCTCAAAATTCAATAAGAGACTCAGCATAAATGCACCCATGACACCACACCTCCCACCACTTATGCCAGATTTCTCTAGAGAGAGGACACAAGAAGAATAAGTGAGAAACACTATCTCCATTCAACATACAGAAGGAACAAAGAGAAGGGCCTTGGAATCCTCTTCTCTGAAGATTATCCCAAGTAAGACATTTCTTTTGAGCAACCAGCCATAAGAAAAAGTTACACTTCGGCTAAGAGAATTTATTCTAAACCTTCTTCCACTAGGGAACTTCAATTATTGCATGACATTGCTTATCCAACCTAGCATTACCTTGGGCTACACTGAACTTGCCTTTAGGACATGGACCCCAAGCAAGGATATCCTTGTCCTTAGAGGAGCTGCACAGCCTATTAGAGAGGAGACTAGCCAGATCAGCTTGAATCTCCAAGGAACCCCCCAAAGGCCGCTCACTTGGATCCTTCCAACAAGCCACATCCATCGATCCACACCATTTAACAGTCTTGAAGTGAGCCACCTTGGTCCATCCTATAGCAGTAAAAATCTGACAAAGAGGCTGGAAGTGGGGGTAACTGGAAAGAATGAGAGGATGGCCATCCCAAGAGTCCTGCCAAAATAATGCACTTGATCCCTTATTACATATCTAGAAAAGGCCTTCCTTGATAAGAGGAGCTCCCTTTTTAAGAGTATCCCAAATAAAGGAACCCTTTCCATCTAGAGCCAATTTAGGAATATCTTGATACTCCACTCCCAGAAAGTACTTTTGGGCTAGAATCTTAGCCCAATCCCAATCTTGATTATTTCACCACCTCCAGTATAACTTAGCAGCTCAAGCCTTGATGCCAAGAGCCATACATTTAAGGTCCAAACCCCTTTGCAAATATCAGCAAGCAAACCGTGTCCCAATTGACTAAGCTCCACTTAGAAGAGAGAAGATTGCCTGACCAAAGGAACTGTCGAGATAGAGCATCAAATTCTTTCATAACCCCAATGGGAGGAGCTTGCAAAGACACTTGTAAATGGGAAGAGCCCGAATCACTGTTTTGAGGAGGATAACTCTCCCAGCGGAAGAGAGCCACCTATGAGTCCAATGGCTCACCCTGCTACGAAGTTTGTCCAAAAGATTTTGCCAATATTCCTTCAGCTGAGTCCCTAGAGCTAAGGGGACTTTAAGATAAATCAAAGGAAGAGAGCCAATTTGAAACCTGAGAATCTTGGCAATCCTGAGCTGGATCAGCTATGGAGTATTAAAGAAATAAATAGATGACTTACCTTCATTAATTTTCTACCCGGAAGCTTTCAAATAAGTGTCTAGAATCATTCTGAAATTTCTTGCCTCATTTATAGTAGCCAAGCCCATCAGTCAAGTATCATCCACAAATTGGAGGTGTGTGTACGCTGGAATATTGTTGTTCCACTTCCACCCATGGACAAGCCCTTGCTCGGCTTGGAATTTTATAAATTTGCCTAAGCCCTCGGCCATAATAATAAAGAGATATGGAGAGAGAGGATCCCCCTGTCGAAGTCCCCGAGAAACAAAGAATAGCTCAGTAGGTTCTCCATTAAAAAGAACCTAAAAGGATGGGGAAATCACACAATTGAGAATCCAATCAACCCATTCCATATCAAATCCGAAAGCTAAAAGCACACGACCCAAGAACTCCTAGCTAACCTGGTCGTAGGCTTTTGCTAAATCCAACTTAATAAACATAGCCTTTTCCTTAGATGTGGCCATAGAGTGGATAACCTTTGAAGCAAGAACCACCCCATCAAGAATCTGTCTGCCACCAACAAAGCCTCCCTGTTCCTCGGATATCAAAGTAGCCAAATAAGGCTTGAGCCTTTCAACAATCAATTTGGTGATAATTTTGTAAGTGACATTGTGTAAAGCAATAGGTCTGAACTAATCCAAACTGTTAGCCCCGTCAATCTTGGGAATGAGAGCCAGGAAGGTAGCATTCAAAGACTTGAATATTTGTTTGTTCTGATGTGATTCTTGGACTACTTCAAGAAGATCAAATTTAATAATCTCCCAAAATTGTTGGAAAAATTCAATGGGAAAACCATCCGGGCCCGGGGCTTTACTTTTCTTCATACCAAAAACCACCTTCTCCAACTCTTCAAGCAAAATAGGCCTTAATAGATTCTTGTTCATGTTGCTAGAAACAAGTTGGGGAATGCAATCTAAAATAGTCCTTGTCTCCACCATTGAACTAGTTTCCTCCTTAGAGAAGAGTTGGGAAAAGTATCTAATGGCCTCTAGAGAAATTGCCTCTTTGGAGGAGAGTTGATCTCCAGAAGCAGAAACAAGAGAAGAGATAGAATTACCAGACCTGCGAGCTTTAACCGTGTTATGAAAGAAAGCAGTGTTTTTGTCTCCCTCCTGTATCCAATCCACACAAGACTTTTGCTTCCAAAAGACTCCTGAAGCTCCCATTCCTCTAATGCCCTTAGAGATGAGGACTCTACAGAACTTAAATCCAGAATCATTCCTTGGTCCCTGATCTGGCGAGTGACATTGTCCAGCCTAGCCTGGGCCACCCACAATTGGTCTTGAAGATTTCCAAAGCACTGTTTGTTCCACTTTTTAACCCTGAATTGCACATGCTGAAGCCTCTTCTGAAAGGAGAACATGGAGGTGCCATGAGGAGGCCTGCCCTCATGCTACCAGGCTATCATGAGATCCTACAGAGAGGGATCCCTCAACCACATCAGCTGAAACTTGAAAGAGGAATTTTTAGAAGCCTTAAAAGGAGTGACAAAAAGCTTAATAGGCCAATGGCTAGAGCCTCTCCAATCAAGAACTTTTGCTCTGGTAGACCATCTAATATCCATCCAAAAACAAGAAACAAGGAACCTATCCAACCTTTTCGAAATGGCTTCCGCCTTGCTCCTTCTGTTATTCTAGGTGAATGTACCAGAGCTAGGTTTAACATCAATGAGTTTCAAAGAACCAATATTATCTCTAAGCATACTTGAAGAAGGGCCCAATCGAGCAATCTCGCCTCTCTTTTCCTCTAAACTAGTAACAACATTAAAGTCTCCAGCCACAATCCAAAGGAGGAAAGGATCTAAGGAGCGGACAAAGGTGATATGTGACCACATAAGAGATTTACCCGCCAAATCATTAGGAGCGTAAATATTGGAGAACATGCACCTTTCTCCCGTCTCAAAGTGAGAAGCCATTGAAGAGATTGAGGACCTGCTCGAAATCCACCATAGAGGAGTCACCTTACTAGGATTCCAGAGACAAGTGAGTCCACTCGAGCTACCTTGAGCACCCACTCCCTGCCAGCTACCATGGGTCACAACTTTGGCCCGTAACTATCCAAATCATCAACTGTAAGCTTAGTTTCCTGAATGAACACAATATCTGGAGAATCAGAATCTATCAATCTACGAACAACCTTTTGTCTAGGGATGCTGTTCAACCCCCTCATATTCCAGGAGAGAATAATCATTTGGAAGATTGCGAGAAGTGGGAATTAGTGGGCTTCACAAACCTTGCCTCAACTAAAGTCTCTCCCATCATCTTAACCTTCTCCTGATCAGTCTTCCTTCCACTCTTAGCAGACTTCTCTGAGGGCCCTTTTTTAGAGGGCTTTTGCTGTAAGCCTAAAGAAGGTGCAACTTTAGTACCTTTTGTGATGTCTGGCATCCCTTTCTAGCCAGGGAGCATAGAAGCTATGATATTTGGGGTGCCCCTAGGCTGTGACGCTCTAGGAACATCATAATTTTTCTCTCGATCCAATGCATCCAAAGGAACTGGTAGACCTTGTTCCTCTTCTCGTACCTGGGCTAGACTCCTTACCTCCCCCGCTTGGGGACCTTGAAGAGATCTATATCTTGAGGGCAGCTCAACTGGTATGCCTTCCTCTTGTACCAAATTATCTAGAACATTAAACTTGTTAAAAGTGCCATCATTTTGTCTGTCCATCCAGGTTCTCTTCTTCCCTTTTCCTTTAGTGCGTGGCTTAACTGGGATAAAACCCTCCTTGTCTACAGGTCCCTCTGGCATAGGGGCCTTACCCTTATCATCCTTAGGGGCCGGCTCAGTAGAAGCCAATGGTTGAGAAAATTTATTTCGGGACACTTGCGTTGTAAGTGCCCATACTCACAGCATATCCTGCATCTAGAAGGTAAAGTCTCATGGTCCAACTGTTGAATCCATGAGGTAGGGCCCAAGCAAATTTCCATAGAATCAGGCAACGGATTATTAATATCAACCTCTACACAAATTCATGCATATGAAATTACCTTTCGATCTTGAGTTTGTGTGGTCGACCCTACCGGTTTCCCAAGCAAAAGTGAGATCGAATGAAGAATATCCTTTCTCCGAAATTTCAGAGGAAACCGTGGAAGATGAATCCACACTGGGACCCGAGAGGGAATCTCCTCAGCAGAGTTAAACCCGATGTACCAGGCTTTGATAAAAAGCCCAACCTAGTTAAAGAAATATGGACGACCTTCAAACACCTTATTCTTGTCTGTCATATTTGAAAAAATAACCATAAAATAGTTTTTGGCCGCAAGAAGAATCTCCATTTCCCCTTAAGGATTCCAAATTCGATGCACCCACAATTCCAACATAGGAAGAGAAAGATGGAGACCCAAAAAATTACAGATGAGCGCATGCTTGCCCCAATATTCTACATCCTCTGAAATCTGCTTTGGTTGAATAACCAATACTGGTTGATCATCAGATCTCTCCAAACACCCATTCATCTTCTTAATATGGACAAAATCCTTCGACGATGAAGCATTCACCCCAAATGGGAGACTGTTAGTCTGGCCCTTAGCCCCCACCCGCATCAGTATGGAGGAATCAACCATCTCCATATCAGCGGACAAAATTTGAGACACAAGAATCTCCGATTGCCCCATATCAAAAACCCCAGAAAACTCTATCCCCAATTTGAAAACTTCTTACCTTTAGGCACCAACAAATATCCATGCACAAAGCACAACAGAAGAAAAGAGGCCACACACTACAAGTAGCTCCAGTCGACCCCAAACCCACTCTATAACAAAATCCCCAAATCCCCCAAAAAAAACCCCCACACCAACCTACAGACACTCCTTGACCCCCGTCGCAACAACAACAAACCTCCGTGTTTGCACGGAAGGAACGATCTCGTCCAAAAGGAGAACAACAGCGAAAAGGAACAGGCCTCAGGCACGTAGGCCCTAGCCGCACCAGTCTTGATCTGTTAGGAGAGCCATCCCCGCTCGACGTTTTCTATAAATCATAGACTCTACAATTATCCCTGCAGCCCTGCAAACTTTTGCATTGTCTGTGACCACTTGGACAACATTATTTGGACCCATTGACTCTATGGCATCAATGAGAATGTGTGAAATAAATTTTGAATTTTTCACTTGCTCTTCACAATCAATTGCCTCCAAGAATATTGCCCCCTTAGGGCATACAACAATAACATTGATCAATGGACGGTTTCTATAATCTTTCCACCCATTTGAAATAATAGACACCTGATTGAATCCAAGAATCTCTTATTGGTTGAAGTTCAGCCTCTATAGATTTTCTCTCATTATGTAATATGGTAGTGCACAACTTCTTATAACAAGGTGGTTTGTAACCATGGGGGTTCTTCATTTATTGCTTCCACCATCTCCCTAAAATACGGTGATCTCACAAAATTAAATGAAACACCATTTGCAATTAAAAAATGTCCAATTTTGTGATTAGCAATGTCTTTCTTTTCATTTTGGAATGCCCTATCTAGTGGGCCTCTCTTGCGGGTGAGTGGAGAATGGTCTTCATCTTCATCATTTGTAGTTGGCATAGGCAAAAAAGGATGTGTTCTTTTGCTTGTTTGATTGGATGGTGGTGTTGGTGTATTTGTTCTTTTAGAAGCACCACGTTTTTCTTTTGCAACTGCTCTATCAACATCTTGTTGCTCTTTTGCTAATGCTGCTATTTGTGCAGTTGGTAATCCCTTCTTATCACCACCCTAACACATGTTAATTTCTTCACCTGTAGGGCCCAAAAAATGTAGTTTCACTCGGGAATAGGAGCTTCTATGTTGTACATTGCAATACTTACATTTCCATATGTATGCTCAACCCCCAAGACATTGTGTGACTCCTGTTGTGTGTCTCCATAAAGGAGACCCCTTATCAATTTTGAAGCTTGGTGATCCAGCCCCACACATTGAGCCTTGACTACTCTTTGTTCTATTCTTGCAATCTAGAAAAAAAATGAAATAAATTATGCTTCACACTTGCACAAAAACTTGAAAATTTGGAAAACTAGAAATAAATCAATAATCTATGAAAGAACTCAAGAATATGGTTGAAATGCATACTTTAAACACTTCTTGCAAGGCATTTGGAGCTCCACAACCGATCTCCTTCGAATCCAAGCACATTACTTCAAACTAGCAACTATGAGAGAGCAAAATAGAGAGCAAATGTGAGTGTATATGAACTTGCATAATGACTTAGAGGGTCGCTTTTAGGGTTTGGACAAAAGCTATTAAAAAATTTGATTGTGAACACTTTTAAAACCTTTTTATGCCTCTTTTGACGCGGATCCACGGTGGATCCTCGAGGATCCAAGTAGGATCCTTGATCTTGCCTGTGGATCCATCAGGATTTGTGGGCCGCAGATCTTGACGGATCCACATGCAGGATCGCGGACCCTGCTCGGATCCTAACGCATCCACGTGCGGATCCAAACCTGAATCCGGATCCGGGGTCCGATACGCGAATCCGGTAACTAAACTTTTTTCCTACTAATCGTGTCCACAAGTTTCAAACTCCTTTTGAATTTAGCCCAAAAGAAATGCTTATTACCTTTCTAGAAATTTATTAGTCCTCTACACTTGTCTTCACCATAGTCCACCATATTAAAGTCTCTAGCAACAATCCAGTGAGCTTTGGCGAGAGCCATGTCAAGCCAATCCTAGAGAGCTGCTCTTTCTCTATGATCATTAGGGGCATATACTTTGCGAATGCCAAAGGTTTTATTTTGTCACTTAAGAGTGACCCCAACAGTCCTATTGCAAGGTGAAATACCACTGACAATAATATGCTCTTCCTTTTTGGGAGCTATAAGTATAGCAACACCCCTTTTCCTTTCTCATGAGAAAAAATTAAGTGTTTGACTTGACTTCATATGAATTTCATGATATTTGGGAGCTATAAGACTAACAACACCCCCTTTTCCTTTCACTTGAGAAAAAATTAAGTGTTTAACTTGACTCGAGATGAATTTCATGATAGTCAAAGAATGATAACCGGTTCCTTTAATTTCTTGTAAAAAGACAAAGTTAATGTTCCATAGTTTATGCTTCCGACCTCTTACTACATATTTTCTCTTAGTCATCCCAAGGCCTCTTGCATTCCAGCTTGCAAAATTCATCATAGAAATAAAGTAAAGAGGATTTTTGGAGTTTGTAAAGTCAGTTGAAACAATTAGGCACCTTTGGCTTTTTTGACTTATTAGTTTGACTACTAGATTTGGAGAGAGGATTCCTATCTATCATCTTCCTCTTTTTGGCTAATCATTTCTGTGAATCCATCCTCATTGCCACCTTCCAAAGCTTAGTTCCCAACATTTAAATGCTTATCAATATTTCCTTCATCGATTACTGTTGACATATCAAGAGGAATGTCTTTATGTTTCAAATTTATAGTTTCTCATTTTATCAGCTCTATCATTAATAGTTGTTGGGCATTCTTCCATGCATGGGCTTCCTGATCCTTAGGAGGCAAAGACCTAGGTTAAGAGACATGGGAAGAGACTTGTCTTGATCAATGTGAACAATAACCTCATAGTCCTCCTCAAAGAGAGGATTAGTAAGAGAGACTATTTTGTTCTTTATATTAGAGCCATCAAGGGTTTCTGATTTTAAATCGTTACTCCCATCAGCCACAGGTTTATCGATATCTTTAAAATGTAGTTCTTGTCTTGACATCTCTTTATTATTAACGTGTGTAGTCTTATTAGGATTAACATCTTTTGAATTTTGATTAGCCATTGTGTCAAAACCCTTTTGATTAGTACTGAGATAAAGGGCCATTCTTTCTATTATGGCTATGCTTCTTTCAATTAAAGCAATCATTAAGGTTACCGAGTATGGTAAGTTCCCATTCAAAGAGGTTCCCTTCCAAAACCAGAGAAATCCTATCTAGAATGCGAACTTCAGGCGCTGGGGCAATAAGGATTTGAGCATTTATATGAGCCAAGATAACTTTGGACTCTTCTATTTGTAAAATTGAGCCCAGGTTTAAGAATTTGTGAGATAAATGGCCAAAACTTGAGTTGAAGACCTTTAAGTTCAACCCAGTTAGGTGAAGAATCGACTGAGACTTGCTCAATATTAACCTCAAGAGGCCGCGAGAATGCTCCAAAAATAGGTTTACCCATGTTCCAAAATGCTTCTTTTAACACCCTTTCCTGCATATTGTGGTTCTTAAGAAATACAACAAAGAAACCCATTTGCAACATCCTACAAAAATTCATATGGATGCCTAACTTCTTACACTAAACATAATTCAACTAATCCTCAATTTTTTTTCTTGATGGAAGTAAATTAGAATCTATGGCATTAAAGAGTATAGCAATATTTGTAAGCTTGCTATCTCATTTTAATGGCCGTCCTCGTGCTTTCATTTGGAGAAAGAGCAAGAGTTCTAGAAATTTAAGAAGGGAACTTACCATCTCCTCCTTCTCTAGAGTCTGCAGGGTCGATTTTGCTACCATTTCCACTTCCATTGGAGCAGGACCCCAAAAATCCTCCTTGTTCCACTGCTGCAACCATGAACAATCCATCAAACTCGACAGAGAGTGGGTAGGATAAACCAAAATCTTCAGTGAGCACTAACTTATAAGAGGGCTTTTCAAACTCTTTCTCCTTTCCTTCAGACTGTATGGGAAGAGAACTCAAGTTTGTATGGTTCTCAACAACGAAATTCTCATGCTTATCATCCTCAACCGTTTGTAAACCATCAATAATTGTCATGAAATACTTAAGCACAATGAATTAAAACCAAGCTCAAAGAATCAAACTCCAAGGGGCACCAGAAGGGCACATACATGCGGAGGCATCAAGAGGAAAAAGAAAGACTACAAAAGGATTAAAAGGAACAAAATAAAATCAAGAAAGCAAACACGGAAGTCAATGGCTCATCATTCAGTTTGCAAGCAAAGCCAAGTCCAAGTGTATCAGTATGACACCCAAGAGTTTCTCTCAGGGTTGTACCAAGTTGCATACCATCTTTCTTTCCTAGTAGCCTTCCACACACCTTTAATGATTAATTATTAATAAAGTCACCTTTATTAAAATTTAAATAACATAACTTGCACAAATACCATTATTCCCCAAATTAACTAATAATTGGGATCAACATTGAAGATGCCTAAACTCTAGGTGCCCTACTTAAAATAATAACAATGGCTAGATGACTTATTATAAATAGTTAGTCCTTGAATATTTGATTAACTCAATGGTGCTAGGGATCGACACTGCAAATATAACCTTTGCAGGTGCCTTGCTATAATTAGAAATCTTGAATTTTCTTGAAATAGGGACTTACTATAAATAGTAAGTGTGCCAAACAGCACCAAACAAAGAGCAATCGCAAACACTTTCGAACTCCAGAATGGGAATAAACCTTCGACACTACCAACTAGGACCCTCTAACCATCAGTTTTAGCTTACGGGGGCCAATAATAGACTAATCTGATCATAAACCATTCCAAAAGGGGAGATTACATCTTCCAAACACAATTGTAATTCCAAAGTTCCTTGGTGTTTGGTCCTTTGGACCTTAATTACTCTTCTCTATCCACACTTGTCTCAAGTTCTATTTTGATTTCTTGGTGGAGCTTATTCTTCATTGCTAGGTTCTTTAGATTAATTATGTATTTTCAATCCTCATTTTAAATTGTCTATTCTTTTTCCTTTTATGGTTGGCTTTGGTTGTTGCTAGCTAACCTTAATCCAACAATGCATCTATTCTTTCTTCCATAACGTGATCAAAAAATTCAATACAAATGCTCGAGTTTGTTGGCTAAAATTTTTGTACATCACTGGCAACGACTTACAAAGTTGTGACTTTAGGTAACATTTCATGAGATTTCTCTCTCCTCTCAACAATAGGGAAGGTTCCTTTCGCAACGTAGGTGGCTTCAATAGGAACTTAACTGAAATTACAAATAGGATGGTTCTCTTGATCAATTCCTCTTTTTTCAAGAATGATTTGGATACAACTATAACTTTCCAACTTAACAAAAAGTACCTTATTGCTACGATAATACCGGTGGCCCTATAATTGATGTAAGAACAACACCAGGGGCAGCAATTTACTTTTTATATTTTGTGAAACAAAAACAAGAACCCAACATCACATGCATTTGTCTCAAATGAAGACTCAAGCATAATAACCAATAAGGCACAAAGGCTCTTACTGGATACTCTCAAATTCAATTAAAACACTTACAATTGAAGCCCAAAGTCTTCAAATCCAAGTGATTACAGCCACTACTATCAATTGCAATTTGTCCTCCTGCAACACAAAGTCCTCAAAAGTTCAAATTGGTTCTGAATGCAATAGGCAACTCAAAGTCTGCACAATTAAATTCAAATCCCTCTTGATCAAAGCTCCAGAACTTACAATCAAAATCCAGAAAATATCGTCACATAACACCTTGAATCAACACAAAGTTTGAAAGCAAGTTGCCTCTTTTATTGATAGCAATTAAGATTTACATCCAAGCACAAAGTCTTAGAGTGCACATACAAACTGATAGAATTTTCTTGCTTTGCCAAGAGATGATTATTTACAGTGAGCTTTCTCTTTTATATAGGAATAAGAGAGAAAAGTGGAGGGAAAAGGGGAAATCCTCAACCACCTTGACTTATTCTGTAACAAACTTGTAACTAGCTAATTTGATTTATTCAAAGTTGCATGCCTAATGCTGTTCCAACTTGACTACATGAGTTGTTTGTATGGGGACATGTTATCATGTACTTACAACATAATTTCTCTTTACACATAATCTTCCTATTGTTATTTACATAAAGCATAAGGAAAATTTAAATCCTTGAGCCGAACCAGGCAGCTAAGCAATGTGATAAGATCATTGATCTCCTCCTTGAACTCTGACCTCCGCATGCCTTTAGGGAAAGATTGGGCCTCCTTTGAATCAGCCAATTGTCATTAATGAATTTGATGTAGTAAGAACTATCTTTGCTCCACCACTCCAAGGCTTCTTGTCTAGTGATGCTTGTGACAAATGGAGTTTGAGGAGCATGAAAAATCCGATCAATAGTCTTTGTAGCAAGATTAATGATGGTATTGCTGTCTTCGTCCTTGATAGTTCTAGAGGTTGCATCAATATGTGTGGCGCATGCAAGGATGAACTCAGGTTCATGAGTTGCCACAAGGAAAGGTAGATAGCAAATGAATATGATTTTGTTTGATCCAAGTCATATTCTCAGTGGCTTCAACATTGACTCTTATGAGAAAATCTTCCATATTCATGTGCATTACATTCCATATTCATGTGCGTTACATCCGTGTCTCAAACCTCATCTGTAATGGTCACCTAGGAATGCCCAAAAGCTGAACCAAGGCTGAAATTTTATTAATGCTGAGAATGCTGCAATCAATTACAAAGAGATGTATTCCAAAGGCCAAACTCTAAGGGAATGACGTCTAGAATGTTACAATAGAGAATGAATGTCCTCTATTGCCCAAAAAAGAGTGTGATTCACACATCCAAGCTCTTATCAAATGCAAGTCATAATCATCCGTTTATCAGCAATGAAACTTTCAGCCCTATTTATCCTTTTCTTCATCCTTCTGGAAGGAACTAAACATTAATTAATTGCAAGAGCTAGAAGCTTCTCCTTCTAATAATTAATGCATACCCCAGAAATTCCTCCCTGGCAATAATTAATTAAATCACGAGAGGCTTCCATCCTTCCAATAATTAATACATACCCTAGAAGCTATTAATACAAAGTATCCTCCACTTAGACTTTGGAGAACGTGAAGGCCAAAAGATGGGATCATTACATCATCACTGTAGGAAGTTGTGATGGTGGGATGTAGTTGTGATACTGATCATATTGGTACTTCATCTTTTTCTTATCTTTACCTTTTGCTGATGCAAACTCTTGACATTGTAGAGTGATGTACCTATGCAACTGTTATATGAAAGATTCATAGTTTAAGAACATCATCATATGAGGAGTCCATAGCAAGCTTTTACTGTGTAAAAACATAGATTTGGGCAAAGTATGAATAGGGAAAGTGCATGAGATGATTGCGGATAGTGAATGAGCAAATAGGTCAAGCTCAGAATGGCTAAAATATGGCTAGAATAGACAAAACAGTTCGTTTTGGAGTGGATTGCATATGCGGACAACGAGTTTTAAAATGTGCAAATGAGGAGTAAAGTGTAATGAAATGGAAGCATAGCATGCTTTAATAGGCATAAGTCATGCTATGTATTCAACAAGCATGTGGGAAATTCTTTTTCAACCATAGGGCAGCCATAAGGAGATTCATGGAATACATATTGATGGGAATTACGCTTGCATTTTAATGAGGGAAAATAAGGGACTTGCTTCCATATTAGAACAAGATTTTACCCTGACTGCATATGTAAGTAAATAAGACCTTGCATATGCAAGTTGAAGAAGAAGATGGAAGAAAAAGAAGAGACAACATATATACAAAAACATGCAAATCAAAAATAGAAATTGAAAGACTTGCAATAAGAAATTTAACAAGACCAAGATGCCTTAAGGAAAATAAAGGAAAAACATACCTCTCTCCACCAACCACACAATAACAAGTCTTTTTCAGATCTTTGACAAAATTGAAAATAAATCCAAGAGATTTTGTATTAAGATTTGTTTAATATCACAAGACATATATATTTCAAATTTTAAACATTGGGGATAGTCAAGGTTCGAATTTGGACATGTGGAGATAGTTAGAGAGATGAAATGCCCAAAACTTGCAACAAACTTTGACCAAATCAATGTCATATGCAAATGCAAATAAAAATGACATCTATGGCATCATTTTAAGCTTGGAAATGATGAAGAACAAACTGGAAATTGACATACATACCCTAGACGACTTCTTGGAGTGATTGGAAGCCAAGAACCATGAAGAAATACAACATTTTTGGTTAAAAACGTGCTCTAGATAGGCTGTTTTTAACCAAATGCATGTAGTATGTGACATGCAATGTGTCCCAATTGCCACTTGCAAAAAAGCCCAAAAACGTCTCGATTTTTGGTCAAAACGAGATTTCCTTGTGCAAATGCATATATTGTAATGCATGCAATGTGCTCTAAAATCGCCATTATGCCTCTTGCGTTCCAACACTGCCATTAGACATGTTTTGGGAGAGCAAAAACATGTTTTAAATGTCATGCAATAGGGCATAAAATTACAACTTTCTGTTTTTCACGAAGGACTTAGTGCAAAATGCCCTTTTGGAGACCATTTACATGTTTTAAAATACATGTAATCAAGCCAAAATTGCCACCTTGAGTTATGCACTTTTGGTGACCAATTGCATGCATTTGAAAGATGCACAATTGGGCAAAAAATCGTCACTTACCCTTGATGGAATTTAAAAAATGAAAACACATTTTCAGATGCATTAATTGGGCCAAAAAATGCCACTTTGGCTTAGGCTAAGTGAACTGGATTTTTAAATTTTACATACATATGCAATCAGGTCCAAAATCGCCACCTAGTGCATTTACATGTTACTAAAACATGTATTTTAACTTAAAAAGTCTACAAAGTAGCGATTTTCAAAGATGTATATGTAATGGGTTAGAAAAACCTCGTTTAAATGCATTAATAATTAAAATAAACTTATACGTGCAACTACATATGTAAATGAGTTAGATTTTCCCACTTAAATAAAATAAAAAGTTTAAAATATGTAAATACATATTAAAAATCCACTTAACACATTAAAACGTGTTATTGCATATAAAGTATACATTTAAATTAATGCTGAGACTTATAATTTATTGGAAATGGGTTTTCACATAGTCATTTGCATGTGGATATATGCAACATGTAATCAAAACCCCACTTAAGTGCATTTAAGTGTCTTATGCAATTAAATGTAATATCTAACAATAGGTTTTAATAAAGTAACATGAAAAATAGTCTTGAAATAGGCTATTTTCGTAAAACATAAAAAAACTATGGTCAAATCAACTCAGAATGAGTGGAAATTTTAAAATGGACCACAAAATCAACTTATATCAAATAAAATTTTATCTCATGGTTTCACCAATATGAAGCCCACTTTTATGAGGTTTTTTCAAAGTAATGAGACTCGGACTCGGCCTGGACTTGGCAAGGGTACCTCAACTCGTGACCCATCTCGGATTCGACAGTGACTCAACAAAGTGACAAGAGCCTTGAAATTTAGAGATTTTTTAGGATTTCAAGAAATTCCATGCACCCATTATTGAATAAAGCTTAAAGACACAATAACATCATGAAATAGAATGTAGTTTGATCACTTACATAACATACATCGATTACATAAGTATAAAGGTAAATTCTAGATGTATTAAGAAAATTTTGAAAACAAAAATTAAAATTAGACGAGTCAGATGAGTCAGCCGAGTCAGCTGAGTCGGGCGAGTCACCCCACTTGATCCACAGAGTTAGGGTCACTGGTCATTTTGACCCAACTAGGGTAATTTGACTCGCTGACCTAGACGACACGCCTGACTCACAATGAGTCTCGTTACTATGGTGTTTTTAATCGAGATATGCAGTTGTCTTGAAAAACCCCACTTTTTTCCCTATAACTTGAGCTAAATAACTCTAATTTCGACCTAAGTTAGCTCGAAACAAGTGAAATTCCAAGGGCTGTTCACCGAAGGCAAAAAAAAGACTGAAAACCATTTACAACTTAGAAAAGCAAAGAAAAGACATGAAAGTTTGCCAAAAATTGAGTGTTTGCAGTTAGAGAAGAAAAACTCTTATTAGCAAACAATTTGGAATTTAACTTGACATAAACCTTCAAAAAGAATGCAGAGACAGGATCACATAGAGTACAATTCAGCGATAATGAATTGTTCCATGACACCTTATTGACACATTAAAACAAAGAGCATCACCTGCAAATCTAAAGAAAATTGTGTAGGGTTGCCCCAATTTTGTGCATCCAAAATTGAGGACAACAAAGTTCCAATAAGTATTTTTTTCCCCATAAGGATTCCAAGCATGTCAAACCAACTAGAAAGTTGAAGGCCAAATTGTTGACTTGCCAAAATTTGTTGTAGTGTCTTACATGAGTATACGCACACTAGACACAAGATTACTAATTATGCTAATGAGATTTCTTTGAAGGATCTCAATGGTGCTGGTTTCTTTGCTATGTGAACTGTCAATAACATGGGATTGATCATTTGGTCTTTCTACAATGAAGGCTCGAGTATGAGGTCTTGCCAGATTATAAATTGTTATTAGCATGCATCCCTCACAGATACAATGTTGGTTATAACATTTTTGAGTTTGTGAATACCTTGTAATAAATCCATTACTTTAATTGTACGATCTTTGAAATTTTTGCCTTGCAATAGCTTTATCGGATTGTAGTTGATTTGTAACCATGCTAGCATTTGTGTTTTAGTTGCAATATTCATTATCTGCAACATGCTCTACCTTGGCTGTTGCTTCATGAAGCCTTTCTTTGTTTGTGCGTGGGTTATGACTATGGGCACACAACCTTTTTTGTTTGGTATCATGCAATAAACAATACTTTGTTATGCCTCTTTAGATCAATTATATTGATATTTGCCTTTTGTTTTAGATATCTTGCATCAGCATGATCACTAAGTCCACACCATTTACAAAATAGTTCTAGTTCATTTTGGTATGGTAAATAAGTCATATAAGAACATGAAGGTGGCCTCAGAAGATAATAGCAAGCTGGGCATCTAGTATGTGCCACCAAATTGAGATCTCTCTCTCTCCCCCCCTGCAAACAAGAGAAAACAGGGTTCCATTAAATCCTCAACCCATTGTAGTTCTACAAGAATACATGGCAAAAAAGTTCTATCTTGGATGCAGAAAGAAAAAAAGAAGCTGCCCCATAGAGTATAGATTGGAAAATATTGTGTGAAATTGTCCCAAGATGGTGTTCATACGTCATGAACTTCTACTCAAATCAGAATAAATAGTCATGAATTGATGTGGGAATAAAGCAAGTCACATCCTGGGACAGCTGCCACACTGAATTAAGACATTTGCTACTTTTAGGGGTATTGAGTATTGGGTATTCTAATTTCTGATTAGTAATAAGATATTCAAAACTTAAATATTCATTGTTCAGAACTTCAATGCTCAAGTATTTAGTGTTTGACATTTGCAATGATCAAGTATCATTCTATGAAATGATTTGGTTTTACACTACGGTATATTTCTGCTTTTTTTTTTTTTGTATAAATGACTCGCACATGTATATGCCTAGACCCCTATAAAATATTTTCGTGTGCCCACGTATTGGGTTCACTTACCCACACCCGTCCTCAAACACAAATCGGTAACTTAAATATTTTACTATTTTGCCAAATCATTTAGCCATACACGTTTTGATTCGTGGCACACTAATTTCCTTTCATTATTTACAATATGTTATCATCATAGTCACACGGGGACGCATCCTCGCCCTTTTCCCTCGACACACCTGAGACAGGGATGCACCCGAGATGGGTGGATGATGTTCCCAGTTCCCCAACGATGCCACCATTCAGCCATTGTTTTGTCGAGGACGGGGGTGCGGGAACAAGTCCCCTATCCTCTCTAGGGGACAGTTGAGTGTGCCCTATCCAACCTTAAAACAACCTAAAGTAACCATGTTTTAATATTCTATTGGGCGTATTAAATATCTTATCATGTTGCTCAATGTAATCATCTCGATGATGAGATACTCATACTCTTTATATCTATTACTTATTATGTATATAATAGAAGTTAGAACTCTTTCATTTGCTCATTTGAGTATTTAAAATTTTGATATTTATTGTTCGAAATTCTACTTTCATGTTCAATGTTCAATGCAATGTTCAAGACTCAAGTATTTAAATTTTATTATTTTAGTAAATTAGTATTTTACATCTTTATGTCTTATATTGTTATACATCTTTTCATAATTAGCATTTTAAGTATCATATGTATAGTATATACTATATACCCCCCACCCCCTCCTATCCCCCTCGCTTCCCCCCAGCCGTCCCCAAATTGAGGTCCCTTTGTCCCCTCATCTCAGAAACTTGTCCCCCTTCCCCCCGCCCCCAAGGCGGTGTAACTATTGTTATCATAAACAAGAATAAAAACGCACACAACCAAACTCAGATCAAAATCACCAAACTCAAAAACATTACCATCCCTGAGAGTCCAAAACGTACATCACTAACCAAACAAAACGGAAATATTAGATCAGATTCAGGTTGGGATATTTCAGGACAACTTATATGTCATATGTTTAGGCGAATGTGCCAAGGGGGTATTTTGTTAGTACTTAGTATAATATAAAGTGACTATATGACTTCATTTTATTATTATTTTATTTAAATCAAGTTAGGAAATTATTTAATTATTTCCGATTCTCATAAACCGATCATCCAGTCTCTAAACTGAAATTTGATTGATGCCACCTGCCCCTGGATGATATCCGACTGCTACAGGCAAACTGACAGTCTCCCCTAAAAAATAGGGGCTGCAACCAAAGTCTCCAGAATGATCCAGAGGTCCATAAATCTCTCAACAAGTCCCCTATGCATACTGTTGACCTATGAGAACTCATGTAATAGGCCAAACCTCTGCTATCTGCTAAAGGGTCTAAGGAAGGGAGATTACAAGTTCCTTATTACTATCACCATATGTAGACCCAAAAGCACATGGTTGGTATCGTGGACTATAAAAGCTCCTTCCCTTTCCTTTTTGTTTGAAGAATCATTTGCACAACAGCTTTATGTTAACTTTTAATGGTGGGAGATGCATACACTTTTATTTTAGTTGTTGAATTTGTTTTCTAGATGCATCTAACCATCTCAATCTGCATTTATGTAAAATGTTTTCTGATTTCTTTTGTTTTATTAAAGACATCATAGATTTATTTACCAACTTAAATGATATATTCCAGGAGTGATGGCATTTGTTTTATTTATAACCAAGCTCACCTGTAAATCCTGAATGATATGTCTAATTCGTGACTGTATGATAATCTATAGTTTTTTCCCAAATTCTACATCTTTTAAATAAAAGCATTTTCTTTTTTGGCAGACATATTCCAGACTGTTTTAACTAACAGATTTATGTTCCCTCTGAATTCCCTAAGGGCCCATTTGGTTGCAAGCGTAGGAATTGAGAATTAGAATAGAAAATTTGAATGAGAATGGAGAATGAAGAATAGGAATGGAAAAATGCAATCCAATCTTGTTTATCCCTTGTTTGGTTATGCAAGCTTAAATTGTAATAGGGTTAACTTGCAATTGGCGCCATTTGAAAATATTTTTGAAGATGCAATTGGCGCCATTGTAAAATCGCTGAAATATTTGAAAATATTGAAAACAAAGTTCCAGCGCTCACCCCAGGTCAAAGCGGATTTGAAAATTTAATCAAATTTGAGAAAGTTAAAATGAATGCAAGAATAGCAATTCCAATTAAAGGTATTTTTTGGAATGGACAAAAGCTCATTTTGGGGCTAAAATGAGAATACGTATTCCTATTCCCTATTCCTATTCCACGCACCAAACAAAGAATACAAATCATATTCTAATTTCCTATTCCTGTTCCGGTTGTATTCCAGCAACCAAACAGGCCCTAAAGGCTCATTTGTTTGTTGGAATTGAACCGGAATTGGTAGGAACAAGTTCTAAAATTTTCTAATCCTCAGTTTGGATGCGTCAAACCCAAATTGGAACTGGAATTAAATTAAATTTTTATTTTTATTTTTCCTGCTCAACAAATCCCAATGCTGAATTAACAAATCCAGCATCTGACAAATTCCGGATGTAAGACAAATGCAGCATTTGCTAATGCCAGCAGTAAAGGTTTTTCTTCCAGTCTTGGAGAAACCAGGATATTATTAATACAGACCCCACCTTATTAGTGATTTTGTGTCATTCCAAATTTTGTCTTTAAACTTCACAGGTATGTAAGATTTGACTTCATCGATATTGCTGATTGGAGTCTTTGGTCTTCTAATACTCAGCAACTTATTTGCAAAATATTTTATCAACTAAACAAATGCAGATAGAACTTGATTAGACTTAGCAGTGATAAATTGTCATATGTTCAAAACTTTCATTCGAAAAGATTTTCTCATTTCATAACTAATTCACTTCATCCATATTATCATAAAGTATACATATATTTAGTAGGTAAAATACCTCTTTATTGATGGTTTAAACTGCATTGCAACAATTTGGTCCTATATTGATTTCTCTGAAATGGATTTTCATGGAAGTAAAGATCTTGAATTTTCATAAGTTTTGTATATTTTCTTTGCATTACATGGGTCACGGTTGGTTTGACTCTTTACATTTTCCTTTTGATTCTTAGGTTTTTCTAACATAAGCACAAATCTTCCTCAATAAAACTTTATATAGAGATAAGTGCCTATGAAGTATGAACAGGATGGTTCCAATATATGGACTTTAATGCTTCTCCACCCTTCCCCTGCCCATAAATTATATTGTTTGTAAGAAAGTAGCGTGCTTAATTTTGATGGGTAGTGGTTTTGTGTTTATGGTTGACAGGTTCGTCTAGCTGTTGCTGGTGCTTTCCACACTCATTTTATGGAGCCAGCTGTCTCAAGGCTGGAAGCAGCATTGGAAGCAACAGAGATCAAGATTCCACGAATTCCAGTAATTTCAAATGTTGATGCTCAGCCACACTCAGATCCTGCTACTATTAAGAAGATTTTAGCTCGTCAGGTAGATAATTTGCCATCATTTGCTGCTCCATTTTTTTTAATATTAAGTTAATTTTGATTTGTAACTTATGCATCATGCTATTGGGTGTCTTTATATCTTTCGGATGATAGATTTTAAGCAAATTATTGCTGGGGTTTTCACACTTCATTTTTTTTTATGTCAGTGTGTCAAGGGCATTTACTAATGCAGAATATATTGGAAGAACATGAAGAAGTTTTAAGCAGTTGACAAATTTTGGGTGAATTATGATGGGATAAAGTGAATTGTTTTGTTTAAAATTTAAGATTTCTTCTATATATTCGATCTGAATCAGAAGCAGTTTTTATGTGTTCTAATCCAAATTCTTGCAAATAATGTGGTTCCATCCATTAAGAGTCTGGTGGTGCGCCCATTTCAAGATAAGATCTCCCAGAGTCTTTAAAGGTTCAACACAATTAATGCAGTATTTCAATATTTGCAGGTGACATCTCCAGTTCAGTGGGAAAGTACATTGAAGTTACTTCTAGGCAAGGGGTTGAAGACTAGCTATGAGCTAGGTCCTGGCAAGGTAATTATGTAATTAGAGTGACATAAATATCTGATGCACAATGCTTACATGTTAAGCTTATGTCATCCTTTTCACTGCCACCCAGGTTATAGCAGGGATAATAAAGAGAATTGACAAAAAAGCTTTGATTGAGAATATTAGTGCTTAGAGAAGACAAGTGAGACTTCAAATTTGGAATGCACCACTCTGCATACAGTATCTTTTGTGCCAAATGCTGATAGCATCAAGGAGGAAGTTTCTGATTGCAATCATGTACTGATCAATTCCAATCAGATAAATGTCTTTCTTCCCACATTTTGAACAAGCTCTTTTATTCTGTTATCTCCTTGGAGAATCAATGTGAAATTAGCTCTACCAGTGCATTCTCTGGATAGGCACTCTATTAATTTTAAATTTTGTTTTACCATTTATTTTTAAAACATATTTAGCAAACAAGCCTTTTGGTGCCTGCTTTGTTCTGCGAATCCACTTTGATTTTGTAGAGATGGTTCTCTGGCCTGTCATGGACTTGCACTTAACTTTTATTGTTTGCTAAAATCCAAAGAGAAGATAATACTGTTTGGTTATGATAACATTTTTAACTTCCCCTTTAACAATGCCTCCAGTTATCTCCTCAATTTGATTTTAAAGGTTACGAGAATGTATCAAAGTTTCTCCTCAAATCGATTATAAAGCTCATAAGAATTTCTCCAGTATCTCTCCAAATCGATAACTAATGTTCGTCTTCACTAGGATGATACCATTCTCCAACAGTAGTGTTGTGGTGATTTATTTAGGCTATCTCAAAATTCATTTCAATTTATTTATGATAAACACTACCTTGGGCACATCTAGGACATTCTAAAAATACTTTGAACTTTTAGACTTAATGCGTACATCAAGTTGGCTTGTTCTGCTGCCATGGAAGTTTTATGTGGCTGGATAAGTTTTGACCCTCTGTATACTTCACACATGCAATAACAGGTTGAGCAGAGTGATGCCCAGAGAGCTGGGGATACTGAGTCGCCTACAGTTTCTTGGGCTTGGTGTAAACCACTTCCAGGAAAATGCTTTTTCATTTTGCAACATTGTGGGCTTGAATAACAATGTAATTGGCAAAATTCTGAAAGCACAAAGCCATCTGAAGAATCTGATATCTTGCATAGAAGTTGTTTATGTTACACCATGCATCAGGGCGTAAATGATAGAGGAGTTGTGTCAGATATGGCAGTTGGATCTGCTCTGATAGACATGTGAAATGGGAAATCATAGATAAAGCAAGCGAAATGCTTGAAAAAATGCCTCAAAGAAATGTGCTCTTTCTCTGCTTTGGCGTCTACTGTGGAATCAGAGGAACCATACTTCTTGCTTTGCCCCAGCTGCCAGAAATTACAGTTTTCTGCCCTCATTTCTCAAATTTCAATGGGATTGGGAGACTTGTTTATGATTCAGTGGTTAGAGTTTGTGATGGCTATCTGGGTGCAGGTGATTGCTGGAAACAACCATACATTTGCCAATTATTTGGTGGTTCTGAAGACCATTTTAGGGTTGAACCACCTGCAGCTCAATAACCTTGGCATTGCCAAAGATGTGGGTATAGCTTTTGGTTACTTCTCTATGCCCTCGTCAACATCCTGAAGCACAAATTTTCAAATTTGGCACATAACCTTCCTCCATAATTTGCAAATTGAGTTTCTCTAGCTTTGCACAAATCACCTGTTTTTCAAAATGAAGTTCATCTTCTACACCAAACACATATATTCTGTTCTTAATTTAAATCCAGCTGCATCTTGGGTCCTTTTTCACACCTCATCTTTTTTCTTACTTCGGCGACATCATCCCATCTGCCAGATAAGTATAGACAGTTGCCAACAGTGAATAAGTTCCTGCGTGTTTTGGTTCCAACATAAAGATGCTTTCTGCTGCATGTTATCCTAAATCCACATTTCCATGGACTCCGCAGGAACAAAACAATGCTCCCCATATGGAAGCATCAGGTTTTATAGTGTGCTATTGAGAATATAACACTGTATTTGCATTGTTTATGATGCCACATTTTGCATACATTGTAACAAGGCTGTTACCAACAGACCCATGTGAATTTAATCAAATTTATTTGTGTATTCTCGGACCTGCTTGCCCTTCCCTACATCACCAAGATTGGCAAAAACATTTTGAAAATATGAAATTATAAAATTGTTTAGTGTTGGACCCAATCACAACAGTTCTTCAAAAAGCTTTGTAACTCGATTGCCATCCCAATATTGAACATGTCCTACACGCATTGCTGATCATGATACCTAATTACATCCAGTCATTCTGTCAAACTATATGCCGTGCTAGCATCTTTCCTGCGTTGGCCAAAATGAGAGCTTTGGAATGAGATATTAACATCCATCGAAGTGTTTGTAGAAAAAAAAAACAATTATTTTTAATATTTGATGCAGTACAAGGTAGGAGAATCCCTGAAGGAGATGTCCTATCCACCAACAATAGCCACACAACGGAATATAAACAATAACACAAAGATCAAGATCCAAAACAATACCAATTTTCATTATAGAATAATCAGATTTACATCCAACATGTCCGATTGTAAGGCCTTTTGGGTTATAGCCAAATACATCAGCAATTACAATAACAGTTCTTCAAGACCTTGCAAGATCCAACTTCTAGCTAGCCCAAACCCACAATCTGGTAGAGAACTCCAAGAAGAATCAACCTTTTTGTGTCCCAAGTCCACACTTAGCTTCTAGCTCTACTCAGCTTTGCTTACACTAAACGAAGCCACAAGTTGGCCTAGAAAGTTACACATTAAATAAACATTCATATTAAATACACCCTCAAGCTATAAGTTAGTTGGTAACATATATTAAATACATGATATAACTAAAATACTTAGGACATACCCAAAGTTTACAATGCATAATTAACTCAAAAGACCACATAAGAGTACACACACTTAGACACAGGTCCATGTGCCATCCAACTATCCTAATCGAGTGCACATGCCAACTCTTTGAGATTGAAGCTCGCAGAAACAATCTCTCAGGTCTGCTAGTAAATTAGGAACATGTTACCAATAGTCACCAAAATGACTCTTTTAACTCTAAGAAAATTACTTCAAACTTTGTGTGTGCCTAGGACAAGGTTACCCATTATGCCTCAAACACACCCTCAACTGCGCAAACCATAAGTCCACAAATTTGAGCTTGATTTACGTGCATAGGATTGTCGACTACCCTAGGGTGTTCCTGCATCAAGACATCCCAGGTGCGAAGAAAGATGTTCTTAATAGGTGGAAGAATATCTCTTAGGGTTTAGCACACTTTGTATAGTCTTTCTTTTGTTCCGCTTCTGCAAATCCTTTCTAGCAACAGGGAATTGCTTACTTTGCTTCTTCACATCTGTCTTTGGTGCACAACAAGTTTGTGTTCCATGCTGATCTATAACCCCTTGAGAATCCTTTATATAAACTTGGCTACCAAAACTCAAGGTTGTCCTACCAAGTTCTACATTTTGCAAAGGAATCAAGGAATGCCTCCTGCCACCCTTCTCAACAATAAATGCATTCTTAACACAATCATGCACATCTCTGCAATCATATTGCTAAGGTCTACCAAGTAATATGTGACAACTGCTCATGTCTACAATATCACACAACACTTGATCGACATATTGTCCAATCTGAAAATTAACAAGACATTGCTCCCTTTATTTTAAAACATGTTCATCTTGTAACCAACCTATCCTATATGGACAAGGATGTCTCACTTGCTTCTAACCAAGTTTTTGAACTATCTCCTCAATAACTATGTTATTAGTACTACCACCATCCACAATCACATTCCAACATTTACCTCGACATTTACAATGAGTTTTGAACAAATTCCTCCTTAGATAAGGTTCCGACACCACCTTATCTAGCAACACTCACCAAACCAACAAGTTCTTCTCCACCTTAGGCTCATTCACCAAATCCTCATTCACAACAATTCTTTTATCACCAACCTTTTTGTCAGTATTGGGACACTCAAAAGATCTATGTTCTTCATCACATTAGTAGCACATACCTTTAAATGCAACCTTACCCGTTCTTCTCTTTTGTTCAATAGGTTTTAGTTCATCTTCAACAATTTGTTTATCCTTCTTAGAGTGCTCCTTTTCTTTCCCTCAAGAATTACCTTGATTTATTCTCTTCAATTTCTCTTTTGCCCTCAGAGCATATTGATAAACATCCTCAACTGAAACAATAGTCAACATACCAATTTCTTTTTGAATATTAAATCTTAGGCCATTAATATATCTAATCACCTTTTCCTTAGATAGTTCTCTATGTCTAGTCCGAATAGTCAACTTATAAAATTACTCAGTATAATCCTTTACACTCACATCCTCCTATTTCAGATTCTACAACTTAAACAACTCAAGTTCATAATCAATAGGAATGAACTTAGCCTTTAATTTTGTCACCTTCAATCTCCATCGAGTGATCCTCATTTCACCTCCCTTTTCTCTATCTCTTTGCAATTCTTTTCACCATAAAACAACATGTTCTTTCAACTTAGTTTGTGCCAACCTCACTCTTAGCGGATCTCCAATATCCTCTAACTCAAAGTAGTCTTCTCGCTCACCAATCTAATCAATAAGGTCTTTAGGATTCAAAGTACTTGAGAAATTAGAAACATCCATCTTGTGCTTCAACCTCAACTGAGTTCCATATCTATTCATTCGACGAGTTTTGTTTGCCACAGGTCTCTCCATATGACCAATTTTGTTTTCAACACTAGATCCAATATCTTCAAAATCTTCAACAGCTTTCTTGTAACCATTTTTAGTACCCACATTCCTAGGTACACTAGCTATGGCTCTCTTGTTCATAGTGATCATATGATTCATCATTAATACCATCTTAGATCAACTTTTTATGAAATCTTAGTCTCTACATCATCGCATAGATTTGCAATTGCCGTAGGGTCCAATCTTCTTGGAGGCATCTGCCAAGATCTTCGCAAACCCAAGCAACAAATCCACAAGATCAACTAGCTCCAACCTTTGCTTTGATACCACTTGACATAGTACAAGGCAGGAGAATCCCAAAATGAGATGTCCCAGCCCCCAACAATAGCCACAACGAAATATAAACAATAACACAGATTGTGATCCAAAATGACACGAATTCTCATAATAGAATAAACAAATTTACATCCAACATGCCCGATTGTAGGGCCTTCTGAGTTATGACCAAATACATTAGCAATTACAATAACAGTTCTGCAAGATCTTGCAAGATCCAACTCCTAGTTAGCCCAGACCCACAATCTGGTAGAGAACTCCAATAATAATCTAAACTTGTGCTCGCAAGCCACCAAGCAACTTTCTTGTTTTCCAAGCCCACACTTAGCTACTATCTCTGCTCAACTTCGCTCCTCTCAACTACTCCATTTTTTTACTCATGTCGCATGACAAAACAAGACCCCCTACTTATACTAAACCAAGCTACAATCGGCTTAGTAAGTTGCACATTAAATAAACACTCATATTAAATACACTCTCAAGTCACAAGTCGGCTTGTAACAGATATTAAATACATGAAATAACTAAAATACTTAGAACAAACCCCAAGTGTACAATGCATAACTAACTTAAAAGATCACATAAGAGTACACACACTTGGACATAGTTCCACACAACTTCTAACTATTTGAATCTAAGAGCACACACCAACTGCCTCAAATTGAAGCTCATGGAAACAATCTTTAAGGTCTGCAAGTAAATCATGAACATGTTACTAGCAGTCACCAAAACGACTCTTAACTCCAAGACAATTACTCCAAACTTTATGTGCACTTAGGGCAAGGTTTCCCAATATGCCTCAAAGACATCCCTAGTCGCGCAAACCATAAGTCTACAAATCGGAGCTCAATACTTGCATATAGGATTGTTGAATACCCCATGATACTCCTGCATCAATACTGTAATTAATAGATATGCAATACACTTGAAAAATGCTAAAATGAAGTCTTTAGATTAATGGTACAAAAAAGAGATAATATTTCCATATGTGAAAATAAAATGACAATTTGTGTTGCAATTTAATGACAATGTGTGTTGCAATTCAATCACATTGATTATTTTACAAATATGTGTATAACAAAATTTATATATTGACAACAACAAGATGAGGATTTGAAGGAGGGTGGCATAGAGACACTTTAGGAATTTTAGTTGTATTTGGAATAACAATAGTTTCAAATTTTAAAAGTATTCAAAAGAATAAGAGTTGGATTAATTTAGAGAATCACAAAGGAAGATATCTATATAATAAAATAGAATGTGATATTAATATAATAAAATAGAATGTTACATTCATATTCATAATACAAATTTAAATTGCCTCTTTTATTTACATGTGACAAATCTAACAAATGGTGGTAGAGGTAAACTTGCAAACCTTACATATGGTCCTAAGGGTTAAATTTGATTTGATAGAATAGAATTTTATTTGTATTGGAAATAGCATAGGCATCAAACAAGAGAAGCCAAATCTCATATATCTAATATTTGTTTCATGTGAAAACATTATGATAGAGGATGGAATTATAATTTTGAGAGACTTGCGAGTCAATTGATTAACTTTTTTCATGTAGTCAATTTAAAAATGTTGGAATGTTATCTTGAATGTACATTTGTATACATTGAAGACCAGAAAATTGTTCTTTTGATTCTTATAGTGTACACATGACGTGATCATGCATCCTATGTATATATGGATATTCTACTAAAAGGCTTGAGGAAATAAAATAAAAGTTGTGTACAAATTTGACAAGGTGGTGGTAATAAGATTAAAGATTGTTATATGAGCTCATAAGAATGTTTACAATCTCTCTCCAAATTGATTACTAATGTTTGTGCCTTCACTGAGGATGATATTCATTTTCCAATAAAAGTATTTGTGGTGACTTATCTAGATTGTATATTTGGAATTTCATGGCAGTTTTTGATCAACAAAATCTTGGGGACACCTAGAACATTCTGAAAATAATGGTTACTTTTAGAGCTCAATCCTTGCATTAATTTGGCTTGTATTTTTAATAAATACATCTATATCTTTGGGGTATTTATTTGTTGGCTTTTGATAAATTGATGCAAGTATCTTTGGGGCATTTATTTGTTGGCTTGATAAATTGATGCAAGTAGGGGGAGACAAGATCAAAATACCAATTCTTCTATACCCAAAACACAAATGGTAGTTTTCCCTTACAAGCCTTCAACAAGCCAGTAACCTTCCAAATAGTTCTTTTCCCTCATAATTTTCAAAGCAGATCTGGTACCAAAAATGTAAAAGTCGTTTCTGATACTCATATGACTTTTATTTAACATACCCCAAAATCAGTGGGGTTACTTTGTATGTGACCACTCAAATTTTGATTGCAAATTTTCCAATTAGGCTTAAAAGGAGAAGTAACTTGGTTTTCTTGACCATACCATTAGAAAGCAACTCAATCCCACAATATAAAAACTATTGGATACGCATTATGGAGTACTAAAACATACTTAACATTTAGCCGGCGTTGTTTTGGAACAACAAAGTCAAAAAATTGCTTGTCTTGCTTGACAAAGGCCAATTAGGCTTGCTTGAATGGCTCACAACTAAAAGCCCAACCTCAATCCTTCATGAAAATGACTTAGATACGTGTTAAGTTTTTGTTCGATTTATATGTCTAGAGGATTTTAATTTTTGTTTAGTGTGGTTCAGATGTGTACTATCAATACAGATCAAACATTACATAGTTTGATGACCTTTGATAATTGTTGTTTTCAATTCACAATAACCTTGCAATTATAAGTTGATTGATATTGATCTTCTATGAACTAATATTGAAATGTTGTGACTTATTGTTGCTAGATTAGTATAGATCGTAAGGTTGTATACTTGTGTTGTTCCACACTTGTTGATTTCTGTACATTGCTAAGTATTTGATCAACTCCAAATAAATAAGAAATATGGAGCCACACCTCAAATAGAGACACATCCCTATGTGAGACATGTCAATTGACTTATAATTTGTTATCATAAATAGTCAGTTGATAATATTGTCCCAATGATTTATTATTCATGCTAATCATGCTCGATTGCGTGTGTTTTAATACATATCATAATATATTGATGCTCTTCAACAATTATATGATTAATAATTAGTACAATGTAATCAATTATTTATACACATTTACTAATATGACTATTATTAAATGCACACACACACCCGCACACACTCACACACATGCACACACATGCATACCAACCAGAGATTAATTATGATCACCATGACCATAATAGTTGATTAGATCCACACACACACTAGACATTAATTATGATCACCATGATCATAGTAGATAATCATATCAAAGTAATGTTAGTGATAGAGAATTTCATCAGTTAGAGTAGTTTGATTGACTCTAAAAGACTAGCACTCCCTCTTAGCTAGGGAGGAGTAGTTCTATCCAAGATTTAAACATTATAGATCCATTTATTGTGTGGGAGAGATAAATATATCATCTCATTGTGATATCATGAGTAATGACATGTCCATGAATATCAAATCAAATGATATTCACCATAACTCACAATGCAATATCCATCACTATGCTATGTGCACATGCAACAAGTCACATGATACCTACCATAAGGATATTAGTTCATGACATTAACATGGATATTAAGTCACATAATACCCAACATGACTATCTCAGTAATATCAAAGAACATGGCTTAACCTTAGGTGTCAAGTCTCATGATATTCACCATAACTTGATATTACTTAAGAGATATTAGCTATCATGACATGCCCACGAATATCGTCTCATGATATCCATCATGATAGTGTAATTAACTATTTTAAAGTCGCCATTTTACAATAAAAAACAAAAGTACAAGTGTTCATCATATGTCATATGTTGCTGGATAGACCATGGCAGTTTGATGAGCATGCTATATGTGACAGATGTGCAAATACCTACACTCAACAAAGGATGGAGTGAAACATAAGTTGAATCCATTCAAGGAGAAAAAATAAAATGTATGTAGTGTTGCCAAAATATATTTTGTTGATAGAAAACAGTTTCTCAAGGATATGAGACGTGAGCATGTGTTTTGCTGTAATTCCAAACAATGATAAAGAAGAAGTAGAGGAGGTACTTGCAAAAGTTGTAGATTTATTGGAAGAATTTCCATATATTATGTTAGATAATGTACTTGATGGATTACTCCTAGTGCAGAAGATCAGTCACCAGATGAACTTGATTCTAGGAGCTAGTTTGCCAAATAAGGTAGCACACAAAATGACACTAGTGTAAAGTGAGGAATTAAATAGACAAGTGCATGAGTTGTTGTAGAATTCTACAAGAGCTTGAGTCCACGGGTTGTACCGACAATATTGACAACAAAGAAGAATGAAGATGGAGGATGTGTACACATTCTCGAGTTATCAATAAGATCATAATCAAGTACAAATTTTGATTGCCGTGGATGGATGATATTATGGATTGTTTATTGGGAGCTGTGTATTTCACACAGAGAGATCTTGAGAGAGGGTACCATTAGATTCACATCAGAGAAGGAGATGAGTCGAAGATTTCCTTCAAGACAAGGGAAAGATTGTATGAGTGGTTAGTCATGCCCTTTGGGATAACTAATGTACCAAACACTTTCATACGACTCATGAATGAGGTACTGAAAGAGTTTCTAGGTAAGTTTGTCATTATTTAACTAGAGGATATTTATATCTTTAGTAAGACATTGGAGGAGCATTTGATGCACCTTTGTAAGGTGTTTGATAAGTTGAGGGTGGAAAAGCCACTGATAAATTTGAAGATGTGTAGTTTTGTGAAGGAAGAGTTGGTGTACTTGAGATTTGCAGTTTTAACGGAAGATCTAAAAATAAACTTTGAGAAAGTGAAGGCTATCCTTGAATGGCCTATTCCAAGGAGTGTGACAAAGGTATAATCTTTTCATGGATTGGCTAGTTTTTATAGAAAGCTTATAAGAGGTTTTAGCAATATTTGTGGACCTTTAATTAAAACAATGAAAGGAGATAGGAAAGAATTTAGATGGATTGTAAGAGTAGATAAGAGTTTTAATATGTTGAAACATAAAGTTATATAGAACAACCTATTTTAAAACTTCTAGATTTTAATAAGGTGTTTCAAGTAGACTATGATGCTAGTGGTACTGCAATAGGAGCTATTTTGAGCTAAGAAGTTAGACCTATTGCTTATTTCAGTGAGAAATTGAATGATGCCAAAAGAAAGTATTTTGTTTATGATCAAGAATTTTATGCTATAGTTCCAACATCAAAGAAGTGGAGACACTATCTTCTTCCTAAAAAGTTTGTTTTGTATACTGATCATCAAGCTCTGCAATATTTAAATAGTCAAGGGAAATTGAACCAAAGACATTTGAAATGGGTTGAGTTTTTGCAGAGTTATATATATATTTTGAAACAAAAGAGTGAGAAGTCCAACAAAGTTGCAAATGCTCTTAGTTGAAGACAAGCTTTGTTGACAAAAATGTAGATTGAGGTGGTTGAGTTCAAGGAACTAGAAGATTTGTACCTAGAGGATCTTGATTTTGGTGACTTGGAAAGCTTGTACATAATCTGTTATAGTTGACAAGTTAAAGTGGTTGGATTTTATAATTGAAGATGATATGTTGTTCAAGGGAAGTTAGTTGTGGACTCCCATAAGTTCTATGAGAGAGAATATGATCAAAGAGAAGTGTATTGGAGGATTGGCTAGAATCTTGGTAGAGAAAAACCTGTTGCTTTGGTTGCTGATAATTATTGCTGGTCACAATTACAATGAAATGTGAAGAAGTTTGTGCAGGGTTGTAGAGTATGTCAGATGGCGAACGAAGTAAAGCAAAATATATGGTTATATCAACCATTACCTGTACCTAAGAAACCATGGGAAGATTCTAACATGGATTTCATTTTTGGTTTACAAAGGACACAATGAGAGCATGATTCGATATTTGTGGTGTTGATAGATTTTTAAAAATTGCACATTTTACTCGTTGCATTGCCAAAGAGTATAGTTTCAGATCGAGATACCAAGTTTTTTGGGTATTTCTATTGTACATTATGGAAGAAGTTGAAGATAGATTTTAATTTTAGCTCATCCCATCATCCACAGACTGATGGACATATAGAAGTTTTGAACCAGAGTTTGGTGAATTTGCTGAGATGCCTAGTTGGAGATAAGCCAAAAGGTTGAGATTTGATTTTACTGTAGACAAAATTTGCATATAATCATTTTTATCAATACGAATACTGGTAAATCACCATTCCAAATTGTATATTGGAACAGTCCTAGAAATTCTTCTTAATTGAAGCAGTTGGATAAATGAGAAATAATTATTGCTGAACATTTGAAGAACATCCATGAGGAGGTGGAGAAACACATTACAAATATAAATACACAATATAAGACTAAGACATATGTTAAAAAGAGGTATAAGGAATTTCAAATTGGTGATGAAGTCATGGTTCATTTGAAGAAGCAAAGATTTCCAGTGGGTATATACGATAAGCTAAAAATGAAGAAGTTTGGACCTTGCAAGATAGTGAAAAAACATGATTCTAGAAATACTTATGAAGTAGAGTTTCCTGTTGAATTGAATATTTCATTAGTGTGTAATATTTCAAATTTGACAGAATATTATGAGGGAGGTGGTGGAGATAATGTTGCATAAGCGCAATGGTGTATTCATGCATCTTCTTTAGCTACACAGGAGATTGAGGAGATATTGGACAATCATGAGGAAAGAAGCACAAGGAACAAAACATATGATGAGGTTCTGGTCAAATGGAAAGGGAGGCCAATGAATGATTCATCATGGCTAACATGGGAGGTAGTTGACTATCTCGGTTTTCCTTTGACTACTTGAGACGTGACAGGGTCAGTTCTAAAATTACCTCAGGTGTCTAATGTAGGAGCATCCTGGGTGTAAGGACAATCTTGTATCACCCAAAAATATTTCTATTTCCATCTTTTTAGTTTTTGTGTTGTTAATAAAGGCTTTTCTTGCATAGAGTTGCTACTTGTGGGAGCTTGCTAATTTTAGTAAGTTGGTATTATGTGCTCAAATTGTTCTAATCTTATGTGGAGGTTCATCTTTGACATATCAAACGTCTAGATGAGTTTTATTGTCATATCATATTTATTGGTGTAGTTATTGCAGATTTTTAGTATGAATTTTGGCTATCCATACTTCATGTCCAGTAATGAAGGCCTAAATGTCTCTAAAATGAGGCAAAACCTTGACTGATGGAGGCTTGCACAATCAACTACTATAGATCGCTAGCCAAGGATTCCAGAATGGGGTTCCAATAGCCCATCAAGTCAACGGTTTGCTAGATATGGTCTTAGAAGTGGACCCATCCGAAAAGTTAAATTGTAAATTGTCTTGAGTCAATCTTATGTAATAAAGTGTAATGCAATGATACAATATGAGGTTGATCGACCTCAAGGGTTAGGGCTTAATGTCTAGAACCTTCTTGGATGATTAAAAGTGTCTATATAAGGAAGGCCCATAGGTTTTCCAGGGCAGTTCTAGGTGATAGTCGCAACTCTGTCTTGTCGACTGTTGTAAGGAAGACATCCATGCGGGTTTGCATATTATAAGCCTATAATTTCGCATTTCTGGCGATGAATAAGAAGCCCACATTTTGTTCTGTTAATTTGCCTTGTTCTCTATTTCTGTTGTTTGTTGTGGGTATTAAGGGGAGGACCCTTCATCAAGTGGTATCAAAGTA
This sequence comes from Cupressus sempervirens, assembly GCA_028749045.1. Classification (NCBI taxonomy): domain Eukaryota; kingdom Viridiplantae; phylum Streptophyta; class Pinopsida; order Cupressales; family Cupressaceae; genus Cupressus; species Cupressus sempervirens. Next base: position 717,449,750 of record CM053789.1, read on the forward strand.
GGAGTTCCTAAGTATGTAATAGATCGCTGATTGGGAGACAGTTTGCACCAGGACCATGGTTTGGGATAAGCGTATGGAAAGATTGTTGATTGTGAGGTAGTTTGTACTAGGGGTTTCAACAAAAGTGCAAAAATGCCTCCATGAAGTGAGTGTGGTGGAAGAGCTATAGGTGTTACACTTGTGGGTTTTAAAGCCCTCCAAAGATAGATGCAAGCATTGGAAGAACAAATGGGCAAAGGAATAAATCTTCCTATAAGAGATGAAAGTGAGGATGAAGAAGAAGAAGCAAATGTTAAAGAAGAGAACATTTCGAACACAAAAGAAGAAATACATTTAAGGGCCATTTCCAAGATTCAAAAAGACCTAAATTGGAGGTTCCCACATTTTTGGAAAATCTTAACCCAAAGGAATGGATCAATTGGATCAATGGACTGGAGGAATACTTTGAGTATGAAGATATAGAAGATCTAGATAGGGTCAAACTAAAGGGTCATGTGAAGATTTGGTGGTAGGAGATCTAGTTGGAGAGAAATAGAAGAGGAAAGGACAAAATCACAAGTGAGATCGGATGATAGCTAAATTAAATCGATAGTTCATTCCCATGGATTATGAGAATGATCTATTGAAGAAAATGAAAGAGTTGAAGTAAGTGGGAAGATCTGTTTAGGAGTATACTGAAGAGTTCTATCTAGTTCTCATTAGAACATGCCATGCATAAGCTAATAAGGAGAAAGTTCCTCATATCTTAACAGGTTGAGGTCAAGCATTCATGAGGAGTTAAGTCTAGTTCGAATGATCAGTATTGAGGAGGCATACCAATTTTCCTTAAGAGTTAAGTAAAAGGTGAATAATAAATTTGATAACAAGAATAGTCAAAGAGGTCGCAGAGGGAGATTTGGCAGATGGTCTTGTAGAGGCCAAAATTATAATTAAAAGAATGAGGATGAGGCTAGTAGTAGTAGTAGAATCCAGAGGGGAGAAAATTCCAATTATTTCCATGATCTAAACAATAGAGATCAAAGAGGAAGAGGAAGAGGGAAATAATCTAGAAGAGGGGTATTCCGTGGAAAATGTTTTCACTACATAGAAGAAGGGTATAGAGCATTTGAGTGTTCCCAACACCAAAGAAGGACTGATAGAAGAATTGAAGGCTAGGCTAGAGTAGTGCACGTTGATGAAGATGCCAAATAATTACATTTTGAAGAAGCTCAAAGAGGATAAGTCATAGTTAATAGAAGAGTTCTGCTGAGTGGTGAGAATACACCCAATCAAAGGAGTTTATTTCACACAAGGTACAAATGTGAGGATAAGTGCTGTGATTTGATAATGGATGATGGACACACTGACAATCTAGTGTTATAAAATATTCTCATGAAGTTAAAGCTCAAGAGGTAGAAACACCCACATCTATACCATATTGCCTAGGTGTAGGATGACCACAAGGTCATGGTCAATGAACAATGACTAGTGAAGTTTAAGATTGGAAGCTATTTGGATGAGGCACTTTGTGATATCATACCTATGGACATATGTCATATATTGTTGGGCAGACCATGACAATTGGACATAAGTGTTGTACATGACAGGTGTGCAAATACCCACACTCTAACAAAGGATGAAGTGAAACATAAGTTGAAACCATTGAAGAAGAAATACAAAAAGTTATGTAGTGACTTCAGAATATGTTTTGTTGATGGAAAACAGTTTCTCAAGGATATGAGGCATGAGCATATGTGTTTTTCTGTAATTCCAAAATATGGTAAAGAAGAAGTAGACGAGGTACCTGCAAAAGTTGTATATTTGTTGGAAGAGTTTTTAGATTTCCATTATTGTAGTTGGATGATATTATGGTTTGTTTGAATGGAGCTGTGTATTTTACAAATACCATTAGATTCACATCAGGTAAGGAGATGAATAGAAGACTTTCTTCAAGATGAGAGAATGATTTTATGAGTGGTTAGTTATGCCTTTAGGGCTAATCAATGCACTAAGAACTTTCATGTGGCTAATGAATGAGACACTAAAGAAGTTTCTGGGTAAGTGTGTCATTGTTTACCTAGATAATATTTTAATCTTTAGTAAGACATTAGAGGAGCATTTGATGCACATTCATAAGGTGTTTGATAAGTTGGGTTTTGTAGTTTCAGTAGAAGGTCTAAAAATGGACCTTGAGAAAGTGAAGGTTATCCTCGAATGACCTATTTCAAGAATTGCACTTGAGGTACAATATTTTCATGGGTTGGCTAGTTTTTATAGAAAGTTATCAGAGGTTTTAGGAGTATTTATGGACTTTTGACTGAAACAATGAGAGGAGATATGAAAGAATTGAAGTTGACTAAAGGATAAGATAAGAGTTTTAATCTGTTGAAACATAAACCTACAAAAAAACCCATTTTAGCACATCCAAATATTAATAAGGCATTTCTAGTAGATTGTGATGCTAGTGGTACTATAATAGGAGCTGTTTTGAGCCAAGAAGGTAGACCTATTGCTTATTTTAGTGAGAAATTGAATGATGCCAAAAGAAAGTATTTCGTTTATGATCAAGAATTTTATGCTATAGTTAAATCATTGAAGAAGTGGAGACACTATCTTCTAAGGAGTTTGTTTTGTATATAGATCATTAGGCTTTGTGATATATAAATAGTTAGGGAAAATTGAACCAAGGACATTTGATATGGTTTGAGTTTTTGTAGAGTTATAAATTTGTTTAGAAACACAAGAGTGAGAAGTCTAACAGAGTTGCAAATTCTCTTACTAGAAGACAAGTTTTGCTAACAAAAATGCAAATTGAGGTGGTTGTGTTCAAGGAACTCAATAATCTGTACTTAGAGGATCCTGATTTTGGTGAGGCTTGGAAAACTTGTACATAACACTTGATAGGATAAAGTGGCTGGATTTGATAATCCAAGATGATATGTTATTCAAGGGAAGTCAGTTGTGCATTCCCAAAAGTTTTATAAGAGAGAATCTGATCAAGAAGAAGCATAGCAGAGAAATGGATGGACACTTTGGTAGAGACAAAACCATTGCTTTGGTTGTTCAAAATTATAATTTTCCATAGTTATAAGAAGATTTGAATTTTTTTGTGTTGAGTTGTAGAGTATGCCAAATGGTGAAAGGAGTGAAGCAAAATATGAGATTATATCAACCATTAATTGTACCTGAGAAGCCATGGGAAGATTTTATCATGGATTTCATTCTTGGTTTACCAAGGACACAATGAGGCCATGATTTGATATTTGTGTTGGTTGATTTTTTTGAAAAATGACACATTTCATTCACTGCAAGAAGACAAGTGAAATTGTTCATGTGGTGGAGTTATTTTTTAGAGAAGTGGTGAAACTACATGGTCTACCAAAGAGTATAGTTTATGATTGAGATACCAAGCGTGTTAGGTATTTCTGACATACATTATGGAAGATGTTTGTTGTCCTCAATTTTGACATCAAAAAATTGAGGCAACCCTTCATAATTTTCTCATGGATTCACATGCACATCCGCTTTTTTCAATACATTAATGAGGTGTCATGGAAACGATTCATAATTTTTGAATTGTTCTTTGTGTAGTCTTGTCTATGTGTTCTTTTGAAGCTTTTATGTTGAGATTATCCCCAACTGTTTGTTGGTAAGAGTTTTCCTTCTTGCACTGCAAGAACTCAATTTTTGGTGAACTTTCTTATTTTTTTCTTTGTTTTTATTCATGTTGTAAATAGTCTTTGGTCTTGCTTTTTCCTTAGTGAACATCCCTTGGAATTCCACTCGATTCAAGCTAACTTAGGTCCAAATTGAAGTTGTTTGCGTAAAAACATAAAGTTGTGTTACCTTATATAAAAAAAAGGATCTTAGAACTTAAATTGTTCAACTTTAATGACATAAAAGTGACATTTTTTTTTAGATTTTGAAGATGATGTAAACTGACGAAATGTATAAAATTGGATAAAGTTTGTCTATAATTTAAAAAAAAAAAATTGGGTAAGAACTTTTGCATTTTTAAAAATGTTTAAAGCCCATTTAAAAAAAACTAGAAAAATATTGAAATTATAGAGTTTCATTCCCGTCAAACAAATATATTCAAATGATCATATTTTGCTCTGATTTTGTAATATGTTATAGTTGACATGTATAGCTAGTGGACAATATTTTTTTTGATATGTGATGTATATGTTTTTAGTTATAAGTGTTTAAAGTCGAACTTATCAGAAATTGACAACTTTTTTTCCTACCAAAACATTTTCTATCAAATCTACATATTTTTCAAAAAAAATTACATAATCTTCAAGAGGACTCTCCCCTTTAGAGAACATATAAATTTTCAATTTTTTTGAGCATGATTTACTATTTTTATTTATTTTTTGAAGTGACATCTTCCTGAATCTTAAAATACATACTTGTAATATTTTAAAATTATAACATATTATAACTACTCAAAACACTATATAATTTATATGACAACAATCTTGACTACGAGATCTGCAAAAGGGTATTTTTAGTTTTTGTAGAAACTTCATTTTTGATTAGGAAATAAGCCTTCGAAGTGAGAAGATTTTCATAAACTATAGTTTTTCTTTTGTGGCTGCCACATAGGATGCCACATAGATAGTTATGATTGAAACCCTTTCAGTCGTAGCTGTTTCAACCATAACCCTTTTGGTCGTAACCTAGGCCAACTCAACACAACCATTAGCGGTCACATGGTGACTTCATATATATATATATATATATATATATATATATATATATATATATATATATATATATATATATATCATAATTTAGAAACAAGTAAATATAGTAAAAAATAAAACACTTTTTTGGGAGAAAAATATTCTTTGAAGGAATTTTTGTCAATTTTTTCATGGAGTTGAAAGGGGTTATGAATGATCATCCTCAAGGTATGTTTCTTTTGAGTGCAATATTTTTGTACTCTAAATTGAAGCATTTTGAATTGTATTTAGCGGAATCTAAATTAAAATATTTTTTTGTAGATCAAAGCATTTAACGGGGCATGAAAAAGGTAGATCAAGGAAATTTGATAGAATAAGAGACGACAAAATGAAATGTCATAAAAAACATAATCAAAATCAACCTATTGAAGTTCATGAAGAAGATGAGATTCAAGAAGAGGAACAAATTGGTTGTTTTAATGATAGAAACACATTATTAGGCATAGGAAATTTGGTGGATATGGAGAAGGAGCTACTTTTTAGTCAGATTCTATGAGAGCATATGGTATCTGAGAACACTATTAAAAAGCATTACAAAAACATGTGGGAAGAATATTTAAAAAATAAAAGTACATTTGGAAAGGAATAATTATTTGTCAAGTTATTTAGGAGAAAAGAGATGAGGTCTATTTTGGAGTTGTTGGGTGGTGATAAGAGGAAAAACCATGCACATAATGTTAATAAAACAATAGTTGAAAATTTATAAATTGCATATAAAAAATTGACAACACAACTCGAGGAGGTGATTTAAGCACTGCACATAGAGCATTGATGACTAAAATATCTAGTAGAAAGTTGACACAAAAAACAAGTACATGCAATTTCTGATTTACTACATATATCGAGAAGAATTGTTCAAAGATGCATTAGGAGGATATTATGTTAGATGAAAACATTCATAATAATTGGGTGAATATTTGTAGAGTTACTCAAAAAGATAGAATTTCTGAAGATGTAAAAAGATAGGTTATTGAATTTTGGACCACATCCTCTCATGTATGTTCCAATAGACGTAATACTACGAATTTAAGATCAAGAGACATGGACGAAAATTAACATCCAAAACATTTTATAGATATAACACAAAGTGAAATATTTCAATCATTCAAGTAAGAATTATCAAATTGAGAATATGTCAGAGAATGTTTGAGAGCCCACATCCTTCCTTTGTATACATAAGTAAGATACATGAAACTTTTTTTTGTTGAAATTAGGTTGAATTTGGTCTACACTTGCATTCATATAAAAAAGATATGGCAGTAATAATCCAAATTTGGTCATCCCTAGTAGTACAACACAATTTGTTAAGTCTATATTATGTGATAAATTTGAAGCTTCAGATGAGTTCAAAGTACAATGTATCAAAAATTAATGTGAAGATTATGGAGATTTGCATAATTTTCCTTTGCAAGTTGAGAATATTAATGAATCGACGCCAATTTTGTGGATAAGATATGAATATGAGACTTACCAAACTAAGACAAGAGATGAATCCCAAAAAATTGTATTGAAGGAGAGTGAATTGAAGTACGATGAGTTTATGAACAAATTTCATCCATTGATATATCCACATATCCAACATTGTCATGATGACAAGCTAAATTATTTCGTGATTCAAAAAATTGTTTTCCACCTGGTTGTATTCTTTCAGTTGTAGATTTCTCCGAGAACTATATATTTTAACCTCAAATAGAGCTTCAAGGTTAATATTATCATTTTGAACAAGTTGTAATATTTTTTCAAGTGACCTATAGACACACACTATTTTATGTGGACGAGGTAGAACATTTGGATCAAATTGAGTGCATTATCATCAAGGAGGTTCATTTCTATATTAGTGATGATAGAGTTCATGATAGGAGTTAGGTGGCCCATTGTTTTGCAATGTTCTATGAAGATCTTAGAAATCATGGACTAATTGTTCTAGAGCATTGGATTTGGTCTGATGGTTGTGTAGTTTAGTGTACGTACATGCATGTATTTTTATAACTTTATTTAACTTAAATATTTGTGTACATATATTTCAATTATTTCAATTTGACATATAAATGTTTATAAGCTCATTTTATGTTCGCAAGATAATTAAATATCCGAAGATCACCAAAATGTAACATGCTATCACTAAGACCCTATAACACATGTATACATACACATATTTAAGTTAGATTTCAAATCAAGAATATATATATATATCTCCTTAGGGGGCAATACCCTTTGTATTACTGAAAAAAAGATATTACATAGTATGTAGGAGCTATCTCTCCATTTACATAACTAGTTACAAATAAGCTATGCTATCCATTTAAATGAAAGAGATACCCAATCCCTTTGCCAATACAGAGCATCCTTGTTGTTATGTCTGCTGGGATAGGTTATCATTAGCTTGACAGAAGCCCTCAAAGTTACTCATGTCATACTCCTTTGCGACACAAGTCTTAAACAACTCTTGGGCCTTCTTCATTAGTTTCTTCTTACCTTCGGCTTCCAGACAAAATAGGCTCAACATACCTCCACCAGAGAGGTTGGAGTCAATCGAATCCAGGGCAATAGTCACCTCCAAATAAATCTCTTTTGCAATCATTCTTCGTATCATGCCATTTGCAGTTACTAGATGTCCCAATACTTGGATGATGGGCTGAAAAAGATCAAAGACCATCTTCCCATCATGCATATGGCTTCCTGTCCAATAGTCCACACCCAAAAAATCAACCATTGTTGCCTTTTCTTGATCATTGGCATGCTTGAAAATTCTGGATACTTGTTCCTCTGGTGTCTCCACCAATGCCACTTCTTGCAGACACCTACAACTGCCACCCAAGACACTCGCCATCTGTGTGAGGCAAAATAATGAAGAAATTTCTCCTTAAAAATAATTACTACCACAGATTAGGGACTAAAATGTCTACAAATACGGTTTGACATAGGATGTACAAGGGTCACGTGACAATCTTCTGCCAAGCCATTCGATGTGATTGATCTCTGATATGAATCTTGAAAATAGATTATCTCAATCTAAAAGTGGAAGAGAAAGGTCTTGAACTCATGAGAAACTCCACTTCTAGTAGGCGAAGCACCACCTTTTGTCATTATCCAATGCCTTTACTCATGAATGATCATATATCCCCTGAAATAATTTCCTTCAAATACAATGACTTGTGATCATCATACTCAAATGCCATCATTTCATTGCAATCAATCGCCAAATTCACCAATAGGTTTGCTGCCCTGTTACCTTCTTGGTAAACATGCTGAAGCTGAAATTGGCCTATTGATCTCAAATGTTTCAAGATTTTCAAAATCCAATATGCCAGTCTTCACAATTGGAAATCCCTCTTCGCTACTCCATTGATGATGACCTTTAAATCTCCCTCGATGACCAAGTTGAGTAAATTCTATTTGATGTACACCATCTAAGACCAATTTCCAATGCAAAGATCTTTGCAACATTGTTTGAAGTGATGCCAATGAGATTTGCAATTTCTTTGACCAACTGCCCTTCTTCATTTTAAATGGTTATGCCAATCCCACTTCTACCTGAATTACCTCTACTAGCCTTGTCAAAATTTAATTTCAACCTCCCCTGTTAAGGAGGCTGCCAAGTAACCAATTTTTTGACTTCCTTCTTATCTCTCATGAGGTGATCCCCTTTGGATTTGAATGACCATAAAAATTCCATATCATGATCCCATTTAGATTGGTATCTATATTTCAGCCCTGGGGTCTTGATGTTAACAACTTCTTCAATGAAATCTTTAATCTTTTCCTATAGAACTTCAACTCCCATCTCTTTCTCTTCAAAAATACTACGATTTCTCTCCTTCCAGATGTGCCATACTAGCATAGACATACTTACTATCTAGAGAGTTCCCCATTTGGAAAATCTCCTATCCAATGGCCATGATAACAAAAAATCTCTAAACAATTAATTCCTGACTGCATTCCAGTTCAATCTACCTATTAGCCATTCCTAACATTGCTACACAAAAGGACACCAAAGAAGGATATGGTCCACCGTCTCCTCATCTTTTTTACGTAGAATGCACCAACTTGGTCCCTCAATACCAATGCTCTTCAAATGATTACCTATGAGAATCTTGTTGTGAAGAGAAATCCATAGAAATGCTCTTGCTTTTGGAAGCAACTATTTTTCCCAACAAAGAATCAAAGGCCACTCAACATCTTTGGTTTTGAACCTCTGCAACTCATAACCAAGATTGACCTTATAATCCCTTGATTTATATGCACTCTATAATAGTTGATCTTCAAGATATGAGGGAATCACAATTCTAGTTGAAAGGAGATCAGATAATTTCCTTTGATACTCTAGGAATCTTGATCCCACCGATTTCCAACTTACCGAAAAAGAATTCTCTTGACTACTAAAATAATCAGCTACTTTGTCCCCCATCATTGCTTCTGTTTTAGTCACCCAATTAATATCCTTGAAATAATTGATAAGAAGCGGATCTCCATTCTAAGAATTGTGCAAAAACTTTGCTCTACACCCATTTTCTATTTTCCAAGTAAGACGTTTAGTAATGAGATTTTGACTGTTCCAAAGGAAGCACCACATATGAGATCCTTTGTTCGTATTGGCCACTGTAAGAATTCTGTTGGGGTTAGCATAGTCCAAGTGTTTAGCTATCATAACTTTACACCATGGTTTCTCCAAATATTTATACATCTTCCACGCCAATTTAGCTCCCAGAGCACGATTATATACTCCCATCTTTCTCATACCAATACCACCATCTTTTTTGGAGTTGTAGGCCACGTCCCAACTTATGAGTAGGATATTTTTCACTTCCTTTCATCCTTCCCATCGTAATTTTTTAACAAACCATCAATGGATGTTGTTTCTTTGTTAGTCATTTGATAGACTGACATGTAGTATATAGGAATGGCTGATAGCACTGATTTGATCATTTGTATTCTACTTGCTTGAGATAACCACTGATTTTTCTATCCTAAAGCCTTTTGTCAACATCAATTTGATATATCCTTTGATATCTTAGGGTTAAACCTTTCTGCAAATAGAGGGACCCCCAAATATACAATGGGGAATTCACTTGTTACAAATCCCTACACATTAATAATATTATTCTATAAGCTCCTGCTAGAATTGAGAAAATAAATCTTGGACTTCAACCTATTCATGCATTGTTCCAAACCCCTTTCATAACTATCCAACACCTCCCTGATGACCAACGCTTCCCTAACCGAAGCCTCCCCAAAAAGCACAGTATCATCAAGAAATTTGTGAGTGCGAAACTGGTTCAAAAAATTATGGATAAGATTCCCTTTCCACCGACCCAAAATTGTTTGTCATAAAAAAAAAAAGGAATGGAGATAGAGGATCACCTTGCCTCAATCCATTGGTTTCTTGAAAAAAACCACAAAGAGAACCGTTGACAAGAACTAAGAAGTGGACAGAGGATAAATAGTGGATGATACATCTAATCCACTCTTGATAAAAAGCCGAATCTAGAGATAACTTCACATAGAAAAGACCATTTGACTTTATCACATGCTTTATTAATATCTAATTTGATAATCATACCTGGTTTCTTGCCCAAATTCATAGAACAAATAACTTCCCCAGCCATTAGAATAATGTATGAAATTTTGCACCCAGGGATAAAACCATGTTGTTCAGCCAAAATATACCTGTCGAGCTTTGTCTTCAATCTATTAACCATTTTATTAGAAATGATTTTGTATACAAAATTACATATGGAAATTGGCCTAAAATCCAACATTGACAAGCACTCTTGTTTCTTGGGAATCAGGACGATGATCATATTTTTGATCTCTCTCACAAATCTCCCTTTCTTCTTGAAATCCTCCACCACTTTTAAAATGTATTTCCCCATAAAACTCCAACATTTTTGAAATTTTTTTGAAGGAAAACTGTCTGGGCTTGACGTCTTATCTAGTAGATTAAAAATGGTGGTTTTTTAAACATCTAGAATGGAAAAGGGATGCATCAAATCCAAATTGTCCTCTTTCGAAACCACTTACAAAATCACATCAAGCAAATGTTGAGGGTCTAAAAAAAGGAGTCAAAAAATTCCCAAAATAGAGATTTGAAATGACCATCTGCTTCATTTTATAATATTCCTTCATCCTTTAACCAAAGTCCCGAGTCTTTTTGAATATCACTAATCCTATTGCTGGTTCTCCTCGATTTAACCGAAGCATGAAAGAAATTTGTATTGAGATCTCCAACATAAATCTAGTTATTTCTAGACTTATCCCTCCAAAACACCTCCTCTCTATGCATGATTTCCACTAGATCATTTTTCAACCTTTTTCCAGTAGGAAATCTTTGTTAGACATACTGTCTACTATGATGTGGTTGTTAAGCACATCCAATTCTACTTCAATCCTTATGTTCTCTACGAATATGTTTTTGAATGAAACCTTATCCCATCTTTTAATTATTTTTTAGCAATTTCAGTCTATTCGAGAAGCAATAATGTGATGTCCCAATAAAAATATTACTCTCCTGCCACCAAGATTCCAAATTTGGAAAAAAATCCTTATCTCTCCACTACATGTTTTGAAATATGAAGCTTCCTTTGCCCCTTTGAGGAGATTTTTTAATAGAAAGTTGAACTAGGAAATGGTTTGATAGAGAGAATGAAAGAATACAAGAATCCATGTTAAAAGAAGATTCAACCCAAAGAAAACCAACCAAAAATCTATCCAATCTCTCCGAGATTCTGGTGAATTTCTCCTTATGATTAGTCCATGTGAATTTACTATTTTTCGGCACTACATAAAATAAATGATTTTGATGTACAAACATTCTAAAATCCTCCATGATTTGAGAAGGCATCCTTAAACCCCTAGGCTTATCCTCTTGATCTAGTAAAGCATTAAAATCCCCTGCTATAATCACCTTGTTGCTATCAATCAAGGCAAGCCTTTCTAAAACCTCTGTCGAGACCTTAAGTTTGTCACCAGATTTTGTGGGGCCATAGACGTTAGAAAAGAGGAAGTCCAAGTTATTCTTCTAACAAATTACTCTTCCAAAGATCCAATGGGAAGATCTTTCTAATTTTGAGACATTTATGAGATTTGGATTCCACAATATACCCAAACCTCCTGAAGCCCCAACCGCTTCCTGAAAAAAACCTTCCTACTTATGAAAAAACCACAAGAAACTAAGAGCTTTATCAAGATTGATTTTTGTCCCCTGTAAGAAAACCAAATCCCCTTCCATTCTATATAACAATCATTTTACCAAGCATTTCTTTCAAGGGACAATAATCCCTTGAAATTCCATTTAGAGATTTTCATTTCTAACCAAGGGAGTACTGCTCCCTTGGCTTTCCTTAAATAATCAAAAAAATTGATGATCCCTTTCTCATTAGCCATCTCTTCTCTTTTCTACCTATTAGATTTCCTTCCCCTACCACCTTTGGTTTTATCAAGAAGAACATTGGCCGATTGAATTACATTTATTGGATCAACATTTTCTAATTTGTCTGAAGCAAAGAAACTATCATTAGATAATCGATCATAATCTACTTTTGTAACTGATTGCATATGGTCTTGTACGAGGTTCTTCTCAAGGGACGACTTTCTCCTATCCACCAGATTTCCTTTCAATATAGAACATTTCCCCTCTTCCAAAACTAGATTTTTCTTTGGAGATACTATCTTCTATTTCATAGAAACAATTTTTGCAACCATTTTCCTAGGAACCCAAACCTTGTCTGGTTTTTCCTTTGGCCAACGATTACCTGTAGGGATATTGTTGCCCTCTTTCCTATCATCAAAAATAGGCAATTCAATTTCTACTTTTTGCTTCCAAATTTCACTCCCTGATTTGAGATTGATAAGTGATAGGATTCTCTTGACTACTACAATCTTAATCCTTGCATTGAGATATGAATAGTTATTGATGATCTCTTCATCCACTTCTAATAGAGTACCCATTGAATGTCCAATATGCTCCAAACACTCATCCCCCCAATAGTCTATAGGAAGATTATACAACCTGATCCAAATTGGTTCCTTGTATACTGCTAATGGAACCAGATCAAAATTCATTTTCCATGGATGCAAATATAAAGGGGAAGAGTCAAAGAACAAATTTTGTTGCTCTATGATTTTAGTTTTGATTGACTCTTCTCAAAAAATAGCAATGAAGAAACCTTTTGGAATGAATTTCAGAACATTTTCTTCACGCCAATACTTAGAGACCCATTCTCTAATTTGCAATCTATTAAACCTCACACCAATAAAACTATCAATAATTGACATCTTCCTCTAAAGATCAATACCCAACTCGATCTCTTCAAAAACTTCAATGTCAATTGAATCCCCTATCTCCATCGTCTGATTTGCTAGTTCCTTCTAAAAAACACTCTGCCCCCCTCTGAATCCCTGATCTCAGCCTCCATTCCTACATTACTCATGAAAGTTTCTCCATCGCTACATCTCTCCTCCAATCAAATCAAGAATATATGTGTCCCTAGGTATGCATTTAAACTCAAGTACATATAAACATATAACTTGTAAATTATAGTAATAAATAAATTTAAGTTCATAGATATGTTTACTATAGAAATATGTAATTTTTTGTCGATCTGATTGATATTTGAATCGTGTAGTGATATAATAGGATCAATGTCTAAATTGATCATCTCATCTGTAAGCATAGTGGTAAATAGATGTCACTTGTTAAATATGATGCCTTACGACATAATGCATCTACATATGATATAACAAAAACCTCTAGTTGATGAGGTATGTCTATTATCCCACATACATCATCAACTCTTGTACTAGAGGATGCAGCTATCAGAATAGTACCACAAGACCGTAACATATATCTTCTACATTGATCAGATGACATCTCCTAGAACTTTATAGCAACTATAGTGATGCTATAATAGATTTGAGTCCTAACTGTATCATTTGGAACACTCAAACATACATCAATCATCTCTAGAACTCTCAACATAACCAAAAGGTTTAGACCTACGATTTCTCACTTATTAGTAGGCGTAGGGATGTCCATAGGTCTAAACCTATATGATAATCTACCTAGGTCCTACCCAACATGACCTGGAAAATTTGTACGATCTGTATCATATTGTAAATGAAATTTTGCAAACAATTGTTTGTAGAAATAGAGAGGAAACTCATCCTTTTGTGGCCATCAATGATGTGCAACTAGCTAGCAAGGATACATAAATGGTGCAACAATATGATTTGTGCACTTTGTAGCTGATTAACCTCTAACCTGAGGCCTGTCTATATAAAATAGAAACATGATCTTCACCATAGTGGTGGAGACATCTATATCAACTTGTCTATACTTCATAGTGCCAGTGACACTGCAAGAAAGAGAAGACTAAAAAGTATCAATACCGATAACATTATATGGGTTGTATGACTCAACTATTTGAATCATATGATACAACTCATCCCTCATAGAAATAACCTTCTCCCTATTAGGGAGGGTGGTAGAAGTGAGAAGTGTAGAATCAAGGACCTCAACAACACAAGATAGCGTAGCAACAATATCTCTTAATTTTTTCTATCTCTCCTCAAAAGATGATGTCTCTCTATGTCTTGTACTAGACTCAATACTGCCATCCCCTCCTTGAACACTAACCTCCCCAAAAGATGTAGGTGCACCTCCCATACCAGATGCCATAATGTATGATGTACAAAGATGTCTATATGTCTATAAATTGAGAGCCTAAGATAAAAATATATGATAAAGATCTAGATCTACACATGCATACATACACATCTATAAATATACTTGTGCAAATAAATATAATCTTGAATTTTTTTAATTTAAAACATATATTTACAACATTACATTACATGCACTATTTAATCATATCTAAGTTGAATAACTAAAAAATATTGATTTTTTTGAAACATGTATATATATCAACAATGTATAACTCATCTATTTGAACAAAAAATATGCATGTGTGTGAAAAAAAACTCTACTTTAGCTAATTTGAAACTAAGTGCACATATATTTAGGTTATTTACAAAATTTGAATGTAACTAATTTAACCATAGGTTTGAACAAGTTTTCTAGGTTTGAATGTAACTAATTTAACCATAGATTCTATGTTTACTACATGTTAAATTTTTCTAAAATACAATTAACTAACACTAATCTATGTTAACTGAGTTTAGTCTACGACTATAATTAACTAATATTAAATCTGACTATCGTTATCTATATTTAATATTTAATATTTAACTAATAAATAAAAATTCTAAAATTTAAAATACTTAAAAAAATAAATCTAAGTAATACTAACATATACTAACTAAAAAATACATAACAAAAAAAACCAAAAATGAAAAATCTCCTACCTCTTATGATTGAAACACCTTAACCTGCTCCACGAAATCTGGGAATTGCTACAATGAAAATGAGCTGCTAAAAGTGACCGCAATGTATATATATTACCTTATATAGTTTTGGTCGCAATGTTGGCGGCCACATCGACACCACCCAGTGCCACGTATGTACGACCATAATACTTTTGGCCATGACCCTTTCAGTTGTAACTTGTTTGGACGTAACACCCTAGGATATCCTAAAGGGTGACACAATTTGTGCTTTTACCCGTCTAGCTCAAGTTATAAGGGAAAAATGGGGGTTTTCAGGTCAACTACAAATTTTATTAAAAAATATCACTCAAGTGGGCTTTTATTGGCAATTTCACAACATAAATTTATTTTTAATATGTAAAGTGGATTTTGTGGTCCATTAAAAAAATTCAACTCATTTTGAGTTGGTTTTACCATAGTTTTTTTGTTTTATGAAAATAACCTATTTTTGGACTATTTTTCATGTTACTTTTTAAAAACCTATAGTTAGATATTAAATGTAATTACATGAGACAACTTAAGTGTGTGAAGTGGGCTTTTTATTTTATATTATATATATCCACATACAAAACACTTCATAAAGACCCACTCCCAATAAATTTTAAGTCCCATCATTAAAAGTGTGCTTTTTAAATATTACATATGTTATTGTATTTAAAGTCCATTTTTCATAATCAAATACATATATATTTTTAAATTGCCATTCAAGAGGGTTTTTGAAATTAATTTGCATATCTTTATAACATGTAAATGAAAATTTGAGCTAAAGTGGCGATTTTGGACTCAAATACATATGTTGTTGATTAAAATACATTGTTCCCTTTAGCTTACTCCAAAAGAGGTGATTTTGAAGCCTATTGCATATATTTTAAAAGAGGTATATTAATGGTTTCTAAAATCGCGTTTTCCACTAGGAAGCTTATCTATTTCATATAGTGGCATTTTTTCAAGAGAATGCATATATCAAAGCATGTTAAACCCTCTTTAAAACAAGTCATAAAGAGGAATGACAATACTTAGAGGATATACATATTTCCAAATACATTTTTTTGTCTTTCCAAAATGTGTTTTCCTCTAAAAGAGACAAAGTGGCAATTTTTAGTGCTATTACATGGATTTTGGTATATGTATTTGTTCTCCAAAAATGTGTTTGAAGGTAGAAATTGAATAAATCCTCATAAAGTGGCATTTTTTAATGTTATTCCATGCATTTTGGCATATTCATTTATATTCGAGAAACAAATTTGAACCTTTAATGTTTGCGGAGAAGTTTTTTGGGCATATTGTTGCTAGGTATTTTCACTAAGAGATGGGTGACGATTTGTGTCCAACATGCACATGTTTGTGACATGTTAGTTCTCCTCTAAAAAGAATTTTAATTATGCAATTACCCCATTGAAGGCATAGGCAACATGTTTATATGTTTGGAAACAAAAACCCATTTTGGGCTTGATCTCCACCAAGATACCTTTCTTTCTCATGTGTTTTGGAATTGAAAAATTTCAAGGACAGTTCTATGGTAAGAGTTTCAATTTTTAGCTTGTTTTTCGTTATTTTTACTAGCCAATCTATGTCCTAGACACCATTTTTATCTCTTTTTATTTGGAGTTACTAGGTTAAATTTTGTTCCACATTTTGGGCATTGCATTTCTCTAACCATCTCCACACATCCAAATTCAAATCATATTGTGTGGGTTTGAAAATCTATTAAGTATTTGGCTTTGGACAAATCTAAAATCCTAAATCTCTTCGATTATTTCAAATTTGCTCGAAGTTTTGAATAAAGACTTGCCTTTATCATTCTTGGTGGAGTTGATGTAAATTTCTTTTGGTTATTTTTCTAAAAGGCATTTTTATATATTTGTTCTGAAAGTTCTTGCAAATCTTTGTCATTTCCATTTTCAGATTTTCATCTCTTTCGTCTATATGAAGTTTCTCTTTCTAGGTTCCATCTTCTTCTCCAAGTTGCATATGCAAGGCCTCCTCTTTCTTGCATATTTATTTGGGTGTAAAATTCCATTCTTAAAAGAAATAAAAGTTCATTTTCCCCTCACTTGTGAATGCAACTTAGAACCCCACCATTACACATTTTGTGTACTTCCATATGGCTTCCCTATAATTGAAGTTTGTCCCAGATGCTTACCAGATAGAATTGCACATTTCACACTTGTTAAAACATGATATGCTCAATGTGTTATTAATTTTTCTCTTTTCTCACTTAATTGCAATCATGTTGGTCACATATGCAATTCACTCTAAAAACCAAATTTTGGCTTTTTATCTCATATTTTAGCGATTTAGAGGTTGACCCATTTGCTCATTTTCCCTCTCCATACCTTGTCCAAAACCTGTGTTTTTACACCCAAAATATTATTATAAATACTTCGCCTGAAGATGTTCTCGTATAATGGGATTTTCATGTGATAGTTGTGTAGGCATACCATTTTGCAATGTCAAGAGAACCTACTGCAGTAAATTACAAAGACAAAAGGAAGATGAAGTATCAATACGATTAGTATCATAATTCTATTCTTCCATCACTTGTAACTTCCTACTGTGATGAAGTGTGAGATGCTTATATATATCACATGAACAATGAATATTTCTTATCAAGAGTTGATGTTGAAGCTATCTAGAATATGACATGGATCAAGAGGAATCATATTTATTTCTTGTCTACTTTCCCCTTGGCAACACATGAGTCACAATTCATTCTTGCATGTGCTAAACATTTTGATGCGCCTTCTCAAACCATTAGAGATTAGGATGATGATACTATCATTATAAGTCTCAATCTTGAGACTATTAATCATATTTTTTAGGTTCCTCATACTCTAATTGTTACAAACATCAAAAGAAAAAAAGTCTATAGAGTGGTGGAATGAGGATACTACTTATTTTACCAGGTTTGTCAATGATAACTTTTTGATTACTAAGAGGCTCAACCTTGTTAGATGGCCAATAAAGGGCATACACCGATGTGATTTCAAGGAAGAAATCAATGATCTCATTATATTTCTTAGTTACTTGACAAAGCTCAAGGATTCAAACACATTTGAACCTTGGATGTATAAGTACATCTCACTCATAATAAGGTAAAAAATTAATGTGTTTTGGGTTGAATTAGTGAGCGATTCAATATGTGAGTAGTTGGTGAATGTGTTGTCTACTGGTGTGTTCAACATGAACTCCTACATGATATATATTGCTACTGCCCTGGGTACTTTTTTTTGGTTTGTCAACAACAAATGATAGATCTATAGTTCATGTGTGAGAGTAATATGAGTAATTGACTTTTAAGAAAAGTTAGATACATTTTTGAAGGGTTCATGATGTGTTTTTTTGGCATTTCATGTGCTTGTTCAATAAATAACTCCCAAACAAATGAGTCCCTAATAAAGTGTGGAACAAGGTAAATGAGTATAGTTGTATGTCTCTACAATTTCCCAACTTCACATATCTACAAGTTGGATGCTTCAAAGGAGAAACATACACATTGTGAAGGTACCCTACTAATAAAATTATACTCATGGAATTGGAAAGACAACTCATGGAAGTATAGGATTATCAATCCGTTTGCATCGGTTAAGAGTGGGGATCTTATCATGTAACCAATTGAATATTGATAAGTACTCATTGGATATTGTTCCTAAATAAAATACCATAAAGTTTAACTTCAAAGGATCACGTTGAAGAAATTTGTTGATAGGAGTTGTTTTGATCAGAGAGGGTTACATGACAAGATGATGAAGCAATTCTTGCAGATACATCATTTGGAAGATCTGTAGATTGATGTATGAACTGAGACATGTATACATCACATGGACTATATTGCATTAAATATGAAGTAGATTATGTATTTCAACTTTGCATCAATCCCTCTTAGGTTTGAGGACGATGATCAAATCCTAGATCTTGAATATTTTTAGCATGATGTGGAGAAGTTACCCATTCTTCCTCATACTTGGTCATATAAGGAAAGTACTTCAATTTGGGATAGATCCTAGTCTATTCTTTCTAATACCAACAATTGGATGAAAGAAGGGGTCTCAAATGCATCAAAATAAAACTTGAAAAATACTTTGATCTTGTTGGTCTGATTGGTTTGACTTGGAGGGTCTATGTGCTTATGAAGTCATCCCATTTGTTGAGATGTATTATGATTACAAGCATATGATAATTAACAAGGAACAAGTTTTGCAACTACTCATGAAGGATACAAAGGTAGTAGTGTTGAAGATTGGTGAGAAAGAATACATGATCAACAAATGCTACAGGAATGGAGTAATCAATTAGAATGAAAAATTCAAGAAAGAAAAGATATTATTACAAAGTTCATTAAAGAAATTAGCTTGCAACTTGAAGAAAATTATTTCAATCTTAGCATAATGAATACTTTTACAAGATGGAAGTGTTCACTAGATGAGCTACAAAGTAAAAAGGAAGTTTCTATTAAGGAAGTTTCAAAAGTAGCTAGTACATATCAAAGGATCATAATGGTTACTGAGTACATCGGTGAGCTTGATGTCGAGGTTGTGCATAATTCACAACAAAAAATTGCAAATATTGGTGGGATGCTGTAAATATTTCAATTTTTCATATGTTTTAAGTATAATAGTAGTATGGAAGTTACATGTAAAGAGAATCTATGTTGTAAATACAAATAACATCTACCTGTATAATCAATATTTTAGAATTGATAGAATATTATGACGGAGGTGGTAGAGATGAAGTTGTGGTAGCATTGTGAAATATTCTAGCATCTACTTTAACTACAAAGGAGATTTAGGAGATATTGGCCAGTTGTGAGGGAAGAAGGACAAGGAACATAAAATATAACAAGTATCTAGTCAAATGGAAAGGGATGCCAATGGAAGATTAATCATGGCTAACACGGGAGGAGGTTGACCATCTTGGTTTTCCTCTGACTACTTGAGATGTGACAAGGTCACTTTTTAAATTATCTTGGGTGTCTAATACAAGAGCATCCTGGGTGTAAGGAAAATCTTGTATCACCAAAAAATATATCTATTTGTAACTTTTGAAGTTTTCATGTTTTTAATAATGGTTATTACTGTACAGAGTTGCTATCTGCGGGAGCTTGCTAATTTTAGTAAGTTGGTATTATGTGCTTAGATTTTTCTAATCTCATATGTGGAGGTTCATTTTTGACATATTAGCTCGCCAAATGAGTTTTATTGTCATATCATATGTAATGATGTAGTTATTGCATATTTTTGGTATGAATTTTGGTTATCCAAACTTAAAGTCCAGTGATGAAGGCCTAAATTGCTCTGAAACAAAATGAAAACTTAGCTAATGAATTTTGGAATGATCAATAACTGTAGATCACTAGTCGTGGATTCTAGAATGGGGTTATAGTAGTCCATTGGGTCAACGAGTTTCTAGTTATGGTCTCTAAAAGTGGACCTATTTGAAAATGTAAATTGTAAATTGTCTTGAGTCAATCTTATGTAATAAAGTGTAATCTAGTGACACAATATGTGGTTGGTTAGCCTCAAGGGTTAGGGCTTAGTGTCTAAAACTTTCTTAGGTAGTTAAAAGTGCCTATATAAGGAAGGCTCTTAGGTTGTCTAAAACATTTCTAGGTGATGGTCGTGGCTATGTCTTTTCGACTATTGTAAGGAAGACACCCATGTGGGTTTGCATATTGTAATTCTATCATTTTGCATTTGTGGCGATAATAAGAAAGCCTATATTTTTTTTCTCTCAATTTGTGTTGTTTTTTGTGGTGTTAAGGTTAGCACACTTCATCAAGTGATATTAGAGCATGAGTTCTTGAGTGTGTAAAGAGATCATCAATTGGGAGGTAGTTTGCACTAGGACTGTGGTTTGGGCAAAGTGTGTGGACATATTGCCGATTATGAGGTAATTTTCAGTAGGGGTTTTAGCGAAAGCATGAAAATGCCTCTACAAATAGAGCTTGGTGGAAGAGCCATAGATGTTATGCCTAAGGGTTTTAGAGCTCTCTAGAGATAGATGGAAGCATTGTAAGAAAAAATACATAGAGAAATAAATATTTTTGTAAGAGATGAAAGTGAGATGAAGAAGAGGCCGTTTTTAACCCAGAAGAAGAAAATATTTTAGGGCCATTTTAAAGATTGGAAAAAGACCTAAGTTTGAGGTTCCCACATTTTTGAAATATGTTAACCCAGAGAAATTGATCGATTGGATCAATGAATTGGATGAATAATTTGAGTATGAATATATTGAAGATCTGGATAGGGTTAAATTTGCAAAGACCAAAATAAAGGGTTATGCAAAGATCTAGTGGCAGGAGATCTAGTTGGAGTGAAATAGAAGAGGAAAGAACAAAATCACAAGATGGGATTGGATGATAGCTAAATTGAAGTGATAATTAATTCTCATGGATTAGAGCCTAATCTATTGAAGAAAATGCAAGGGTTGAAGAAACTAGGAATATCTATTCAAGAGTATATTGAAGAGTTCTATATAGTTGTCATTAGTACAGATCATGTAGAAGCTAAAACGAAGAAACTTATCTGTTATCTTAATGGGTTGAGGCCAAGAATTCAAGAGTAGTTGAGTCTTGTTCGAATGATTAGTATTAAGGTGGCATACCAATTTTTCATAAGAGTTGAGGAAAAGGTGAATAAGAAAATTGATAGCAAGAATAGTGGAAGAGGTTGTAGTGGAAGATCTAGTGGATGGTCTCATGGAGGATAAAATGATGATCAAAAGAGCATAGATCAGGCTAGCAGTAGAAGTCATAACTAGAGGGGAAATAGTTCCAATCATTTATATGATCAAAACATTTGAGATCAGTGAGGAAGAGGAACATAGAAAGGATTTGGTAAAGGGAGTTTCTGTGGAAAATGTTTTCACTATGGAGAAGGGCATAGAGTGTTTGAGTTTTCCCAGCCCCAAGAAAGGACTAGTAGAAGAAATGAAACCCAAGCCAGAGTAGCATATGTTGATGAAGATGCCAAATCATCACATTTTGAAGATGCTAAAAGAGGAGGATTCCTAGTTAAAAGATGAGTTCTATTGAGTGGTGAGAATGAACTTGACCAGAGGAGGAGTTTATTTGCACAAGGTGCAAATGTGAAGATAAGTGTTTTGATGTGATCATTAATGGTTGAAGTATTGATAATCTAATGTTAGAAAAAAATGGTCACAAAGTTTTAGATTATGGTAAAAGAAACTTTTGAAGGGAACCAAAACCCTTTACAAAAAAAATAAAGATAAACATTAAAGCACCACTAAGTTTTACAAGGACCTAAAACCTAAAGTTTAAAACATTAAAACCAAGTTTTACAAAGACCTAAAACCAAAAGTTTAAACCATAAAAAGTAACCCGGTTTTACAAGGACCTAGAACCTAGAGTTAAACAAGCTAGAAATTAAAAAGGAAAAAAAAAAAAAAAAACCTAGACTAGCAAAAAACACACCCACTCCTCAGCCAACACCTACAATAGCTCTTTGATAATGTTTGCCACCTCTTTACTTGCTTCTGTAGTACTCTAGACTATGTTAGTCAAAGTAAGAATAGGAGCTTCAAGAGCCTCAAAAACCTTTTTCCTTGTGCTCTACCTAGTTCTCTTACTAGGTCCTCTTGGACTCCCCATCCCTGTATTACCAGGAGACGTTATCTCCTCATTACTCTTCTTACCCAGACTGGCCACAACATCACATAGACTAGAAGTGACCTGTTCCATTTTTTGACCACTTTCCTTTATAAGGTAAAAAGCTCCTACTCAGAATCTTTAAGCTTTTCAGGGATTTTACCAATTTGCACTTCCATCTAAATTCTCTTAGAGTGTTCAACATCCAATTCTTTTTGCATAACCCCCATTTTCTTCTTGAGAACCATTATTTCATTATACAACCAAGAATCACCCTGAAGAGAAGTCTCCACTTTAAGCTTAGTAGTGTGAAGAAAGGAAAGTGGCTCATCCCTCTTGTCAACCACATCCCTAGGCTCAGTACCAACTATAGTAGTCACAATAATGATCTAGGTTACAATATTAATATCTAGATTCTTCGTCCTTTCCTTGTTTTCTTCTTTATGCTAGCTGTTGTCCTTACCCATAGGGCCTTTATCTTTGATCTCTTTATTAGTATCCTCCATTTTATACTCATAGGAATTATGGAAAGGGTGATCACTCTATTTTTCATCATCCTTCTCGAGGCCTTTCAACTCAATATTTGAGTTAGTATTTCTATCTTTATTTTCCTCCACATTGTCTTTACCAGTTGACACCCCTTTTCTTCCAGAGTAACTGTCCACGTTAGAACTAATTTCCCCCATTTCTATTTTCTCATCATTATTTGAATTCTTAGATTCTATAATTTCCTCAAATGTTTCTTAGTCCTCTCCCATTTGAAAACCTTCTTACTATCACTAGCCCCTTCTTCCACCTTTATTCTCTTAGAGTGGGGATCATAACTAGACCCTTTCCTCTTCTCCAGAACTGGAGAGGGATTTATAGCCTTACTTTTACAAAAGTTTTCAATAAGTAAAATTAAACCTTCATGAAGCACAAGATGAACACCTTTCTTCATATGTGCATATAGGCTTTGAAGCAAAGAGTATTTTAGAAAAAATGAAAATGAAATCCTATCATTGTGCCTAAAATTATTTAGGAAGAAAAAGTGAAATTTATGGACTCTCTTAGCCCCACCATCAAGAATAAAATACTCATGGATACATGACAACACGTCCCTCTAGAAAACTTTTATTTGATTCAATTTGCAAAAGTCCCATTTTTTCTTCAAAATCTTCTCTTCAGCTTCCATCTTTGGAAATTTCTTGAAAGCCGCATTGGAGATACTAGTCTCCTTGCTGAATTTAATCCCTTCCATAGGAAGCCCTTTAACCTTAGCAATAAATTCTTCAGTCAATTTCATCGTGACCCCATGCAAAGTGACCCTATCTTTAATCCAATTTTTAAAGAAGGAACTAGTAATGTGAGGTTTATACCCATGGAGTCTCTTAATGTAGGTCATCACTTTACCTTTCTGCAAAATCTCCCACATAGAGGCCTTTTCCTTCCAAACCCTATAATTTCTCGGCTCTTGCCTTCTTGGTTCCATGCCCATCTTAAAAACCTATTTTTCCTTGTAAATCACAAGAGTATCAAAAACTAGAAAAGGAAAATGAGTTTTGAAGATTATCGAGGAGCTATTAACCTTACATGCAAAATACAAATCATTATAGTACAAAGGTACTTCCTAGGGAATCTCAAAATGTCCTCCGTAAACCCACCACTCTTCTTCATAAATTTTCCAATCTTAGGAAATCTTTCCTTCTCTAGCATGTGTCTTGTCATAATTAACAATCACCACCAGATCCACATCCTTGCATAGGTCATCATGCCACCTCAACTTGCTTTCCCTATAGACAACTTGGTTGGCAATCCAATCAATAGCTAAATTACCCTCCCAAAAAATATGAGAGAATATAGCATTATCAAATTTATTAATAAGGTTCTTGATTTCCATAATACTTCCCTCAATTGTCCAAGTAATTGGATTCTTGTTATTAAGCATACTAATAATGTTAAATGAATCTCCTTCCATCCAAAGATTTTGATAACTAGTATCCACAACCAACCTCATAGTATACAACATTGCTGTTGCTTCAAATTTATGGCCAGTTCAAATACCTATAGGGATGATAATAGCATCAACAATTTTGCTAGTATGGTCCCTCAAAACCCCTCCACAACCATCTTTGCCAGGATTTCCTTTAGCAACACTGTCAAAGTTACTTTTTAATCCCACCCATAGGAGGAGACTCCATTTAACATTCTACCTCTGATCATCAATTTTGATTTTATAGCCTTTAGTCTGCATAGGGTCGTTGATTTGGATATCATCACTTATTTTTCTATGAGAATTGAAGTTTTCCTTGATAGCTCTAATTATATTACGACCAAGTACCCACTCAAGAATTTATTTGTCTCTAAAACGTCTATTATTTCTTTCTTTCAAAATTCCTCACTAGAGATGGGGTAGAGTAATTTTCCATAGAAAATCAATATTAACCTCCTTAGAAGGACATGTCCAACTCTGGAAGCATTGATCAATATTATTCTACTAAACCCAATTTAAATTCTAGTAGTTAAGGATGTAACTCCACACTTTTTGACTATAATTGCAATTTAAGAAAAGATGATTCCTATCTTCAGAGTCCTTTTCACATAGGCTACATCTATTAACCACATAAACCCCTCTTTTTTGCAAATTGTCTAATGTTAAAATTTTGTTTTGAATCATAATCCAAAATTTTAGAAATAAGACCTTTAATGCAGGCTTTAGTCCATAAAAGGTTTAAATCCCTTTTCCTTAGTTCTAAAAACAAAAGGATACTTTAAAAAAGCCTCTCTATTCAAATCCCCAAGCCATTTTATCTTCAAGATGAGGATAAAGGCTAAATGGTCACGAAGTTAAAGCTCAAGTAGCATAAACACTTAAATTTGTTCCATATCGCTTGGGTATAGAATGACCACAAGGTCATGGTCAATGAGTAGTGCATAGTGAAGTTCAAGATTGGAAGCTATCAAGATGAGGTGCTTTGTGATATCATACCTATGGACATATGTCATATGTTTTTGGGTAGATTGTGGTAATTTGACATGCATGTTGTACATGGTGGACTTGAAAATACCTACACTTTGACAAAGGATGGAGTGAAACATAAGTTGAAGCCATTGAAGGAGAAAAAACAAAAGGTATGTAGTGCTACTAGAATATGTTTTGATGATAGAAAGTAGTTTCTTAAGGATATATATGTATTTTTCTGTAATTCCAAAATATGGTAAAGAAGAAGTAGAGGAGGTTCTTGCAAAAGTGACCAATTTGTTGGAAGAGTTTCTAGATATTGTGTTAGATAATGTACCTAATGGATCACCTCTAGTGCAGAAGATCAGTCATCATATGGACTTGATTCCAAGAGCTAGTTTTCCAAATAAGGCAATGCACAAAATGACACTAGTGGAAAGGGAAGAGTTAAACAAACATGTATATGAGTTGTTGTAGAAGGGTTTGATTTCCAAAAGTATGAGTCCATGTGTTGTACCAAAAGTTTTGGCACCAAAGAGGAATGGAGAATGGAGAATGTGTACAAATTATTGAGCTATAAATAAGATCACAATAAAGTACAAATTTATATTTCTATTGATGGATGATATTATGGATTTTTTGAGTGGATCTATATAGTTTGCAAAGATAGATTTGAAGAGTGGGTACCATTAGATTCACACTAGAGAAGGAGATGAGTAGTAGACTACCTTCGAGATAAGAGAATGATTGTATGAGACATGGTTAGTTGTTCCCTTTGGGCTAACCAATGCACTGAGCACTTTCATGAAACTCATGAATGAGGTAGTGAAGGAGTTTCTATGTAAGTTTGTTAGTGTTTACCTAGATGATATTTTGGCCTTTAGTAAGATATTGAAGGAGCATTTGATGCACATGTGTAAGGTGTTTGATAAGTTGAGGGTGAAAGATTTGTTGATAAATTTGAAGAAGTGTAGTTTTGTGAAGAAGGAGTTGGTCTACTTGAGATTTGTAGTTTTAGTGAAAGGTCTAGAAAATGACCTCGAGAAAATGAAAGCTATCCTCGAATAGCCTACTCCAAGAAGTGCAACTGAGGTACGATATTGTCATAGAATGACTAGATTTTATAGAAAGTTTATTAGAGGTTTTAGCAATATTTGTGGACGTTTGACCAAAAAAAAGAGAGGAGATAGGAAATAATTTAGATGGACTATAGGAGAGAATAATATTTTTAATCTATTGAGACATAAAGTTATTGAGAAACCTATTTTAGCACTTCCATATTTTAATAAGGTGTTTCAAGTAGATTGTGATGCTAGTGGTATTGCAAATAGGAGTCATTTTGAGCTCACAAGGTAGACCTATTTATTATTTTAGTGAGAAATTGAATGATACCAAAAAAAATTATTCTATTTATGATCAATAATTTTACTCTATAGTTCATGCATTGAAGTAGAGACACTATTTTCTTCCTAAAGAGTTTGTTTTATATATTGATGGTGCAGAAGCACCTATGCTAACTCCTAGTCCTAGCTCTACATTTTGGATTTTTGGCTTGTACTGACCTTATCCAAGTCAATGGCTATATTTGGACCTTAGAAGGTCATGTGTGTTTTCTCCTAGGTGGATTTGACTAAGCTTAATCGATTCTAGTTGGTTTGGTTTACCTTGTGTTTAGGTTGTTAGGGGTTATGGGTCTTATACCATAGAATCTTGAGGAAGGTATGGTTTTGTACTTATTTTTTCCTCTATGATGTTTTCATATTTTTTTTCATAGGTTTGAGGTCATACATTGTCATTTGGCAAAAATGTGAGAAAGATGTCAAAAAGATGTAAGTTGTTGCAAAAGTTGTCAAATAGGTCAAGATCCTATAAATTGATTATTTGAGGGATAAAGCATGCTTATACATCATAAATGGATCATACTGGACCAATTTTGAAGTTCCCAAAATGTTGGAAATCAAAGTTGCTAAGAAATGCAAAAGTTGTCAACAATTTTGAAAAGTTGCTTGACAACTTTTTGACAAAAAAGTTGCATAGTGCAATAAAGAGGTTGATAGTTGACATAGCTATTTGAAACCTCTCAAGGAACCTATAAGACCATGAGGGAAAATCATCCCAAGGGTTGGAAGTTGTAAGAAGTGAGTTTTGAGAAGTGAAAGGCATGAGTTTGAGTTTTTCCTTGCAAGAGTGTTTTAATGGATTGAATCACTTTGGATTTCCATTTTATCCCTGTATTTCATGCCCATAAAATGCTTTTTTATTTAGAGATAAAGTTTATAGGAAGTAGGTTGTTTGTAGTTTGATAATTATTTGTAATTAGTCTGTTTGCTGTTATGTTTTGGCAGCTTTTGTGTAAAATGACAACTCCATGAATCCTCACCATGGAACCATTATGGATTTGAGGGAAATGGAAGTAGATTATATTTAAAATTTATATAAAAAATGAGAGGCCTAAACAAACCATTTTTCTCTTTTTCAAGTGATGCCCTAGGTAAGCTTTCATTGCATGGCTAGGCGATCATAGTGCTAGCAACTGGGATTTGGTGGATTGAATGTGTTAGATAATTCAATATGAGAGTTTCATAAGGAGGATGGATGTGTGAGGAAGCTATCTTCCAAAGGAGAAGGTTCCAAGGCTAGTTTGATTATGAATTTCACTAGAACTTAGCGAATGCTGATTGGAAATGCTTGAAACCCTTAGTTTTAGGCATAAAAATAGCAAATGGGTGTATGGATAGGTTGAGGACATGAGACCCAAAAAAATTGAATCTTTCCAAAAAGGTCATCCATAATGGAGGTTATTTTTTCACCTTGTTAAGATAAATTTGGAGTTGTAGCCAAAAAACCAACTTTGGAAGCCTAATTCTACTAGGTTCTAATTAGGACAGTTTTGTCAAGTTTGAGTGAATTGATAAGAAGACTAATGGATTTTGAGTCCAAGAGGTTAGGGGAGGACTAAAAACCATCAATTTTTATTCCTCAATCCATGTTGAAGGTATAATGTCCATTTTTAGTATAGTTGTGATCTTGAGGAATGGGTGGGAATGTCCTTAGGATGAGTGCAAGTTGTAAAATTAGTGGTCTAGCTAGATGGTGAAGTGTGGAGAGTAGGATAGATATCCTCTTGAGGTTAGGGTTAAAAATGGGAGCCCGAATAGGCTAGAAGAAAGCCTAGGTGAGTCCTTAGAGAAGGAAAAGACTAGTAAGCAACCCAACTTATATTAGATTGGTATCAAAGCCACCAAAGATTTGGGGCTAGTGGCATGTCTTAGTACACTGAAGAGTTAGTAGGTGAGAAAAACATGGTGACTAATTTAGAACTTTCCAAGGAGATGAAGGAGAAAAAGGAGAGGAGTAAGCTCCTAGAGGAAGAATTAGAGGAGATGAAGTCAAAATTGGAGGAGGTTGTTGAGGAAACCAATAAGACAGACCAAAAAGGAGAATCTAGTAATAAATGTAAGGAAAAAGGTTGATGAGGAAGATATCATACCTGAGCCAAAACCTCCATTAAGTAAAGAACCTTTCCTAAAAGCCATCAAGGCATTGGGTGGAAAGGAATTTGAAGGGGTCCCTTTGTTTAGTGGGAAGATGAACCCTAAACTTGTAATGGAATGGGTTGAAGGGATGGAAAACCACTTTGAGTGTGAGGGGGTCACTGAAGCACAAAAGGGTCAAGATAGCCTAATGTAGGCGAAGAGGATCAACACTAACTTGGTGGAAGTATCTCCAAGAAGAAAGGGAGAAGATGGGAAAGAAACCAATTGTAAATTGGAAAGCCATGGTGACTAAGGTAAAGGAACAATACCTACCTGAAGACTATGAAATTAAAATACAAAAGAAGAGGCAAAGCTTAAAGCAAAAAGATATGGATGTAGTAACATATACTGAGGAATTTCAAAAGTTATGTTTGAGATCAAGGACTCAAGAAGAATAACCTATTAAGGTGGTTGGGTATCTAGGTGGGTTGAAGTGGAACATACAAGAAGAAATCAACCTATGGAAACCTGCAACAGTCCATAGATATTTCCAATTGGCACTGAAAGTGGAAGAAAGGAACAAGAATAAATTTGACACCAACTTTAGAGCAGAGATGGTAGGAATCAAAGAGGTTATGGTGGTAGAGGTTCAAACTCAAGAAGCCAAGAGTAAACTAAGTGGACTGAACAACAAGAAGGGATTCTCATAGAGGGGGTTTCAATAGGGGAAGAAGCTCCAACAATGGTGGAAGAGGAAGAAGTAGAAACCAAGGTAGAGGATCCTACTTTGCAACTATGATGTGCTACAATTGTAACTAAATGGGACACCCTCCATATAGGTTCCCTAAGAAAGGCTCTACTTCCCAAGGGAGTGTAAAAAGTGTCAACTATGTGCAAGAAGGATCTAGTAGCAGTAACAAACCATCTGAAGTACCCTTAGAATTAGAAGAAGGGGAAAATATAATGATAATAAGGACATTGATTAAGGAACCTATAAAGGAAGAACCAAGCCAAAGAAGAGCACTATTTAGGGTGAAGTGTAAGATGATGGGAAAAGTGGGTAAAGTCATCATAGACTTAGGTTCCACAAATAATATCATATTAGAGGAGGCAAATAGAAAATTGAGCATGAAAATAACTCCACATAGAAGTCCCTACAAGGTTACATGGCTCAATAAGGGACAACATGTTCTTGTAGGTGAACAATCACGGGTTGAATTCTCAATAGGAAGGTATAAGGACAAGGGATAATGTGACATTATACCTATGAATGCATGTCACCTTCTACTAGGAAGGCCATGATAGTTTAATAGATAAGCAATGATGGGGCCAAAAGTGCATACTCCTTCAAGAAATATGGTGTGACCTTCAAGATCTAATCCTTAATCGAAGAAGGAGAGGTGAAATCTCCAAGTCCTAATGTCCTTATGGTGGGTTAAAAGGAGTTCTTGTAGACCTTGGATGAAGGAGAAGGAGTAGGGTTTGCACTAATGTTGAAACCTAAACAAGAAGTTACTAACAAGGCATGGAAGAAAATAAAGTTACCTAAAGAAGTGTAAGAAATGCTTGAAGAATACAAAGATGTTGTTAGTGATGGACAATCTGCTACCCTACCTCCTAAGAGACCTATTAGCCATCAAATTGACTTCATTCTAGGAGCCAACCTTCCTAACAAAGTTGCCTATAAAATGACCCTCAACAAAATGAGGAGATTGCCAAGAAAGTCCAAGAACTATTAGACCAAGGCCTAATTAAGAAAAGTATAAGCCCTTGTGTTGTGGTACTATTTTAGCACCTAAAAAGGGGGGAACTTGGAGACTTTGTATTGATTCAAGAACCATTAATAGAATTTCCATTAGGTATAGGTTCCTAATACCTAGGATTGAAGACCTAATGGACTATTTAGGGGAAACAAGGTACTTTAGCAAGATATATCTTAAAAGTGACTACCACCAAATTAGGATAAGGGAAGAGGATGAATAGAAAATAACCTTCAAGACCATAGAAGATTTGTATGAATGACTTGTAATTCCATTTGACTTATCAAATGTTCCATCTACCTTTATGAGGCTTATGAATGAGGTTTTGAAGGATTACATTGGTAAGTTTGTTGTTGTCTATTTAGATGACATTTTGATTTTCAATAAAACCAAGAAGGAGCATATTAAAAATTTAAAAATAATTTTCAAGAAATTGCATAAAGAAAAGGTAATGATCAATTTGGAGAAGTGCAGCTTCATGAAGTAGGAGCTAGTGTACCTTAGGCTTGTTTTGTCTTAAGGGAACCTCAAGATGGATCAGAGTAAGGTGGATGCCATCCTAAACTAGCCTACTCCCAAAGTTGCAACATAGGTGAGAAGTTTTCATAGTTTGGCCCACTATTATAGAAAATTATCAAACATTTCAATGTTTTTTGTGCTCCTATGTTAGACAGTATCAAAGGTGGAATGAAGATAAAGTTTCATTGGACTCCTCAAGAAAACGAAGGCTTTGAGACACTCAAGAAGAGGGTATAAACTAATCCCATTATAGTTCTACCTATTTTTGACAAACTTTTCACAATGGAGTGTGATGCTAGCAATGTGGCTATTGGGGCAATCCTAAGCCAAGTAGGGAGGCTAGTTGCTTTTCATAGTGAGAAGCTAAATGATGCAAATATGAAGTACTCTTCTATGACCTAGATTTGTATGATTTTTTCCAAGATTTAAGGAAGTGGAGGCATTACTTTCTTTCAAAGGAGTTTGTCATGTATTATGATAATCAAGCCCTCAGTTTCCTCAATTCCCAAGACAAACTCAAAAGCACATGAAATGGGTAGAATATTTGTAAGCCTACATTTTTAACATCAAACAGAAGAAAGGAGTGCAAAATAAGGTGGGTAATGCCCTAACTAGGAGATTCCTAACATTGCAAGAGGTTTAGTTGCAAACCATTGGGATTGATAACTTCAAGGATCTATATGTTGATTTATGGAGTAAACTAGATACTAGGGGTGGGGGGAATCATAATCTATAACAATTTATACTTTTTCACAAATTCATCCACATCCAATAATAACTTATGCATACAAATCTATAAATGTAAACTTGCTGTAACATGTAAATCAATTCAATCAAATGGATGAAAGTAATAACACATAACACAATATTTGTTACCCAAAAACCCTCCAAGGTGAAGGTAAAAATGGGTTGGCGATGACACCCATAAATCTTCACTACTACAATAGTAAAGTTAACAAGTTAAGGTTACAATGCTTGACCATAACATATGATCTACTTTGTGAGGAGTCTATCCTATCAAAGACTTAAGAAACTATTAGGTTTCACCTTGTTAGAGGATTTGACACTTACAACTAAGTAAGGACTCTATTAGGAGATTTACAAAGATCTGTTAAGACCACTCTATTAAGGGATTTACCCTAATTCAAGTATGTTAAAAATGACTTAGTACTTGACTCTCAGTTTTCATTACAAGCTGATTTCAAGTCTTCTTCTTTCTAATTGATCCTCTCCTATGATTTGATACTCTTGTCTTGCCCTTCCACTTTCACTGCTTATGAATTTGTCACTTGGTCTGTTAGATGATAGAAAAACCCTTGAATGATTTCTAATCTTCTCCTCTTTGATGTTCACATGCTCACACATAATCATTTCCACACTTTTAACTTGATCTAGGTTAAGATAATCACTATATAAAGATTTCATGAAGAGTCTTCTAGATGGTTCCATGTTTTGCCTCTTCATCCTGATCATTGAACATATACATAGGGATATGTGATCTAAACCATGTAAATGTTCTATAAAAACCTCTTCAAGTATTAAATATTCTATAACAACCTCTTCAAAACTTAACTAATCCTTCCAAGTCAGCCTGATAATAATTTTGCCTAAAACTCTATTCCATTCTTGACTTTTATGTAGACTCTACATTGCTCGACCTCTACTGTTACTAGTGCTCGACATTACTATTGCTTGGCCTTTATTAACTTCCTAATGATTGACATATATTGTGCTTGAGACATACATAATACTCGGTACTTATATACTAATGTCACTTGGTCATTGAATGAGCTCAGTCCACATAGAAAACTCGTCTGTGACCATATTTACTTGACTTCTATTGAATTACTCGGTACATACTATCTTATGTACATGACTTCAGCCTATGTAGAGTAGCTCAATCACAATGATGATCATCTAACTCTTCCTTGTAAATTACTAAGTGATTGACACTAATATACAATAGTGGCTAGATATACCAACACTATATGCTAATGACAAAGGTTTTGCAGACATTTACAAGGTATCCAAGGAGTATAAGAACAATTCCCATGGTGAGTTTTTTGAATACACTTTGAAAAATGATTTTTTGCTTAAGAGAAGCCAACTATGTGTTCCTAGGGGATAAATGAGGGAGAGTTTGATTCAAGAAAAGCACAATGGGACACTTAGTGGTCATTTTGGAGTGAATAAGACACAAGCATTAGTTACTAGGTTCTACTTTTGGCCAAAAATGAATAAGGGATATTGGAAAATATATGGAGTGTTGTGTGGTATGCCAAAAAGCAAAGTGAAAATCTTCCAATATAGGTCTTTATCAGCCCCTTCTAATTCCTATTAGGCCATGGGAGTGTTTAAGAATGAACTTTGTGGTGGGATTTCCAAGGACTAAGAAAGGGTTTAACAATATTTATGTTGTAGTGGATAGATTCAATAAAATGGCATATTTTATCCCTTGTACAATAGTCCATGATGATTTTTAGATTTCTCACTTGTTCTTCAAGGAGGTGGGAAGGATCCATGGCTTACCCTTAAGTATTGTTTCAAACAAGGATGCAAAATTCATGAGCCATTTTTGGAAAACCCTGTGGCACAAATTAGGTACAAATCTATCTTTTGGATCTACCTATCATCCTTAGATAGATGGTCAAACCGAGGTCATTAATAGGAGTCTTGGAAACTTGCTAAGGTGTCTTATGAAGGAATATGGATAGGTTTGGGATCAACTCATTGGGTAGGTTGAATATGCATATAATATACAGTCAATAGATCAACTGGTAAGAGCCCTTTTGAAATTTTTTATGAGTTGCATCCTAGAGGGGTGTTTGAGCTAAGAGGGTTGAAGGATGGTGCCAAAGGAAATGGGTATGCTGAGGAATTTTCCAGTCTATGAGGGAAGTCCATGAATCAATAAGGAAAACCTTAACTAACAATGTTGAGAAACTCAAGGAAAAGGTGGGTAACAGTAAAAGGGATGTGCAATTCCAAGTTAGGGATCTTGTGATGGTCCATCTGAAAAAAGAAAGGTTGTATAAGGGATTTACTAATAAGATTTAGATGAGAATTTTGGGACCTTGCCAAATACTGGCCAAGTATGGTAGCAATGCCTACAAGGTGCAACTTCTTGAAGACATTGGGTTGTTACTAGTTTTCAATGTTGTTGATCTAGTTAGGTAGAAAGGCCCTACTCCAGATGCTAATTAGATACTTAAGGAGGTCATTCAACATGTAGAAGACCTAAACTTAACTCCTCCTCCCTTAAAGTAGTTGAAAAGGTGCTTGACTTGAAATGATCTACAAGAAAACTAAGACTACAACTTATTGGGAACATCTTGTCAATGGCATGGCCGAGAAGATGTAGAGGCTACTTAGATCAAGAACCTAGAATAAGTCCTAGTCCTAGGTCTACATTTTGGGTTTTTGTCTTGTACCAACCTTAGCCAAGTCAGTTGGTTGTGTTTGGACCTTAGAAGGTCATGTGCATTTTCTCCTAGGTGGATTTGACTAGGCTCAATCCATTCTAGTTGATTTGGTTTACCTTGTGTTTAGGTTGTTAGGGGTTATGGGTCTTATACACTAGAATACTAAGGAAGGTATGATTTTGTACTTATTTTATCCTCTCTGATGTTAAATTACATCCTTTTTCATAGGTTTGAGGTCATACATTGTCATTTGGAAAAATAGTGAGAAAGATGTTAAAAAGATGTAAGTTATTACGAAAGTTGTCAAATAGTTCAAAATGGTCAAGCTCATGTAAATTTATACTCTGGGAGATATATCATGCCTAGAAATCAATAATGGATCATAGTGGACCAATTTTGAAGTTCCCAAAATATTGGAAGTCAAAGTTGCTAAGAAATGCAAAAGTTGTCAACAACTTTGAAAAGTTGTTTGAGAACTTTTTGACAAGAAAGTTGCATAGCGCAAGAAAGAGGTTGATAGTTAAGATAACTATCTAAAACCTTTGAAGAGCCTATAAGACCATGAGGGAAAACTATTCCAAAGGTTGGAAGTTTTAAGAAGTGAGTTTTGAAAAGTGAAAGGCACGTGTTGTTCCAATTTTTTATAGTTTGAGGTTTTTCATTGCAAGAGCATTTTAATGGATTGAATCACTTATATTTCTATTTGATCCTTGTATTTCATGCCCATATATTACATGATTTTTGATTCAGAGTGAAAGTTGATAGGAAGTAGGTTGGTTTTCATTTGAAAATAATTTGTATTTAGTCTGTTTGTTGTTATGCTTTGGCAGTTTTTGTGGAAAATGACTCCTCCATGATTCCTCACTGTGTAACCATCATGGATTTGAGGGACATGGAAGTGGAGTCTATGTAAAGTGTTTATATAAAAGGAGAGGCCTGGACAAAATATTTTTCTCTTTTTCAAGTGATGCCCTAGGCAAGCTTTCATTGCATGGCTAGGCGATCACAATGCTAGTAAGTGGAATTTGGTGGATTTAATGTGTTAGATACTTAAATATGAGAGTTTATAAGGAGAAGGTATGTGTGAGGAAGCCATGTGACAAAGGAGAAGGTTCCAAAACTAGTTTTTATATGAATTTCACTAGACCCTAGTGAATGTTGATTGGAAATGCTTAAAACCCTTGGTTTTAGGCATACAAATAGAAAAGGGGTGTACGAACAGGTTGAGGACCTAAGACCCACAAAATATTGAATATTTCACAAAAGGGTATCCATAATGGAGGTTAGTTTTTCACCTTGTTATGAGAAATTTGGAGTTGTAGCAAAAAAAGCAACTTTGGAGGCCTATTTCTACTAGGTCTAATTAGGACAATTTTGTCAAGTTTGAGGGAATCAATAAGAAGACTTATGGATTTTGAGTCCAAGAGGTTAGGGGAGAACTAAAAACTATCAAGTTGCATTTCTCAATCCATGTTGAATGTAGAATGTTCATTTTTGGTACAGTTATGATCTTGAGGAATAGGTGGGAATGCGCTTAGGATGAGTGGAGGTTGTAACATTAGTGGTGTAGCTAGATAGTGAAGTGTGAAGGGTAGGATAGATATCCTCTTGAGGTTAGGGTGAAAAAGGGGAGCCCTAATAGGATAGAAGAGAGCCTCGATGAGTCCTTAGAGAAGCAAAGGACTAGTAAGCAACCCAACTTAAATCAACTGATCATCAAGCTTTGTAATATTTAAATAATCAAGGAAAATTGAACCAAATTCATTTGAAATGGGATGATGTTTTAAAGAGTTATTCATTTGTTTTGAAACATAGGAGTGGGAAGTCCAATAGAGTTTCATATGTTGTTATTATAAGACAAGTTTTGCTAACAAAAATGGAGTTGAGGTAGTTGGGCTCAAGGAACGCAAGAATACGTACCCGAAAGATCTTGAATTTGGTGAGGCTTGGAAGGATAGTACATTAACTATTATAGTTGACATGAAAAAGTGGTTGGATTTCATAGTCCAAGATAGTATTTTGTTTAAGAGAATTCAATTGTGCATTCCAATAATTCTTATTAGAGAGAATTTGATCAAGGAGAAGCATAATGAAGGATTGGCTGGACACTTTGGTAGAGATAAAACCATTGCTTTGGTTGCTGAGAATTATTATTGGCCACAATTGTAGCGAGATGTGAAGAAGTTTGTGTAGAGGTGAAAAGTATGTCAGATGGAAAAAGGAGTGAAGCAAAATATAGGGTTATATCAGCCACTACCTATACCTTAGAAGCCGTGGGAAGATGTTAGCATGGATTTTGTTCTTGGTTCACCAAGGACTCAACAAGGGAATGATTCAATATTTGTGGTGGTTGACAGATTTTCAAAAATCCCTACAAGAAGACAAGTGATGTTGTTCATGTGGTAGAGTATTTTTTCAAAGAAGTGGTGAGACTGTATGGTCTGCCAAAGAGTATAGTTTCTGATTGAGTTACCAGGTTTGATGGGTATTTCTTGCATACATTATGGAAGAAGTTGAAGACACATTTGAAGTTTAGTTCATCCCATCATCCACAGACTAATGGAAAAACCAAATTTGTGAACCAGAGTTTGGGGAATTTGCTAAAATGCTTGGTTGGAGATAAGCCAAAAGATTGGAATTTGATTTTATCATAGACATAATTTGCATACAATAATTTTGTCAATAGCAGTACTAGTAAATAACCATTCTAGATTGTATATGGGAGAAGTCCAATAAATGCTTCTGAATTTAGGCAATTGGAGAAAGAAGAAATAAAGTACTAAAGTAGAAGATTTTGCTAAACATTTGAAGAACATACATGAGGAGTTGAGGAAAAACATTACAAAGTTAAATACATAGCCTTACAAAGTCATATGTGAAAAGAAGTTATAATAAATTCCATATTGGTGATGAAGTAGTGGTTCATTTGAGGAAGGAGAGATTTCCAATGGGTATACATAATAAGTTGAAAACAAAGAAGTGTGGACTGTGCAAGATAGTGAAAAAGCACAATTCTTGAAATGCATGTGAAGTAGAGTTGCCTACTGAATTGAATATTTCACCAGTGTTTAACATTTTACCTTTGACAAAATATTATGAGGGAGGTGGCGAAGAAGAAGTTGCAGAAGCACAGTGGAGTATTCAGGCATCTACTTCAACTACACAGGAGATTGAGGAGATATTGGATAGTTGTGAGGGAAGAAGCACAAGAAACATAACATATGATGAGTATCTAGTCAAATGGAAAGGGAGATGAGTGGATGATTCATCATGGCTAGCACGAGAGGAGGTTGACCATCTTGGTTTTCCTTTGACTACTTGAGACGTGACAGGGTCACTTTTCAAATTACCCCAAGTGTCTGATGCAGGAGCATTCTGGGTGTAAGGGCAATCTTGCATCACCCAAAAATATTTCTATTTCCAGTTTTCAAGTTTTTGTGTTTTTAATAAGGACTATTTTGTACAAAGTTGCTATTTGTGGGAGCTTGCTAATTTTAGTAAGTTGGTATTATGTGCTTATATTGTTCTAATCTCATATGTGGAGGTTAATCTTTGATATATCATCCTAACAGATGAGTTTTATTGTTATATCATATGTATTGGTGCAATTATTGCATATATTTGGTATGAATTTTGGCTATCGAAACTTTAGGTCCAGCAATGAAGGCCTAAATGGTGGACACATGCGAATGTATTTATAGTAGATCACTAGCTGAGGATTTCGGAATGGGGTTATAGTAACCCATGAGGTCAACAGTTTGCTAGTTATGGTCTTCATAAGTGGACCCATCCAAAAATATAAATTGTAAGTTGTCTTGAGTCAAACTTATGTAATGAAGTGTAATGCAATGATATAATTTGAGGTTGGTCAACCTCAAGGGTGAGGGCTTAGTGTCTAGAACCTTCTCAGGAAATTAAAAGTGCTTATATAAGGAAGGCCTGTAGGTTATCTAGGGTAATTCTAGGTGATAGTCCCAACTCTATCTTGCTGATTGTTATAAGGAAGACACCCATGTGGGTTTGCATATTGTATTTCTATAATTCTCCATTTGTGGCGATAATAAGAAGCCCATATTTTGTTCTCTCGATTTGTTTTCTCTATTTCTGTCATTTGTTGTGGTATTAAGCGGATCACTCTTCATCATAATACTTTCCCAACTTGTTAATGACACCAATCATGATTGATTATGTCTTCTAGAATACATATAATAATATGTCGATGACTTTTAGCAACTATATGTTTAATAATTAGTACAATGCAATCAGTTATGCATATTCCTTTAATAATATGACTATTATTAATTGCGTATACACAATGGGTAATTTATTAAATCACTTTTTATTAATCATATATATAACAAATATTATTTATGATCACCATGATCATACAAAATAATCAAATTAGAATAACATTAATGATACAAAATTTTATCGGTTAGAGTAGTTCAAATGACGCTACAAAACTCTAAGAACATGTCACCAATAGTCTACTTAAACATTTCCAAATCTTACAAATCGTTACCCAATGGCTTTCTTACAAACTCTAACTCAAGCAACTTTTTATGTAAAAATCATAGTGTTCTCCTAAGTAGGACATTAACAAATCAACGTCAAACTCCATTCCCTACTCCTGCAAACACCAACACAAATAAATCCACATATCCGCACTCATTCCATCGAGTTTGGAGACTATTCAATGATGAAATGGGAAGGACACCATTATTTTATATCAATGCAAACCTTGGATGACAATTTAAAACCATTTTTATTAAAATAGCTTTAAAATGCTCAAATCTTAAAGCAAATCACTAAGACCAAAACCAACAAAAGAAGATTCAATGTTCCATTTGTTATCAACTTTCATAATTGCACTGTAAAAGGATTAGAAACAACAATAGAAATATGAAAATGCAAAAAAATAAAGTTATTTTTATTGAATTTCTCGCCAATAAATGTCCAACTCTGAACTCGACCTTACATAACTTATTTAAACATATTGCAACAATTGCCAACCAA
Organism: Cupressus sempervirens; assembly: GCA_028749045.1. Classification (NCBI taxonomy): domain Eukaryota; kingdom Viridiplantae; phylum Streptophyta; class Pinopsida; order Cupressales; family Cupressaceae; genus Cupressus; species Cupressus sempervirens. Next base: position 717,489,600 of record CM053789.1, read on the forward strand.
CTACTCACATCACTTTTTTAATCTTTTGACCTTTCATATTCCATTTCTTTTCCATTTTTGTACAATGACGATATTTTCAAAATTGAACAACATAACCCCACCAACCACCTAACAACCTAATATGACCTCAACACACATAATATAGTATTAATTAACCTTATTACATAGAAGAAATACAAAACAAAATGGCCTCAAGAAAGAATGAATCAACTAAAATGGCGAAAATGGCCTATGTTGGCATGAATCAACTAAATGCTCCTGGACCATAAACATCCACTAGAATTTCAGCATTCTACAATTTGAACAGCAGGGTTCTGGCAAAGAGAAAGCGACTTAGAATGATCCTTTCCTTTCCACTACGAGGCTTTTAACTGTACTCTTCTACTATTGATCAAAGCTGAAAAGGCTTTTAAATTGTTACTGATACCAATAACTGGAAAACTTCCACTAGAACGACAATAATGTTGTTTTTGAGATGGAAAAAGCAATGATGAAAGTTCGCCTTCATTTAGAGACACTTCTCATTATCCTGCTTTGTCCTGTTTTCCATTAGGGTTAACATGACGCCACCTTCATTCATTACTCTTTTAACTAAATGTGACACCGTCATTCCTCAGTTTAACTTGGAAAAGAAAAAGCAAAATCAACCAACTCTGAAATGATGAACATATAAAATATAACCTAAACTAATGCTTCCCAATGTACTCAATGTTCTATAACTTTCCTGATTAACCATGAACCACTACAATAACACTCCACATCATTCCTAGGTTTACTACATGAATCTGTCATACTTACAATCAATGCTAGACAATTGACTTTGTTTACATATTTTAGAATATATAAGAGATTTTTTGCCATCCTTTCAATAGACAAGCTTTACCACTCAAATATAGTAAAATAACTGAACTTGATTAAGTTTGAAACTACATAACGCCTGCAACTCTGATATCCAAACAAGTCACAGATTATCATGGTGACTAGAATCATAATGGCGTCAATGTAGCTGCACTAGCCAAACTATTTTTAATTTGGCAATCAAAAGTCCCAGATACCATTAGATCATGATGAGTTTGGTTGATTATAGATGTTAATCTAGCCAACCGACAAACAATTGATCGAAAAAAGTAACAAGTGTAAACTTCCTCTTTAAAGACTTGAGAAAACTATGAAATGGACAAAGAAAGTCTTGTGTGTTTTTGTTTCCTCTAGTATCATTTGCAAGCACATTGCAAGCAGCATGATCGTTTGTTGGAGGTTTGTCCCCTCAGGTTGTACAATATGGCAATTAAATATATAAATCTCTCACTTTTACCTTTTGAAACTTACAATTAAATATGTTTCTTTTATTCATAGAAAATTTGTGAAAGTATCTCTTTGATTTTTATGTTGATAGAGAGAATTCTAATATGCATATTATAGCATTGATAAATCATTCATTATAGACATATTAAAAGTTCAGTAGAGTCCATGCAATGAATATATAAGAAATTAACAAAATTGAAATACTTTGATTTTAAAATATGGGACATACATATAGTAAAAATATTGAAAGGCTTCAAGTTTCATGTATGAAATGAAATAAAGAGAAGTCAAACTCAATTACTAAATAGTAAACAATAATATAGAAGTTCGATTCCATAATCAGATGTTCATCATAATCAAAATTAATCATGTATCTATAAATGAAGAAATGAAGAAGAAATGTATACTACCACTCTTTATTTTTCTACTTGCCTCGAACTGTTGAAATGAAGAAGACTTCACCGTCTTCATTTTTAGCCTCCAAATAGGGTTTGATAAAATTTAATTGATATTTATACCCATGTGGGACCCATCCAACTATTAAAAATTCTTAAAAAAGGCATTTAAATAAAGAGAGACATTTATCATGGATGGGAAAAAGGGGATGACTTAATGAGTTAGGGACGATCAGGGGATGACTACATATTCTTTGGTACAAAATGTTGCCCACATGTTTCCTAACCCCCCCTCCATAAATTAGTTTTGAAAATGTCCCCATATTTTGACAAAAAGGACAGAAAGAGGGTGGGAATTTCTCATCCCTGTGTCCTCGTCTTGTGCTCGGGAAGGGAATGGGGGTTCTAGGACAGGGGATGTGCCCTGTGGAACACTGAATCACATATATTATTTTATGAAAAACCTATTATTTATCATAGTGTATATATCAACTATTACATATAGGTAATGATGCTTGTAATTAGAACAACTCATTTTTTTGGAAGTTCATGCATTCTACGAATGTATGCACAGTGACTATACTTTTAATAACCATGTAGACCAATTTATGGTTGTGGCTATTCTCCCTACAAAATGACATATTGTAGACATACACGCATAATACCTTAGAAATAGTGCAAGTAATTGTAAGTAGGGAATTATGAAAACATAATGTTTGGGGTGACATCATTGAGATGAGAAAGAAAGACTTTGTCAAACAGAATGTAGGGGATGGACAATGAAAGGTAGGAACAAGGGTAGACAATGGTTTTGAAAGCATTATGTGAGTGAAAAACTTCATGTTTTGGAGATTTGTCTTTTGGTAGTGAAAGTGAAAGGATAAAATCAACAAGGACTATTAAAGAAGTAAAATTCATAAAAAAGGTGCATAAAAAATGTAACTATTGCCTTTTTTGGTTAGTATATTAGTTTTTAAGGATTTAAAATTATGGAAAAGGTTGTAGCTAGAAAATACAAAGGGTATTGTTGAAATCACAAAAGTGTGAATTATTTACTCTTTATTGTTAGAGAATGTCAATCACATTATAGTTTATTGACAAATTGCAGAAAATCATTTTCTTTTTATGCTTTCTCACTTCACAAAGGGGTTTAGTTTTAAATGTGATAAATGAGTTGTAGGATTGAAAACATATTGCATTTTTTAAAGCTAGTGAGTGAGAAAGTAAAGAAGTGTTATTGATTTAGTGGGTCGATGAAATAATGGACTAAACAAGTGTTTTTTGTAAAGTTGGTGGGTAACCTTGGTTTTAAATTATAAAGAGACAAATGAAAATGAAGTGGGAAACACTAGTTGCATAAACAATGTATTTTCAACAAGCAATATGTTTGAAAGAAACAAATGTAGAAATGGAATGTGAGTTGGTTTTAAAAAAAAAGATGGGGCAAACAATAAAGCATTAAGATTAATATTTCTATCAACTAATTCTATTTTTTTTAGATATTTCTCATTTGGGTATTGTTTTAAATTAGAAAAGGATAAATTAAGTAATTTTTTGTATTCTTATTACTTTAGATATAACTTAGAAGTACAAATGAAAATTAATGGAACTTTCGTACCTTGGGTTTCTTGTTGTGTGATATTATTTTGTTGTATACCTTATCTTTTTTATATACAATTACTACATCAAATCCTAACACTTATAATGTGTTGGAAAAATGGTCAAGGCTGCCCTTGAGGTTGTGAAAAGGGACTAACCACTTCATGTCGATTCTATAACTCTAGTAGCTATATCAAGCATTGATAGGTCAATCTCTTGGTGCAATAATAACCACACATATAACAATTGGTATTAGAGCTTGGTCACATGTTCAAATCCCCTCAAATAACGTCGAGGGGGATATTATTACCAAAATGGTTAGTTCTCTCCTTAGGGTTCATAATGAGGGATTAACCACATATTGTACATTTTGTAAGTCTAGTGGTTGTATCAGGCATTTAAAGGTCAATCTTTTGGTGTAATGACAACCACACTTATAACATTATGAGCCTTTGGATTATATTTTTTAATTCATTTTAAGTTCAGTTCTTAATTTATAGTAACATTTGTAAGTGATTTTTTAAAGCTTTTCTTAGCTAAGAAAGGAAGTCCCTGAAAGAACTAAGAGAAGCAGATGGGTGGGCAAAATAATAGCAAAAGATAAGTCAGTTACTTAAATTTGGGAGGGGGAAGAACCTTCCCATAGCAGCATGAAGATTACTACCTGGAATGCTAGGGGTTTAAATGCACCTAGCAAGAAATGTTTACTAAAACATAATTTAAAACAATTTGATTATGAAATTATAATGTTACAAGAAACAAAACTAAATAAGGAAGAAGGAATTAAGCTAGGAAAGAAATTAGATAATTGGGACATCAACTTACATGAATCTAGAGGGGCATTAGGGGGATTAGGAAGGATTTGGAATCCTAGGAAAGTAAATATAAATATAATAAATTCAAACAATTCATAGATGAGCAACAGAATTAAAAGCATAAAGACTAACTTATAGTTAATTCTAATAAACATCTATGGCCCGATCCATAACAAAGATGAAAAAATGTTATGGGAAGAAATAAGTCTATTTATAAAAAATCATAGCAATAAACTTATTCTAATAGGAGGAAATTTCAATACTATCATGAATATAGATGAAAAATTTGGAGGTATCCAGCAAATTCCCCAAGCATCTTTGAATTTATAAAATGGATAGACCTTAATAACCTAGTTGATATCCCTATTAATAATGGTAAGTACACTTGGAATAATAGAAGGAAAAATTTCTCATATATTGCTGAAAAATTGGACAGGTTCTTCCTCAAAGGAGAACTTAGAGGAATAGATTTTGATATTCAAGCCTCTATCCTTTCCATAGCAGGATCAGATCACTATTTGGTCAGGATTGAGTTTACTGAACCCCATAAACCTACCAGAAACCCTTTTAAATGTGAAAAATGTGGTTTTTAGACCATTTTTTTTATTGATCTCATTAGAGAATGGTGGAATCAAGGCGATTTTAAAGGTTCCAAAATGTATATATTTGTATCTAAGATGAAAATGCTTAAAGAAAATATACTAAAGTGGAACAAAGAACAATTCAACAATATATTTAAAGAAAAACTAGACATAGAAGAAAGTTTAAAGAAATTAAACACAAAAGTAATTAAAGAAGGTATGAACAATGAAAACTTCTTTCTAGAAAAATAAATCCTTGCTAAATAGGAAAACATTCTAGCAAAGGAAGAAGTCTTTTGGAGGCAAAAAATCAAGAGAGAAATGGCTAGAAGAGGGAGATTGCAACACACATTTTTTTCATAATAACACATTAATCAACAGAGTTAAAAGCAAAATTAGTAAAATTAAAAATGCTTCTAGCACTAGCACTGAGAATCCTGATAGTATAATAAAGATTTTAGTAGATCATTTTAAGAATTGATTAAATAATTTTAGAAGTTCGAACATGATAGCTCAAGTGAAAATACTGGAAACTATACCAAAAGTGATCTCTATAGAAGATAATAAAGCATTAAACTCACCCATATCTTCGAAAGAAGTCAGATCAGTGTTACTCAACATGAATTTGGATAGCTCTCTAGGACCAAATAGTTTCCAAGCCTTCTTCTATCAAAAGCATTGGGATATTATTGGAACTAATCTTTGGAAAGCCATAGAGGCATCAAGAAATGGTGGATCATTATTATCAAAAATTAATTATACATTTCATACATTCATACCCAAAAAAGTTGATTCCAAAAACCAAGGGGATTATAGACCTATAGCTCTTTGCAACACCATCTATAAAATCTTATCCAAAATTTTAGCTTGTCAAATGAAAGCATTTCTTCCTAAGCTTATATCAAAGGAATGGATAAATATTAGACAGGATACTCATTATTTAGGAAACATTACACTTGGGCAATACAAATAAAAAGGCAGGCATGCTCATAAAACTAGATACTCAGAAAGCATATGATATGGTTGACTGGAGGTTTTTATATGTAAAACCTTAGAAGCTTTCAGATTCTCTCACCAATGGATAAATATTATCTATCAATGCATATCTTCATCTAAAACATCAATTCTCAATAATGGGACCCCTGAAGGCTTTTTTGACACATCTAGAGGTTTAAGACAGGGCGATCCACTATCCCCTTTCCTATACATTATCATGGAAGAAGCCTTTGGTAGAGCTATTACAAAAGCATACTATGATGGAAAAATTAGGGGAATTACTTTTACCAAGAATGTTGCTAATATAACCCATGAATAATATGAAAATGATACCATTTTACTAGGAGAAAGCACAATAAATGAGGCCTTACAAATTAAGATGATTATTCAAAAATATATGGAAGCTTTAGGTCAAAAAGTGAATGTGGAAAAATCAGAAATATTTTTCATGAACACCAAACCTGAAATGGAAAAATAGATTTGTAACATTATGGGGTATAAAAGAGGTACATTCCCATGTAAATACTTAGGAATAGAGATAGAAAAAAGATGTAAAACTAACAAAGGGTGACATAATATTCTTGATAGAATGGATAAAAGGATAGGAGGGTGGAAAGATAAATGGCTTGCTAAAGCGGGTGAAGTTACTAAGATCAAAGTAGTTTTATCTGCCCTCCCAACATATCCCTTTCCTACTTACCATTATCAAAATATATCAATAAGAAGCTTGAGGCAAAACTCAAAAGTTTTCTTTGGAATGACACTGACGAATAGAAAAAATTGGCACTTATTAAATGGGAAAATTTATATAAGCCAAAGGAATTAGGAGGCTTAGGTATCAAAAACTTAAGCTAGCAAAATGAAGCATTAGGGGCTAAATTTACTTGGCATCTCTTTGTAGAAAGGGATAGTAAATGGGCTAAAATTATGTATAAAAAATACCTTAATGCGGATGATCCCTATTCCATGTTTAGAATGAGGGCCCTCCCTAAAGGATCTAAAAATTGGAATTTTATAGAAAAAAGTAGAGCCCTTATCAGTAAATATCTCACAGGGGATGTTGGGAATGATGATGAAGCTCTCTTCTAGAAGGATTCATGGGATGGTTACTCCTCAATAGATAGCATTAGGATCCCAACTAGCATCAAAGAGAAATTAGTTAAACTCTACGGAAGTAAGGTTAGCAATTATAAAACTAAAAAAGTTATTAATGGAATTATAAGATGGGAATGGAAATTTATGGAGAATATAGACATGGAACCAACAATAAAAAAGGCATACGAAAAAATCATTCAAAAAAGGAAAATAAAGCAGTTAGAAAGAAATGACAAACTCATTTGGGCAACATCAAAAGATGGTAGCTAAAGTGTTAAAAATGGATATAGAGTTATCACACATTCCCAAAGATGGGAAGAAGTGAACATCCCACTTGAACTATGTTGGGATTCATCTTGTCTACCAAAGGCAAGATTCTTTTTGTGGATGGCATCTCAGAATAGGATCCTAATTACTAATAGACCGAGTAAGATGAGTACTGAGGGACCATCAAGATGTGTGCTATGTAAGCATGATAGTGAAAATTTTGATAATATCTTATATAGATGTCCATAGACTCAATATTTTTGGGATTGGCTCAGATAGATGCTGGGTTGGACCACCCCTATGCTAGGATCCCTAGATGATTTTCTTAAGGGCTGGCCAATAGATAATAGTAATTGTATATATAGAAAATTATGGAATATGTGTCCATCTATCTTTATGTGGAAAATATGGAAAGAAAGGAATAGAAGAATATTTCACGACAAGGACATGACAGAAGATGATAATACATAGGATTTTCTTAACCTTCTCCAAAGGCTCTCCTACCTAGCTGTTAAGCTAACCTTTCACCATAGGATTTCAACCTCTAATACAATTGTGAAAGAGTATTAGAATATTTGACCTGATTGAATGCAATCTCAAATTGCTTGATTCAGGCTCTTGATCTACTCTTCCTCTTCTGATCGCTACTAGATTTGATCTTTGTATACGTCCCCTGTTCTGTTTTGATTAACTAATATATAAATGCTGTTCTTTCCACTAAGTCTTTTCCTCTTCACACTAAAATTTTGCTATAATCTCCTCTTATGCTATTTTCTTCCACACATATAATGGTACATTTTTCCTCCTTATAAAGAATGCGAAGACTTAGGGTTAGGTAAGGATCTACGATCCAAAATGAATCTCAAATTCTTGCTCATACTTTGCATTTTTCTTATTGGTTGCATGCCTTCACCATATTCTGATTGGTTGCATGCAGATTGCATAGGGAATGGAAATGATTCATCCTTATCCTTTTTCTCCTTCAAAATTTATCTAAGTCGGCTCCAAAAATGGTTCACATCTTAGTTTATGCAAATACAAACTCTTATGTTGATCCTGCATTGCTCAGCACATGAAGTATTACTGATTCTCGACACATAATGTTTCTGGATTGCTCGACATCAACTATGTTTCTTGGTTTTCTCGGTACCTGTTGTATCCTGTATCATTCATCACATACTGTTCTAAGTTGCTTGGCATCTGAATGATTCTATTACTCGGCACATGAACAATTCCTATATTGCTCAACACATACTATATTGTGATTTGCTCGGCACTAACTGTGGCTCGAAACCTATTGAAATTTTGGCTTGGCATCTATTGTGTACTCGACATACATAGTGAAAATGGTTAAATGTGTTGACACTCATTTGTCAATACTATTTATTTGACCAACAATCTCCCCTTTTGACATGAGTGTCAAAAACACTTAACTAAGCATTGATGATCCTAACCTTATTGAGTACATTCTTTACTCACTCATCTTACATGCAAAATTTCAAAAATTTGTGAGTAGCAATATACCTTTTGACTCCCCCTTAGTTGATTATGCCTTTGAAATTGAAATTCTGTGCCAATATGCCTGATCCTTTCTGTCCTTTGACCTATTTTTGCATTCTGAGCTTAAATGTTGTATTTGATCTGTGTGATGTGCTTGTGTTCCATGTGATTATCAATTTTTTTTACATCTCTCCTTCACTTCTTTATTCCTTGTCTCCCCCTTTTTGGCTATATACAATCATTCCACTTTATTTTCAAAATGAATGAATGATCAAAATTTGTCAAAAATTGGTAATTACCCATTATTTCTCCCCGTATAATATATATCTCCCCCTTTTTGACACTGATGTCAAAGGGTTCTATGGAGTAATTCCATGTTTAGCCAAAAATGAGCTGTTAACCTCCAAAAGTATCTTTAGAGTTGCATCCCAGTTGTTTAATGCAGTATCCAGTGACTTGTGTTGGATTGCAAGCTTTGCTGCTAGGTCTACAAGTCCTTCATGTGTAGAAAGATTGGGATCTTTCTTTAGGACTGTCTCTGCATACATTTTCTCTTTGTGAAGTATCTCCAAGTGAGAGGTGATGGAGGATTGAATTTGCATTAACTTACCTTTTATATTAGCCTTCTCTATTGATAATACAACCCGTTCCCTTTGAGTGTGAAGCATCTGAGCAAAATGCTTCTCACTTTGAGCTGGATTGGTTGGGAGTTACATACTAGAAATCTTTAGATTTCTCTCCAAGCTCATTATTTTCTAGCTGATCTCTTATGTGAAATTGGAAAAATCACACAATTTATTGTAAAGGGAGAATATGTTTCCAAGTACAATTTTAACTCTATCTATTTTCTTAGCTAGGTCAACTTGTCCCAAAATAATAGTATTTGATATCTTCTCATTGACCTTACCTTGGAATTTCTTCTCTGACCATTCCATTAGTTGGGCATTGGTGTCATGGTCCTCATTTGTTACCTAATCAATTATATCTGATAGTTGCTCTATAATTGGTCTTGATTCATCTGGAGACTGCAGGTTGAAAGCATCCATGCATATGTCCTTGATTTTATTCAATGCTTGCCTATATTTGTAGTCCTTTCTAAGTGCCTCTTGTCTCCTTCTTCTATCCAATGAACTTTGAATTTCATTCATCTTCTCCTCAGTGAGAGTACTAGATTCATAATAGGGTATCTTTATTTCTTCATCAAGCTCAAGAATTCCATAATGAATTGTCCTGGCTACCCTAGTAGAGCTTGAGCCTGGTGTTCTAATTTGCAATTCTAGTGTTCTAGTGCTTGACTGCTAAAGAGTTTTTGTAGGAGTACCTATTTTGGGTAATTCAGCCAAAGTTTGTATGGCAGATTCCTCCTTATCTTTTGTCTCTTCTTTCTCTTTAGTTTGTTTCTCTTCTGCTATCATTCTGGTTGGGAGTGTACTTGATGATTGTACTAATTTAACTTTATTATTCCCTTCTACTGCACTCGACTCCTGAAGTGCAACTATGACTTCTTTTGGTGGAGATGGTGGTTGAAGAAGTAGAAGTCTAGTAGATTGTGTGGTCATAGGTGGTTCTTGTGTTTGCACCTTGACTTCCTTTAATTTCACTACTACCTTCTAGAGTTCATCAAAACTGACCAATATTGGGCTTGAACATAGCCTAGCTACTTGTGTTGATTGGTCAAGGATCTTTTCGAGATCCTTTGCAGTTAATAGATTGATGTTTTGACCAGAAGTGTCAATGACATCCTTTATCTTGATTGTCTCTGTAGGTGTGATGGTGAAACAAGGAGGGCTAGGAGGTGGGAGTTGTGTGTCCTGTACACTCTATTCTTGTTGCTCATCTATCCCCTTTTCCTCTTCTTTACTTATTTCCTCCTCCTTTTCTTCTTCATCATTCTTTTCTTCCTCCACTTTCTTCTCTTCTACTTTCTTCTCCTCTACCTTCTTTCTTCTTGCTTCTTTTATTTCCTTTGTTTTGGCACTTGCTTCTGCCTTGTATTCTTCATCAAATACATCATCAATTTTCTTGTAAATAATTTTCCACACTTTTGTGGTTTTGCTCACAACCTCTTCAATTTAATTTTGTAGAATACTAAATGCCCTGTATCTAAGAGTAAGTCTACTATTGTGCCTTTTGACTGCATTTGTTATTTGACTTTTAGTCAAATTAGGTAACATCCTTGCTAAGGTATACTCCCTTATTTCTTTCTTAGTTTGTAGAAAAAAATGCCATTTTCCCTCTACAATCTTATATAATTCCTTTGGCAATGAACTATCCAGTTCAAGAGGCGTATGTTTATATTCTGCCATCATATTATAGATTGATTTCTCTATTTTATTTTGCTCATCTTTTGTGAGCTTATTAAAATTTACATTCTTCAAATCATTTAAGTCTCCATTCCTAATCTTGGCACATAATTTATCAATAGAAGACCTTGGTGGATGAATTACCCCTTTAAATTGACTGTCGTCTTCTGATTCTATCCTCTCTTCATCTGAATCAAGTTGAACCACAAATTTTCTTCTTTTCTTTGGCTCTTCTTCAGTCTTTTTAGTGGATTCCTTCCTCTTAGCTATGTCTTCCTTTGCCTTTTGTGTAGTAGCCCTTATAGTAGGCTTTTTAGGTGCAGGCTTTGCCACTTTCTTTGTCTTAAATTGAGGAGTAGGTGGTGCTTTTTCCTTTTTGTGTAGTAGCCCTTATAGTAGCTCTAGTAGTAGGCTTCTTAGGTGCAGGCTTTGCCACTTTCTTTGTCTTAGATTGAGGAGCAGGTGGTGCTTTGGCCTTTCTCTTGGTGACCTTGGTTTGAGTGGATGATTCCTTGGCTTGACCTTCTTTGTCACTTTCATCCTCATCTTCACCTAGGCCTTGTGTTAACTAAAGTGGCCCTTGCTCTGGTTCATCCTCATTGTCATCTTCTTCTTCATCTGTTTCTTCTTCCTCTGCTGTGTCTACCTCTTCAACACCTAATTTCTTTTTGATCTTCTTTACAAGCTTGTCCTTCTTCTTGACTACTATTGCTGTCTTGAGGTCTATAACCACTCTTGATTTGACAATGTCATATGTTCCAAAGTGCTTTGTAGTTTTATCAATTTCCTTTGCAAGAAATATTGTAATAGCTGCTGAAGCTTGATCCACATCAAGTTCATAGCCCAGTGGTCTAAGCCATCTGACTCTGGGAATGACTGCTTGTATGTAGGTATAGTCAATATCCAGTAGAAAAAAAATGTCCTTTTCATGTTGCTCCACTAATGAGACTGGAATTCTCATTCTTTGTTTCATGGATTGTTTGAAATCTTCAAAATAACTAGTCATTTGGGCATCAAAATTCTCACCCATCTGCTCAATGAATCTATTTATTTGATCAATAATAGTCTTATCTAGATCCCATCTCACCTTGCCTATTGAGGGGAATTCTTTCATAATATAGAAGAACATGCAAGTCAATACTGCACCAAATTTGCATTAAGCTCCTTTTGATTTCATTATGGCTCCCAAGTTCTCATTGATTTGTTGCATCATCAATTTTGTAAGATCATAAGTGTGATCCTTTTTCACCAGCTTGTAGACAACATCTATAGCTATGCAGGGTACGTTACTTAACCTGCTAGATTGATAAAATTTGTGAGATATGATCCTGACATCAAAATTTAGTAGGGGGTCTTTGATGGTGTCAATTGTCATACCCCTATTGTTCCACCTGGCACCAATGTTTTTCTCAATTGCCTCCCTCTTATCACTCAGGATTTTGGGCTGATCTAGGGTTGGGATACCAGTGACCCTATGAATAGTTTTCTTTGTGGATTTTACTGGCCCAGTCTCTAGCCAAAAAGTTCCATCATGGATTCTGCTCAGCACAATGCATATCCATTCTATTTTAAAAATAATAGAGAAAACTAGGGTTTTGGTTAAACCCTTTTTTTTGACTATGGAGAATTTGTCCTTAAGTTTCCCATTTTCACAGAGCTTATCAAATGCATTGAAAATATCCAAATCTATTATGGCTACTATCTTGCAATTGTAGCATTTACGTACATCTTGAACCATAACTACTTTATTGAGAATCACGGATAGGGCACCAGCGAGATCATTTTTGTAAGCAACTTCAGGGATGGGTTTGAACTCTGGTTGTCTAACTTCATTGCTAACTAGTTGAATTTCCAACCCTTCCTTTTCTTTTGTAGATTTAGAACCAAATGCCATCTTTACCCGAACTAGGGTTTACTGTTCACAAATTTTTAAAACTACGTAACTCAACACTTGAATGAAATACTTGGTAAATCGATGAAATGGAGTTGGGTTGCTGTTGAATTGTTGTAAATCACCTTTTGATTGCTGGGAAATCGCTTAATCACTCTGCTCCTCTTTGCTCTTTGTTCGAATTAACAAAAAATGAACAATTTTCACTTTTATTAGGCTTGAAACCTAGCATTTATTGCATTTGTGCTTTACGATTGTACAATCAGCTTCCAAAGGATTTTTCAACTCAGTGTCAACTGTATTTCACTCACTCGGTAGCTACTATCATCTCTTTACTCAACATCCACAAGACTATTCAACTTGGCATGTACTAGAGTTTTATTCGACAACCAAAAGTAGCTTGGCATCATCTTCCAACTTTTATCTTGACATCTTAACTTATGTAGATTTCTTCTTTGCAGTGTTCTTATGTTCTTCTGGGCTGATGTATGATACATCTTTATATGTATTAGCCCCATGTGCCTTTCTAGTGCTTAATTTGATGAGGCATGATCGCTTGACCTCTTGGGTGAAGTGATCTCTCCATTTGATGTGCTGCATTCACCTTTCTTCTACCATGTCTTCTTCATATCTTCCCTAATGTGTTCCACATTAACTTTTTCTTTTCCCTTATCAACTTCAGTCTTGGGTGCTTTGACCTTTGTTGGACAGTTCCTGCTAATATGACCCATCTTCAAGAAACTAAAACAAGTAGTTTGATTTAGCCATCTGCTATAATTTCCCTTAAAATGTGTCCTTATGCAATTTTCAGGAATATGTCCATACTCTTGGCAATAGTGACAACTATACCTGGTGTTGTAATCCCAATTGTATTGATGTGCATCATTGATTCCTCTTGAAGGTTGATTAAGTGTCCACATAGGCTTTGATCTACATTCAAATGCTCCATGTCCATATTTTTTGTAGTTGTAGTAGTGGCCCTCAAATCTTGGTGTCCTTATGATCTTGGTTCTGCAGTCTTGTGCTAAATGTCCTTATTTTTTGCACTTATGACAGTAGTTTGCATTTTTTGGCTTATCATGCTGATGACTATTCCTGCTTCTACATATATTAGAGGTATGTCCCTTTTTACCAAAAAAATGACAAGTAGGCTTAGTGTTCTTACCTTTGATGCTTCTTTGCTCTGTAGTCTTGGATGATTCTCCTTGTTCAGTATTGATATATCCAAGTCTTGTAGTGTCATTACTAGCCCTTGGTGATTTCAGCAATTGCTCAAAGTACATGATGGACATGATGGCCTCATTTGGCTTGTTGTAACTTTTTGCTATTTCCTTTTCTCTCTTCAATTCATTCTGTAATTGTTCATTTTGTATCTTCAAGGTGGATATCTCAATGTCCTTCATGTTTAGCTCATGATGAGCATTCATCATCTAGCTCAAAGTATCTAACTGCATGTTTGAAATCTTTTCAAATTCAATTGTCTTCTCTTCCAGTCTATTGATGAGATTTCTCTTGTCATCTTCTACCATGACCTTGTCTTCAATAGCTCTTTTCTTTTGCTCAATTACTTCACAAAGCAACATGGCTTGTGATTCTTGTTCAAGCTTGAGTAATATGATTTCTTCAGCTTGTGCTCTATTTTTCTCCATTAATTCTACTATTGCTGCATCAAATTCCTTGGAGTCTCCATTGGAAAATACATGTGTGGTGTCAATCTCCTTGTAGTGTATGTCATTTTCAGCTATGGCTATCTCCTTTCTTCTTTTCAAAGATTTTCTCAATTCCTCCCTAGCTTGCTCTACTTTGTATAGAGCTAGTTGCACATCAATCACCTGATTGTCAATGATCTTTCCAGGTTTAAAAAATTCCATCTTTTGACCTTTTTCTCCAAGCTGTTAGGCTTCTCTTTATGAGAACTAAAGCTTTGATACCAATTTTTGGAATATTTAAATGGGAATAGTACTTTTGAGGAGGGGGGGTGGGGGGTGAATTAGAAGTAACCAGTTGTTGTCCTTTCAAACCCTTAATAACATATAACTAAAATTAATATGCATGCAAGTAAACATGTAAAAAACCATAAAATGAGAGCATGCATCAACACATAACACAAGAGATTTTGGTGACCCAAAAAACCTCTAGGAATAAGAAGGTAAAATTGGGGTGGGTATGACACCCACAAAAATTATTGCAGCAATGAGTTCAACCACTTCTAATCGTTTGCCCTGTTAAAAGGCCTACCTTGTTAAAGGCTTTACACCATGTCAATAGTGACCTATTGAAAGGATTTACAAACACTTTAGATGAAGTGTCACCCTGTTAAAGGATTTACATAAAGGCTGTTAAACCCACCTAATACATAGGATTTTCTTAACCTTCTCCAAAGGCTCTCCTACCTAGCTGTTAAGCTAACCTATCACCATAGGATTTCAACCTCTAATACAATTGTGAGAGAGTATTAGAAAATTTGACCTGATTGAATGCAATCTCAAATTGCTTGATTCAGGCTCTTGATCTACTATTCCTCTTCTGATCTCTACTAGATCTAATCTTTGGATACGTCCCCTATTCTATTCTAATTAATTGATGTATAAATGTTGTTCTTTCCACTAAGTCTTTTCCTCTTCACACTAAAATTTTGCTACAATCTCCCCTTATGCTATTTTCTTCCACACATACAATGGTGCATTCATCCTCCTTATAAAGAATGCAAAGACTTAGGGTTAGGTACGGATCTACAATCGAAAATGAATCTCAAATTCCTGCTCATACTTTTCATTTTTTTTATTGGTTGCATACCTTCACCATTTTCTGATTGGTTGCATGTAGATTGCATAGGGAATGTAAATGATTCATCCTTATCTTTTTTCTCCTTCAAAATTTATCTAAGTCGGCTCCAAAAATGATTCACATCTTAGTTTGTGCAAATACAAACTCTTATGCTGATCCTATATTGCTTGGCACATGAAGTATTACTGATGCTCGACACATATAATTTCTAGATTGCTCGACATCAACTACATTTCTTGGTTTGCTCGACACTTGTTGTATCATATATCACTCAACACATATTGTTTTGAGTTGCTCGACATCTGAATGATTCTATTACTTGGCACATGAACAATTCCTATATTACTTGGCACATACTATACTATGATCTGCTCGACACTAACTGTGACTCAGCAAGTTCTAGCTCAACATCTATTGTGTACTCGACATACATAGTAAAAATGGTTAAGTGCATTGACACTCATTTGTCAATACTATTTATTTGATGAACAATTAATAGTACTTACATTCATTTTGAGTTGCATCACTAATCAACAAGTTAGCCAGGTGTTATCACTCCATCCAGGATTGTATAAAAAAGAAGAGTCCACTATAAAGTATATATAGATCTATTCAAAGTGGTCACTCTCATCTTAGATAGTGAAGAGTTCAAATGATCATTATAAAGATCATTGGAGTTTGTATAATTCACAAAAGGAATCAATCATTTATATTGTACTCAACAACAAAAAATGAGAATTAGTAATTGGGGTATGCCCCTTTTAATAATGTAATAATAAAGGACTATGGTCCTGTGCAAGACTAGAGGTTTTCTGCTCCGTTCTTTCCTACTAGTGCCCCTTTGAACGAAGATACTCTATTGTATTTTTATTTTTATTAAATTAATATAATAAAAGGCTTTGACCATTCACTGATAAAAAGAAAACATTTTAAAGTGATGTAGAGGTTAATTTTATCTCACTTTTATGTGAAAATTGTTAAAAATTCTCTCCCCAACTTCATTTTATTGCAATCCAATTTGGGTGATAGACTCAAGTATTGGCATATAAATGCTAAGATCTTTTGCCAAAAATGTTTCAAATTAAGACACTTGGTTTTTGACCCTACAATAATCTAAAAGGCCCCTCTACCCCTAATATTTAAAGGAAAGGACTAGGGGAAGGGGCCACCTAGCATTTATAATACTATGGGCCAGGGTAGATTATTCCCCCTTTTCTGTTATTGGTTGATAAGACAAATAAAATAAATACAAATACAATATTTCCATGGTGCATCATACTATATATATCAATGTCATGGTGGGATTTATGCTATGAAGCGACATAAACCCCCTAGAAATCCCTCATACAAAAGGATATTTTCTCTTCTCCTATGATTGATGTAATTGCAAGTACTGAATCTGATGGGGAAGGTTTAGAGGTTGAGAATGATGAGTAACCATTCACTAATGGGCTTTTGGAGTTGATAGAAACTCCCAAGAAAATGACATAGAGAGTATAATGTATTAAAGCTCTAGAAAGGAAAACCCTTCTAGAGAAAAGAGAAATACCCCATCCTACCACCCCAAGCTAATTTTAAGAGTGGAGGAGAATGTGGATCACCTAAACTCCTCCATAAAAATTCTACATCTCCTTCCCATCACTGAATAAAACATTTTCCTCTTTGGATGCTTCTACAAGTGGCTATCCTCAAATGGATGGTAAAGGTTGGATGACTCAGAAGATGAATACTAAAAATAAGAAGATTGACATGGGTCATAACCTAAAACTCAACATTCATCTCAATGACTTTCTAGACATTAGGAAATTGTAATGGAAATTTCCAATGGAACAAAGAGGATCATAGACTCAATACTAAAACAAAGAAAATGAGGTTCCTTTAGTAGAACATTTGGGGCTTAAATAACTCCCAAAACTTTTATGATTTGAGAATTTGTATATATGAAACTAGAATTAATATTTTGCTATGACAGGAAATTAATATGACAAACTCCTTCAACATTATTATTTGAGAGATTTGACAATGCTCTTATTTTTCCTTAGCAATGCTAATTTTCTTGATGATTAAATATTCTTCCTAGAGGGATTCTTTGTATCTTGTCAATGTTTATTCTCCTAACCCCTAATTGGGTAGAAAGGTGGTCTAGGAGGATATTTATTCCTTGATATAGAATGATAATGATTCCCACTTTGTCACATGCCTCTTGACTACTAGAACTTTTGACATTTTATTTACATTGATGCCCAAAATGACCTCCCTTATTGTAAACAATGAATTTTGTTTAAATATGTGTAATGTTCTTGACAATACACCTAAGAATAACTACTTGATGGAAACCAATCAAGGGAAAGGTTCTCGAGGGAAACCACTTGAGGGAAACTACTTGAGGGACAAGTGCCCAAGGGAAACCACTTGAGGGGAACCACCTAAGGGAAAGCACCTGAGGAAAACCACTCAAGAGAAACCACCCAAGGGAGGCAAGGTTGCGTTAGAGGGATCTCGAGGTGACATCAAAGGGAGCCGAGGCCACATCAATGGGAGCCAAGGCTACGAGTAAGGAAGATACTTAATGCCAAATATTGACTAGATACTGAAAGTAAGCCACATACAGAGATGTGATAAATTGTAGACAATTATCAATATTATATTATAGACAAAGATGACACTCAGACTTGTTAGATACAAACAAGTAGTATAGAGGAGAAAATAGGGTAGGGTTGAATACCATAGAAACCATAAAAGAGAAATAGGGAAGATCCCTCAATTTCAAAATGGGAAATAACATAGAACTCTAAAATGAATTCACATACAATAAAATAATGCATGCCAAAAAAAACCTACAAGATGGTCTTATAAAGTGCTTTAGGAAAGCTTCCCAAAGGATTACAAAAATGTCAACAAGCCAAGAAGTTATGACAAAAGAAAATAAAGACTGGACCCATTTATTAATTAAATGAATAAATTAAATAAGTCCTTGTGATATTATTTGATTTTTAGGACCATTCAATTAATTAACATAATTAAATATTTTATTAAAAATTGGGGACATTACAGATCCTCACCACCTAAAGATTCCTTTTCCTCAAGAAATTCACTATCCAATCCACACCATCAATTCTTGTATTCCAAATCAAATGCACAAGAAGAACATGTGAATTGACATCAAACCTCTATTGCAATACATAGTCACCAAATTTCTACTACACCATTCTACATAAACTTTTTCGTACTCTTCACTATGATGCTAATGATGCTAGTCAATGAAATCTTTTACATTTTCATGTTCAAAAGTCCCTTTGGGTATGGTCATAGGCAAAAATGTTGATACTAACACAAACTTAGTCATTGACATGACCATAACAACCCCTATTATATTCTTGACTAGAAAATGACCTTTGGATAAGCTTTGCAGAATATTCCCAATGAACAAAGCCTCAACAAAGAGTACCTCAGTGAAGGGAGCCTTAGTCATCAATAGCTCATAGAAGGGAGTCACAACTATGAGTACCTCATTGAAGGGAGCCTTAATGGAGAGACACTTGATGATGGTATGCAGATGGTGCAACATGAAGGTCATATAGTCAATTAGTTAATGTGCCTCAACAAAGGGAGCCTCAGTGGGGAGTATGTCAGTAAAGGGGTCCTTGATTGTAAGTACCTTGGAAATAGGAGTAGTAAATGGTGCCTCAATGAAGGGAGCCTCAACAAAGAGTATCTTAGTGAAGGAAAACTCAACAAAGAGTAACTCAGAAAAGGGAACCCCAACCATGAGTACCTTGGTAGAGAGAGCCTCAATGAAGACTACCTCATTGGTAGACAAAACCTCTATGATAGACATAATTTTTAGCTACAAATAGAGCTTTGGTGGCACAAAAAACTTCAATGATGAACATAGTCTAAAAAACAAACATCTCCTCAGTAACATACATGAAAAAAGAAGTAGCCATGTGATGGATGTAGCCACAATGAAAGACACACAATGGTGGTAGAGACAACCATGATGACAATGAGCATAACTATGACTACAATGACCATGATGATAGACATAGACACGATGAAAAAAATGGACATAACGAAAATGATAGACACAAAATCAATCATGATAGACAGAAACTCAATGATGATGATAGGTACAAACTTGACAATGATAGACATTTACTTGACAATGATGATGGACAGAAACTTGATGACGAACACAATTATGAAAATAGACACAATGACATTGATAGACACAGACTAAAAAATAGACATGTTTATAGACATAACTACAATGATGAACACAAACTTGATGACAAACATAGACATGATGATGGTAACAAACTTGATGATAGTAATAGATATAATGATGATGACAAAAAAAATGATAGTGATGGCCATAATTGTAAGAATTTTCCTTAGGGAAAAATCACTTGAGATCAAGGAACTCAAGCACAAGCACAAAATGGACCAATAAAGTATGATCACAATAACAATATAAAAAATGAATTGATGTACAAGTACACTATGAGTGCCTAAATATAAAGGCCTCTAGACTGACTAGGAGTTAGCACACTAATAAGTGTTACAACAAGGCACATGTCCACCAGGAGTAGATTATCCTCCATTAAGCATAGGAGTTAGTACAATGATGATAGGATATTAAAAGAAAGGTGTAGCATGCAAAATTATGTTGTAGACACCATGTGCTAAAATAAGAGTGCGAATAGCTATGTTGTCAACATGACAACTCAGTTAATTATTCAAACTCTAGTGTTGTAGACATGATGTACATAATTAGAGTTGCTTACTCCATTGTTGTTAACATGAAAACTCATATGAGTATGCAAACTCCTAAGTGTCAAACTAATAAATAATAAAATAATGCATTGACCTAAGTAAACTTAAGTAAACTTAAGTAAAGTGTAATAAGTAAATACTTATTTGCACCAACACCCCCCCTAAGTACAACTTAGTAGAATGCACTTAAGCTCACAATAGTTAGGATGAAAATGCATGATGGGTCCCAACTACTAGGAAATGCTAGGTACACATGTACAAAATACAATGAAATCTCTCATAAAGCAAAGAAAGAGGGAAAACCTCATGGGAAAAACCCTCCTCCAAAAAGAGAGATGAAAAAACAAGATGCATGGATGGATGGAGTAATTAAGACCCCCCCATTATGACATACATCAAGTATATACAATAGAGAAGTATGAGAAGAACACAATCCCAAAAGAGGAAAAGGTCCCCCCAAAAGAGAGAAGAAGAAAGGAGACAAGGTAGTTCCCCCCAAATATAGAATGTCAATCGGTGATAGCTACTTCAAAGTAGAAGCTGATCCATGATTGCTGAATAATGTTCCTCCCTTTAGGAAGAAACAATATCATAGGTTCATATGAGATGCTTCCCCAATGTGTAGAAAGAATCTCGAAGATGAATGGTGTCTCTAAAACCTACTCAACTATCCCTATGTTGATACTGATGGTTGCCCCTTCCAACACTGCTGAAAAGAACAAGTTTAGATCTAGCAAGGATGGATATAGAACATATCCCAAAGAACCAACTATCTCCTCAAATGATAAGGAGAAATCTTGCAACTATTATACAAAAGGATCCACAATCATATCAACCTGGAAAGATTGATCATGTAGAGAATGGACAGGAGGGTCAGAGTGAGTCCTCACAACAACTGAAGAAGGATCTTCTTCATCAAAGAGAAGATGTATATCATCAATGATGTCTCCCAAATCTGCTATGTATCACTCCACAAACAAACTTGAAATATCTATCATGTAGTCATCCCCTGATGCTAGAATTGGAAGACAAGGTGTACCCAACTGTACTGAATTGCATGGACCTATCATTGTCGCAATGTATGCATGGGAAATGTGTTGATACTGTGACCTTGATCTGCATATGTCAATAGGATCCCCCATATCTAAATCTATTGAATCACTATCACTATTATTACTATCAGTTTCCATAATGTATGAGGTATGGAGATGATTAAAGGATAAGCTAGGTGAACTTTCTTCAAAGTGAACATTCCTTTCTATGAAGAGCTCATGAGTCTTAGGATCCATAAGTCTATATGCCTTAACATTGTCTTCATATCCAATGAAAGTACAAGGCCTTGGTGGTGGTGCCTTGCACTCTCTTGAAGTTATGTTTACCCATGCTAGATAACCAAGAACTCTAAAGTGTTTCACAACTAGTTTTCTACCACACCACGCCTCAAAAGGTGCCATTCCATCTAAGACATTATGAGGAGACCTATTAAGTATGTGAATGGCACTGCATATAGCTTCAACTTCAAGTGATGGATCAAGAGACTTGGCTTGAATCATGCAGCTTGCCATAGACTTAAGAGTTCTAATCCTCATTGCTGCAACATTTGTCTTTTACGGATTGAATGCTACTGGATTCTGAAGATGAATACCCTCAAGTTTATAAAAATCTCATTACTCTTTTAACTAAATGTGACACCATTATTCGTCAGTTTAACTTGGAAAAGAAAAAGAAAAATCAACCAACTCTGAAATGATGAACATATAAAATATAACCTAAACTAATGCTTCTCAATGTACTCAATGTTCTATAACTTTCCTGATTAACCATGAACCACTACAATAACACTGCATATCATTCCTAGGTTTACTACATGAATCTATCATACTTATAATCAATGCTAGACAATTGACCTTGCTTACATATTTTAGAATATATATGCAATTTTTTTGCCATCCTTTCAATAGACAAGCTTTATCACTCAAATATTGTAAAATAACTAAACTTGATTAAGTTTGAAACTACATAACATCTACAACTTTGATATCCAAACAAGTCACAGATTATCATGGCGGCTAGAATCATAATGGCATCAATGTAGCTACACTAGCCAAACTATTTTTAATTTGGAAATCAAAAAGTCCTAGATACTATTAGATCATGATGAGTTTGGTTGATTATAGATGTTAATCTAGCCAACTGACAAACAATCGATTAAAAAAAGTAACAAGTGTAAACTTCCTCTTTAAAGACTTGAGAAAACAATGAAATGGACAAAGAAAGTCAGTGTGTTTTTATTTCTTCTAGTATCATTTGCAAGCACATTACGGGCAACATGATCATTGTGTTGGAGGTTTGCCCCTTAGGTTGTACAATATGGCAATTAAATATATAAATCTCTCACTTTTACCTGTTGAAACTTACAATTAAATATGTTTCTTTTATTCATAGAAAATTTGTGAAAGTATCTCTTTGATTTTTATGTTGACAAAGAGAATTATAATATGCATATTATAACATTGATAAATCATTCATTATAGACATATTAAAAGTTCAGTAGAGTCAATGCAATGAATATATAAGAAATTAACAAAATTGAAATACTTTGATTGAAAATATGGTATATATATAGCAAAAATATCGAAAGGCTTCAAGTTTCATATATGAAATGAAATAAAGAGAAGTCCAACTCAATTATTAAATAGTAAACAATAATATAGAAGTTTGACTCCATAATCATATGTTCATCATATTCAAAATTAATCATGTATCTGTAAATGAAGAAGTGAAGAAGAAATCTATAATACTAATCTTTTTTTTTCTACTTTCCAAGAAATGTTGAAATGAAGAAGACTTCACCATCTTCATTTTGAGCCTCCAAATAGGGTTTGATAAATTTTAATTGGTATTTATACCCATGTGAGACCCATCCAACTATTAAAATTTCTAAAAAACAACATTTAAAAAGAGAGAGAGAGAGACATTTATCATGGATGGGAAAAAGGGGATGACTTAATGAGTTAGGGATGATCAAGGGATGACTACATATTCTATGGTACTAAAAATCACCCACAAGTTTCCTAACTCCCCTCTATAAATTAGTTTTGAAAATGTCCCCATATTTTGACAAAAAGGACATAAAGAGGGTGGAAATCTTTCATCCCTGTGTCCTCATCTCATACTTGGGAAGGGAGTGGGGGTTCTAGGATAGGGGATGGACCTTGTGGAACACTGAATCACATATATTATTTTATGGAAAACCTATCATCTATAATAGTTTATATATCAATTTTTACATATAGGACATGATGCTTGTAATTAGAACAACTCATTTTTTTGGAAGTTCATGCATTATATGAATGTATGCACAGTGACCACACTTTTAATAACCATGTAGACCAATTTATGGTTGTGGCTATTCTCCCTACAAAATGACATATTGTAGACATACATGCATAATACCTTAGAAATAGTGCAAGTCTTTGTAAGTAGGGAATTATGAAAACATAATGTTTTGGGTGACATCACTGAGATGAAAAAGAAAGACTTTGTCAAACAAAATGTAGGGAATGGATAATGAAAGGAAGGAACAAGGGTAGACAACGGTTTTGAAAGCATTATGTGAGTGAAAAGCTTCATGTTTTGGAGATTTGTCTTTTGGCAGTGAAAGTGAAAGGATAGAATCAACAAGGACTATTAAAGAAGTAAAATTCATAAAAAAGGTGCATAAAATATGTACCCATTGCTTTTTTTGGTTGGTATATTAGTTTTTAAGGATTTAAAATTATGGAAAGGTTTGTAGCTAGAAAATACAAAGGGTATTGTGAAAACACAAAAGTGTGAATTATTTACTCTTTATTATTAGAGAATGTGAATCACATTATAGGTTATTGAAAAATTGCTCGAAACCATTTTCTTTTTATGCTTTCTCACTTCATAAAGGGGTTTAGTTTTAAATCTGACAAATGAGTTGTAGGATTGAAAACATATTGAATTTTTGAAAGCTAGTGAGTGAGAAAGTAAAGAAGGATTATTGAGTTAGTGGGTTGATGAAATAATGGACTAAATAAGTATTTTTTGTAAAGTTGGTGTGTAAACTTGGTTTTAAATTATAAAGAGACACATGAAAATGAAGTGGGAAACACTAGTTGCATAAAAAATGTGTTTTCAACATGCAATTTGTTATATTGAGAAACAAATGTAGAAATGGAATGTGGGTTTAAAAAAAATGATGGGGCAAACAATAAAGCATTTAGATTAATGTTTCTACTTAGTGACGTTGTCAACAAATTCTATTTTTTAATATATATTTCTTATTTGGGTATTGTTTTAAATTAGAAAAGGATAAGTTAAATAAATTTTTTTTATTCCTATTACTTTAGATAAAACTTAGAAGTATAAATGAGAATTAATGGAAATTTCCTACCTTGGGTTTCTTGTTGTTTGATATTATTTTGTAAATTATATACCTTATCTTTTTTATATACAATTACTATATTAAATCCCAACACTTTAATATGTTGGCAAAATGGTCAATGCTGCCCTCGAGGTTGTGACAAAGGATTAAACACCTCATGTCAATTTTATAAATCTAGTAGTTGTATCAAGCATTGATAGGTCAATCTCTTGGTGTAATAATAACCACACATATAAAAATTGGTATTAGAGCTTGGTTACATGTTCAAATCCCCTCAAATAACATTGAGGGGGAGATTATTTCCAAAATGGTTAGTTCTCTCCTTAGGGTTCATGATGAGGGATTAACCACCTATTGTAGATTTTGTAAGTCTAGTGGTTGTATCAGGCATTGGAAGGTCAATCTTTTGGTGTAACAACAACCACACTTATAACATAATGAGCATTTGGATTATATTTTAAAACTCATTTTAAGCGCAATTCTTAATTTATAGTACCATTTATAAGTGATGTAGAGGTTAAGTCTATCCCACTTTTATGTGAATATTATTAAAAATTCTCTCCCCAACTTCATTTCCTTGTAATCCAAGTTGGGAAATAGACTCAAGTATTGGCATATAAATGCTAAGATCTTTTGCCAAAAATGTTTCAAATTAAGACACTTGATTTGTAACCCTACAACAATCTAAAATGCCCCCCTAACCCTAATATTTTAAGGAAAGGGTTAGGGGAAGGGGCCACCTAGCCTTTATAATAGTATGGGATAGGGTGGATTATTCCCCTTTTTCTATTATTGGTTGGTAAGGCAACTTAAATCAATCACAAAAATAACATTGCCATGGTACATTAGACTATATATGTCAATGTCATGGTGGGATTTATGCTACAAAGTGACATAAGCCCCCTAGAAATCCCTCATACAAAAGGATATTTTCTCTTCTCCTATGATTTATGTCATTGCAATATTGAATTTGATGGGAAAGGTTTAGAGGTTGAGAACAATGAGTACCCATTAACTAATGGGCCTTTGGAGTTGATGCAAACTCCCAAGAAAATGACATAAAGAGTATAATCTATTAAAGCTCTTCTAGAAAGTAGAACCCTTCTAGAAGAAAGAGAAATACCCCATCCTACCATCCCAAGAGAATTGTAAGAGTGGGGGAGAATGTAGATCACCTAAACCCCTCCATACAAATTCTACAACTCCTTTCCATCACAGAAGAAAACATTTTTCTCACCAGATGCTTCTACAACTGGCTATCCTAAAATGGATGATAAAGGTTAGATGATTTAGAAGATGAATACTAGAAATAAGAAGATTGTCATGGGTCATAATGTAGGAGTTGAGAATCCAACTCTGAAAATGCGCCAAGATCACATGTAGTGTAAATAGCTTGCTGAAGAGAAACCTAAGGAGCAAGAGCTTGAAGCAAGAATCACACACTTGAAAATATTTCACAATAGGAAATTAGAATTTCTATGTGAATGGATGAATTTACAATGAGAGAGAGACCACTTATAAAGGCCTCAAGGAAGCTTGTAGAACAAGCTTGAAAGGTGGTAGAAGATAAGGTTGAAAACTAAGCACACTTTCCACAAAAAGGTGGAACATGCTAGAAGGGAACAAACTCCCGTGTTGTCAACAACTAACCACTACAACTATTAACTACATGCATTTACCTAAGTAAGCTTAAGTAATAGAATAAATAAATAATTATTTACTCTAACACCCCCCCTTAATTTCAACTTAGGGGCATGCCTTAAGCTCACAAAAACTAAGATGAAATGCAGGATGGGTCTTGGAAACAAGGCCATGTTAGGTACCCATGTACAATGCAAGAGAATACAACCTCTAAAAATGAAGAAAGAGGGAAAACCACATGGGAAAAACCCTCCTCCAAAAAGAGGTAAAAAAAACATGTTGAAAAAAAAATGAAGTGAAGGAAGGAAGGCCTCAACCAATCCCCCCAAGGACAACTTCCATAACCCCAAGCATAGACCACAGCTAAAGATAGCATGGAAATGCAAAAGGTGTAGTGAAGATTTTTGCAACCTGTCTGATGGTAGGAATGTACTCCAATGCAATAACACCATCCTAGATCAGTTGATAGATGAAATGCATATGCAACTCAATGTGCTTGATATGCTGATGCTTCGCTGGGTTGTGAGAAATGTGGATGGCACTCTGATTATTGCACCACAAAATAGTGGGATGATCGGGAGGAAAGCCAAACTTTGTCATCAAATGACAAATCCATAAGGCCTCATGACTAGCAAGAACTACAACCCTGTACTTAGCCTCTGTAGATGAAAATACTTGAGCATGCTACTTTTTACATGACCATGTGATAGGACCTGAGCCAAGGCAAATCACAAAGCCAGAAGTAGACTTTTGATCATCAACATCACTGGCCCAATCTGATTCAGTGTAGCCAACAATGTGTGGAGTCCCCATAGTGTAATGAATGCCATATATGAGTGTGCCCTGAATGTAGTGCAAAATATACCTAGCAGCTTGCCAATGACTCTCATGAGGGTCCTGTGAGAACCGAGAGACAAGGCCGACTACAAAGGAGAGATCAGGATGAGTGTATGTTAGGTACAATAAGCTGCCAACCAACTACTAATATAATGTAGCATCCATTAAAGGCAAAGAGAAGGAGGTAGACAAAGTGACACCTAACTAAAAAGGTGTGGCAACAGGCTTGCAATCAAGCATGTCAACATGATGAAGCATGCCAAGAGCATACTTCTGCTGATACACAAAAATCCCAGTAGGAGATTGATTAATCTAAAGATTAAGAAAATAGTGCAACAAACCAAGATCAATCATCTAAAACTGGTCCATCAGTGCACACTTATCATCCTGGAGCATAGATGATTAGCTACTTATAAGGATAAGATCATCAACATACAAAACAATAATCAAAATCTCATCTCCAAGATGTTGTATGTACACTGTGGGATCAAAATGGCAGCAAGTGAAGCCTGTAGATAGCAGAAGTCCATCTTCTCATACCAAGCCTAAGGAACTTACTTGGGACCATACAATGAACATCAAAGCCTGCAAACCACAGTGGGATCCTACACAAAACCTGTGGGCTGCTCCATATAAATCTCCTCAGTAATGTCACCATGTAGGAAGACACTCTTTGCATCCATTTGATAAAGTAGCCATCCCTGTGAAGTTGCGAGGGATAAGACAAGGAGAATTGAATTCATCTTGGTGACAGGGGCAAAAGTCTCAGAGTAATCAACACCCTCAACCTGCGAAAAACCCTTCACAACAAGATGAGCCTTATGCTTATCAATGGAACCATCAACAACATACTTAGTATGATAAATTCACTTACATCACACTAGCTTTCTCCCCTTGGGAAGAGGACAAAGATCCCATGTGTGATTTTGCATCAAAGAAGAATATTCCTCCTCCATTGCACTATCCCATTTAGAATGTCCTGTTGCTTCTGTAAATTTTTGAGGATTAGCACTAATAGCATGATTGAGAAGAATAGAACCCACAGTATGAGAAAAGGTGTGACAAGAAGTGGATGGGTCACTAGCTAGAGATCTTGTAGCCTCAACTATAGCTCAAGCCCATTTAGGCCTCTGGGGAGGATCCTGTGGTGGAGGTAAATGGGGATCACCATGATGATCATCCTCATCATCCATGGAACAATCTGGAAAAGAAGACAGAGTAGCGGGAGTTGAAGGAGGCACTGGAGGTGAGGAATGAACTGCAAGAGGGCTCTCATCATCTCGTCGAAATAGGACCTCTTTGGAATCACGATCAAATAACCTGTATGCCTTTAAATCCTCGCAGTAGCCAACAAAAATTAGTGGTTGACTCTTCTATTCCATTTCTTTCCTCTAAGAATCAAGTACAAATGCATATGTTGTACTCCTAAAAACTCTGAATGATGATAAATTAGGCTTGACATGGGACCAAGCCTCCTCAGGAGTCATATATTGAAGTGCCTTGCAAGGCATCCAATTCTAAATGTAATTGGCACAATTGACTACCTTTGCCCAAAAACATGAATCCATGGACCTAGACTGAATCATGCAATTTTCCATCTCCTGAAGGGTTCTATTCTTCCTCTCAGCCACACCATTTTGTTGAGGTGTGTAGGGCACTGAAAGTTGATGCTAAAGACCATGCTTAGAATAGAAATCTCTGAAAGCCTGGTTCATATACTCCCCCCCCATTTTCCATGTGTATCCATTGAATAGAAAGCCTAGACTGCTTCTCTACAAATGCCTTGAAAACTCAAAAAGAGTCAAAGACATTAGACTTGTACTTAAGAAAGTACACCCACATGCATTTGGAGAAGCAATCAATGAATGTAAGAACATAACTAGCACTCGAGAAAGGAGTAGGAAATGACATGAGGTCACTATGAATCAATCCAAGGGTGCTAAAGCATGAGTGGCTCATCCATGTGGAAAAGAATGCCTATGTTGTTTGCTAAGTGCACATCCCTTACAAACACCATTTGGACAGGAAATCTAGGGAAGCCCAAGAACAAGTGCTTGTATGCTCATCTGCTGAAGATATTTGTAATTAACATGCCAAAAATTTTCATGCCAAAGTCTACTTATTGAATTTTCATGTGGAACTAAGCATGAACCTATGTCATCAAAAGACTCAAATCCATCAAATTTGTAGAGGTGAGAAGTAGAGTCAACACTCCTAGTAGCTACAATCATCTCAGAATCATGCAAGTCCTAAATAACCACATTGTGTGGTGAGAACTCAATTGTCTTCCTAGAGTTAGAATAGAAAATCTACTAGATAGACAAGAGGTTTATTGAAATATCAGGAACACAAAGTACATCCTATAGAGAGCCCCCAGCCAAAGCAACAATACCAGAACCCAAAACTGAAAGTTGTGAAGAGTTCCCAGAAGAAATCTGTGTGGTGGCACAATAAGCAAGTGAAGTGAGCAACTTAGGACTTTTTGTAATGTGGTGAGAAGCCCTAGAATTAAGAATCCATGTAGGCACTGGAGTTGTAGCTTGTGCAGAAAGAGCATGACCTTTCCCTGTAGGTGGGGATGAAGATTGAGGAGCTAAAATCTAATGCTCCTTCATCACTTCCTCTAAAGACTCCAATCATTTCCAACACCTTGAAACTAAATGTCCATCCTTTCCACAAAAATTGTAGTTCTCACTAGATTTCTTCTTGGTCTTGGAGGTAGACTCACCAGACTTCGAAGAATCTTTACCCTTGGGAGGGCTTGCTAGAGGATTAGCTAGGGGCTTAGGATCAAATTTTGATGTATCTTTCTTTGATTTTCCTTTCTTCTTTAATTTCCCCTTAGAATTCTGGGCAACCAATGCTTGGCTAGAAGAGCCAGAGGCATCCACCTGTTGGATCTTTACCTATTCCCTAGTCAACTTGTCACAAAATGTCTCAAATGTAGACATCCTATGTCTGTCACCAAGGGCATCCATGGTGGAGTAGAAGGTAGAAGAAAAAATATGATACTATCCCCTCAGCTTTGAGAGTATCAAAAATATGCACTCATCATCAATTTTTTTCTTCCTACATCCCTGTAAAATTGCATGTAGAGATTTGAACTTCATCAAAAAGTCCTTAATGGTGGGAAAGTTGGCTGGTGATAAAGAAGTCAACTCTACATTCAACTGAAGTGCCCAAAACTCATTCACCTGACCAAACAAAATCTAAATTTTTTTCCAATAAACCTGTGGATAAGTTGGCCGGTGACAAAGAAGTCAACTCTACATTCAACTAAAGTGCCCAAAACTCATTCACCTAACTAAAAAAGTTCTAAAATTTCTGCCAATAAACCTATGGATAGTCAAACCATCAAAGTGAAATAGCAGACTGTCTGAAATGTTGAGTGCAATCAATCCCATGGCTTCATCCATTTTGTTCCTGTGCTATAGAACCTCAAAAGGGTACATAAGAATAGGTTGGTGCTCATCCTGACAAGACCATAGACCTGTTGACATGAGAAGCCTAGTCATTCGTGCCTTCCAGGTGTGGTAGTTGTGTGGTGTGAGATGGGTCACAGATGGATCTACCATTGGGAGAAAGAAAAGATGGAAGTAGAAGGGTCTTATCTAAAACAAATTACAAAAAAGAAAAATACCCCCCCTCACAAAATATAATATCCCTCAAATACCACAAAAAAAGACCTCTATATGCTCAAGTTATAGCCAAACAACTGACTGCTGCTCCAAAAGACCACCTTGCTAGAAAATTATAGGCACTGTGTTAAATTTGACACTCGTACGACCATTACCAAAAAAAAAATCCGGTGTCGAATTGCTAATGTTACCAGTAAGATTGATGATGTCACCTTACCAAAAAATGACATCAGCAAGGGGTCCAATAGTGATGATGTCAGCGGTTGGTAAGATGATGTGTCAGTCCAAAAAATGATGTTAGCATCCTGTACGGTGTGAAAAAGTAACGTAGGTAGTCAAAGAAATGACGTTAGCTTGCTGAAGTGACGATAGAGTGAAAACTATTAGTGGTGGTGGCACCCAAGAGGAGAACCTGATAGTGCCACTATCTGAGGCGGGGTGGAGGCGATGGCTTGGTTGTGCCGTGATGACTATGAAGCTGGGGCATTGCTGCTAGTGACACTGCCTGCTGAGCAGCACATAGATAGAGTAGGGGTAGTGCCGCAATGGCGTGTGAGTGTTATGGCGGTGGCTGTACCCTTTTTAATTTTTTAAATATTTTTTTGTGCTCTGCATCTGTACAATCGTACGACTGCAACTAAGAGGGCCTAATTTTTTTTCCTCCAAAATTCCCTATAGCCAATTTTTTTTTTTAATATGAATCCTAATTACAAACAGCCTTTTAGATCCAATGGTAGCATTCGTTTGACTCCACAATGCTCCAAAAAATTGCTCTACCCCCAAATTGAAGAAAAATGCACAAACAAACTAAGGTTTGTGACTCCAAATCATAGCTTCAAAATATTTCAAACAAGAAGCAAAAAAGAGGCTTTGATACCATGTACAAGTTGAGAATAGAACTCTAAAAATGTGCCAAGAACACCTGCAGTGCAAATAGCTTGCTGAAGAGAAACCTAAGGAGCAAGAGCTTGAAGTAATAATCGTACAAGAAAATATTTCACAATAGGAAATTAGAATTGCTATGTGAATGGATGAATTTACAATGAGAGAGAGAATTCTTATAAAGGCCTCAAAGAAGCTTGTAGAACAAGCTTGGAAGGTGGTAGAAGATAAGGTTGACAACTAAGCACACTTTTCACGAAAAGGTGGAACATGCTAGAAGGGAACAAACTCCTGTGTTGTCAACAACTAACTACTACAACTATTAACTACATGCATTTACCAAAGTAAACTTAAGTAATAGAATAATTAATAAATAAATAAATAAATAATTATTTACTCTAACACATGACCTAAAAATTGACGTTCATCTCAATGACTTTCTAGATATAAGGAAATTGTAATGGAAATTGTCAATCACTACTACATTTGGGCTCTAGTTGTGACGACAGGCCATCACAATTGTAACAATCACCCATTGCCCAAGTGATAGTACCACAAATTGGCTCCCATTAGATGGGCATCAAATTTTTATAGTCACAATTTGTGATGACAAGCTTGTCTGTTGTAATTGGGATTGCTAAAGCTATCATAATTTGGAAGCAAGCAAGGGCAAGAGTTATTCTTCATGCCGTAGATATTGCGATGATTTACTATCACGATTATGATGACTTACATTTTTAGTCTTATGTTGCAAGTGCGATGGCTATGCTATAGGGCCAATGACCAACCATTAGATGGGGATATTGTAATGACAACGAGATGTGATGAAAATGATGTTGGAGCAACAACCATCTGTTTGAAGTGGCCATCACAACTACGATGATATGCAACAAAAATGCTATTGAAGTGATGGCTACCCATTAGAAAAGCCATCACAATTGAGATGGCTTGCTGAATTATATAAATTTTTTTTGTAGTTTCGGTAGTCTATTGTTATTTCCTACCATGGCAGAGAACTCTAGAGGCATAAGTATCCCAAGACAAAGAGCGGATGTTACATGTATAGGTACAATCAACAATGGATGAAAGATTTGAATGTGCACATGGGATGAATGCCCAAGTATCACTAAGCTCTGCAAATGGATATAACCCCACTGGTCAGCATGAAAAATCTATGATCAATGTGCCCATTTAAATATTGTGTGTGAATTATTTGATCCAATACCTCATGACTATGCTCTCATAAGCATTCATCCAAAATATGGAATCATAAATTTGACTTGCATACCATTTTAGCTAAATACCCTTAATTGACACAACCATCTTCAACATACTTCAACACAAGTTCAATTTCCTATTTCATTTATCATCCTAGGCTCCAATTGTAAATTTTTGGCAGCAAAAAAATGAAGAATTTGGTAGAAAAAATTGTAAAAGGCATGTGTGCAACAC
This sequence comes from Cupressus sempervirens, assembly GCA_028749045.1. Classification (NCBI taxonomy): domain Eukaryota; kingdom Viridiplantae; phylum Streptophyta; class Pinopsida; order Cupressales; family Cupressaceae; genus Cupressus; species Cupressus sempervirens. The sequence goes on from CM053789.1 coordinate 717,522,771, forward strand.
ATGCAGATCTCTCACTTAAAATGTCTTCTCTCCATTCTAGTTGTAGTAGGAAAGAGGTAATGGACTATTTGATAAAGTGTCCTATAAGAAATTATTTTAGATGCAAGGTGAAATTGTAGGAAAGTGCACAAAGTGAATAAAGCTTTATCCTACCACCTCTTACATTTTCTCCACCTTGGTTGAGGTCTCCTTGCATGTAGACATACCCTAAATCTCCTCCCGACCCGTGGGCTAGAGGACAAGCCTTGAATCAACATTTTACTATCTTTTAAAGCATGATTGAAGTCATTGAAACAATATAGATCATATTGGAGATTCACACAATGCCTAGCAACATAACATCAAAATTTTAAAAATAAAAGCACAACTTAAGTATTAAGAAAAATAAGGACCACACTAGTGCAATGATCACATCCTTTGGATCACATTGTCTACCACTTAAACATAGAAGATTTCTCAAATAAGGCCAAACATAAATTTTGTATGTTTGTTTTGAATTAAATAAAAAATATTTAATAAATAGATCATAAATGGATTTGGAGTTGCATGCTGTTGCTATAAACTAAACCATTAGATGACATACTTCGAGATAAACATGTCAAACATAACACAAAAAATTATTTGTACTGAAAAAGTCCACTGGCAATGACATGTATTAGGTTCATAGAAAAGGTCCTCAAATAACTAAAGTAGTTTAGAAATAAATACTTACTTTCATGATCAACAACAATGTCCCTTAATGTGAAAGCAAGCTAGAAACTTTGAATTAGTGTACTATGATTTGAACTCTGGAAACATGTATATTCCATCTCTGAATTAGTTTGTTGTGACAATGCTCATTGACAAGATGCAACAACCATGTTAACAAACAAGGAATCCTGCCCTCTTCAAAATAGTTCCATCTACATCCACACCTCATTAAGAAAATATAAAAAATGTCTTTTCCCTAGTGAATGAACACATATCAAACTAATATTCAATAGAGGTTAATTGAAATCAGATCACAAAAATTAATCAAAATGCAATACTCTTATTTTATTACTTAATTGTGCCAATGGAGAAAGTGGTATCCCAAGGATTAAAAATGTCTAAATTATCATATGGAAAGGGCACACATACAATGTTGTGCATCTCTTCTTCAATCTTACAAATATATGTTGTACTAAAGTAACAAGTCAACATGAACATAAGTATAGCTTTATTGATGAATTCCACCCATTGTAATCATTGTTGGAAATTTAGAGTTTACTATCAATTAGCATAAACAAATAGATATCAATTAGCATAAACAAATAGATATCAATTAGCATAAACAAATATATATCCATTTGCTTTGACTTTCCAAATTTGATGATGCCTTTACAATGTTGTGACAAATAATGTAACTCCTAAGCAAAGCATTTTCCATAATCTAACTTTTATGTCCAAGTAAAGAAATGCACAATATACTAAGGCAATAAACTATAAAGGAAAACATGAGCATTTTAAGTAAGCAATATTCCTCAAACAAAGAACTGACACAATTAAAGAGTAAGTTAGGCATATAACTTAAAAGTTAAAACATGGATTACCTTGACACAAGATTTAGGTTGAGGACAAGTAGAAGATGACACAAGGACAACTGAAAGAACTCTATGGGCTCCAACCCTTGTTTCATTATCTAAATGTGCCATAGCTTGCAATAACTGATGAAATAGAGCCTTTAGAAAATCTTGGACAAGAGATATCCCATGTCTTGAGAACCCTTGTGCTTCAAATGCTAAAAAAAGGAAAGCCCAAAAATTTGAGTAATTATCTAGTGATTCTAGCAATAATGAGGAATATTAGGAACAAAGTCATGCCTTATTATAATATGAATGATTTGGTATAGATGATATGATATGTGAAATAAGATATATTGCTACAATTGTTGTTCTAGCTACAGTAGTGGTTGTAGAAAGATTCTCCAATGAGACACCCATCATGTCAAGAATTGGACCATCATCACCAAACTAAGAACCCAAAAGTTAATAAAAAATGTCATGGTGGGTTCGTGTAGAGAAAAATTAAAAGAAGTTATTGTGATGAAACTCCTTTCCTATCTAACATCTATTTTGTTCTAGGAAAAAATCCACTTTCCTTGTCTATAGACATTTCTTATTCTTTCAGACAATTTATTGGCACCTCTTTAGGATTGTATCTAAACAAGTTGAAATTTGCAATTATATTGACCAACTCTACATATTAGTGGATATTTAATACTAATTTCATATGTGTCTAACAACATGTGCATTCAGGAAAGGAAAAGAACTATTAAATTTATCACCTTTTTTGCAAATTGCACCAGGCACTCTTCAATTGCACCCTAAAAAGACTTGTTCTAGTTTTTTATATCATCACTAAGATTGAAAGCCTCATAAGTACAATGCACGCTCTTGCATGAATACCTTGCCCACTAGTACATTTGGCCTCCATGAGAGGCCAAATTGGCTTGTGAACTTCTTTTTTGTTTATGCTCCCAAAAATGTTGAAATAACGACGAACATCGAATGTCAAAATAGCAATGAACATAGGAATATATTAGGAAGAAAAATGAAAATTGAAACATAGTTTTCATTGTTTCATTGTGCCGAAGTGCTTTTGGGTGGGAGGAGGCGGGTTCACATATAGATCTTTTGGCATCACAAAGGTGCTAAGTCCTTTTTAGGTTAATGTGTTGATTGCAATGCATGAAATATGGGGTGCTCCTTGATGTGCAGTGAATTTGGAAAGTGCGTTGGAGTAGTGATGCAAGAAGAACAAATTAAGCTTCCATTTGCTATGTTATTTCAAATTCCCTTCAATACTACCTCCAATAGACTATTGTGATACTCAACCGCTGTCAAAACCATAAAGGTTTGTAAAATTAGGGTAAATAGTATTTATCATGTTCTAAATATCTATAGCCTAATATAATTGAAGCGATCACACACATTTGTTAAAACTTCAAAAAATATATTTCTAGTGTCACAGCAAAAATACTATATAGATTTTGTAACATAACATATTAGAAATAGGAAAGATGAATAGAAAAACTAACCAGGCATCACAACAGTTACATAAACTAGGAGGAAACAACATATTCAGTCATTAACCTAGATAATGAACACCAAAATATTAACTTTATTACTGAATCTCATTTAATGGTGTTCACATATAGATGTATTTAAACATTTGTCCATGCACCTGTTCGGCCAACCCTTTCCTCCTATATTCTTTTGTAGCTCTCCATTGTTCTTGTACTTATTTCTTGACTTTGCATACTTTCTTCCCCTTCGATCACAAATAGATTTCTCTATACAAACTCTTCAATGATGGGGTCTCTGGCTTCCATCTCTCTCTGAGACCATGTCCATTCCTTCAGCTATGTTCATCTTGTTTAACCTCTCTTCTATCAGCCTCAACACAACCTCATTGTACTTTTGTTCAACCTCTCTCCTTATTGACCTACTCTCTTTATTCTAGAGATAGAATTCCTTTCTTCCATCATTCACGACCAATTTTTTTATCCATCATGTTTCCCTCCAAAATTATCTATCTTCAATTACTCTTTACTCATTCATCTTCTTGTTTGACTTTCTACCCATGTGTTGACAAAAACTATGTCTACTTAGACTAAATTCTAGATGCACACAACTAACAATATGAAGACTTTCTTGTACCTAACCACAACTCAAGAAATAATACATAAGGCCAATATCTTTCATATCAAATTCAAATGCCAACTCCTCCTTGCACCATCTTATTAGCTCCTAATCACTAATAAGAATAAGGTCATCCACACACAAGACTAAAATTAATAGATAAAATCTATTTAATTGATAATAATGAATACAAGTTGCATGATTTTTTGTGAATACTAAACAAGTGTTAGTTGCTTCAGCTAGTATGAGATCTCTAGCTTGCACATGTGAACACAATTAAAATTTCACATTCCATATAGTTGGTCCAAAGGACTTGTACATGTGTTTCACATATCTTATATAGATTCCAATATCAACTATGATATATAATATGTTTATTCATTTTTTTTGAGAAGGTTTATGAAAAGGTCATAAATTAGGTTTTGTAGGACTATAAGGAGATTCACCCATTTGTGATCATTTTGGTAGTTTTCATTATCTATTTTTTCGTAAGACTTTGTGAGTTTTACAAATGTTATAAAGTGATAAGATCAACCTAAGAAGATGTGGTGAGAGCCTTAGGTTGTGAGAAAACCAATTGATTCTATTTCAAAGAAAACTTTTAAGTGAAAGTTGGAAAACCTTGTGGTTTATAATACATTTCGTAGAGTGATTTGGTCAAGTGGTTGGATTGACCTATCTTTGCATCATATTGGTATCAAGGTATGCAAGATGAATCTATGGGGTATGTCTAGGGCTTGTGTGGGAGATATCTCAAAGCTGACATACTTATACCTAAGGCTCAATTATTTCTATTATGGTTCTATAATACTTATAAATTTTGCATGCTTCTTTAAACCTGCAATTTTTTTTTCTAATAGCTTAATAATTTTAACTTGGCTTCTATGAATTTTCATTAGTTGATCTTGAAAATGGTTTACCCTTCTTTTTTTCAAAATTCCCCCATGATTCATAGGCTAGTAGGATTTGAGCTTTGATACCATTTTAATAACATAGTCTAAATGTGGACAGACAACAACTTATAAATGTTCATGAACACTGTATTTTGAATATTATGTATTGTTTTGAAACATAACACAAGAAAATTGAGATTCATTAAACTATTAAAACTTATTAAACATTTTTACTATCAGGAATGGACACAATTGTTATTCTAGATGTTGATCTAAATGGCGATCTACTCTTAAGGGTGTCCCTTTTCAAAAAGCTTGATCTCTATGCAGAGAGGGATATTGTTCAGCCCATGAAAAAAATAATTTTTACTCTTTAGATTTCAAGTGAATACCTTCTCTTCCTAGCATATTATATAACTCATGCTCTCCTTTCCTGGAACATCTCAATCAGGGAAGATAGTCTTCAAATGTTGACAATATCTAGGCAACTTAATTAACAAGTACAAGTGTAGCTTCTCAAATTGTGCTATGAATTGACAAATCAATACTTTAAAATTAAGGCAGATCCAAAATTCTTCTTATTCCAATTTAATTAACTATAAGAAATAGAGAAAAAAATTGCAAGCTTGATGGCCTCCTACCATGCTCATAAAACATGTCAATATCCAAACTGAAACACCATACTTCCAATTGTTCTGTATGAATTTTAAGGATTTTTAAATGATTTTTTTGTTGTTAAGAAGAAATTTAGGGAACTCCAATTGTTTCTCAATTTCTCCATTTTGGCTAAGTGCAATGTCCCCCTATCCAATCTTCTGCATATATAGACTCCCATGGTTCCATTGCTACGATAATGAATGTGGAGAATGCTTCTTCAAGATTCTTAATATCATTAACACAATACATGTGCTCTCCTTCGCCTATTTATATGTTCTTTGACCTTTTGATATGGTGCTAGCATATGTCTGATTATGTCTGTTGTAATTTCTCAGATTATCATTTCCAATTTTATTATATAAGAATTTGATATATTGAGAAAATATAAAAGGGGCTTTGCAAAGTGTATTAATATCCTTTGAGCTCAATATATAATGTAGAGGTTATTATAACTTAACTACCCCTTTGATTAACCTTTATGTCTATTTAGGACATCACCAAAAATGATATGTGGCACTTTAGAATATACCGGTTTGAAGTCATGTTATATATATATGGGTCAGTACAAGAAGTTGAGTCTCACTTTTGGCCAAAAAGTGGAAGTATTTTTCCTATTTTTGAAATGTTTTGTCAATTGATGCCAAAATTTGAGCCATTTAGAGATTAAATATAAAAAAATTTTAGCAATAAAAATTTTAGTACCTGGTATCTTCTTTTTAAATATGTAATTTATTTGTATACCCATATGATAGATTATTTTTTTGGTATGGATCTTTAAAAACCACTTTTTCAAAATGCCTATTTCAAGACCATACCACGCTCGTGTACGGACACCATAATTTGACACAAATAAATGAATTTTTGTAAATCCTTTCAAACAGAGTTACTTGACACACCAAAGATTGATGATAATATTTTTCTTGAATTTTTTGATGAATAATTTTATTATTAATAATTTTCAATTGGCTATAAAGGTAAATTTTAAAACCTCTCGTGTACGAACACCATAATTTGATGAAAATTTCAATTTTTTTTTAAAAAAAAAGACTTTAAAATAATTAAATGTAGATTGATGACATATAAATTAATTTAAGAAAAATCATAAAATAAAAAAGTTATTAAAGTTTTAGTGAACATCACTATTTTACATTTAGGTACCACCTTTGATTAAAAAATTAAAAAAATAGTAAATAAAATCATAACACTATAAAATTTATATTTCTAAAAATAGAACAATGAGAGTTGTAATGGGTTTTTGTTTCATAAAAAATTTTGATCAAGAAGACCATCTAAAAATTATGGCAAGGCATGAATTTGTCAGTTCAATGCCCTAGTGAAATTTTGAGAGGCCAAGGCATAGGCTTGGTCTCACCAAGCCTATCCCAAACCAAAATCCGAGGAGGGAAAAAGAAATCCTGCCTCATGTTGTAAGAAACGAGCACCCGTTATTTGAAATTCAAAAAACGGATACCCATTTTTAAAAACTAAAAGCGACATGTAAAATCCCCTCAAAACTTAAAAAAATGAATTTTTTAGAAACAGGTACCCATTTAAAAAAAATTGGGTACCCATTTTTTTACTTTTAAAAAACAGGTACCTGTTTCTAAAAAATTTAAATTTAATTTTTTGAGAAATGGGTACCAATTTTTTGAAAATAAAAAAATAGGTACCCAATTTAAAATAAAATAGTTGCCTATTTTTTAAATTTAGGGTCGAGTACCCAAGCCAAAAATGGGTGCCCATTTTTAAAAATTGGGTACCTACTTCTAAGATGTCTCATTTTGCGAATTTGACTTCCGAGGGAATTGTGACCCAACTTTGTGCATTCACCCATATATATATATATATATATATATATATATATATATATATATATATATATATATATATATATATATATATATATATATATATATATATATATATATATATATATATATATATATATATATGCAATTAAAGAGTGGGCTGATGTCACATCAAAATTACACTAGCCAGTGACGAATTCAATTTCATATTTGACATGTATTATTAACGAGAGTATTGAATTACATGTTGACCTGGATTATTCAATGAACATATTAATGATATTTCTTCTGCACTGTAGAAATCCTGTCACGTACTATGATAGCCATGTATGATGATTGCTCCATTGTATAACCACTATGAGATTGTACGTGTATATGGTAATTGTTACTTTCAGTGTAGGCTGGAAGTTACAAGATAAAAATGATCTCAGGCAGGGATACGCCATCTCTGATATTCTGATATTATATATATGCAATTGTCTCTATTATAAGAATCATCTTTGATGTGTATTTGATGTTATATGCTTTTCAATGGATGTTGTCTCTGATATAAAATTGTATTGCTTACACCAACAATTGCTATTGCAACCTTCAATTCTCTATAGTTGAGAGATTCCACAAAGGGAATATATAATTTATGAAATCAATTCTTCTTATCTGCCTTTGGAAATTTGATCAACTTGTATAAATACGTGCTTTGGGATATGAAGAGATACGATGGAAAGTGCTCACTTTTCATAACCAGTTTATTTGTTTTTAATTATTATTATGAATAAATCATGGATGATTACCCAAACATTATGAGTCATTAAAGACAATAGACAATGTAAGCCCCATAATGTTGGCTAGTATAACAACATAGTAACAATGTATAATCCAATACATGAATAAGAAGTGAGGCCCGATCATGTTGATGCATGGAAATACCAATAGTGATGGTATACACACTCATTAGCTTGATATCTAATAGATGTATTTATGAATGTGGTGCTCAATGCAATATGCCATTGGTGCCTCTAGTCAATTTATATACTAATCACCAATCTTATTGCTTTATAGATGTGCGTATGTCTTGCTCTTTTGGCAACCTCCGTATAATCTTCCACTTGTTTTGGTAGAGATGATTTTTATGTGAATTGAGATGCCTATACATTGGAGTATTTATTGGTGGGGAATTTGATTTTTATCATTGATATTTCTATTTATTAATATTTTCCCTGTTCTCATTATAGATCTATTTGTTTCATGTATTACTGATTGATACCAGTCCCTACCATAATCAATGATTATATTATTACTGGTGATGTAAAGATATTCTTGACTGGTCTTGTAAAATAACTAAGGAGAAATAATGCAAGGTTAGATAATATATGATTAGTTTATAATGTGAATATTAAAGAGTTTTAAATATTAATAGATTTATATGTTGTTTTCAATCCAACTATCACCCTACCAAAAGGCATCTTGATTAGTAATGTTGGATTTTCTTTTAATACACTTGATATAGAATGTGCAGGTTGCAAACAAATCATCCTTCTTCCACCAATGAGTCATTCCATTCAAGAAAGACCATGTCTGATGATATCAACGCATAAAAAAATAGGTAGACAATTGCTAGACTATGGTCTAACTTAAAAAGAAAAGGTGATGGAAAATGTTATTGTCCTTGCAAAATTTGTAAGGGCTTAAAGACTCGAATATATCTACTCAAAACAACCAAGGATCATTGTAGGTAGCATGGTCACATTGAAGGGGGAAACAAATTTCATCCATTGGTATGTATTTTAATAATTTATAAAATACATAAGACATGATTTGATGCTGACATGATGGTCATGGTTAATATAAGGTCATCATTTTGATATAGGCCAATGACCCTAGGTTTCATGTTATCGACCATGGCAATTTAGAGAATGTGGATGTGGATTTCAAAATCAGGGAACATGGAGGTGTGAATATAGAAGTAGAAGGTAATGATCCAATTGAAGAAGATCACAATGATGAAGAATATCATGATGATAAAGATGATGATGATGATGATGATGACGATGATATTGATGTAGACCTTGATGTACCTATACTAGAGAAGGCACATGAGCCCTTATATGAAGGCTCCCAAACAACTCTTCTTCCTGTTGTATTATTGTCAGTGAACTTGAAGGTTATGAATGGTTTATCCAACATAGCAATGACACATATGTTTAGGTATGTCATCTTTTTTCATTTTTTAATCATAATTCCCTTACAATTAACATCGGGTGAATTGTGTAGCAATTAATATTCTTTATATTAACAAATTATACTTTTTGTTGTAGGTTGATAGGTGAGTGTTTGTTATCACCATCAAACATTCTACCTCGCTCGTACTAATAATTAACTGCCATTATGAAAGATATTAGAATGGAGTATCAAACAATACATGAATGTTTGAATGATCATATTATATATTATACACAAAATGAATTTGCAACACACTATCCTATTTCTCATATTAGCAGATATCAATTAGATCAAATAACAAAAAAGGTGCCTCACAAGGTTCTTCGGGTTATTCCCATTATTCCACGTCTGCAACAATTATTTAGGTGCAATAGATTGTCACATTTTATGGATTACCATGCATGCAATAGAAGTCAAGCTGAAATTATGCGAATGCCTATGGATGGTTCAACATTTAAAGAAATAGAGGAAAAATGGCCACACTTTTTAAGGAAGAACCTCACAATCTTAAGCTTTCATTAGTAGCATATGGTTTCAATCCGTTTGGAGAGATGAGATCTAATTACTCGCTGTGGCTTGTTTTTGTTATCAACAATAACATTCCTTTTTGGATGACCATAAAGAGGGAACACATAAAGTTGGCACTGATTATTCTAGGTAATTTTCCATTTAATAGTCATCTAAATCAATTTATTATAAATAATCCATCAAAATTGTCATAATAATTATGTAATGTTTTTGTTCATTCAACTAGGTAAGTACCAAGTTAAAGATATCAATGTATATATTGAGCCCCTTGTCGATGAGTTGATGGTGTTATGAAATGGGATCACTATGTATGACATCTCTAGACCAATAGGATAGAGACAATTTCAATTCCATGAAATGCTTGTATGGAAAATACATGATGCCCCTGGGCTAACACATTTTTGTGGTATGTTCTCTTCTTAACACCTCTTTTCATATGTTATAGTGCTAACACAAAGTTAACATATTTAATCCAATTATACATGATCTTGTAGATCTTTAGACAAGGGGAAAATTTGCATGTCTAGTTTGTGGTCTAAAGATGAAATCTCGTCATTAAAAAAGTTTATGAAAGTAGGTGTTCGATGAGAATAGATACTTTTTCCATAGAAATCATAAGTACTAAATTATCGAAAAACATCTTTTCAATGGGAAAGAAGTGACTACATCAAAGGCACAGAGAATGACACCTCACCTATGGAAGTTGGAATACAATAAAATAAATCACAGAGGTAATGTCATTCAATCTGATGGTTTTTTGTTTGAAATTGATATTTTGATTTTGTTTATTGATGATGTAATTGATGCTCTTGAAGGCCATCAAGGCATTAATGACCAACTTCCAAAAGGAGTAAAAAGTTATTCTATGCAATTTAGTAGGTTGCGGTACTACGAGAAACTCCCAATCATGCATTTGTTTGATCCTATGCATATTGGAAAGAATGTAATAGAGACATTATGGAAAATATTGGATGGAAGGCGTGACAAAGACAAAATTGTCAAAATTTATAGTGACATTGAAGAATCCAACCATGTAATGAAAAATTTCATTTGATCAAATAACAATCAAGACTAGATTAATACAAGTGCCCTTGGTTATTGTTGGAGCAATAAAGCAATTCTATAAAAGAAGTCATAAGAAAATATGATTTCCCACAAGATTTGCTGCGAACATAAATGATCTCATATCAAAGAAAAGTGAATTTGGGCCAGGAATGAAAACACACGATTGGCATACATTTATTAAGGTAATTCATGTTATTTTTTATTCACTATATATTTGTATATTGCATGTAGTTTTCATTGTATTCTTTTATAAAATGTTGATAATCTCATTTTACAAATATTGTAGTATGTTCTACCTCTAACTCTCCCACACCACTTCGAGAACATTGTCAAACAAGTTATATATGATCTTAGAAAATACATGAGGTGGTTGTCCTCAAAAGAAATCAATAAAGAAAATATAAAATATTGGAAGAGAAAAATTCCTCATCTTATGTGTGAAATGCAAAAGTGTCTACCTCCAACTTTTTTCAATGCATAAGAACACTACCTCATACATCAAGTTGTGGAGATTGAATTGTGTGGACCTGCACCAACTAGATCAATGTGGATGGTTGAGAGGCACTTGAAATTTTTGAAAGGCTTGGTTCAACAAAGAGCACATCCTGAGGGTTCGATGGTGGAGGGATATATGGTATACTAGACCATGGTGTATATTAGTGAATATCTTCCTAAGTTTGCAGAAAAGATCCATGTAGATCCTATTTGGGATCCAAACTCCATTAAAAAATTCAAAGGGGAGTACTTGATGGGCAAAGGTAGATTGAGGAAAGTGAAAGGTAAATATAAGATGTTATTTTAATTAATTAATTCTTATAAATCTTCAATATAAGTTATTTATGATTAGTGTATTTTTTTAATACAACTGGTCGAGAGTGGGATGCAATACATTTGTATATTGCAAACAATCTTGATTGGATGATGATATGGATTGAATGATTTCAACAAAATGGTTGCTCATTACATGAGAAGGTGTTGCTTCATTGGTTACAAAATCTCATCATAATGGAGATTCCAATGTTACACTGATGGTAGTTGATCTAGTAAAGGGTTTAAGAGGTGGACAGGTATGTACAAATTTATTAATGATCATCACTCATATGTTTCATATCAACTCACAACGTAAATAATTGTCACATGATTCTATAACCAATGAAGCAACACCTTCCCATGTTAATGAGAAATTATGGTGGAGGGATATATGGTATACTAGATCATGATGTACATTAGTGACTATCTTCCTAAGTTTGTAATAAAGATCCATGTAGATCATATTTGAGATCTGAACTCCGTTAACAAATTTGAAGGGGAGTACTTGATGGGAAAAGGTAGATTGAGGAAAGTGAAAGGTAAATATAAGATGTTATTGTAGTTAATTAATTCTTATAAATTTTCAATATAAGTTATTTATAATTGGTGTATTTTTTTAATACAGCTAGTCGAGAGTGGGATGTAATACATTTGTATGTTGCGAACAATCTTGATTGGATGACAGTATGGATTGAATGATGTCAACAAAATGGTTTCTCATTAACATGGGAAGGTGTTGCTTCATTGGTTACAGAAGCTCATCGTAATGGATATTCCAATGTTATGTTGATGGTAGTTGATCTAGTAAAGGGTTTAAGAGGTGGACAAGTACATACAAATTTATTAATGATCATCACTCATATGTTTCATATCGACTCACGATGCAAATAATTGTCACATGCTTCAAAAATTTCAGGTCAAGCACCACAAAGCTATGTATTATCATGACCATAAATTTCTCATAAAAAAGATTGATGACGATGATAAAACTTGTGATTCTAGGATAACTACTATTTTTGAGGTCACTATTATATCACCTAAAAATGACATACATCCTCAAAAATCTCAAAATCAATACTATGACATCTTGGATGATATAATTGAGTGTGACTTTAACTCCTTCACAGTAGTTCTATTCGTTGTCAAATGGTACAAGCTATGACTAAATCAAAATGATCTAGATATAACTATTACTCAAAATGATAATGAATTTACAATGATTAATACAAGGTTATTTGAGCCAGTTGGAGATGAGCCCTATGTTCTTCCAAGACAATGTGAGGAAGTGTTTTACTTAGAGGTTCCACATAAATAGGGTTGGTCATTTGTTGTTAGACATGAACCAAGAGGAAGGCTGATAAAGTATAATGTTATGGAAGAAGAAGATGTTGAAGATGATGAAAAAGAAGAAGATGATGAAGATCAAGATGATGGTGATGATGATGACAATGTTGGTGATGATGATGATGATGATGATGATGGTGATGATGATGATGCTAATGGTGATGATGATGATGGTTTCGATGATAACGATGATGATTGTGATGATGACAATGATGATAGTGGTAGTGATGGTGATGATGATGATGATGATGAGATAGATGAAGAAGATGATCAATGACATGATTAAAATGCACAAGGTATGTGATCAATGACTCCTACTAAGCTTTGATCATTAAGTACAACATACACCAATTTTTTTTTTCAAAACTATATGTGCAGATATAAATATTAAGTAGAACATGTCCAAATTTTTAAAGATATACATGACTCCTAATAAGATCTGATTGTTAAGTACAATATGCACCAAATTTTTCTTTCAAAACCATATGTGTATATATAAACATTAAGTATAACATGTTCAAATTTTTAAAGATATACATGACTCCTAGTAAGCTATAATAATTTCACATGTAGGTGTCCTAAAATAAATTAAGTGAAATGTTCATGTTGTCTTCTAAGTTATTTGAATCTAACTTAAGATAAATGATTAACATATATAGGAAATTTAACCCCTTTGGTGAGGATTGTGCATAGTGACATGGATCAACAGGTATAAATCAATAAATAGACATAATTTTCTTATATTCTTCTTTTTTAAATAGACAAAGAAGAACTATATAGACATGTAATAATATAATCACTTTCAACTTAGTACATTTTATATCTCTCATGTATAGACAAAGAAGAACCGTATGCATGGGTCACAACTTGATTATTCTATGTATATTATTTAATTATTATAAAAATTCTATAGTAGTTGAAGCGGGGACATGACAATATCTCATTTGATGGATTGTAAGGATCACCAAATAGGTACTTTTTAGATCTATCTACATAAAATAAGGGAAATGAGGAAATGGTAGATGAAAGTTCTACACGTACTACAACTAAAATGGGGAGATCAACTAGAGGTCAAAAGATTAGAAAAAAATCAAAAAACACATGCAATTTTTCCTTGCTAAAGGGGGGTCATGTTCTTATGATGATGAGAGCAAAGGTGAGATCGAGGTGCCCTTTCGATACACACATATTGAGAAAGAATGGGTACCTAATGAGCTACCTTCAATTAACACTAATTTATGTGTTAATGAAAGGATATATCACATAGCTCTATTGTGGTTTCACAACACACGCCCCATTTTGATTAGAAATGGGGATCCTCGACTTTATTTTTTTTGACTTTTTGGAACCCTAGTCTGGGATCTGATTCTTTTTTAGGTCTTTCCTAGTCCCCTATTTTGCATCCCAAGTCCCCACCAAGAAATCCAATTTCCAAAGGAGGTGGTGTTAAAAAAACACAAAATTTAATAGGCACACTAGTGCACCTGACCTAGTGCGTTAGTGCACCATATGTCAAGGGGAGTGCACCACCCTTTGGTGATGCATCGATGCACAACTATGCACCTGCACACTGGTGCATTTCCAAAGGTGGGTGAGGCTATATAAGCCCCACCCCCCTCATCCTATCTTACCTTGTCTTTTTTTTGCTTTTTCTTTTGCAAACCTTTGAGCTCTATAGCTATGTCCTCCCATAGGTTTGCTTCCTCTACCAAGTTTACTTTGATGTGTAGTACCACACCTCCTTAGGTGCACCCTCCAAGTTCCTCCCACCTGCATCAAAAAATACAAAAAATTAATTGGGTGTGCATCGACACATCTCTTCTGATGTGCCAGATGTACACCAAGCTACCTAACCTAAAACTCAGCCCTCAACAAAGGATCTCTAAACAAATGAAGTGTGGGTGCGCACTAGTGCACCTACCTTGGTGTGCCAGTGTGCACTCACATATGAAAAACTTTAAAAAGAACATAAACACCAAACTATGTGTACTAACACACCTAATCTAGTGTGCTAGTGCACACCCATAATCAAATCACAAACAAGGTGTACACTAGTGCACCTGATCTGGTGTGCTAGTGCACACCTTGTGTATTTAGATTGTGGTTTTAAAAATTGTGCATCTGGTGTACCTAATCTGGTGTGCTAGGTGTATCGATTATTTTTTTGTTAAATAGGGTTTTCTAGTGGTTTTTTGAGGCATTTAAATTTTGGGGTTTTGTGTGAGTTAAGTTTAATTCATTTGTTTCTTCTCCAAACTTAGACTAATGGAAATCTTTCTTTTTGTCATTGAGATATAATCACATCTTCATCAGGTGAGAAAATTACACCAAAGCCCATTGTGTTCAAGTTTCAAGGCATGCCATCAAAATCAAGATTCCAAGATGACTACGCAGAGATTAAGGACAAAGATTTGGGACACATTGATTTGGGGGAGATCCTAAGGATTTGCAACAGACCCATTAAGAGGTCAGCTATAGTTTCTACATTAATCCAATTAGGGCTAGTAAGCATAGCTTCACACTCAACATTAGTGCAATTCTCAGAGCTCATAATGACACTTGCACAACACTTTGTTTTGAAAGAAAGGGTGGTAAAGAGTGTTACAAGAGAGATTGTCCTTGATCTCCAACCTAACAACATTGAGAGATTATTCTATCTCCTAAGGGAAAATTAGTTTATCAGGTTGACTTATTAAGCAATAGAAAAGTGGTATAGAGAGCACTTGAAAGAGGCTTCTAAGATCATCCAGTCCTCTTATCTTATAGAGAAGATTCCTTTGGGGAAGGTAACTAGTAAGGTGGATATGAAAAGGGGGTACATGAAAGAAGATATTGGATACTCGATCATTCATTTGAGTAGGGTGATGGATCTACTTGCAGCTAGACACCTAAATGTTTTCATGATAGATTTCATCAAGACTATTAAGATGGTAAACCTTCCACTTGACTAGGTCACCACATTGAGTGATAATCTATGTGAGCAATTGGGAGTAGTGAAGGATAAAAGGAAGTTCTATATGACTTCATATTTGGTCTATCTAATGGTTGCAAGGGTTATAGACTATCTCGATTTTTATAGAAGAGGCAACATGCAGGATCCAAATGCTTGGCCACATATTGTCTACCCCTAATTGGTAAGGAAGAAGCTTTTGGGGTAAAGAAAAGAATACAAAATCATGAATGATGCATTCATATTTGCTATCATTTGATTCATAGAGGGAGATTATGAAAAAAAATTATTTGATGATGTAATGGCATAGATAATAGTGCTTGAGGCTTATTATATTAATATCAAAAAATTTACATATCTTAGAGTAGCTAGTCCCACTATCAACCTAAAGAAGGTCCCAAGATATCCTAGTGACAGACTTGTTATGTTGGAGATTGCTCAACAAATTGAGTTACAGGGTGAGGAAACAACATAGACCATGTTGGACACAACCTTTGATCATAGGGCCTTATCAAGTAAAGAGGAAGTAGAATATTCCTCCTTTTGAATGAGAATGGGATCAATATCCCTCAGAGGAGTACAATTCCTTGAGGGCATTGTTTGACAATATCAAGAGAGTCTAAAGTCTGGCAGGCAAGAAATTTCAGCATGAAGAAGCCATCGAAGACCACTGGATGAATGCAACAAATAACTACAATCTCCATATCAAGGATTATTATAGGATGACTTTGTATTTGGCACAAAAGGCTCTAAGCATCCAAATTCCATTGCAAATACTGGAACAAGACTCTGTGGAGCTGCTCGACACTCTGTTCAGTGCTGAAAAAATTGGAGAAAGAGCAATAATAAACGCAAAAGGTGATAGGGAAGAAAATGATGATATTAATCATTGAGCAAGGCATGTCATCAAAATGATGTACGATTGGATTAGGAAAAAATTTAAACTTGATCGAATACCTGAGGTAATGGTCTTCCATGCACAAGCTCGCCCAACCAAAGGTAGAGGGAAGAAGGTCACTATTACTACCTTTGCAGCCCAATCACCAATAAGGCTAGAAATAGTATACCAACTTGACCGACTCGTTGGATACTATCACTCTCCAGAGAAGAAAGGAAAGGGCAAAAGAAAGAGAAGTTCTTCCCAAAGAGGTGAACTAGAGTAGGGTGAAATCGCAACACCTCCACCATAGCTAGAAGAAAATGTGCAAGGGCCGAAAGATACTAGATCTTCCCAAGTCTAGATAGACCCTTAATTTCCACCAACTACGTTCAGCCAAGTAGAAATAGAGGGTGAAATCTAGGAACTCTTTCCTCCTTTCCAGGTAGAACAAGCATCCCCTTTAGCTTCTAAAAAAATGAATAAAGATTAAGACTCCTATCAAGAAAAGGCAAAGGGTGATTAGAAGGATGGTTCCTTTTCCATTTTTCCAGGACCCCATTCCTGAAGAGGGAGAAGAAGAAGAGGAAGATGAGGAGGAGGACGTGCCATTACAAAGAAGAACATGGCTAGCAAGAGCCATAGAGCAAGAAAGGAGGAGAAGTTCCACTATGACACTGCCATCAGCCTCAAAAGAACCTTTGGAAATAACTACTTTAGAGGATGAAGTACAAAAATGGGTTGATGAGTAGGAAGTAGGGGGTGATGGTGTGTTCAAAATGTTAGATTTCAACTTCATGCGCATAGGAACAAAGCTGATTGGGGACAAGATTAGGGATACCCTGATGAATGAGCCTTAACAGGAGGACTAGACATAGATGCCACTAGAATCATAGGGTCTTGATCTTTCTCCACCATCCCCTTTACAAGTCACAATGGTAGAAAAAGGCTTGACTACTCCCTTATCTCTGAGTACTGAAGAAGAATAGGTCCAAAAGGAGCCTTTATAGGAGGAAGAGCCACAACAAACAGAGACCGATGAAGTGTCTAAAGAGATATGTATGGATGAATACTCTTAGGAAACCTCCCAAGACAATGAGGTACAAACTACAAGCTCCACTAAGATGAAACAGAAGGAGAACCTTCAGAAAGAGAAAGAATCCCAAAGAGGAGTGATAAGGGGAAAGCAGTGGTAGAACAAACTCCTTCATCCTCAAGAGTTGGGCCCTCAATGGAATGAGCGCAGAGGTGGTTGCAAAAGGAAATGATAAGAAGTAAAAATCCATAGTTCACCGTCAATGAAGAGGATATGAATGAGTTGATGGAAGTTTTGACCAAACCCGAGTCCCCTACAATAGAAGCAGGACCATTGGCCTTTATCAACATTGACTTGAACCAAGATTTGTTCGCACAAGTGGTTATCCCTCCTCCTGATGCATAATTATAAGATCTAGGCCCATAGGACTATCAGGTCAGAGAGGTTATGCTCAGGAAACCCACATTGGACATCGCCAGGTTGATGGTCATAATGGGGATAAAAGAGGTTTTTAGAACCTTGGAGCAAGAAGGGGCTAAACTTAGAACACTTCATAGGGAAAATGAAATCCTAAAAGGATATCTAGTTGAACTTGTTGGTCCCTTGGATACAAAACACCCCAAAGAGACTCTTAATGTTGTAGTAGAGAGAAGAGATTGGGGAGGTGTGCAGTTGAATCCATTTTTGAATGCTTGTCAACAGTGGCAGGAAAGTTTTGAGGAAAAGGGCTTCTTAATCATCCGAGGAAATCTAAAGCTACTACATGCTACATGGGAAAATATAGACAAAATGGTAGCAATTTTGAAGCAAGATTTTAGCATTATGGATGAAGTACGTGCTTGGACTAAAGATTTACAAGTATTACAGGCTATAAAAGGGCAAAGGCATAGGATTTTGGTAGATGTATATATAGTGGAGGAATTATATTTAATTGATGATTGGATTAAGAAAATAGTAGATAGTAATAAAGTAATGGAAATATTACACGTAGAGATCCATTGGCTCAAGGACCAAGCTCAAGAGAAAATTTTGGAGGCAAATAAACATTATAGCGATGCGTGTTTGGACATTTTTGAGGATGAAGAGTGGGATAGATTAATGCCTATAGAGGTAGTGGTAGAGAAGTTCTAGAAGATTTTTGAAGAAACTTTTAATGATGATGGCATTCGATAGGCCTTCAAAATAGAAGAAGCCTTGCTAGAGTTGGATACAAAACTCGAGGATTTTGCTGATACTTGTATTGAATTAGACAACTATAGACAAAAGGTCAAAGATAAGTATGATGATTTAGATATACTAGATGTAGCTAAGATTACTGAGATTATTGAGAAATTCAAGGGCAAACATCCAGATATATCATTGGTATAAAGGGGCGACAAAACCCATAAGCCAAAATTTTAGTTTTGACACTCAGTAAGATTTTGAGATTTTGGACCTTTTAACGTGCATAGGTGCATAGGTACATAGATGCATAGGTGAGCTGGTGCACTTTTCTAGAGGTGCACTGATAGTTAACTGCCAGTTCCAAAAATAGAGCTTTCCATGCATCAGAAATGCATTCTAACAACATTTTAACTCTTACAAACACCTAGTGAAGGATCATCTTCTATTTTTGACACTTCCAAACACTTCTACTTCGACTAAAGGTTTTCTTAAATTTTTCAATCATAAATTCTTTGTTCTATGACATGTTTAGCTCATGCATCCAATTAATGAATATAAAATGGATGGAGTCCTACTAAGCGCTAGTTAGATTTTTAGTTTGTATATAATTAGTTTGTTTTATTAATTTAAAAGCATATTATTACATGAAGATATATCTCACTCTCAACACAAATTGAGGAGATGATTTCTCATTAATTCTCCATTGTAATATGTAATTGAGGCCACCATTATTTTGCAATAATATTATGCTTTTGGTTCTTGCGATTGGAGTGTAGTGATTCTTGCCTAAATGTGTCATTATTTTGTGAATTTATGTTCATAGAATTGTGATTGAGCCAAAAATTTATTGCTTTGTTTTTGGTCATGCGATCTCTTTTAATTTCATTATTTGCTACAATTTTACAAATTTTGTTAATGTATCTAGCTCGAGAAGAAATCACCAAATTGTGTTTGCATAGCTTTTCGTCTCACATGAGCACCATGGCCTTGCAATTTGATGAAGAGTGAAAGATTATACAGTTATAAAGTTTCCCATCAACGATTGCATTAGGGGAATCGAGGATGCACTACTCCTATTTTCATTGGTTACCCACTGATTTCTTTGAAAGTTTAAGTCATAGACATGTTGTTTTTGTAGCTTATGTCCATTAGGATTTTACTTTCAATTTATTTTCTTTACTAACCCCTTGTTAATTAGGAATTCATATTAGTTGCATTACTAGATTGCATTCATAAAAAAAATAAAAGAAATACAAAAACATAGTTCTTTTGTGTGTTTATTTTGAAGCAGTGAAGATTCTACAACTCATCCGAAATTGGTTTGAACCAGCAAAGGCCTCCTTATGAACAAATACATTTATCTTAAACTGAGAAGATTCTAGTAGGTCAAAAGATCACTTGGAACCTTGGAGTTGATCCCTAAGATTGACTTTTCAAGAGAGGAGTTCAAAAGGATTCTTTTCATTAAGCATTTTGCAAAATGACTACTCAACAAAAGTGGCACTAGAAGGAGGGTTGATATTTTGATTTTCAGAATAAAAGAAAAAATCTGCCAAATTTTGAAAATTTTCATTTTTTGCAAGTTCAAAAATTTTTTCGAGTGTTTTTATAAATTTTGGTGTGTAGGTGCATAGGTGCGCAAAATTATGTGGTGCACCTCATTTTTTGAGAAAGTGTACTTCTGTAGAGGTGCACTTTTTCTAGAGTTGATGTAAATTGGAAGGTTTTGATCCATAATCCCCATTCCAGTTCCAATACAATAGGCACCTACTCCACAAAATCCTGCTCTAACTTATTTAGGATATGAACCTCCGAAAGCTGCCTTCTTTAAGAAAAAGGCAGTAGTCTCTGGTAAAGAAAGCAATAGCTTTGTTTATGAATTTGGGCAGATGAAAAAGACTATGTCACAAATGAACAATGAATTGACTCATCTAAATTTGTCACAAGAAGAGAATAACAACTTCCAAAGGAGCAACACTAGTCCTTACAACAATAATTATGGCCAAAATTATAACAGGAACTTCAGTGGAAACAACAACAATAATGTAGGAAATAATAATGGAGGGAACAATTTCAATCCTTCTAATTTTAATAATGTCTTCCAAAGATAGAAACAATAGTGGAACACCCACCTGAATAATGGAAGCATTCCTGCCAACAATAATAATAACAATGTTTAGTATGCAGATATTAATCAATATGATGATGGTCATAATGCATCCAACAACGATGGTTTGTATTATAATGGGAATCAAGAGATGACTCAAAGTTCACAAGTAAATGACAATGCTCCTCCTATACAATTTAATGCTATGCTACTAGAATCCTATGATTCTACATAGAATGTGTATGTAGAACAACTAGCTAGTGAAAAGTTCTCTTTTCTATTTAGTGAGGAACCTGATCTTAAGCATGAAGAGATGTTTTACTTCCGTAATGATAATCAAAATGCATATAATCTTGTTGATATATGATTGATAAGATCATTTGAGTAGAAAGAATGTTGAAAGGAGACTATGTGTTTTCAATCATTGTTTTGTCATTGATGTCAAACCTACTACATGTTGGTAAAACAATTTCTTATATGTTTCAAGCACTATCACTAGTTGATTGATGAAGATGATTTGATCAACAAGATATAACAAAAGTACCTAGAGAAAATGTTGAGTTATGATTATGTATTGAAGTGCAAGAATCAGTTAAGACAGTGATAACATAATGTATTGATAATCTACTTGGGGTTACAAAAAGATTGGCTACACTTAGAAAGTTTAGAAGAATAAGGTTGGACAAAGTTCATTTTCTAATCTTGACCTAGTTGATAGAAGGTGCCAAGCAAAGTTAGTGCAAGTTGAGAAAAAAGTAAGTTGGAGCCAAGTGAAAGTGATTTCTAGTGGATGTCGAGCAAGTTAGTAGGTGCTAAGCAAGGTAGTTGAAGTTGAGTGATTTTCAATAGATGTCGAGCACTAGTAAAATCTAGTTGATGCCGAGCGATTTTATAATAGATGCTGAGCAACACACTATGTGTTAAGCATTAGTAAATTGATAATGTTGAGTTGTTGCATTATGAAAAAGATTGAAGATTTGCCAAATAAAAGCCAACAAGTTTTTTTTCTTGGAATTTTTAAATTAGGAGGAAGATAAGATTGATGAGCTGGAGGTGCAGAATCTTATTTAAACTATTTTGGACGTGAATTCAAATGGATTCAAAGAGAAGTTTCTAAAGAAGACAAGATATGGGGTAGATACATATGATCCTACCTAATCCATTGAAAACCCTAATTTTTGAGATGGATAATGAGAAAGAAAAAGAGTTCTAATTCCTTATATGAAGTGATGTCTAGTCATGAAGTAAAAGTTAAGAGGTTAGAAAGTTTTTGGATGCAAAAACTTGACAAGGAGAAGGCAGAAGGTTTGCTTCATCAAATAACCCAAGAGGAGAAGTCTGCAATGGTGAACTAAGCATGAAGGCTTAAAAGAGGATGAATGGTTGAAGGGTGAACAAGCTATTATAACTACAAACATTGGAAGCAAAATAGAGGTGAGGACTAAATAGTCATCTGTAATCTGCAAGTAAGGTTGTATGTTGTATCAGATCAAAACTCATTATTACTTTCTAACAATTGTATCAGATTAGGGTAAATATTTTGGAGAAAGGTTGACTTAACAGTCATTGGAAAATCCTTTAATAGGGTGGCATTCCAAGTGAATGGCCTAAAGTCCTCTAACAAGGCTCACTTTTAACAGGGTGATTGAAATCCCTTATCTAGGTCACACTTAACAGTGTGTGTTGTAACCTTTAACATGGCATCACTTCAGAAGAGTGAGAAAGGAGTAGCATGTTACTAGTGGTTTTTCCCAAATTGTGTTTCCACATTAAATCATTGTGTTAAGTGTGTTGATGGATGTGTTATGTTTTATGTTTTATACTTCTGCATGTTAATGTTTCAGTAACATATCAGTTTTGGTTAACACACAATGAATGCATGCATGGTTAAGAAAGTTTTATGGGTTTACCAAATTGTGAAAAGTTTTTTATTTTGTACATCTAGACCTTGAATAACTAACTCACCCCCCCTCTCAGTTATTCTAAAGAATTTCAACAAATTTAAGAAATAGAAAGGATCCTATGATAGAAAGAATTCCTCCAACTTTACAACCAACTCCTCTTGATCTGAGAGTGAGTAACAACCCAACACCAATTAGGCCACCATATGGAGGAAAAAAAAATAAAAACCAAGCAAATGTACCAACAATATTAAAAAATCCCTTGGTCTTCTGAAAAATACAATTTAGTAGAAGACTTGAAATGAACTAAGGCCAATATGTTTATGTTTGACATGTTGCAAAATTATCCACAACAACGAGAAGCATTGATGAAGACTCTAGATCATACAAAAGCATCCCATAACATGAATACTGTCCCTCAAAAGATAGTATCTCAACAAATGAATGTTGTAGAAGTGATGCACACTATGCTTAAAGAAAAGGTTGAGGTACCCCCATTTTTTCTTAGCATCAAAATATATGGGAAGAATCTTCAGAATCACTTGATTGATTTAGGAGCCTCATGTAATGTCATGCCATTATCAATAGTGCAAAGGCTAGGAGTCAGTCCTCAACCTTCCAATCAGATAGTGATATAGTTTGACAAAATAAAAGTAAAAGTCATTGGTGTATTAAAGAACGTTAAGATACAGTTGACAATCAACCTCCAAATTCAAGATGTCATTGATATACACATCGTTGATATTCTAGAGACATATGGGTGACTCTTGAGTAGAGAATGGATGAAATGCCTAAGAGGATGGTTTTCTATAGATTTCACTTAGTTATGGTTACCATGGAAGGGGTTGAACAATCAAATCAAGATAGATGCAGAGCCAAAATTGAAAATGATGATTATAGAATACAATGCTCCAAATGAGGTGGCATTCCTACAATTGGGTTTGGGCTCATACAAAGTGATGGAATTTGATATGATTCCCACCAAAATATCAAGTGATCAAGACAAAGAACTCAGGATATCAATTCCAAAAGATGAGATCATGACACAATTCATAGATAGTATGGTGGCTAATTTGCAATGCTTGGGAGAAGAAGTCAATCCTAGTATCTTACTCCTCCCACAATTTTTCCAATTATACAAAGTTAGTCACTCTAAAATTGAATTCTCAACATGCCAAGAAGCAACAAAAAAGGTGTTAACATATGTGATATAGGACAAGGATAATAAAATTCTAGAAGATGGACCCGTGGAAAATCAAAGTTATATAAACTAAACTGAGTATGTGGAGAAGATTGAAGAAGAAATAGAAGATCTAAATTTGTCATATAGTGATACCTCTTCAGATAGTGGAGATTTGTCTTCTCCTCCCTAGGGGATGATCAAGATTCATAGAAGAAGATGGTATGTGAAAGGTTAGGGGTGGACTTCGGTAGTCATTCATCCTGAACCCAAATTCAACGAAATCAAACAACTAATAGGGAAAATTCTAGACAAAAAAGAAAAAAATACACTTCCTCTATGAACAAGTTACAAAGTAGAATCATCAAGTCTAGCATGTGGAAAATTACAATGGGTTCCCAAGAAATAGTCATTCCAAGCTTAGGTGAAAGAGCAACTAAGGATGAGCAAACACAAGGTTAGAAAACCCAAGGATAATCCAATATGGACACTTCACTTTGATGGTTCTAGATGAAAATTAGGGGCTGGCGCAAGTATAGAATTGGTCAACCCAAAAGGTAAGTCTTTTTATGCAACATATCAATTACAGTTTAGATGTACTAACAATGCTGTAGAATATGAAGCATTGATCTGAGGACTTCTTTTTGCATTGGAGAAAGGGATTACCACTCTCATAATCAAGGGATATTCTCAATTGGTTATTCAACAAGTAAAATCGTTATACTCTTGTAATGACAAAAGGTTGCTTACAGGAAGAGATTATGGGATTTACTAGATACTTTAAAGCTGTAAACATAAGGTCCATTCCAAGAAGGAAGAACATGGTAGTAGATGCTCTTGCTATTTTAGTAAATGCATTACAACTAGTCAAAAGAATGAAATTGAAAATATTTCCAGTAGAGTTGGTTGCTGCTCCATCTATTTTGGACAATATTACAAAATTTTAAGTCTTTTAGGATGATCAACACATACTAGAATTTATCATGTGCAAAAACCACTTTTAAGGACAAAAAATTGATGACGCTTTGGATGAAAAACCAGAGAATAATGAACTTGAAGACAAAGATGGGATCCTCAACTTGAAAACCAACACTATTCCTAAGGGAATGGTTGAGTTAGAGTGCATTTTTGATTGTGATGAATCAACACTTAATAAAATAATGACCAAAGAAAAGGGGATCAAGGAGTGTGATGCGTACAACTTAGGAACCAACGAAGATCTGAGAATGGTCTGGTTAGGGAAAGCGTGCAATGCACAAGAAAGGGAAGATGTGCTCATACTAATTACTGAGTATAAAGATGTTATTTCTTGGAGCTATGAAGAGCTAAAGGAATATGAACCTAAGATTATAACCTTTGATATTGCCTTGAAACCAGATGCCAAGCCTTTTCGGCAAAGACAAAGACCTGTTAATCCTATCATTGAGCCTTTGATAATGAAAGAATTTAAGAAGTTACTAGATGCTAAGATCATCTTCCTCATTTGTCATTCCACATGGGTGGCCAATTTGGTTCCTATACAAAAGAAGACTGGAGAGATTTGGCTTTGTGTTGATTTTCGTAGCTTAAACCTGGCATCTCAAAAGGACAATTATCCTTTTACCCTCATTGGATGAGGTTCTACAAATTGTAAATGGTTTAATGATGATGTCTTTCTTAGATAGATATTCAAGATATAATCAAGTGATGGTCAATGAAGAAGATTGACTAAAGATTACTTTTACAACTAAATGGGGAAATTTCACCTACAGAAGAATGCCTTTTGGACTGATTAACGCAGGCACTACATTTCAGCAAGCCATGGATGAAGCTTTTAAGGGATTGGTCAATAAGTGTATAGTCATCTACATGGATGATTTAATTGTCTTTTCAAAGGATCAAAGCACTCATATTGCTGATTTGAGGTGGGTATTCAATAGATGTCATAGTTATGGCATATCCCTCAATCCCAAGAAATGTTCATTTGGAGTCACTAAAGGAAACCTCCTAGGTCATATAATTTTTGAAGCCGGGATCTCCATCGATCCTAATAGAGTTGAGGCCATCTTGAAGTTATCACCTCCCCATAGCTGGAAGGAACTTACGTCTTTCTTTGGGAAGATAAATTTTGTACAAAAATACACAAGAAAATTTGTAGAAATAGTTCATCTCCTCAATGATTTACTAAAAAAGGGAGCTAAGACAAAATGGGTTTCAAAAATTAAAAAATTGTTTGAGGATATCAAAGTGGCCATTTTCATTGCCCTGGGACTGGTAAGTCCTGACTATGAGATACCTTTCAAGATATATTCTTTTGCTTCAAAGCATTTGTGCACTAGAATCCTAATGCAAAAGAAAGAGAAGGAAGATGAAAGACCTATTAATTTTATGAGTTTTCCTCTGAGAAATGCCGAGCTGAATTATTCCAACCTTGACAAATAGTCTTTCACTTTGATCAAGGCAATAAAGAAATTTTGTCATTACATACTAGGAAGTAAAGTGTATGCCATCATACCTGATCCAATAGTAAAGAATTTGATTTAGAAATTCAACCCATGAGGTTGGTCAGAGGTCAAGGATTATAAAAAATGATAGCTGATAATCAGGTTGAGGATGAAAAGGAATTCAAGTTTGATAGTGAAACAAATGAGAATGACCAAAAGAAGATGATCGTATCTCAAGTTGATATAGGTCAAGGTGTAGTGATAGATGCCTGGTGCCAGGATATTGTTTACTACCTTTTACAAAACCATTTCCCCAGTTGGATGAATAGTTTGCAACATAGGGGACTTAAAATGAAGTGTGAGTCCTACATGTTGTATGACAAAAATTTATATAAGAGGAATTATGAAGGAATCTAAATAAAGTGCTTAGGACATGAGGAAGCAAAGGAAGTCTTGGAACAGTCTCATGATAGGTACGGTACAGGGCATGGTTCGGTAGAAGTAACTACTCATATGATTTTAAGGTCAGCTTATTTTTGGCCCACAATATTCAAAGATACCTTTGAGCATGTATGTTCCTATCATATCTACCAAAATAGTGCTAACAAGGAAAGACACTCAACAATGCCATTACAACTAGTGTATGAGGTACGCCCCTTCACAAAGTGGGGGCTAGATTTCATAGGTCTTGTAAATCCACCATCACCAACATGACACACTTTTATTCTCATAGCCACAGATTATTGTACACGGTGGACATAAGAAGAAACATTCAAAAATTGCGCTGCTAAGGTGGTGACAAACTTCTTGAAGGAACATATTGTCACTAGATTTGAAATGCCATTCATCCTTGTGTGTGATAATGGATCTTCTTTCACATCAGTTTTCTTGACCTAATGGGCATTCAAAAATCAAGTTATCATCAAGTTCTCTTCGAATTATTACCCATAACGAAATGGGGTAGCTAAATCTACAAACAAGAACTTGATCACAATAATAAGACAATTATTGAAGGAGAATACTAAATATTGGCATACACAACTCAAATATGCTCTATGGATAGATCGAGTGAGGGTGAAGAATGCTTTGGGGACTTCTCCATACTTTCTTGTCTACAGATAAGAGCTAGTGTTCCAACTAAACCTCAAAATTCTTGTTTTGAAATTCATGAGTGAGTATGCTGAAGATGTTGACAAAGTAAAAATCAGATTAATGAATCTTTTAGAGATGGATGAGAAATGAACAACTGCATTGGATCACATGGATAAACATCAAGCTGTCATGAAGAGGTGGTTTGACAAGAAGGCCAAGATAAAATACTTCAAAATTTTTGACCTTGTTCTACTTTGGGATAAGGTGAAAGAAAAGATGGGTAGCCACACCAAGTTTCAATGCTTGTGGATTGATCCTTATTAGATTGCAGAAATTCTTAGAAAAAATACTTTTAGGCTTAGTTCCTTATGGGGAGAATTAGTTCCATTACCAGTCAATGGGAAATTTCTAAAACATTATTTTGAAGCCTAAAACAACTAGCAAAAAAAAAGTTAGATTTTATTTCTACAAGTGTGTTTGCTTTCAGTTGTGTGTTTCATTTTGGTTGAGTGTTTTCTTTCAAAGTTGTGTTAGTCTTGGGGGGTAAGGTGCACTTGAGATTTTATCTTGAGATATTTTACTAACTGCTCTTTTGGTTTTGATTTTAGGAAGAAGTATTTCTTTGTCAAAACATTTGGATTATGGTGTGTCTTATACCAACTGAGGAGCAGATGTTACTTGTAGTAATCGAAGGATTTCAGTCTTGAATTTAGGATTCTAGACCAACAAGTTCTCAACACTTTGTGAACTTAAAAATTGATTGTCTTAGGTGTTGTCAAATTAAGGTTGAACACAACAAGGGATGATCCAAACCCTAATCAGTTCAAATAAAAGGGGTCTTCTCAAAGGATTGTTAAGATCATTGTTTGACATGAGAGTTTCTAAGAGTTCTAAAAGAGGAACACAAGGGATGTTCACAAAGTATCAAAACTATGAAATGACACTGATGTCTTGGCTACACAGTCTAAACATACTCAAGATAAAGAAAATAAAAGAAAAGAAAAGAAAAGAAAATCAAGAAAAGTGGTGTTAAGATTGAAGGATTCTAAAAAATCTAAAATGGAAAAATGATACAATTTCAAAATGAAGTATCTAGTATCAAAACATTGCTTCATCAAATAGCAATATTATGAACTAGATAGAGTGATTATTCAAAATTTGCCAAAAAATTTAAAAAGAAAAGTGACATCCTGCTAAGAACCCTTGAATGATTCTCTCATCTAGTCAGACAAATGATTGATAAACAACCTTCATGGAGATTAGTAATGAATGAGCCAAGAGGGGTGGAAGATTGTTTCCAAGTCATTAGAGAACTTTGATAGACTAGATCCTGAGATGTTGAAGCAAATGAATACATTGAACACGCACTGAGCTTGAAGGTTTTGGATCATGAAGTTTTGACTGTGAAGTCATTCAAAATTTGCTTGGAATGTTCAAGATTCAATTGGTGTTTCACACACATTGAAAGAATGTTTGTTGATGAAGAAATGCCTTTGTCATTTCTTCGATTTTGTTGGGGCTATTTGTTGTGGTTTCACAACACACACCCCATTTCAATTAGAAATGGGGACCCCCTACTTTATTTTTCTAGATTTTTGGAACCCTAGTTTGGGGTTTAAGCCTTTTTTAGGTCTTTCCTAGTCCCCTATTTTGCATCCGAGGTCCTCACTGTGAAATCCAATTGTCAAAGGAGGTGGTGTTAGAAAAGCACAAAATTTAAAAGGCACACTAGTGCACCTAACCTAGTGTGCTAGTGCCCCATATGTCAAGGGGAGTGCACCACCCTTTGGTGATATGCCAATGCGTAGCTACACAATGATGCAACACCAAAGGTGGGTGAGGCTATATAAGCCCCACCCCACTCGTTTTATCTTACCTTATCTTTTTTTTCGCTTTTTCTTTTGCGAACCTTTGAGCTCCACAGCTACATTCTCCTATAGGTTTGCTTCCTCTGCCAAGTCTCCTTTGACACACAGTACTGCACCTCCTCAGGTACACCCTCCAAGTTCCTTCGACCTACACACAAACATACAAAACATTAATTGGGTGTGCATCAACACACCTCCTTTAATGTGCCAGATTTGCACTAAGCTATCTAACCTAAAACTCAGTCCTCAACAAAGGATCTCTAAAAAAAAAAGTGTGGGTGCACACTAGTGCACCTACCTTGGTGTGCTAGTGCACACTCACATATGAAAAACTTTAAAAAGAATAGAAATACCAAATAATGTGCACTAGTGCACCTAATCTGGTGTAGTAGTGTGCCCCCATGATCAAATGAGAAATAAGGTCCGCACTAGTGCACCTTGTATATTTAGAGTGTGGTTTTAAAAATTATGCATCTAGCATGCCTAATGTGTGCTAGGCGTATTAATTATTTTTTGTTAAAATAGCATTTTCTAGTGGTTTTTTGAGGCATCTAACTTTTAGGGTTTTGTGTGAATTAGGTTTAAGTCATTTATTTCTTCTCCAAACTTGGACTAATGGACATCTTTATTTTTATCATGCAAATATAATGGCATCTTCACCAGGCAAGAAAATGGCACCAAAATCCATTGTGTTCAAGTTCTAAGGTATGCCATCAAAATCAAGATTCCAAGATAACTACGTAGAGATTAAGGAACAACAATTTTTTCAGTGGCTATTATTTGCCAATTGGCTAATATGTCCTGATTGGGCTATTGAAATTGGCTAAAAAAAACACCGTATACTAGTTGATCGGTTTGCCCAAATTTTATAAAATACTCATATAGTGGTCGGAACATTCGCCACTATTATTATGTAATTTCAGTTTGGTAGTGGGGTTCTTCACCCATATTTCTCTTTAATGTTTACTCTTATTCACCATAGAATTAATTGAGTGTCTCTTTCGACGATCATCATTCACCAAATTCCCATTTTAGTATGTGATTTTTTTATTTTATGAGTGACACTGTACTGCACAAACAACTTACCTTGATATGTGTCAACATTTCGGTGACTACCTTGACAATTCTTCTTCCTTCAAGAAATGTTGGCCGAAATTAAACCTTAGCCATTGATCTTGGATCATCAAACGGTCTGAGCTCTCAAATAATACATTTAACATAATTAAATTTCAAAACATAATTCGCCATCAATATTAATAATTTTATTAAAAACAAAAATTATAATCGCCATTATTTTATAAAAATTGTCTAAACTATTAAATTTCTTTCCACCAAATATCCATCGATTGATGCATAATTCGCCAACATTGTTAATTTTTTTTCACCCCAATGACATGTGATTCGCCACAATTTTATAAATTTTGGGAGGGGGGGGGGGGGGGGGGGGCAGGGGGGTGTTCCTTAAAATTATCCTTGTTAAGGAAATAGATTTGGGACACACTAATTTGGGGGAGTTCCCAAGAATTTGCAATAGACCCACTAAGAGGTCGGCTATAGTTTCTACATTAATCTGATCAAGGCTTGTAAGTGCAACTTCACACCTGATGTCAGTGCAATCCTTGAAGCTCATAATGACACTTGCACAACACTTTGTTCTAGAGAAAAAGGTGGTAAAGAGTGTTACAGGAGAGATTGTCCTTGACCTCTGACCTAACAACATTAAGAGAGTATTCTATCCCTCGAGGGTGGATCAGTTTATTAGGTTGACTTATGAAGTAGTAGAAAGGTGGTATAGAGAGCACTTGAAAGAGGCTTCTGAGATCATCCAGTCCTCTTATATTATAGAGAAGAATCCTTTGGGCAAGGTAACTGGTAAGGTGGATATTACAAGGGGGCACATAAAAGAAGATATTGGATTTTTGATCATTCTTTTGAGTAGGGTGATGGGTCTACCTACAGTCAGACACCTAAATGTCTTCATGATTTCATCTAGACTATTAAGATGATGAAGCTACCACTTGACTGGGCCACCATGTTGAGTGAGAATCTATGTGAGCAATTGGGAGTAGTGAAGGATAAAAGGAAGTTCTATATGACTTCATATTTGGTCTATTTGTTGGCTGCAAGGGTGACAAACTATCCCAATTTTTATAGAAGAGGTAGCATGTAGGATCCAAATGCTTGGTCATATATTGTATACCTCCAATTGGTAAGGAAGAAGCTTTTGGGGAAAAGCAAGGAATACAGAATCGTGAGTGATGCATTCATATTTGCTATCATCTAATACATAGAGGGGGATTATGCAAAATATTATCTAATGATGCAGTAGTGTAGATAAAAACACTTGGGGCTTATTATATTTAGTTCAAAACATTTGCATATCTTAGGGTAGTTGGTGCCACTGTCAACTTGAAGAAGCTTCGAAGATATCCTAGTGACAGACTTATTTTGTTGGAGATTGTTGGACAAATTGAGTC
Source organism: Cupressus sempervirens (assembly GCA_028749045.1). Taxonomy (NCBI): domain Eukaryota; kingdom Viridiplantae; phylum Streptophyta; class Pinopsida; order Cupressales; family Cupressaceae; genus Cupressus; species Cupressus sempervirens. The sequence goes on from CM053789.1 coordinate 717,554,833, forward strand.
GACATATGACAGGGTGAGGAAACAATGTAGACCATGTTGGACATGGCCTCTAATCATAGGGCCTTATCAAGTAAAGAGGAAGTAGGATATTCCTTATTTTGAATGGGAATGGGATCAATATCCTCTAGAGAGTACAATTGCTTGAGGCTGTGCTTTGACAATATCGAGAGATTCCAACGTCTGGTAGGCAAGGAATTTCAGCATGAAGAAGCCATCAAAGACCACTTGATGAATGCAACAAATGACTATGATGTCCGTATTAGGGATTATTGTAGGATGACTTTGTATTTGGAAAAAAGGCTTTGAAGGTCTAGATTCCATTGTAGATATTGCAACAAGACTCAGGGAAGTTACTCGACCCTCTGTTTAGTGCAGATAAAAGTAGAGAAAGGCCAATAATGAACGTAGAAGTTGACAGGAAAGAAAATGATGATATTAATCATCGAGCAAGGCACATAATAAAAATGATGTCGGATTGGATCAAGAAACCATTTAAATTTGATCCAATACCTGAGACAGTGGTCTTTCATGCACAGGCTTGCCCAACCAAGGTAGAGGGAAGAAGGTCACTATTCCTACCTTTGTAGCCCAGTCACCAATAAGGCCAAAAATAGTATACCAACTTGACCAACTGGTTGGATACTATCATCCTCCAGAGAAGAGTGGAAAGGGAAAAAGAAAGAGCAGTTCTCCTCAAAGAGTTGAACTGGAGGAGGGTGAAATCCCAACACCTCCATCACAACGAGAAGAAAATGTGCAAGGGCTGAAAGATACCAAAGCTTCCCAAGTCCAAATAGACCCTCAATTGCATCTAGCTATGCCCAACCAAGGAGAAACAAAGGGTGAAATTTAGGAAGTCTCTCCTTCATAGGTAGAACAAGCATCACCTTCAGCCTCTAAGAAATGAAGAAAGATTAAGACTCCTATCAAGAAAAGGCAAAGGGTGATCAAAAGGATGGTTCCTTTTCCATCTGTCTTGGACCCCATTCCTGAAGAGGGAGAAGAAGAAGAGGAAGATGAGGAGGAGGATGTGCCATTACAAAGAAGAACATGGCTAGCAAGAGCCACATAGTAGGAAAGGAGGAGAAGTTCCACTGTGACATCACCATCAGCCCTAGAAGAACCTTTGGAAATAATTACTTTGGAGGATAAAGTACAAAAGTGTGTTGATGAGCAAGAATTAGGGGTGATGATGTGTTGAAAATGTCAGATTTTGATTTCATGCCCATAGGAATGGAGCTGATTGGGGACAAGATTAGAGATACCCCTAATGAATGAGCCTCAATAGGAGGACTAGACATAGATGCCACCAGAATCATATGGTCTTGATCATGCTCCACCATCCCCTTTACAAGTCACAGTGGCAAACAAAGGCTTGACTACTCCCTTACCTTTGAGTATTGAAGAAGAACAAGTTTAAAAGGAGCCTTCATAGGAGGAAAAGCCACAACAAAAAAAGACCGATGAAATGTCTGAAGAGAGATGTATGGTTGAATACTCTTAGCAAACCTCCCAAGACACCGAGGTACAAACTATAGGCTTGACTAAGATGAATACCACAAAAGGAGAACCTTCAAAAGGAGAAAGAACCCCAGAGAGGAGTGATAAGGAGAAAGTATTGGCAGAACAAACTCCTTTATCATCAAGAGGTGGGCCCTCAGTGGAATGAATCCTAACGTAGTTGTGAAAGGAAATGATAAGAAGTAAAAAGCCATAGTTTACTACCAATGAAGAGGACATGTTTGAGTTGATGGAAGTTCTGACCAAACTTGAGTCCCCTACAAGAGAAGTAGGACCGTTGGCCTTTATGAACAATAACTAGAACCAAGATTTGTTCGCACAAGTGGCCATCCCTCCTCTTGATGTAGATTTAGAAGCTCTAGGCTCATAGGACTATTAGATCAGAGAGGTTATGCTTAGGAAACCCACATTGGATATTGTCAGGTTAATGGTCACAATGGGGATAAAAGAGGTTTTCAAAACCTCGGAGCAAGAAGGCGTTGAACTCAAAACACTTTGTAGGAAAAATGAAATCCTAAAATGATATCTAGTTGAAGTTGTTGGTCCCTTGGATATAGAACACCTTGAAGAGACTCTTAACGCTGCACTAGAGAGAAGAGATGGGGGAGGTGTGTAGTTGAATCCATTTTTGAATGCCTATTACTAGTGGCAAGAAATTTTTGAGGAAAAGGGCATCTTAATCATCTGAGGAAATTTGAAGCTACTACATGCTACATAAGAAAATATAGACAAAATGTTAGCAATTTTGAAGAAATATTTCAACATTATGGATGAATTACATGCTTGGAGTAAAGATTTATAGGTATTAGAGGCTATAAAAGGGTAGAGGTACAACATTTTGGTAGATGTATATACAAACGAGGAATTAGATTTAATTGATGATTGGATTGAGAAAATAGAAGATAGAAATAAAGTAATGGAAACATTACATGCGAAGATCCATCAGCTCAATGACCAAGATCGAGAGTGAATTTTGGAGGCAGAGAAACATTATAGTGATGCATGTTTGGACATTGTTGAGGATGAAGAGTGGGAGAGATTAATTTTCATAGAGGTAGTGGTAGAGAAGTTCAGGAAGAAGCTTCTAATGATGATGACATTTGGCAAGCCTTCAGAATAGAAGAATCCTTGCTAAAGTTGGATACAAAATTTGGTGATTTTGCTAATACCCATACTGAAATAGACAATTAGAGATAAAAGGTTAAAGATAAGTATGATGCTTTAGATCTATTAGATGTAGCTAAGATTATTGAGATTATTGATAAATTCAAAGGCAAACATCCAGATATAGCTCTGTTATAAAGGGGCAACAAAACCCAGAAGCCAAAATTTTAGTTTTGACACTCAGTAAGATTTTGAGATTTTGGACCTTTTGAGGTGCGTAGGTGCATAGCTATGTAGGTATGTAGGTGCACAAGTGAACTGGTGTGCTTTTCTAGAGGTGCACCGATAGTTAACTATTAGTCCCAAAAATATAGCTTTCCATGCATTAAAAACACATTCTGACAGTAGTTTAACTTCGAGAGATGCCTAGTGAAGGATCAACTTCTATTTTTGAGACTTCTAGACACTTCTACTTCGACTCAAGACTTTCTTATTCTTTTTCTCTCATAATTTTTTTTTTTATGACATGTAAAGGCTCATGCATCCAATTAATGAATATAAAATGGATGGTGTCCTACTAAGCACAAGTTAGATTTTTAGTTTGTATATAATTAGTTTGTTTTATTAATTTAAAATAATATTATTGCATGAAGATATCTCTCACTCTCAAAAAAAATTGAGGATATGATTTCTTATTAATACTCCATTGTAATATGTAATTGAGGCCGCCCTTATTTTGCAATGATATTATGCTTTGGTTGCTTGCATTTGGAGTGTAGTGATTCTTGCCTAAATGTGTCATTGTTTTGTGAATTTATGTTCATGGAATTGTGATTGAGAAAAAAGTTTATTGCTTTGTTTCTGGTTGTGCGATCTCTTTTAATTCTAGTGTTTGCTATGGTTTTACAAATTCCACTGATGTATCTAGCTTGAGAAGAAATCACCAAATTGTGCCTACATAGCTCTTCGTCTCGCATGAGCGCACTTTCTGTGGCCTTGCAATTTGATGAAGAGTGAAAGATTATATGGTTATTAAGTTTCCCATCCAAAATTACATTAGTGGAATCAAGGAAGCACTGCTCCTATTTTCATTGGTTACCCATCGATTTCTTCGAAAGTTTAACTCGCAAACAGGTTGTTTTAGCAGGTTATGTCCATTAAGATTTTACTTTCATGTTATTTTCTTTAAAGTTCTTGTTATTTTCTTTACTAACCCCTTGTTAATTAGGAATTCATATTATTTGCATTGTTATATTTCATTCATAAAAAAAAATTAAAAAGTACAAAAACATAGTTCTTTTGCGTGTTTATTTTGAAGTAGTGAGAAGATTCTACAACTCATCTGAAATTGGTTTTAACCAGAAAAGGCCTCCTCATGCACAAATACATTTATCTTCAACTGAGTGGATTCTAGTAGGTTGCAAGATCACATAGAACCTTGGAGTTGATCCCCAATATTGACTTTTCAAGAGAGAAGTTCGAAAGGATTCCTACTGTTAAGCATCGTGCAAAATGACAACTCAACAAGCTCCATCCTTATTACATGGTTTGGGTCTATTATTCATGGATGGGATAAAGGTATGTTACAAAAAAGTTGTTGAATTGATGAAGTATGTTGGTCCTTGTTAGAATTAAAATGATTGGATGTGGATTTTTCAATTAAAAAAAAGTATGTGTAGGTATGCACTATCAAAAAATTATATACAATGGAAAGAAAATGATCAAAGTAAAAGATTTTCTATGTACATTGATGGGAGACCACAATAAATATGTAATATTGTGGGTTTTATAAATATTATGTGACCTTCCTCAACTAATAAGCAACCCAATTGCATTTTTGAGGCATGTGAAGGGAATCAAGTTTTTCTATGTGCGATAAAATCAATAAGCGCAGGGGAAGAACTGCCAATAGATTACCATTTAAATCACATAGATACAAACAAAGTTACTATCATGAGGGTGGAAAGTACTATATACCATTTTATTAATAATTTTTTTGTGCTAAGATCAATTAGATGAAGTTTTTATATTTAATATTTGTCACAAGATGATATGGATCAAACACGGGATAGAGGCCACGAGGATGCTCCTCCTACCAATTCTTCGGTCATGATAAACCTTATTGAAATTGTACAAATTAGATAGTTGAAGAATGTTATATTATTATGTTATTTTATTTATGGTTTTGAAGTTTTTATGAAATTTTTACTAATATTTCTATCACAATTTGATGTTCAGGATTGGGGAAGAGCACCTACAAGAACAGAGGCAGCTACTACCCCTTCTGATGAGGATATTTCAGATGTCCCTAATTTAACATACAAGATGAAAAAAAACTAAAAAATATCAATATAGAAATAATGAGCATTTTTTTATGATTGCTGAAGTTTTCTATATTTAATCTTTGTTACAGGACAATATGGATCCCCCACAAGATAGAGGCCATGAGGATGCTCCAGCTCCCACCCATTCCTCAGTGATGTTAAACATTATTGAAATTGTACAAATTAGATAGTTGAAAAATGTTATATTATTATGTTATTTTATTTAGGGTTTTGGAGATTTTATGAAAGTTTAACTAATATTTCTATCACAATTTGATGCTTAGGATAGGGGAAAGGTTCTTGCAACAATAAAGGCACCTACCCCTTCTCATGACAATGTCAGAGAGGTGCCCAATTTAACATATATGATGAGGAAAAAGTTGAAAAAAACCAATTTAGAAATTATGAGCGTTTTCAAAGATCCAAATCCAATAGAGGAGGTGTTGAAGAGGAAACAAGAATTAATGGCCATAGCATGTCATTTTGAAGTAAGCAGTAATGAATCTTTAATTATAAAAAAATTTCAATAAAGGTTAATTTTATATTGTGAACTAAAATATGTATGTGTTCTTGTTACAAGATTTTTTTCAAACTCAAGTGTTTGGTCCAAGACATCATGATGAGGCTGGTACCAGCGAAGTTATGTGTACCTCAGGTAAAATAATCCTTAAGTTGACAAGTTACAATTTTTTTTTTCTTTGATTGAACATTCAAAAAATTCTTATTTAACTCTTACTTTTATTATATCAGAATGTCTTTGCTAACAATGTATTGTTCACTAGGTCATCAAGTGCAGAAGACTCCTAGGAGGTCGACAAAGGTCCATCAGAGATTTCCAACTACAATGTCGACAATAAGGGGCATGCAAACATCAATGCCTTCATGGTCTATACCTAGTAAACCCTTGTTTTTCTATATTTGGTTTTGTGTCAATTATGATTTGATAATTTGTACTTTAATCATGGGTGCATCTAGTAGTAGATACATTTTCGATGTCTACAATGCTAGATATAGATCATAGTACATGTATTGGTGATAATTCACCATCATTTCTTGGATCCACCCATGTTTCTAGTATGGGAGCTATGCAAACATCATTATTGATTGATGACAATGAATTGATGCCTTTGAAATGTCCTAAGCATCCAGGTACTTTTAAATTATTATTAATAATTTAAAAATAATTATGTAATTATTAATACAATTTAATTATGCATTTAGCTATTTTAAAATAATTATGTAATTATTAATACAATTTAACATCTTAAATTGAACTTGGTGTAACCTTTTTTGTGTATATTTTAGAGGATATAGAATGTCATGTTGAATGAGTGCCTGAGGATGTTCAAACTGATCACCATATAGATCATGTGGCACATTTAGATAAAGAAAATCTATGTTTTTTTCATTTAAATTTTTTTTTTGATTTATGGTTCTTTTACTTAATTAAATACATGCAATTCATTAATATAAATGGTTTGAATTTAACTCATGGTGCAGTTGTTTTTGTAGTAGACTCCTCTTTGGCGCAGATGCCACCTATTCCTAAATAGATGAGGAGGAGACATGCGTTGGAATTAGAATTGGTAGAGGAGAGGAATGATGAGGACATTGATATTCCTCTTACAAGATTCTTAAAAAAAAAAGAACATTAAGAAGCCCAAAAGGAAATGATGTTAATGAATTATTCGTGAATGTTGTGTGTTAAATGAATTTTATGTATGAATGAATGTTATCGTGTGATTATAATAATTGAATGTTATATTTCAAAAATGGTTGAATGAATGAATGAATTCATGTTATTAGATGTTAATGGGGAATTTAGAGTGATGTTGGGGGGGGGGGGGGGGGGGGGTGGGGGGTGGGACCAAATAAGCTTCCACCTTCACGTGGTTTTCCTTGTTAAGTAGAGAATATTAAACTATTCTTGAAACCAAGTAAAACTAAAACTAAACTAAATAGAAATAAAATTTCTAAGGCCATCTATCCATGGAAAATATCTAGCACCAAAATCTATAACACATGAGAAATCACTTACTTTTCCAAAATGAGCTAGGTGATAGTTACTCTAGCAAAAAGAATAGCTAGTCACAACATTGTTTGGAATATGGTTGGTGTCTAGTTTGGGATATATCAAGACTTTCTCTATCCTCTCCCAAGTACTGAAAGTAGCATTCTAATGATTGAAGGCCATGAGTTTGAAGAATATGAGGTACGGTTCCATTTATGATGCATAATTTTAATCTCTTCTATTATATCTATGGTAGTAAAGCATGCTTATTCATCCGCTTCAAGATAGTCTTGGCATGATAATCATACATAGGTTTTGAAGTAATTTTTTTGAATAGCAATGATTTTAATGCTTTCTGTTGATCCATTCTTGTAGATTGTTATTGTAGTAGGCCCTTATTCTTTCCCGCAAAAAGTAACATTTATCAATTACAAATAATAATGGATTTTTTTGTTTTTCTCTATACATCTATATGTCAACATGTTGGTCAAAGGAATAGTCTTGACAATTGAGTGTCAACACACTTAACCATTTTCACTATATAAGCTAGAATTTCAATAGGTGCCGATCCACAGTTGGTGTCGAGCAAGTCAGAATGTAGTGTGTGCTGAGTGACTTAGGAAAGTTCATGTGCCGAGTAATCCAAAAATGTTTAGGTGTTGAGTAATAAAGAACATACATGTGCCGAGCAATACAGAACATACATGTGCCAAGCAATACAATGTTTAACAAGTGCCAACCAAACCAAGAAAGTAATAGATGCCAAGCAATCCAAGAATAAGTTCATGCCAAGCATCAGTAATGTAATGACTGCCAAGTAACTCAGGATCAACATAAGAGTTTGTGCCATCACAAACTAAGATGTAAAACAATTTTTGCATGACTCATGAAGGGATAAAAAGATAAGATCGAATCCTTACAATTACCTATGAAATCAACATGTAGCCAGTCAAAAAATTGGAGACAACATGCAACCAATAGGTGAAAATAAAAGATTTGAGCGAAAATTTGAAATTCAATGTGGATCATAGATCCATACCTAACCCTAAGTCTTCGCATTCTTTAAAAGGAGGTTGAAAACCCATTTATAGGTCGATGAGAATAGTGTATGGAGAGATTATAGAAAAATTTTAGTGTGAAGAAGGAAAGACTTAGAGGAACATGTTGGGCATTCATTTTGCATGAGGTCAACGCTAGGAATCCATAATGTAATTCCTCTCTTGAAAAACAAATCTTTTTAAGGATCCACTCCAAGGTTTAGTGTTTGTCTTGGGACGTACCAAAATTTGCTCAGTAGAAGATAAATGTGAGTGTTCACGAGGAGGCCTTTGCTGGTTCTAAAAACCCTTTTATCTCAAAATTTGAAGTAAAATTTGTTTGTTGTCTCAAAATATCATACCAAAAGAACAATATTTTTGTATTTTTGTATTTTTTTAATGAATGCAATTCTAACAATGCAATTACTATGAGGTCCTATTCTAATAGGGGGTTAGCAAAGCAAATAACGAAACTGAAAGAAAATAACATGAAATCAAATGACTTTGAAATTGAAATTCCTAAATAGATATAAGCTACAAAACACAACACGCTGTGAGTTAAACCTTCGAAGAAATCGGTAGGAAACCAATGAAAATAGGAGTAGCGCTTCCTAGAATCCACTGATGCAATCATCGGTGAGAATCTTTAACAAATCGAATGATGTTTGACTCTTCATCAAATTGAAAGGCCACGAAAAGTGCGCTCATCTGAGATAAAAAAGCTATGTAGACACAATCGGGTGATCCCTTCTCAAGCTCATTACATCAACAAAATTCATATATCTATAACAAATACTAGAACTAAAAGATCACACAACCAGAAATAATGCAATAAACATTTGGCTCAATCACAATCTCATGAATAAAAATCCACCAAACAATGAAACATTCAGGCAAGAATAACTACACTTTGAATTCTAGCACCAAAAGCATAATTTTATTGCATAATAACGATGGCCCTTGTTACATTTTATAGTGGGGTATTTATAAGAATTCATCTCCTCAATTTGTGTTGAGAGTGAGAGATATCTTGATGCAATAAAATGCTTTAAAAAAATTAAAACAAACTAAATATATACAAACTGACAATCTAACTAGTGCTTAGAGGGACTCCATCCATATTTTATTCATTAATTGGATGCATGAGCCCTTTACATGTCAAAAACAATGAAAGCATGAGAGAGAAAGTAGGAGGAAGCCATCAATCGAAGTAGAAGTGCATGGAGACACCAAAAATAGAAGTTGGCCCTTCACTTGATGTGTGTCAGAGTTAACTTGCCATCAAAATGTGCTCCTAATGCATGGAAAGTGCTATTTTTGAAACTAGCAGTCAACTGTCGGTGCACCTCTGAATTGTGGACCTACGGAGCTACGGACCTCGAAAGCTCAATTTGCCAAAAAATCAAAGTTCTCAATTTTGAAAATGATTTTTGGGTTTTTCTCAAATGGGGTTTTAGATCATTTTTTGTAGACATTCTTTTCCCTTTTTTGATGATTTACACCCTCTTTATAGCCAATTACTTTCATAAACTTGCACTCCCTCAACTTCTTCAATCGAAAATCTCAAGGCACTTGCATTGAATCTTGTCCCCAATAGCTGCATAAGATGAGGAAACTGATTTGCTTTATGTGTCTAACCTCTGTATCTTTGACCTTTTTCTTCTCTGCACCTATACAATCCTTCCTGACAAGAAACCAAGTGATTCAGATTATCCAAGATGTTCAAATGTTTGCAACTTTTTCATATTTTTTCGCAAATTTTTTTGGGCATTTTTAAATGACCTTTTTGGAGGTCTTTTGCTCAAAATTTCAGGTCGAAACCTTTGTCAGTCCCTAAAACTAAGCAGTTGAAGGCTCACTATTTTAGGGACTGAGATTGCATTCAATCAGATCAAATGTTCTAATACTTTCTCACAATTTTATTAGATGCTAAAATCCTATATTGATAGGTTAGCTTAATTTCTAGGTAGGAGAACCTTTGGAGAAGGTGATTGAAAATCCTATGTATTAGGTGAGTTTAACAACCTATTGTAAATCCTTTAATAGGGTAACACTTAATGTAAGTGTTTGTAAATCCTCTAACTAGGTCACTATTGACATAATGTAAAGGCTTTAATAGGGTAGGCCTTTCACAAGGCAGACCATCAAAAGTCATTGAGCATTGATTGCTGCAGTGATTTTTGTGGGTGTCATCCCCACCCCAATTTTACCTTCTTATTCATGGAGGGTTTTTGGGTTATCAATTTTGGTGTTATGTGTTGATGCATGCTTTCATTTCATATTTTCTTATATTTTTACATGCATGTACATTGCTATCAGTTACGTGTTAATAAGGGTTTAAAAGGATAAAAATTAGTTACTTCTAATTCACCGCCCCAGAAGTACTCTTCCCATTTGAACATTCCAACAATTAGTATCAGAGTGCTGGTTCTCATAAAGAGAAGCCTAACAGCTTGGAGAAAAAGATCAAAAGATGGAAGTCTTCAAAATTGGGAAGATCATTGACAATCAGGTGATTGATGTGCAACTAGCTCTACAAAAAGTAGAGAAAGCCAGGGAGGAACTGAGAAAATCCTTGAAAAGAAGGAAGGAGATAGCCATAGCTGAAAATGACATACACTACAAGAAGATTGACACCACACAAGTGTTTTCCAATGGAGATTCCAAGGAATTTGATGCAGCAATAGCATAATTAATGGAGAAAAATAGAGCACAAGCTGAAGAAATCAGATTACTCAAGCTCGAACAAGAATCACAAGCCATAATGCTTTGTGAAGTGACTGAACAAAGGAAAAGAATTATTGAAGACAATGCCATGAGAGAAGATGATAAGAGAAATCTCACCAATAGGTTGGAAGAGAAGGAAATTGAATTTGGAAAGATTTCAAACATGCAGTTGGACACCTTAAGCCAAATGATGAATGTTCATCATGAGCTAAACATGAAGGACATTGAGATCTCCACCTTGAAGATGCAAAATGAACAACTGAAAAATGAATTTAAGAGAGAAAAGAAAATAGTAGAAAGTTACAACAAACCCAATGAGGCCATCAAGTGTTGGATACAATTTATAAATTGTGTGTTGTCTTTGATGTTACACAAATGTCATATCAGTTATCAGTCAAAGTCTACCGAGCTCAGTTGGTCAGCAAGGAAAAAGATAGAGTCTACTGAGCTCAGAAGGTTAGCAAAGTGAATTACAGAATCTACCAAGCATTTCTGAAGGTTACACTGTGAAGATAGTTTCTACCAAACTAACTCAGGCACTGAAGGCTTCTGTAGAAAAAATCTATTTCTACTGAGCTAGCAAGGTGTGCAAAGGAAAGTTAGTTCTTACTAAGTTCACTTGGTCTCTAAAGGATTTTGTAGAGTTTGTAGTGTTTACCGAGCTTCACTTGGTTAACATTGGAAATCATTTTTTGGAGTAGTGTTTATCGAGCAGGGTTGGAAAATGAAGGATTTCATTGTTTTGAGAAATAAAGTTTATTTGTTTAATGTAATATTTGTAGCTGACTAATGTATGGTTTATTGGTAAATGTAACTTGTAAACGGGCCAACTTGAAAATCTGTAATGTATAAATAAAAGGTCAAGTTGTGTTTTCAAATGTATGGATGGATGTATGAATGAATGAGTATGCAAGTGAGTGGATTGTGAAGAAGAAGTGTGAGAGAATTTTGAAGAATGATCAAATATCCTTGAGGAGTAGTAGAGTTGTATTCGATAAGTGAGGACCTATTGAAGTAGAGAAGAGATCTGTATTAAAAAAGTTAAGTTGCATCTCATTCAGGTCACTTATTTTTACTTTCTCACCATTGTAGTAGTAATTTCAAAATCTCTTAATAGAGTTGGCCTAACAACCATTTTGTAAATCCTCTAACAAGGTGGAAAATTCTACTAAATTGTTCCAAAAGACCTCTAGCAAGGCAACTCCTAATAGGGTGATTAAATCCTCTAACCAGGTCACACCTAATAGTGTGTTTTGTAACCTTTAATGGGGTTGGCTCCTAATAAGGCTTACTTTAGAAGAGTGAAAATTGGTAGCTAGTTACTTGGTGTTTTTTCCCATATTGGGTTTCCACATTAAATCTGGTGTCCCTTGTGTTCATGTTATTTACTTTTGCATGCATGTTAATAATTGTGAATGGTTAAACAAGTTAATCTATCGACTAACAACATTTTTCTATGTGGCTACCGAGTGATAGCAATAACTAGTTATTTAAGACATCTAAGGGATCTGTAAATTATTTTTGTGGTAACTGATTCACCACCCCCTCTTAGTTACTCCATCTATAATTCCAATAATTGGTATTAGAGCTTTTGGTGCTTGTAGGAAGGATTTCAAGGATCTAAGCTAAAGGCCAAGATGTTTTACAAGAGGGAAATTCCAAGACTTAATAGGAATAACTTTTCAGCATGACAAGGTCTCATGAGACTCCATCTGGCTTCCATTGGAGATACAAGACTAAAATATCTGGATGAAGCATATGTAACTCCTACTGGTACATTATCTACAAATGACATTGCTAAGAAAAAGACTCATAAAATCATGATGATAGACATTGCATCTGCCCTAGGCTATGAAGAATTTGATGATGTCAAGGACTACAAAACTGCCTTTGAAATGTGGAACAAGCTAAAGTAAATCTATGGAGGTGATGATAATGTGAGAAGAGCCAAAGTAGAAAGTTTGAGAGGTTAATTTGATTAGATGAGGATGAGAGAAGATGAAAACATTGCAAAATATGTTGAAAGAGTCAAAGCAAGTGTTAGTGCAATCAAAGCTTCTGGAGGAGATATCAAGGAGGAAATAGTTATAAGTAAAGTTCTTAGAACATTACTTCCCATTTATGCAATCAGAGTTTCTGCCATTCAAGAAAAAAGATGTGAAGGAAATCATAAGATAAATCTAGAGGCCATAGTTGAAAGATACTGCATTTGAGCTAGATAACTATGATAACTATGTTCCAGCTACCAAAAACATTGAATTAGCATTTGAAGCAAAGATTTCACTCAAAGAGAAAGGCAAGAAGATAATAGATTCTTAGTCAGAAAGTGAAGAAGGATCATAACAGAGTTCTGACAGTGATCTTGAGGTGGTTGAAGCTCTACTAGCAAGGAAATACTCAAGAGGCAAAGGAAAATACAAAGGTAAGGTTCTTCTAATCTATTTTTCTTGTGAAGAAATTGGACATATTGCTGCTAGGTGCCCAAATAAGTAGAACAAGGATGAGAAGAAAGGCCACAAGTGCAATGGCAAGAAAGACTTCAAATAATTCAATGACAAAGGTAAGAAAACATGTTTTATGGCTAAGAATTCTAATGATTTTGATGATGAAGAAGAAGATGAAATTGTTTACATTACTGTAAAAGATGAGTCTGATAATGATGAGGAAATGGCACTTATTTCTCATGTGAGAAAAAATGATACATGGATTATAGATAGTGGTTGCTCTCATCATATGACTGGAGATAAAACTAAGTTTGAACATTTTGAAGACTATGATAGTGGCAGTGTGAGGTTTGGTAATAATGAACCTTGTTGCATAAAAGGAAGATGAAGAATCTCACTAACCAAAGAGCTTGTATGTGATAATTCATGTTGGGTAGAAGGACCAAAACACAATCTATTGAGTGTGGCATAGCTACTTAATAATGGATTCAAAGTGGAATTCATGCATAGAAAAGAAAGACTGGTGGATAACAAAGGAAAGTTGATTGGATTAGACATCCAAACAAAAGGTAACTTGTTTTATCTTGAACTTGGTGAATGTTCATGCTTTATTTCTCAAGTTGAAGAAAGTTGGTTATGGCATAGAAGGTTGTGTCATGTGAACTTTGATAACTTGGTGAAAATAAGTAAATTCAGGAAAGTAAGAGGCATTTCTAACATAAAGACACTTGAGGTTGGTTTATGCAAGAATTATCAAATTGGAAAGATGGGAAAGACTAGCTTTAAAAGTAAGAACTATTAGTCTGAAGAAGTTTTAGAAATTATGCATATTGATTTTTGTGGACCTATTGAAATCGAAAGTTATACTGGTGAAAAGTTTTTCATTCTTTTTGTTGATGATTACTCAAGAATGATGACTGTAATGTACTTGAGAGAGAAATTAGAATCATTTGAGAAGTTCAAATGGTATTTGGTCAAAGTTGAGAAGGAAATAGGCAAAATATTGAAATGTTTGAGATCAGACAGAGGTGGTGAATTCATCTCCCATGAATTCAATAAATTTTGCATTGAAAGGGGAATCAAAAGACAAGTATCAACCCCTAGAATTCCTGAGCAAAATGGAATAGCTAAAAGAAGGAACAGGTCTATCATGGATTGTGCAAGAACCCCAATAATTAAAAAGAGCATTTCTATCAAATACTAGAAGGAAGCTATCAGCATCACAATTCATACCTTGAACCGAGTACAGTTGAAGAAGGACTCAATCAAAACCCCTTATGAGCTATGGTATGGCTATAAACCCAATGTAAGTTACATAAAAGTATTTGGAAGCAAATGTTACATTTTGAAAGAATTTAGAAAAGGTAAGTTTTATGTTAAGGGTGATGAAGTAATATTTTTGGGTTATTCTTGCAAAAGTAAAGCATATAGATGTTTGAACTTGTCTACTCACAAAGTCATAGAAAGTGCATATGTGAAAGTTGATGAGTTTGCAGAAAGAAAAGAAGAAGAAAGCAAAAAGGAATCAGAAGATTACAAGAAATTTATTTTTGTTGAACCTGATACGATGCCAGATACACCTGTCAATCAGAAATCTTCTACTCCTGAGTCTTCAGTAACCGAGTTGCAGGAAGTTCAAACTGAGCTACAAGAACTTAAGTCACATTCTAATGCTACCGAGCTAATGCTTACAGAGTTTGAAGGACCTAAGAAATAGATAGATCAACCAAAACTTGAAGTTGAAATACAAGAGGATGAGAATGCAAAATGTTCAAAAGGCAAGGAACCTAGATTAGCTAATTCTTTCAAGAGACATCATGCACTAGATTAGATCATTGGAGACAAAACTGAAGGTACTATGACAAGAAGTAAGTTGAAAGGTACTTGTTTACTTGCTAATTTTGAACCTAGAAGTGTCAAAGATGCATTAGAAAATGAAAGCTGGATTGAGGCTATGGATGAAGAGATAGAGCAGATAAAGAAAAATAAAACATGGACTCTTGTGCCCAGGTCTAAAGATAAAATTGTGATTGGAACTAAGTGGTTATTCAGAAATAAGCTGAATGAAGATGGTAAGGTATCAAGGAAAAAAGCTAGACTGGCATGCAAATGATACTCTCAAGAAGAAGGAATAGACTATGGAGAGACTTTTTCTCTTGTTGCAAGACTAGAAGGTGTTAGGACCCTACTTGCATATGCTGCATACAAAAGATTTAAGGTTTATCAGATGGATGTCAAGTTAGCATTTCTCAATCATATACTAGATGAAGAAGTTTACATTGAGCAACCCAAAGGTTTTGTTGATCTAGACAAGAAGGACATGGTCTGCAAATTACATAAAGCATTGTATGGTCTGAAACAAGCCCCTAGAGCATGGTATGAAAGATTGCATAACTATCTTATACAAATTGGTTTTTAAAGAACTAATGATAACAATAGCTTGTATATAAAGGAAGGACCAAATAATGAGATTGTTTTGGCAAAAATATTTGTGGATGATACCTTGTTCACAGGAAATGATGATCTTTGCAGAGAATTTTCAGAGCAAATGAACAAGGAATTTGAAATGTCAATGTTTGGTGAGATCAAATTCTTTGTTGGTCTTCAAATTTAGCAGAGTAAAAATGGCATCTGCATCACTCAATCTAAATGCATCAAGGAGATACTGAAAATGTTTGGTATGGAAGACTGCAAACCAGTTGGGACTCCTATGTGTACTAGATTAAAACTTACCAAGGATGATGAATCAAAGGAGGTAGATCAAACATTGTATAGATCTATGATTGGAAAGTTGTAATATGCAGTCAGAGTCTATCAAGCTCAGTTGGTCAGCAAGGAAAAAGACAGAGTCTATCAAGCTCAAAAGGTTAGCAAAGTGAATTACAAAGTCTACCAAGCATTTCTAAAGGTTACACTATGAAGATAATTTCTACCAAGCTAACTCGGGAATTGAAGGCTTCTATAGTAGAAATCTATTTCTACTAAGCTAGCAAGGTCAACAAAGGAAAGTTAGTTCTTACTGAGTTCACTTGGTCTCCAAAGGATTTTGCAGAGTTTGCTAAGCTTCACTTGGTTAACACTGGAAATCATTTTTTGGAGTAGTGTTTACTAAGCAAGGTCGACCAATGAAGGATTTCATTGTTTTGAGAAATAAAGTTTATTTGTTTAATGTAATATTGTAGCTGACTGATGTATGGTTTATTGGTAAATGTAATCTGTAAATGGACTGACTTGACAATCTATAATGTATAAATAAAAGGTCAAGTTGTGTTTTCAAATGTATGGATGGATGTATGAATAAACGAGTATGCAAGTGAGTTGGTTGTGAAGAAGAAGTGTGAGCGAATTTTGAAGAAGGATCAGATATCCTTGAGGAGTAGTAGAGTTGTATTCGATCAGTGAGGATCTATTGAAGTATAGAAGAGATCTGTATTAGCAAAGTTTAGTTGCATCTCATTCAGGTCACTTATTGTTACTTTCTCACCATTGTAGTAGTAATTCCAAAATCTCTTAACAAAGTTGGTCTAACAGCCATTTTGTAAATCTTCTAACAAGGTGGACAGTTCTACTAAATTGTTCTAAAAGACCTCTAGTAAGGCCACTCCTAATAGGGTGATTAAATCCTCTAACCAGGTCACACCTAATAGTGTGTTTTGTAACCTTTAACAGGGTTGGCTCCTAATAGGGCTCACTTCAGAAGAGTGAAAATTGGTAGCTAGTTACTTGGTGGTTTTTCCCATATTGGGTTTCCATGTTAAATTTGGTGTCTCTTGTGTTCATGTTATTTACTTTTGCATGCATGTTAATAATTGTGAATGGTTAAACAAGTTAATCTACCGAGTTACAACATTTTTCTGTGTGGCTACCAAGTGACAACAGTTACTAGTTATTTAAGACATCTAAGGGATCTATAAATTATTTTTGTGGTAACTGATTCACCCACCCCTCCTCTTAGTTACTCCATCTATAATTTCAGTAATCAAGTACTTTGAGCAATTGCTGAAATCACCAAGGGCTAGTAATGATACTTCAAGACTTGGCTACATCAACAATGAACAAGGAGAATCATCCAAGATTGCAAAAGAAAAAAGTAGCAAAGGTAAGAACACTAAACCCACTTGTCATTTCTATAGTAAAAAGGGACATACCTCTAATGTGTGTAGAAGCAAGAATAGTCATCAACATGATAAGCCTACAAATGCAAATTTTTGTCACAAGTGCAAAAAGCAAGGACATTCAACACAAGACTATAGAACCAAGACGATGAAGACATCAAGATTTGAGGGTCATTGTTACAACTGCAAAAGTATGGACATAGAGCATTTGAATGTAGGTCAAAGCCTATGTGGACACATAATCAACCTACAAGAGGAATCAATCATGCACACCACTACAATTGAGATTACAATACCAAGTATAGCTATCGCTATTGTCAAGAGTATGGAAACATTCCTGAAAATTGCATAAGGACACATTTCAAGGGAAGTTACAATAGGTGGCTAAACCAAATTATATGTTTTAGTTGCTTGAAGACTATTCATATAAGTAGAAACTGTCCTACAAAGTCAAAAACACCAAATGCTGAAGTCAACAAAGGAAAAGAGAAGATTGATGTTGAACAAATAAGAGGACAAATGAACAAGACATGGAAGAAGAAAGGTGAATGCAATACATGAAATGGAGAGGTCACTTCACCGAAGAAGTTAAGTGATCAAACCTCATTCAATTAAGCACAAGATAGATACATGGGGCATATACATATAAAGATGTATCATACATCAACTCAAGAAAATATAGAAGTAATACAAAGAAGAAATATGCATAAGAAAAGATGCCAAGTTAAAAGTTAGAAGATGATATTGAGCTACCTTTGGTTCCTGAGTGAAACTCTAGTATATGTCAAGTTGAACAGTCTAGTAGATGCCAAGTAAGACATGTTAGTGGCTATTGAGCAATTGACAATTTTGGTTGATGCTAAAGAAGATGTGATAGTGGATGCCAAGTGTACAAATATAATAAAAAATGCAATAAATGCTAGGTTTTTGAACCTAATAAAGTTTAAAATCATTCATTTTTGAATCATTTGAACACAAAGCAAAGTTGAGCAGAGTGAAGAGGCGATTCTACAGTGATCAAATAGCTATTTGCAGTGATTCCAATAGTGATTCAACTCAATTTTATCAATTCACAGGTATTTTCATTCAACTGCCAAGCTACGTAAAGTTTGAAAGTTTATTTAATTTTAAAACCTAGTTTGGTAAATGATGGCATTTGGGTCAAAAACCACTAAGGAGAAGGAAATTCATGAAATTCAACTAGTCAGTAATGAAGTCAAATAGCCTGTGTCTAGGCCCATCCCTGAAGTCGCTTATAAGACTGATCCCACTGGTGCCCTATCCATAATACCTAATAAAGTTGTTATGGTTCAAGATGTTTGAAAGTGTTATAACTATAAAGTTGGAGCCATAGGAGATTTAGAAATTTTCAATGCATTTGATAAACTGTATGATAATGGAAAACTTAAAGATGAATTCTGCATAGTTGAGAAGAAGGGTCTGACCAAAGCCCTAGTTTTCCCTACTATTTTCAAAATGGAATGGATAAGCATAGTGTTGAGCATAATCCATGATGGAGCCTTTTGGTTAGAGACAAGGCTAGTGAAGTTTACAAAGAAAATTGTCGATAGAGTTAATGGTATTCCAACCCTAGATCGGCCAAAGACCCTGAGAAGTGAAAAAAGGGAAGCCATAGAGAAGAATATAGGTGCAAAATGGAATAATAAGGAAATGCCAATAGACACCATTACAAAACCCCTACTCGATTTTGCTATGAGAGTCATATCCCACAAATTCTACCAGTCAAGCAGACTAAATAGTGTACCATGTATTACAGTAGATGTAGCCTATGAATTGGTGGAGAAATATCATACATATGATCTTGTAGAGCTCATACATATGATCTTGTAGAGCTCATGTTACAGCAGATCAATAAGAATCTGGGAGCTATAAGGAAGTCTAAGGGACCTCAATGCAAATTTGGCTCAGTTTTGGTTTGTGTGTTTTTCTATAATATGAAAGAATTCCCTTCAGTAGACAAGGTGAAATGGGATTATAATAAGACCATTGTTGAGCAAATCAATGGATTTGTTGAGCAGATG
The DNA here is from genome assembly GCA_028749045.1 of Cupressus sempervirens. Lineage (NCBI taxonomy): Eukaryota > Viridiplantae > Streptophyta > Pinopsida > Cupressales > Cupressaceae > Cupressus > Cupressus sempervirens. Next base: position 717,574,158 of record CM053789.1, read on the forward strand.
GGTAAGAATTTTGATGCCCAAATGATTAGCTATTTTGAAGACTTTAAGAAGTCCATGAAATAGAGGATGAGGATACTAGTCTCACAGGTTGAGCAACATTTAAAGGACCTTTTTATTTCTAGTGGATATTGATTACACTTATATACAAGCAGTCATATCTAGAGTGAGATGGCTTAGGCCATTGGGCTATGAACTTGATGTTGATGAAGCCTCAGTAGCAATAACAACTCTACTTGTAGAGAAAATTGACAAGGCTGCAAAATATTTTGGAACTTATAACATTGTCAAATCAAGGGTGGTGACAGACCTTAAGACAACCACAATAGTGAAAAAAAGGACAAATTGATCAAGAAGATCAAGAAAAGACTTGGAGTTGAAGAAGTAGGCACATCAGAGGAAGAGGAAGTAGATGAAGAAGAGGATGATAATGAAAATGAAGAAGATGAGCCTCTACAACTGACACAAGGTCTAGGTAAGGATAAAGAGGAAAAAGAAGCCGAGGAAGTACCTATCAGAACCAAGGTCACAAAAAGAAAGGCTAAAGCTCAACCTACTCCTCAACCCAAAGCAAAGAAAGTGGCAAAACCTGCACCAAAGAAACCTACCACCAAAGCTACAACACAAAATGCCAAAGAAGAGGCAGAGAAGAGGAAGAAAACTACCAAGAAGACTGATGAGGAGCGAAGGAAGAGAAGAAAATATGTAGCTCAACCTGACACAGACGAAGAAAAGATAGAGTTAGAAGATAATACTCAGTTCAAAGTGGTAAGTCATCGACCCAAGTCTTCCATAGATAAATTGTGTACAAAGATTAGAAATGATGACTTGAAAGATTTAAAGAATTTATATTTTAATAAGTTCACTAAGGAAGAGCAAAATAAAATAGAGGAATCTGTATATGCTATGATGGCTGAGTACAAGCACACACCTCTAGAGCTAGATGGCTCAATGCCCAAGGAGTTGTACAAAATTGTTGAAGAGATTGTTGCCTAATTTGACTAAGGGTCAAATAAATAATGTAGTCAAGAGGCACAATAGTAGATTTACTCCAAAGCATAGGGCATTTAGTATTTTGTAGAATAAAATTGAAAATGTTGTGAACAAATCCACATAGTTGTGGAAAATAATTTATAATAAAATTGATGATGTTTTTGATGAGGAATACAAGGTAGAAGCAAGTGCCAAGATAAAGGAAATAAAAATGACAGAGAAGAAGGTTGAGGAAGAGAAGAAAGTGGAAGAAGAAAAGAAAGATGAAGAGGAGAATAAAAGAGGAGAAAGAGGAAGAAAAGGGTACAAATGAGCAACAAGAACAAAGTGTGCAAGACACACAACTATCACCTCCTAGCCCTCCTCATGCCACCATCACACCTGCAGAGATTATCAAGATTAAGGATGTTATTAACACTTCTTGTCAAAATGTTAATCCTTTGATTGCAGAGGATCTTACAAAGATCCTTGACCAATCAACACAAGTAGCTAGATTATGTTCAAGCCCAATACTGGTCAGTGTTGATGAGTTGCAAAAAGTAGTAGTAAAATCAAAGGAAGTCAAGGTGAAAACACAAGAACCACCTTTGACCACTCAAACTAATGGACTCTTATTGCTTCCACCTCCATCTCCACCAAAAACAATAATAGATGCACTTCAAGTGCATATGCAACAAAAAAGGTAGCAATAGGAAAAACAAAACAACCAGCAAGCACACCCCTAGCCATTGATAGTGGAAAGGAGAAACAAGCTAAAGAGAAGGAAGAGACAAGAAATGAGGAGGAATCTGCCATACAAACTTTGGTTCAACTACCAAAAATAGGTACTCCCACTCAAACTCTTTAGAAGCCAAGCACTAAAATGCTAGCATTGCAAGTTAGAACACTAGGCTCGAGCTCAACAAAAGTAGCTAGGAAACTTCAGTATGGAATTCTTGAGCTTGATGAGGAAGTCACAATACCATACTATGAATCCAACACCCTCACTAAGGAGAAGATTAATGAAATACAAAGTGCACTGGATAGAAGAAGAAGACAAGAGGTATTGAGAAAAGAATATAAATATAGGCAAGCACTGAATGAAATAAAGGACATCTTTATGGATGCCTTCAGCTTGTAGACACCTGATGAGTCAAGGCCAATAGTAGAGAAACTATTTGATATAGTTGACTAGGTGACAAATGAAGACCATGATACAAATACAAAATTAATGGAATGGTCAGAAAGGAAGTTCCAAGGAAAGGTAAATGAGAAAATATCTGGTGATATAGCACTACCTCAAGTTGAGCTGGCTAAGAAACTGGATAGAGTAAAAATTGTACTTGGGAATATATTTTCCCTGTACAACAAATTGTGTGTTTTTTCCATCTTCACACAGGAGACTAGCTAGAGGATATTGAGCTTGGAGAGAAATCTAAAGATTTCTAGTATGCAACTCCCAACTAATCTAGCTCAAAGTGAGAAGCATTTTGCTCAAATGCTTCACACACAAAGAGAATTAGCTATATTAATAGTAGAGGACACAAATACAAAAGCTAAGTTGATTCAAATTCAGTCCTCTATAACCCCTCACTTAGAGGTACTCCATAATGAGAAAATGTATGCAGAAACAATCCTCAAGAAAGATTCAAATCTTTCTACCTCAGATGGACTTGTACATCTGGCAGCAAAGATTTCCATCCAACATAAGTCATTGGACATTGCACTAGCAAATTGAGATGCAGCCCTGAAAATACTTTTGGAGGTAAATAACACATTTTTTGCTAAGCATGGTATTACTCCATAGAACCCTTTGACATCAGTGTCAAAGAGGGGGAGATAAAGTAAAGGGGATATATATGTATAAAGGGAGATATGTATATATGTAGATACTATGGGAGAATACCAAATTTGAACAATTTTTGATTACATTCTTTCATTCATTTTGAGAATAAAGTGGAAAGTTTGTAAATAGCCAAAAAAAGGGGGAGACTAGTAATAAAGGAGAAAAGGGGGAGATGCAAAATTTTGAACTTTACATAGATTAGATACAACACAGGCTCAAAATGAAGAAATAGGAAAAAGGATAGAGAGAATTAGGCACACTAGCACAAAATTTCAATCTCAAGAATGGACAAGGCATAATCAACTCAAGGGGAGTCATAAGGTATATTGTTACTCACAATATTTTAAATTTTTTTGCATGTACACCGAGCATATAAAGAATGTGCTCAATAAGCTTAAGTTCATAAATGCTTGGTTAAGTGTTTTTGACACTCATGTCAAAGGGGGAGATTGTTGGTCAAAGGAATAGTCTTGACAATTGAGTGTCAACACACTAACTATTTTCACTATATAAGCCAGAATTTCAAAAGGTGTTGAGCCATGGTTGGTGTCGAGCAAGTAAAAATGTAGTGTGTGCCAAGTGACTTAGGAAATTTCATGTGCCGAGTAATCCAAAAATGTTTAGTTGTCGAGCAATATAGAACATACATGTACCGAGCAATATAGAACATACATGTGCCGAGCAATATAGTGGTTAACAGGTGCCGAGAAAACCAGGAAAGTAATAGATGCCAAGCAATCTAGGAATCAGTTCATGCTGAGCATCAGTAATGTAATGACTACCAAGTAACTTAGGATTAGCATAAGAGTTTGTGCCATCACAAACTAAGATTTAAAATAGTTTTTGCATGACTCACAAAGGGATAAAAAGGATCGAATCCTTACAATTACCTATGAAATCAACATGCTTAAATAATTAAATAATTAAATCCATATATAAAAGAGTGTTCCTTTTGATGATATGAAGATATTTTTCTTTAGATAAGTTTTCAAAGCGCCATTTCAATTTTTATGTAGGAGCCCCTAGTATTTGGAAAAAAGACTTATTTCACTACTAGCCAGTCTGGGTAAACCATCTCCTTAATCTTCAGTTTTTAATATTCCTAATTAAATTAAAGATATGTATTCAACTTTATATTTTTCTCAATTATCTAATTTATAACTATGATTAATATGCTTCACATTAAGAAAATGGTACACGAATTTAAGTGATAATTCCGTCCAAGATTGGGCAGAAAATTGATTTTAGGTTTTAAACAAAGATCCAAATCACCATTGTTTCATTAGCACAAAATAGTAAGTTACCTCTTCTATGTTTACATTGCAATTTTTGCCCGTGGACTTTTTTTGTAATTAGTAGCATTTGTTTTCAAACAAATGATACATGTTCTTTCAAATCTATCAAAAACCATCATTCTCTTATCACTTGGGTTTTCTTAGATAAAACTTCAAGGTGACTAGCAATTATAGTATGATGTAACTCACTAAATATAGTGCAAAAATATATAACTCACATAATATGCACTCCTCGTAATAAATGGTAGAGTGTGAATGCACATTATCAATAATAATTGGAAGCTTCATAAAGGAATGAGAATTTCTTAACATTGGTTGGATATTTCCTCGTAACTATCATTATTGAGCCATGGAGTTATAGAAATGAGGTATTATTAGTGTCTAGAGGAGGTTCCACTTAGTGTAGAAGCAATATTATTTTTTTAAAAACATAAGGATATCACCATCCTCTATTGGAGCTTCCAGATCCTGAAGATTATAGAAAACCTCGAAAGTGCCTAGAGCTACTAATTCAAATGTGCTTGTTTTTTATATAACCATTTCTAATTATATTTTTATGGATCCATTTTCATGGGACCCTTTAATCCTTAATTTTTCTTATATTATGAATAGTATAACAAAATAAATGTACAGATATATGGGCTATCACTCCATGACAATGACTTCTAATTCAATAGTTATTTACGCTATCAAGAGCGACTTATTAATGGTAATATCTTCACCTTGTTGGTTGTCTCTAGAATTCTTAAGTTGTTTATTGATTTTGATTCTCTAAATATCAAGTGTCATTGTTGAACACTGGACCAATAATTCCCTTTAGTAGGCATTGTTTCTTACTTTATCAATGCAAGAATGATTGAATGGAGATTGTGATAGATGCAACAAATATGGTTATGTATTTTCATCATGATTTTCTATACCAACATTTTGAATTTTCTAGTTGATAAGCTACTACTTAGCAAGGGACCCCTCATCATGATATGACATTTATAGTACCTGAGCCTAGACATGCCATGTTCTTTGCAAGGTTCTTTTGTTCCCAAATATTCATGAAAATCATTACAAGGAAACTAATAGAAAAATTTGAGTTTTTAAATAATGAAGGCTTCTATAATAACTTAGAAGAAGAAAGCCCTATCCACTCCTTGTCAAGATAGAAGTTAGAAAGAAGTGCCAAGAAATGTATTTAACTCTAGCACATTCGACTATGATATCAATAATAGTGATGAATTTAGATCTATGGCAAAAAATCATCCACAAGAGTCTCACAAAATTAATCCTTGGATAATTCTTATTACTAGAAAACCTATGACATTTGATACTGGTGTGAACATGATTCCATTGGGAAGTGGCTCAAAACTTTAGAATACAGAGTCACTCTAGGTAAAGAAAAGTGATTAGGTCCTAGTACAAAAAATAGAGGCCTTCATTGCCAATAACAAGTATACGAATAATCTTTATAGCATAAGCTATGAACTAGGAAAAATGGTAGAGAAAAGGTTGAAATACATAAATTCAAATCATCATTCTCTTTAGCTCCTAGAAAATAAAATATGTAATATTAACTGCAAAGTATGTAATAGAAAAAAACAAAAGGGGAAAATCATTTTCTCAACCCCAAAATAGAGTAGCACCCATTCTAAAGTAGAAGGATGCATGTTTAATTAAATACACTAATAGATTCAAGGAACTCTTGAAACTTCATAGGAAAGAAGGAGGAATATTTCACATAAATAAACCCAATTGACTGAAATAGATCACAATGCCCAAAAATGGGTAGGCTTTCATAGCCCAACCAAAATACCATGGAATCTGCCAACAACTACAATAGATTAGACAATGACATGTCTTATTAATTAGAACAAGTAGAATACTTATTGGAAGCAAAAGTTTCCAACTAGTTGTGATTATATATATATATATATATATATGGATAGCTTATTCCTCCACAAAATATTAAATATTAGCTACTTCTGCTCATTCATTGCAAAGATTAGAGCCACAAATCAAGAGAGCTTGAGTGAGTCCAACAATGCTCAATGTTGGTGCTCATGAGATTAATGAAGTCAGAGAAGTTTGTTTCCTTGTAAAGTGGGGGGTGATGTTCATGCAATGGAAATGATTATAGGTAGAAGTAGGTGCAAAAGTAGAGTTGTCATTTTGGTTAGCTCAGGATCTATGCCTTAGATGTGCAGTTGCTATCAACATCCCAACCTTCTTCAACCAAAGGTATTGTGTCCTTTTAATAATTGTGATTTAAAAATTGTATTCATAAAATCCACACTGCTATTTTGCAAATTCATTATTGTTAACTTGAACTTCTAGATTCAAATGAGGTAGTTGATTTTCTTGTCATTTTCCACTTTATCATCAATTTTTTTTTATAATTGATGTTTTGCATTAATGAAATTTTTTCCTTGCAATACACTTCGAGATATAGGGTGTGTCTAAAATGAACATCACCAAGACATTTTGGTAATCTGTGAAACCTATTAAGTCAGACCAAATTCAAATTTACCAAAATCCAATTTTGTTGGTTTCCTTCATGCATTGAAAATCTATTTTACTTATTTCAAGGTTTGCATCTTAATTTACTTTTTTTAGAATATAAAAGAGTATAAATTGTGAATATTTATACCTCACAAATTTTGGGATTTTCCTAATGATTTTCTAAAGGACTCTGAAATCTAAAGATTAGTTCTATAATATTTAAGATGCTATCAAATTCTATTTATTTATCTCCAATCCATGCCATTGGCTAAAAGATAATGCTCACATGCAAACTGTAACTATCAAAACATGATGAGGACCTCTTTATAACAAACAATGTATGATATGATTGATTACTGGACCAATCATAAAAATTATTTGCAATGGTCAATTATGCACAAAGAATAAGAATAGTTATATTGTTAGTTATATTGTTTCTAGGATAAGAATAGTGCAAATGAAGCATAGTTTCTACTCTTTAATATTGTTTGATGTAATAGGGACTCTCATTATATCAATAACAAATATTTAATATATACCCTTTTGGGTCAGCATGATAAGATTAATTGAATTAGGGAAAAGATATTGTGTCATGTAATTGGGTGTCCAAGTGTCACAACAACGAGTTTTTTTTTGGGGGAAAGCAGTGTCATCAATGAGCTTTGGAGTAGGGCCAATGTTCATCAAGCTTCTCTAGACTCATATAATAGCTTGCTTGATAGAATTTTTTGACATAACAATCCATAAATGGTGACACTCAAGAAATATACATGATAGAGAGTCTATGGATAATATCATTAAGAAATTAACTTGCAATCACCCATGCAAGTATAGATTCTAGACTCAATGTATTGAAGCTAAGAACTCACAAGCATAATTATACATATTTTAATTGATAATATGCTATTTAAAAAAATAGAACCAAACATTACAATTTTGATGCAATGGAGCATAGCATTTCAACGAGGATGCTATACGTGCGATGTGAGTTTCAACTAGTATTTTCGCAATTTCAACACAAAGGAGCATAGTATTTCGACAAGGATGCTATATGTGTGACATGAATTTCAACTAGTATTCATTGCAAGTTTGATGCACAGATGCATAGCATTTCAATGGGGATGCTATACGTGAGACGCACGTGTCAACTAGTTTTTGTCATAATTTTGACAACCATTGGTCACATAGGTGGAAAGAGTAGTACACAATGCTTGTGGGTTGAGGCGAATATCCCAACAATAGTTTCATTGATATATCTACCATTGTAACATCACAATTTCTACACAAGTTTAGGGTGTCATAAAATTGACAAAAAAAGATCGACGATAGTGTTCGTCATTTTGTTGACATAGTGGTGTTGAAATTTCAATGAATCCTCATTAAAAATTAAGTCTAGATTTATAAGTGGCCAGATCAGACATGGCATCAATCTTTGCTATAGAAGCTTGTAATTTTGACTATTGTGCAAGGATACTAGAAATTTCAATGCCATTAATCTGCATTTGAGTTTGCTGCACCAAATTCTTGTGATCAAGCTATTTAATGAGCATGTACAATAGAAAATGAGTAGAATAGCCTACAAATTGTCCAACAGAAAAGCATGATATATCATAAAATATTAAAATGAAAAGGTGAACTTGGCATTTGGAAACAACAACTAAAATATTCATGTATAGCTTATAATTTAACCAAAGTATTTTGAAAGTAAAATTCAAAATTCAAATCAGTAGATATCATATATAAACCTAGAGATGTAGCCAATGAAGTTTGTTTTTGCATATTGTAATTTGCAACAAGGATTATTGAAATTATAAATGATACCTTCTTTCTCTATTAAGCATTGCATGTCTTATAGATTACATAGTGTGAGTCCTTATAAAGGGACCAATGTTTCCCACTATCAAAAAATTGAAACATAGGTGCAAGTACACAATGTATTATGGTGTTATATTATTCAACATATCACCACACTCAAAAGAAATAATGAGAATAGTTCATGAGAACACTATGAAAAATAGAATGCACAAACACATGAATTATTGTGTACTCATATACCCTAGAAAATTTGTTTCACCCTTTAAGTCTACTACCTCCCAACATATCAAGTCAATTTGTATGGCAAGATTCATTTTAAAATTTAAAAAATATATCATGAATCAATTTATACTTTAGAATGATCTAATATCATTTGTTTCCACTACTCAAATTCTTCTTTGCGTCTCCCAATTTACAACAAAAGTTATCGAATGTAATCATTCAACGAGAAAATGGAAAATATTAGACTAACCAGTTGAAATTCATAATCCAGTGTTTCAATCTCTTCCTCCCATGATTTCTGTTTCTTCATCTGCAAAGGTATTCTACTATTTAACCATGACCAAAAATTTCTTTTTCATATAATAATAAGAGGAGGAAATCCTAGTGACTCATGCCTTTAACCATCCTAGTGTCATAATTACAATGCAAGACAAGACATGAGAAATTGCCAATACAAAAATGAACATATGTAGTTGATGGAGTCCATCTTGTGATATAAGAGGAACCTTCCCCTGCATCAAAATAACAAAAGGACAAGATCATCTAATTTTCTTTCCATTAGAAAAATAGCAGAATTTGATATGACTATACAAGAAAAAAATCCTACCTTTGAAGCACAATGACTAGTTGCAACCTCATTTGTTGCCAAGCTTCGCCTTAATGGTGTTTCATGAAAAGCTATGAACGTGAGATTTCTATGAATGAAAAATTTTCAGTCTCCTCAACACTATAATCTTTTTCTTCTGAGGCCTCCTCGTTTTGACATGGAAGGAAAGAGTCTCCTAAGCTCTCAGATATACAAATTTATGCAATTCTTGTCTATTCAATAGTAAGCAAAAGTGAGATAAATCCCAACAACATCAATTTTGCAAGCAATTTAGAATAAATCAAGCTAAATACTTTAATTATGTTAATTACATTGGATCATGCTTTCTAATATATTTTTCTTATTTATATGATGAATCATAGAATGTGATCCAAGACGTTGATGCAAAAATAAAAACACAATCAAATATGATTGCAGATAAATAGAAACAATAGAATACCTTAGAGAAGAATAATTTGAGGCAATCCCATTGAAATTCATTCTTTCAAATACTTCATAAATTGCAACTAAGTTTCATGAATCAATGAGTTTTACTATGGCATCCTTCTACATTGCTCGAAACCAAGAGATTCACACAGTTAGTTGTCATGCAATCATAGGTTAATGTTGAGTTTCACTTGGTTTTGAGAATAGTTTAATATTCTCTACTAATCAGGGCCAACCATGTGAAGGTGGAAGCTCCTTTACCCAGCCCCCCCTCCCCACCCCCTGCCAACATCTAAATTCCCCATTAACATCTAAAATTCATTCATTCTATTAATAAAATGTAACATTCATTAACACATAAGTTTCATTAGAACACTCACATTAACATTATAACATAAGATTCATTAGAATATTCACACAAAAATTCAATAGAACATAAATAAAACATCTAGACATAAACATCAAATAAGTTACTTAAGTTCACATGAATCATTTCTTTTTTCTTTTTTTGTCCTTCCTTATATTGTTGTAGAGGCATATCCATATCATCATCGATATTTCTTCTCACCCATGGACGTGCACTTGCTGTCCCTTGCAATAACAAATAAAAGGATCAAATTTAAAAAAGTTGAAACTTTAAATATTTCAAAGAATACTATAGTTCTCTTTACCTTGTCCAATCACATCATCTTTCTCGCTGACTTGGACCTTAACACACTCATTAGGAACAACCTTTGCATCCCCTGCAACTACAATACAAGGTGTTTTCTTAATTCCAACACATATTATAGTAAATTTTTTATTACTACACCAAATTCAATTTAAAATTTTTACTTATATTAATAATTCAAAAATAAAAAATTGAATAGAAAATATATACCTTGAGTACTAGGATCCACATTCGAATCACTGCCTCCATGGTGCTCACTTGATGTATCAAGATTGGTAGGCTGTAATCCAATGTAAATAATTAGTGCATTTATCAACAATATATACATATAAATACAAGAGAAATACTGAGAAATCTTAATCATTCATTTTAATACATAAAAATATATTCACTTTAAAGTTTTAAATAAGTATATAATTATTATTTCCTTACTTAAAACAAATATAATGGCTTATATTTTTGAAACTTAATATCAAATAAAGTAATTGTTAAAGTATTCAATTTGAAATAAAAATGAAATGAGTTATTTACCTCATTGATAGATCCAAAAGAAGAAATTTTCACACTCATTGCTTGAAGTTGTTTAACCATGACTGTATAGTCTTCTGTGTAGCCTAATTTCTTGTCCTCTTGAGAAGGTTTTTTAAAAAACTCCATGGCCTACATTTTTTCTTGGTATCATGATTTATTTTTTGTAATCAATTTCAGCAAGACCAAATTATTTATATTTTATAAATATTTGCATATAATTTTTCATTTACTTATACTTATAATTCGTGCAGCAATTTTTGGATATCCACTTGAGCCAAGCTTGTGTTGCCTATGCTTCTGTTTTCTTGCTTTGGTTGCCTTTGATGTGTCAGGAAACCTATGTGAAGTTTGAAATATGTTAGATCACATAAGTATTAAGAGTAATTATTACATAATTTCATTCTTAATATTGTGGCATACCTTCTTTCCTTTGGTAGTACCATTTCTCCATCAGCTATTTCTTTTTTCTCAATGACATCCTTTTTAAGATTCTCCCACTCAATAATAGGAATATAGGGGGCCACTCATAACAAGGTTTTTTTTTTTTTTTTTTTTTTTCACTTGAGTCCTGTAGTTGTACCTAATATACTTCAAATCTTAGCCCGCTTTCTTAAGGAGCCTAAGTCTTTGAAAGATGTTGGGTCCAAAAAGTGTTGTCGTGGCATCAATGAGTTGATCCTTTAACTCTTTCATTTGTAAATTCCACCTTTTAAGAAAATAATATTTTTTTAAAGATTCATAAATGAACTGAAGCTTCCTTTTAATTTACTTGAAGAAATTGATCAAATGAAACATGATCTAGCAATGACATCAAAATATGATACCCTATGCGTATGGTCAGCCCAAATATACAAAAATTTTCATTATTAAGTTTTTCATAAAATATATTATTCCCTACAAAATAATAATGGGATTAGTAGTTATTTCTCGGGACTACACGAGAGGTTAGTGCATTTGATTATGAGTATAATATTATATAGTAAAAGAAACCTAGAACAATCTTTAAAGTACCTAGAAGTTGGGCTACTTTTAGGTGAACACCATCTTCACTGCTAATGAGCAGTTGATCAGAATTCTTTATTGTTCCTGTACATCTAACACAAGTACATCCATGAAGGTCCTCATCACCTCTTGTATAAAATGAATCTAATATTACAAATTCCCCCTAAGAAATAATAGTTCAAGTGAAATAAACACATGAAAAATGAGAGAGAAAAATAGAATCTACTTACCAATAGGCATTGTCACCACATCTATTGTCATAGTATGTATTGCTAAATTCACAGTTGGTAGTGCCTCTTTGGTTCTATTCCTTGTAGTAGGAAACATAGTGAATAGAGGATCAATGGTAAGAGCTAAAAAATGAGATTGTTAGAGCACAATAAAACAAGATTGTTAGAGCTATACAAAAATAAATATTGTTCAAGAAAAACACAAGTGTAGGATAGAACATGCAATATACTTGAACCACTTGAAGTATCATCCTCTGGGGCATCGCCCCTATACATCCTCAACATCTTCTATAAAAATAACACATATGCATTTTATTTAATGACATAAATAAAAGAGTATACTATAAAAACTATTATTGAACTTTTATTATAATTAAAAACTACATTAATACTTACTGTAAATGTACGAAGTAGGTTCATCAACCTATCCTTCATGTTTTGTAATTTAGGAATTTGAGGTTGAGTTGATACCAATTGCATTATCCTTCTTCCTATAGCATGAACTGCCTTTTGCACTACAACCACATGATCAACGACTAATGCAAAATCAATCATAGAACCCTCAATCATAGAACCCTCAAGATGTACTCTTTGTCAAACCAAACCCTTCAAAAATTTCAAGTGTCTCTCAACCATCCATATTTACCTAGGCTCCACAGGTCCACATAATTCAATCTTGACAACTTGGTGTATGAGGTAGTGTTCTTGTGCATTGAAAAAAGTTGAAGGTAAACACTTTTGCATTTCACACATTAGTAGACAAATTCTTTTCTTCAATATTTTATATCTTCTTTATAGATTTCTTTAGATGACAACCACCTACAAGGGATTCAAGACATAAAAACATATAAATATGAGACTTTACAATATATTACTTGTTTGATATACTGAACAAATATCACTTCTTACCTCATGTATTTTCCAAGATCATATATCACTTGTTTGATATTATTGTCGAAGATGTTTGGGAGTGATAGGGGTAACACATACTGCAATAATTGTCAACTGATCATTTCATTCTTTTCTAACATAATACAATGAAAGTTGAATGCAATTTCCCAAATATATTGTAAATAACAAAAACTATGACTTACCTTGATGAAGGTATGGCAATCATGCATTTTTGAACCTTGGCTCAAATTCACTTTTCTTTGATATGAGATTGCTTATATTTACAGAAAATCCTGTAGGAAATAATTTTTTCCTATGACTTCTTTTATGGCATTACTTTCCTGCTCCATTAATAACCAAGGAAGGACACTTTCATTAATCCAGTCTCTGTTGCTATTTGATTCAATGCTATTTTTTATTGCATGATTGGAATCATGAATCTCACTACAAATTTTGGCAAGTTTTTCTTTGTCACACCTTCCATCCAATATAATCCACATTGTCCCTATTGTATTCTTTCCAATATGCACAGTATCAAAAAAATACACATTTTGTAGTTGCTTGTAATAGGGTAGCCTACTAAATTCTCTCTGATAACATTTTAGTCCCTTTGAAAGGTGGTCAGTGATGCCTTGACGAACTTTATGATCATCAATTACATAATTAGCCAATAAAACACAATCAAAATATATAATTTCCAAACATAAACCATTAGGTGGAGCGATACTACCTCGAATTCAATTATATTCTAATTGACATAGGTGAGTTGTCATTCTTCGTGGCTTTGATGTAGTCTCTTCTTTCTCATTGAAAAGATGTTTTTCGACACTTTGATATTTATGATTTTTGTGGAGGAAGTGCCTATTCTCATAAAACACCTAATTTTTGAAACTTTTGGAATGATGAATTTCATCTTTGGACCACATATTCCATATTATGTACTATCCTGGGGAGATTGATCTATATAAAAATGATGATAATCAATCCCCCATTCCTTGGTTCATATGTATATTAATTGTAGAAACAATATAATAAATAACTTACCAATGGATGATAATCAAACCCTCCTTTAGTGTGACCATTCTCCCTACAATGTCTCTTAGCTATTTTGATTTTGATTCTTCTTATCTTTAAGCTATGACAACTCTTGCAAGGACAATAACATTTTTCATCGCCTTCTCTTTGAAAGTTAGACAACAATCTAGCAATTTTCTCCTTATTTTTATCAAATTTCCTTGTATATGTTGGCATTATGTTATATTTTTCATTAGTGACAACACTTACTCAACTCTGTATAGTTACCAGGCTCATCAGTTAGTCTATAGTTTATATCGAGCATTCAGTGGTTGCCAAGTAAGTTCATCAGTTAAGAAATTTATATTGAGCATTCCAGAATCTACCGAGTGAAAGTAGACAATGCATAGTCTAGAAGTTATCACCGAGTAGTGAGTGGTCATCGAGCTTTGTAGTACTTACCAAGTCATTAGTTACTATGATGTGAAGCCAATGTCTACTAAGTGATGGATGTGGAGTGTTTACCGAGTGCCAGTAAGGTAAACATAGAAATTAGTTTCCACCGAGTGACACTATATCTACTAAGTCTCCAATGGTCATCAAGTTCTAAGCTATGTTGTGTGATTAGTATGAACTAAGCCTCTACTTCTACTGAGTACATGACGATGCCGAGTAATGTAGTGGACACCAAGTATTAGAAGTTCACCAAGTCATCTTACAGAACCCAAGTTTCTACTATTTGGCCAACTCAATAATATTTTGTTTACTTGTGTTTTAGCCGACCTTGTAATTGTAAATATTGGAATGGTATATATGTAATGTATTGTATCATTTGAAATATATGGATGTGTGGATATGTAATCTTTTGAAAAGAGTGAATGCAAATTAGTAGCAGAGTAGCGTATTCAGCAAGGTCTACAAGGAGCAGTAAAGTTATATTTATCACAAGATGTGATCTATACTTCAAGGATCTAATCAGAACTCAAGTTGTAAGTCAGATCTACTATTTCATCCTAATAGGTGACTTAGTTTTCTAAATCCTTTAACAGGGTAGACTTAACAGTCTTTCTTCAAATCTCTTAACAGAGTGCATACTTCATTGTATATTTGTAAAACCTCTAACAAGGTGGATCTAGCAGTCCAAATTGCTCTTAACAGGGCAGATCATTAGAAGTGGTCAATGTAAGTCTTAACAGGCCAACTTTATACTACATTAGTGAAGTTTTATGGGTATCATCCCCACCCTAATTTTACTTTCTATTTGGAAGGTTTCTAGGTCACCAAATTCTGTGTTCATGTGTCATGAATGTTTATCTTTTGGTTTCTTATGCTTGTAGTAAAGTAGATCAATTAATGGTGAAAGATTTACATTTTTAAGTGCTGAATTTATGAAATTTTTTTAAGGTTACTGATTCACCCCTCCCCTCTCAATAACCTAGCTAGTCTTGATTATTTCCAACAATATTATCTAACATTATCCTTCTTCATAGGATTAACTTATTCTTGTACCCTTATTGAGTTGGTTGTAGTTAATGTTTTTTATCTACACATATGGTTTTGAAAGAAAAATTTGGTGTAATTAATGTGTATATCTACAAAAGTATTGGACATGTTGTACTTAATGTTTATATCTGCACGTATGGCTTTGAAAGAAAATTTTAGTGTAATTAATGTGTATATATGCAAAAATATTGGACATGTTGTAGTTAATGTTTATATCTACACATATGGTTTTGAAAGAAAAACTTGGTGTAATTAATGTGTATATTCGCAAAAATATTGAACATGTTGTCCTTAATTTTTATATCTACACATATAGTTTTGAAAGAAAAATTTGTTGTAATTAATGTGTATATTTGCAAAAAATTGGACATGTTGTACTTAATGTTTATACTTGCACATATGGTTTTGAAAGAAAAATTTGGTGTATTTATGCTTGTTAATTTTGATTTTGTTCAAGGGAAGCCTGCTAATGGTAATAGAAAACAAGAATGCATTTTCTAAGACTTTACAGTTGTTCAACAAAATTAATGTTTTACAAGAAAATGCACCTGAAGAACTATTAGCTTACAAGCAAGAACATAGTGTTGAAACAATTCAAAAAGTGCTTGACACGAGAGGTCTGTAAATGAGGGTGTTGACCAATCTTGAAAAATTGAATGCTGAAATGAAAGCTATCAAGGATCAAACACCTATGCCAAAGTTACAACACAATGTGAAGTTGAATCTAGATATTGTGAAGGCAGATATTCAGAAGTTTGATCAAAACTTAAGGCATGAGAGAGAGAGAGTCTATGTCAATATACCAAAAGGAGAAGAAGCAACTTCAGAAAGAGACTGTACATCACAAAAAACAACTAGACAACATAAAGGATATTATAGGAGCATAGATAAAATCCATAAAAGTGTTGCAGTAAATAAGATTGCATGAAGAAAACCAAATACAAAGGTAAATATTAGATCTACCTTGCTAACTCTGAATGGGTTGGGCAGATCCTTTTGAAAGAAGAAACAATGAAGAGGAAGAGGACAATGATAAGGAAGAAGAAGGTGAATCCACAAGAACCACCTTCACATATCCAAATAGCTACAAGTGGACAACCCCAAGAGCAAGCTGCACAAGACAGACCAGCTAGGGTTGATTCCATAGTACCAAACACAACAACTACCAAGGAGCAAGCAAAGGATCAAACCAGATAGAAGGATACCTCTATGCCTACTACACAAGGACAAGGTGCACCGCCTTAGATCACAATAATTGATCAAGGTAGAATAGAAGAGGAGGAGACCCCTAAGGAGAAATAACAAGAGGCAATACAAATAGTGATAAATTTTCCTACAACAGGGACCCCTACAGGAACAACACAACAACTAAGCATTGAAGCAATACCACTTCAAGTTTTAGCACTAGGCTTGAGCTCTACCAAATTTGCAAGGGTACTTCACTATGGAGACCCTACTCTTGATGAAGAGATAGTCATTCCTAGGTATGACTATAAAACCATGAATATAGATTAGATAAATGAAGTGCAAGAGGCACTAGAGAAGAAGAAGAAACAAGAGATACTCAAAAATGAGTAAAAGCAGAGGCAAGCATTGATATAGATAAAAGAAATCTTTTTAGATGCATTCAGCTTGTAATTACTTGATGAAACCAAGCCAATTATGGAACAATTATCCAATATAGTGGACCAGGTATAGAATGAAGACCTAGACACTAATGCAAAATTATTAGAATGGTCTGAAAGGAAGTTCCAAATGAAAGTGAATGAATGAATATCAAGTGAAATAGCACTATATCAGGTGGAGTTAGCCAAAAAGATAGAAAAGGTAAAAGTAGTACTTGAGAACATATTCTCATTACACTCAAAGCTATGTGATCCATCAATTTTCACATAAGAGACTAGGCCAAAGGATTATGAGCTTGGAGAGGAACCTGAAAATATCAAGCATGTAGCTATTCAAGGATCTAGCTCAGAGTGAGAAGCATTTTGCTACTATGTTTCACACATAGAAGGAGTTAGCTATGTTAATAGTAGATGAGGTGAACATAAAGGCTAAATTGATACAAATACAATCTGCTATCACCCTTCACATGGAATTTTTATAGAAGGAACTGGCCTATACTGAGAATGTTTTAAAGAAAGACCCCAATCTTTCTACCCTAAAAGACCTAGTTCACCTTGCAACTGAGACAACCATCCAACTTAAAGCACTAGAAATTGTACTAGACAATTGGGATGCTACTTTGAAGATTGTTATGGAGGTAAATAAATCCTTATTGGAAAAGTATTCAGTTAATGTTTATCACCCTTTGACATAAGCATAAAAAAAGGGGGAGATTATAAAACAAAGGGGGAGATAACATTTTGGGGGAGATAAATAATTTCTTTTTTGAGTTTTGAGGAGATAAAACTAAGGGGAAGATAAGGAGATAAATTTTGAGAAATAATAAAGCCAAAAGGATACAATAACTACAAGGAAAGATGTGTGAAAGGGGGAGCAAAAATAGAGAAGATAAAATAGGATGGATAAGGTAGAATGATAAGGCAAAGCACAATCAACAGAAGACAAATCTAGCATGAGAAGTTGTGGATACAAAAAAGGCACATCAGCTCAAGGGGAGATACAAATTTTGAGGTATCTTCACAAAATTTTGAATTGTTTTAAAGTTTTATACATATGCCAAACAAGATGTATATTATACTCATAGAGATCAGATTCATAATGTTTAGTTAAGTGTTTTTGACACTCATGTCAAAGGGGGAGATTGTTGGTCTCAGCTTGGTTTTGACAATTAAGTGTCAACACACTTAAGAAATTTTTATGTTGATGCTGAGTATAATATAGATGCCGAGCTACAATATGTGCCGAGCCAAAAATTCAATAGGTGCCAAGTTATTCAGATGCCAAGCAGATAGACAGTGCCGAGCAAGTTTCAAGTGCCAAGTGAGAATTGATGCTGAGCCAATCTATGTGTTGAGTAAAGTATAGGTGCTGAGAAAGACTGAATTACTATAGGAGTCAACCAAGACAAAATTCCTATAGATGCCAAGCAAGACATAATTCCTATATGTGTTGAGCATCAGTAATCAGTAAGTGCTGAGTAATACAAAATCAGCATAAGAGTTTGTGCCCTCACAAACTCAGATGTAAACCATTTTTGAGCTGACATATGATGAATCTCAAAGGATTAAAAGATAAAGATTGAATATTTTACATTCCCTATGCAATCAACATGCAACCAATCAAAAAAATGGAAAGAACATGCAACCAATTAGAAAAATGGAAAGAACATGCAACCAATCAAAAAAATGGAAAGATTTGAGCAGGAAAAATGGACGAATCTCAATCGTAGATTCATACCTAACCCTAAGTAATGAAACCTTTTTAAGGAGGTCAAAACCCCATAATTTAGTAGAGTGTGTGAGAGAGTATGTGTGAAGCGAATGCATGCAAAGAATGAATGCTAGAAAAGTTTGAGGAAGTAAAAGGGGTGAAAAGACTTAGAAGGACATAATTGCAATATCAATCAATAAATCAATGAACATCAAAACAAAGCATCAACACTTTGAACAGAGTTATATTAGATCAAGAAGGATCATATCAGATTGGATAGAACACGGATATGAAATCAGCAATTGAAGATTGTAAGTCATCATGTCAACATATTCTACAATACTTTCTAGCCATTATATTAGGAGAATGAAATTCCTATGAAGATAGGTTGGTTAGGAACCCCCTACAATTCTATAGGCATTTGATCGTCTGGATCAATTGGAGCCCATAGAAATAGTAGTGTGATGTGATGATGATGACTATAAAGTTGTTTTTGTTGTTGTTGTTGTTGCTGCTGCTTGTCTATGGAGGGTTCATAATACGCCATATTGTAAATCCTTTAACAAGGTGACATTCCAAGAGAGTGTTTGTAAATCCTTTAGATTGGTCACATTTAACAATGTGTTGGAGTCTTTAATAGGGAAAGCCTTTCACAGGGCAGACCATTGATGATGGTCAAAACTTTGTAACCTTGACAACTTACATATTGCTATAGTGATAAGTTGTGAGTGTCATCCCCACCCCAGTTTTACCTTCTCATTTTGGAGGGTTTTTGGGTGATCAAATCTTGTGTTATCTATTTTCATGCATGTCTTTTCTTTCATGTAAATTATATGTGTTACATGCATGTGATTGATTTAAATTAAAAAGTTTTAGAGGTTAAAGTTTACTACTTTTGATTCACCCCCCAGAAGTAAATCTTCCCACTTGTGAATTCCAACATTGTTGTTGTGAGATAATATTAATAAACACCTTAAAAAAGATCTTTATAAATATATAAAGAGATACATGTTTAGAAGGAAATATAAAGACATACATGTTTAGAAGGAAAATAAAAGAACATATACATAGATACCTCTTCTCACCCTTGAAGAAAATCACAAAGCAAGGGCATGTAGATCACAAAGGCACTCCATGACACTGAAATCACAGAGCAAGGGCATGGAAACAAAATGCAGAGATCATAAGGGCACAACAATGGAATGCACCTATCACAAGGGCACAACAACGTTCACAACTCTCCACCTTCGTTCGGAGCTCTCCAATTTTTTTGCATGCAACTTTGCACAATCAAAACAAATGGGAAATGATTTATGTTTTTTTGTTTTGTTTATGCTCATGTGGGCATCACAATTATGACGTCAAAGTTGGTATTGCAATGACGTTAAGGACAATCATAAAAAAAAAACATGAAAATTGCCACAAATTACACTATCATCTCAAATTTTCATCATAATTTGACCCCAAATGTTGTAGTGAAATGGAACAAAGAGGATCATAGACTCAATACTAAACAAAAAAATGAGCTTCTTAGTAGAACATGTGGGACTTAAAAAACTCCTAAAACTTATACGATTTGAGAATTTGCATATACAAAACTGGAATTAATATTTTTCTATGACAGGAAGTTAATATGACAAACTCCTTCAGCATTATTATTTGATAGATTTGACAATGCTCTTATTTTTCCTTAGCAATGCTAATTTTCTTGATGATTAAATACTCTTCCTAGAGGGATTCTTTGTATCTTGTCAATGTTTATTCTCCTAACCCCTAATTGGGTAGAAAGGTGGTCTAGGAGGATATTTATTCCTTGATATAGAATGATAATGATCCCTACATTTTCATAGCCCTCTTGACTATTGGAACTTTTGATGTTTTATTTACATTGCTTCCCAAAATTGTCTCGCTTTTTGTAAACAATCACTTTTGTTTATATATGTACAATTTTCCTAACAACACACCTGAGAGAAACAACCTAATGGAAACCACCTGAAGGAAACCACATGAGGGAAACTACCCAAGGGAAACCACCTGAGGGAAACCACTTGAGGGGAAACACCTAGGGGACCTAAGAGAAATCACTCAAGGGAGCCAAGGCCACATCAGTGGGTGTAGAGGTCATGCTAAAGGGAGCCGAGGCCACGAGTAAGGAAGATACTTAATGCTAGATATTCGCTAGATACCAAAAGTAAGCCACATATAGAGATGTAATAAATTGTAGACAATCATCAATATTATATTGTAGACAAAGATGACACTCAAACTCTCCACATCCAAACAAGTAGTATAGAGGATAGAACAAGGTGGGGTTGAATACCATTGAAACTATAAAGGACAAATAGGGAAGATCTCTCATTTAAAAAAGGAAAATAACATAGAACTCTAACATGAATTCACATACAATAAAATAATCCAAATTGAATGCCTAAAATAACCTTCAAGATGACCTTATAAAGGCCTTCAGGAAAGCTTCCCGAAGGATTACAAAAATGGCAATAGGCCGACAAGTTATGACAAAAGAAAATAAAGAGTGGACCCTTTTATTAATTAAATAAATTAATTAAATAAGTCCTTGTGATATTATTTAATTTTTAGGACCATTTAATTAATTAACATAATTAAATATTTTATTAAAAATTGGGGACATTAAAAATCCTCGCCGCCTAAAGATTAATTGTCCTCAAGAAATTTACTATCCAATCCACATCATCAATTCCTAGATTCCAAATCAAATGCAGAAGAAGAGACTGTGAGTTGACATCAAACCTATGTTGCAACACATAGTCATCAAACTTTTGCTGCACTACTCTATATAAAATTTGTTGTACTCTTCACTACGATGCTAATGATGCCAGTCAATGAAATTCTTTATGTTGTCATGTTCAAAAATCTCTTTGGGTATGGTCATAGGTACAAATGTTGATGTTGACACAAACTTAGTCAATGACATGAACAAAGTGACCCCTATTATATTCCTATCTGAAAAATGAGCTTTGGATAAACCTTGTAGAATATTCCCAATGGAAAAAGCCTTGACAAAGAGTACCTCAATGAAGGAAGCCTCATTTGTGAATAGCTCGTAGAAGGGATTCGCAACTGTGAGTACTTCGTTGAAGGGAACCTCAATGGAGAGAGACTTGATGATGGTATATATATGGTACAACTAGTAGGTGATATAGTCAATTAGCCAATGTGCCTTGACAAAGGGAGCCTCAGTGGGGAGTATGTTAGTGAAGCAATCCTCAGCCATAAGTACCTCAAAAACAAGAGCAATAAAGGGTGCATCGATAAAGGGAACCTCAACGAAGAGTATCTTAGTGAAGGGAACCTCAATGAAGAGTAACTCAAAAAAGGGAACCCCAACTATGAGTACCTTAGTAGAGAGAGCCTCAACAGAGAGTACCTCACTGGAAGATGTAAACTCCATGATAGACATAATTTTTAGCTATGAATAGAGCTTTGATGACACACAAAACTTTGACGATCCAAAAAACTTTGATGATGAACATAGTCTTGACAATGAATATCTCATCAATAACATACATGACAAAATAAGTAGCCATGCAATGGATGTAGCCACAATGAAAGACACACAATGGTGATAGAGACAACCATAACGATGACAAGCATAACTACAACTATGACGACGATGATAGACATAGCCACGATGGTAGAAATGGACACAATGATGGTGATAGACATAGAATCAAGAGTGATAGACAAAAAAACAATGATGATGATAGACAAAGACTCGATGATGATAGAAAAAAAGTTGACGATGATGACAGGCACAATGATGATGATGGACACAAACTTGATGATGAACACAATTATGACAATAGACACAATGAAAGTGATAGGCACATACTCAAAAATAGACATGTTGATAGACATAACTACAGTGAAAGACATCGATTCGATGATGGAAATAGATAAAGTGATGGTAATAGACTTGGTGATAGTGACAGATACAATGACAGTGAAAAACACAATGACAGTGATGGACATAATGATGGTGAAAAATGCTTACTAAGTGATAGAAATTTTGATAGACATAACTATGGCAATGGAAATAACTAAAGTGATGGAAATGGCCTTAGTGAGGGACACTACCATGGCATCATAGACAACCAAGACAATGGATAGGGCCTCAATGATGGATATGGTCTTGATAGACACTACCAAAATGATGGACATGATAGACACTCCCACAATGAAAAATACTAGCGATGACCTCTTCGATGAGCATCACAACCATCATGCTTGAAGATGGACACAACCATGGTGGATAAAGAAACAACAATAGACTCACATTCTGAAGAACAAGTATTTCCATGGTAAAGGCCCTAGCCGCAACAGACACAACCTTGGTGATAGATTGATCCTCGATAATGGGAATGACCTTGATGACAACCTCAATGATCAAGATAGCCTCAAACAATAATTTAGTGATGGACACAATGAGATCCTTTGATGTTTTCTTAGAAAAATCCATGGAAGAAACCTCTTCATGTTTTAGGTGTTCTGCCCATGTAGGTGTAAAAATCATCACCACAATCATACCAATTGGCACTACCTCAATGCCTACACTAGTCAATATTGCCATGATTTCAATCAACACTTCTATCATTCCTATACTTTTCAACACCATGCCACTCAACATTTTTAACTTACCAACCCACATTACTACTATGCTGGGTGATATTGTCATTAAACCTACACTAGTTGATACTGACACCATACTAGATGATACTTCCATTGTACCATATGACATTGCAACAAAGTTAGATGACACTAACACTTTACGTATACCAGAGGGCACCATGCCATTTGAAACTTCTATCACACTAGTCGGGAGATAGTTCTTGTAATCACCAGGATCCCAAGGAAGCCAATCATAAACTATATTGATGTCTAGATCCACAACCTTCATGTGATCATCAATTTCCTCAGAAACTTCACAACTCATGTAGATCCTATTATTTTTATGAGGAAGTTCTTCACTTGGAAAATTTGCACTCATGCACAACTTAGGCACAACTAAAGGATGAAATCCATAATCAATAAAAGGTAGTAATTGTTCCTACACATGAGTGTTGGTAACATCTTCACTTTTAGGTTCGTGATTCCCTTGATAGAACTCTAGTTCATTATTCGTGATCTCCTGAAGATTTTTAGTTTTTTTCTCATTCCCAATGCTGACAACATTGTGAGTGTTCACTTCCATATTGGCTTGGTTGTCAACCTATTTGAGATCTTCTATTTTTTCTTGTTCCTTGACCTCTTTCTTTTCCTTTGAATAGTCAACGATTCCTCCATCATTAGTCTTGCATGAATCATTAACAATATCTCCATCTTTAAATTTTTTATTATCTCAAGACCTTTGTTTTTTTCCATCTAAAGGGGAAATTAGAGTCTTTTCTTGTCCATATCCTCTTGTAGCCACTTACCAATATCTCACTTTAGACCATTGTTGAAGGGTTTACTATGCTAAGATGACAAATACTTCATTCGTAATTATATATAATCATTGAGAGATATGTCCTTATCCCATTCACCCATCACCCAATATTGCTTGATTTGTTTCAATATCTCAGTCAAATTGGATGTTTTCAATTCTTGATGCTTTTTTTGATGCCTTGTTCTCACAAAGAGGTTGAGTGTATCCTTCACACAATCATAGAGGCTTTTTTTGACTTCTTCTTATCTCTCTTAATGCATCAACCAAATCATCACTCTACACCATGATTCAAATTCAATACCTGACAAGCTGACAAGATAACTAGGCTCTAATACCACTACAATGTTCCTAAAAACACACCTGAGAGTAAGTACCTAATGGAAACCACCTAGGGGAAAAGTGCTCGAGGGAGACCACTTGAGGGAAACCACCTGAGGAAAATCACTTAAAGGAAACAGGTAGCCAAGGTCGCGTCAGAGAGAGCCCAAGGTTGCATCAAAGGGAGCTAAGGTTGTGTTGGTGGGAGCTGAGGCATCGCCAGAGGGAAACCTGATGCCATGTTGGAGGGGACTTGAGGCCGTATGAGAGGAATATAAAATAATTAAATTTGAAGATAAAAGTTATTATTTTAAAGTTGGAATGTGATAATATTTATTTAAGTTAATAAATATTTAATCAATTAGGTTTCGAAAATGAATTTAAAAGTGGAAAAGATATTAAAATTATTAAAAGATTATAGATGTAACGCCCCGCCAAGGGATCCAAAAGAATTAACCTAATTTTTCACTAAGTTTTCCAAACAATTTTTTTTTTTTTTAAAACAAGAAAGATAAACCATTCATATCAAACACATAGTAGCAGAAACAATAACGTACAATCAACTGTAAGCATACCTAACATGTTACATTCCTTAAGTATCCCAAGACGTTGAGTCACATTTAATCTAATTAATACTAAGTCTAACCACTACCACATCCACATGAAATAATAAATAGAAAGTCCAATGTCCATATTACACATTTGTTCTGAATGCCTATTCGGAATGCTCAATCACCCACTATACATGTCACAAAATGACAACTTCAAGAAATAAATCAACACTTCAGTCCCATCAAGGCAACTGGAAAGTAATCCATGTATAACTGATCGATGACTCAAAAATGGTTAAGCCAAGTGTCTCATACACTTAAATCTCAACTTCACACAAGAAGACTAATGAGCAATAACAATTAGTAAATACAAAAATCTCATAGAGTATGCCATCACATTACCATAGTTGGGTTTTAAAAAGATCGAGACCAAATGATATCAACATGCTATCACATTCGCATAACTCCCAAGCCTCTGGTAGACATCCTAACTGGTCAACACTCTAGGACCACCCAAACCCCAAACATGGATAGCAT
Source organism: Cupressus sempervirens (assembly GCA_028749045.1). Classification (NCBI taxonomy): domain Eukaryota; kingdom Viridiplantae; phylum Streptophyta; class Pinopsida; order Cupressales; family Cupressaceae; genus Cupressus; species Cupressus sempervirens. Next base: position 717,599,875 of record CM053789.1, read on the forward strand.
AAAGAACAAGATACAAACACATATTTTAGTTTTCTTTCACAGTCACATGGTTAAGCCAAATATTAGGTTTCAGTTTTCATTTTCAAGTACATTTCAAGTGTATAAGATTCTTCATTTAATCTACAACTCAACCCATTTATTTTTTTGAATAAAACATAGAATTATCCCTCCATTATTTTAAAACAATTCTCTAAAATAATCATAAGATAATTATTTTCTTATTTAAATCATTGAACTAGTTCCCATTGACTTTTAAATAAAATCATTCACATTATTCAAAACATTAGAATAATACTTATCAACCTCCAAATAATTAGTTTACAATTTCCTTAAAACACTTCAAGGACAATCATTTATTTAAAGTAATCTTCATTGATTTTAAGTGAAATCAATAAAATTATTTAATTCCACTAAACACTTATTAATATCTCTTCTAATTTGCCCTCATTTAAAAATCCATTTACTTAAATTGACTAATAATTAATTACACTTCTTCTACTATTAACTAGTCTTAATTAAATTAAATTTAATTAGATTAGTTAATAAATCATATAAAACTAATGCATAAAAATAAGATTCTATTTTAATTCGAACCCAAACTTGCTGCAGTGGTAGAACAAAAAGCTGATGTGACAAGAAGTCTAGTGGCGACAGGAAGATAGCATACAGAACTATAAATCCAGAATTGCATTGCAATAGGAAAAGAAAGAGTGCAAATGGAATATGCAAAAATCACGAGTGCACTTGAATACTTATGCTAATTTTCTATGCCTCATAAGTCCATAGAAAAATCCCTTCCTTCTCCAAAATTTGCCATTCCTCCAAGAATTAAACCAATCAAAACCCCCAAGTGACTAGAAGTGCTTGTAGAAGCATATGAACTTCTTGAATGCATGTAAGCTTGTCGAAGCATATCAGGATGATCCAAACACACTAGGAGAGCCTGTATATAAAGGCCTCTAAGATGCATCTAGAATGTGTCTAGAAGGAACTAGGAGATAAGCATGACATTTAAACGCATAACTTCCATGATAAGAAGATAAACATGATGAGGTGTCTAGAATGTTGTAGACACCATGTGCTCAAATAATGTGCTAACTCCTAAGTGTAGACAACATGTGCATAATTAGAGTGCAAACTCTTGTGTTGTCAACATGACAACTCACAAGAGCTCGCATACTCCTATGTGAATAATTATTAAAATAATGCACATTAATTAATTTAATATTCACTTTACTCTTTTCTATTTAATTTATTAATTTTAAATCTCACACACTTATCATGAAATTATTAATAAATTAATTTCTTTTCCACTTTTTAAATTTATTTTCGAAACTTAATTGATAAAATATTTATTAACAATAATAATAATATTATTTAACATTTATTAAAAAATGAACTCTAAATATATTATTATTAAATTAATAAATATTATCACGTTCCAAATTTAAACTTATAACTTTTATCTTCAAATTTAATTATTTTATTTAATTAATTTCTCAATTAATTAAATAAAATAAATATCATATTAATTTTCATTAAATTAAATCATTAATTAAATCTTTTAATTAGACTTAATTAATAAAAAATTCACCGAGAAAGAGTTTGGCAACAATAGCAAAATGCAAACTAGGGCAGGCACTATAGGGGACTTGAGGCTGTACGAGAGGAATATGAAGGTAACAGAAAGGTAGGCAAAGACAACAAGGAAGGAAGATACTTAATGTCATATATTCACTAGATACCAAAAGTAAGCCACATATAGAGATGTAACAAATTGTAGACAATTCTCAATATTATATTGCAGACAAAGATGACACTCGGACTTGCCAGATCCAAACAAGTAGTATAGAGGTCTAAATAGGGTGGGGTTGAATACCGCCAAAATCATAAAAGCCAAATAGGGAAGATCTTTCACTTTCAAAATGAAAAATAACACAGAACTCCAATAGGGAATTTGCATACAATAAAATAATCAAAATCACACGCCTAAAACAACCTACAAGATGACCTTATAAAGGGCTTCAGGGAAGCTTCCCAAAGGATTACAAAAATGCCGATAGACCGACAAGTTATGACAAAAGAAAATAAAGAGTGAGCCCCTTTATTAATTTAATCAATTAATTAAATAAGTCCTTGTGATGTTGTTTGATTTTTAGGACCATTTAATTAATTAAAATAATTAAATATTTTATTCAAAATTGGCAACATTACAATATGCCATACTTTTTGGTTTTCATAAACAATGGTTATGATTAAATTGATGCCTTAAATTTTATTCAATTTTTATAAATAGTGATTTTGATTAAATTAATGCCTTGCATGATAATTGGTTTCTTCTTAGAACAATAGTTCAGATAATGTAAGATGAATAATATAATAATTTCCTTTCATATATTGAGTTATGCAATTACAATTATTGCATTTATATAAAAATGTTGAACTATGATTACTGGTTGACTACCCTTTTTTTGACAAGTGGATTAAGTTATGCTTGTCCTCGAAGAAAAATGGGGGAGAAAATATTACTAGAAAAGTGGGGTGCAAATGTGGTTATGAACTGATGTTAGGTATTTTGGAACTATTAAGTATTGACTAGATCCAAGCTTGTGCAACCTAGAAGGCGTAGGTCTTGACTAGGTTCTAGTTGGTCTTTTGATGTCAATTAGTCCTTTCACTAGTAATCTTGAAGTTGGATAAAAATTATATCCTAGTTTTGTACCTTATCAATTTTTTCTCTTTTAATGCTTTAAGTGATTAATTAAATATTTAGCTTCTAAAAGAATGTTATGAAATATTATTACTAAATATATCTATATACATACTATGAGCAATGTACAATGACATGATTCATAATTATTCACATAAATATAAGTACTTGTTTATATGTATAAAAATATAAAAAATACATTTATATGAATATTTGAATATAAATAAATATATAAATTAAAAGTATTTTACTATAATCTTATAGATATTTAATATCATTAATTTTAAGTTATTATAATTCCATCCTCCTCATGTGAGTTCATTTTACTTCAATAGAAATTTGAAATTCATTGAAGACTATAAATGAATTGTTAAAGTTTTTGTTAAGCCACGTAATGAGCCAAATGAAATGAAATGAAATTTCTACCATTTATAATGAAATGCAAAGAACATTTTAATCAAATGAAATTCAAAATTGCAAATATAAAGAACAATATTATCATTATAAGAACTGTTGCATGGTAGACGGAGAAAATATTTCATCCAAAGTGGCATTCTCTAATGGATTTATACGAAGAACTATTCCAACCATGATTTGTAGGATGACGTAACTGTAGAAACTGACCTTGAAAATCAAAATGAAATTAAGTCTTAAGGAAAACATAAATGCTATCAAATGATAATTTGGAAGATATTAATTGGTTCTCTTAAGAACGATACTATTCACTTTTCCACGATGATATAACTAAGTATTTTGGAGAAGAAACATAATTCTTAGTTTGGAAATCACAGTAAAGGTGAAGAATTATTACCACATTAAAACCAGAGCAGCAGCATTTAGATTTGCAGTTTTTTTGCTAAAGAAACAAAGTAAATGCATAAAACAGTATAGTTATCTTCCACCAACTTTCTTTGTTAAGTAAATTGTGAATAATAACTCATGCTTGGAGACAAGAAGAACTCTGCATGCGACTAAGAAGAAAGTCTTAATATAGAGCAATGCATATTTATGATATTTTGTACATGTGTCTGGTTCTTTTTTTCTAAAGCTTCTCCTTCTGTTTGGATGGAAGAAAAATAATTAAGCCACCATTTAAATGGTGTATTTATAATTTTATAATACTAGGTACATTCCTCTTAGTGATATAAGAGAAGTTTTTTGTTTTTTTATTTAAGGAGGTTCTTGCTTTGTAGTGTTTCAGTTCAGAGACTAGAAGTAAATTTTAGAGACATTCTGAAATAAAAGTAAACATGAAAAAAATAAGCAGTTAGACAATTCAATAGTAAGTTCTATTTATGAATCAAATTGAGGATGTAATTTTGATAATTATTGTATTTTATACATATGTAATGCTAGAAACTACTTTATCATTCAGTTTTATGTTAGAGTCTACTTGTGGGCTAGTGGTGAATTGGGGTGACTTCCATATAGGAAGTCTTAAGTCCCACTCTCACCTACTAATATATGTGGTCTGGTCCGCTTTCTGTTAAAAAAACCATTCAGCTTTATGCTTATCTATGTGGCTATAGACAAAGACTTACAAAAATGGGCAATTAAAGTTGGATGTATTATAGTATTTAATGAAAGCCATGGAGTAAAACTGATATAGATTGCTAAAGTGTTGCTCAAAATATTAATTTTATATTATATGGACATAATACAACATGAGAAAGAAACTAATGTGTATATATTTGATGAGTATATGAGTGCAAGAGTTGTGTGTCGTACAAGTCTATGCCTATCAATGCTAAGTAAACTACCATTCATTTATTATGAAAAAAAAAAAACTAAAGAAATGAGTAACTGAGATAGAATGGTCAAACATATTAAGTTATAAGGAAAACTATGTTGTGTTATAATGGCCGTTAGAATCCTTTTTAGTATTTACACCAACTAGCCTATTTGATACAATATGAGATTCTATATAAAGTTAAACTTGGTGAAGAAATTAACATGTTTAACATGTGGCATTAATACTTGGGCAAGGTGCACTATAGCATGTGCTAGTGTTGATCAAATCACAAGCTTTAGATACATCCCTAGTTGGGTGCCATAATAAGTTAGGAGAAACTATAGGGTGTGACCAACTAAGGTTTGTTGGATCTTACAATAGTTCTAGAATGACTTATTTACAACCATGTTTACATCCCTTGCAAAGGGTTAGAACAACTTTGAGCAGGAAGTGAGCAAGGGGGATCAGTAATAGATCCATGGTTGAGTGGTAAAATTCCATAGTGATATTTTCTCCCCTATGTTTCATTGTGCAACATAAAGAAAGACAAATGGAATCCACGTTGACCAATAAGCAATTTTTCCTTTACTTCACAATTTTATTTTAGTTGATGATAAAGATGATGCATATTGAGTATCTTCTTAAAATTTTTACATTGAGAATCTATAATACCCCTTCTTTACCATCATTATAGAATTCTTTGTTAAAGTTTTATCTAACTCTTGTTTGTGCATGTTAGCTCTTAACTGATATTTGAAATATGATACTTTGATATATAAGGTAATTGATTATACCAAATAGTAATGGTTACTGTAATGCCATGCCAAGGGATCCAAAGAATTAACCTAAAGTTTCACTAAGTTTGGTAGCATTTTTTTTATTTTTTATTTTAAATACATGAAAGTAAACCATTTACATCATACACATGATAGCGGATTCAATAGCAATAATTCAACTGAAAGTAAACATAAACATACATATTAGGTTACATTCTTCAAGGATCCCTTAACTTTGATTCACATCTAATTTAACTATTAATGATTCCATCTAATACTACATCCACACAAAATAATAATGAAAAATCCAACGTTCTTAAAATAATATACTTTGTTCCAAATGTCCCTTTAGTAAATTACATTTTAGAATGCTCAATCATCCACTGTACATGCCATAGGGTATGAAAGGCTTAAGAATATACATATGTGAAAATAAAGTACATCTTCCTATTTTGATCTGTAATGCAATAAAGTAAATGAAACCACATATCATACATGATACATCATCATAAAAGATATAAACATCCATCGTAATAGATAACCATAAATCACAAACATAACTAACTAAGTGGATGGTTCCTCCCAACCGTAAATAGCATCATTAGACCATCGTGGGCCCTAGCCATCCTTCCGTGCGTAACATCCCAAATCACTGAAGAGATCATCAGTATTATCATAGTAGGAATGTCAGTCCTAAAACATACTTCATCATATGCAAAAAGAAATCTAACATGCATATTAAGAACATGAGATAAGTAAATAACAACATCTATCATATGCTAATCATCAAAATAAGGATATGTGTCCACCATCATAATCCATGAACAGAATGAAGATATATGCCAACAAGAGAATGCATCAGCCACAGTGTCTCAAACGGATCTCAAATGGTAAGAGTGAAAAAGCACTACCACCCGATCGTGTGGAACCTAAATCGACCACTCCCACCGCGTTGAGGAGATAATCTCAAGTCCCAAACAGGCTATCAAATCACATACCAAAAATACTCTCTAAGTCCAAGAATCCTAAAAGTATACTAACTCAAAGGTTCCAACACAAATTAACATCTAATCCCAGAGGCACAACAAAGACATGTAGGAAACCTACTATGCAAGCGGGAAAGTGTCATCACACGAATCACGCTAGAGTTACCCTAGAAGTTTCTCAATAGACCCTGGCCCCCTAGTAGTCCCTATGCAACCACTAGTATCCTCTCATACTGACGAGGCATACTACGAAATGCAAGGTTGCAACCAAGCATTGTCTCTACTCCCATCCTAGTCTGTACTAGCACTCGAGGCATGGGCGAGAACAAACAATTATTATTAGGTTCATTTAAGTCAGTATTAGGTGTAATATTTTCACTTATTAAAACAACTTACAATGAGTTACCCTGGTAGCCACTTAGGGCCCTGGCCCCCATTGCAAGCCACTTCCTGACACTACAAGTAGATAACCTACCCTAAGCTCATGGAATCATAAATCAAAAAATCACCACAGTCTTATACAAGTGATTGGAAAAATACCAAAAGAGAATCCACAATAAGAGCATCAAATCTCCATGAGCAACTGAAAAGCAACCATAGATAATCATGACCACAACGGTTCTCTATTGGCAATTGAAGGTATCACTAATAATCACTATATCCATTGGTTCTCAACAAGCAACCAAAAAGTATCCATTAGTAATACTGATCGAAGACTCCAAAATGGTCGAGTCAAAACATGTCACAACATGACATCATCAAGATTAGATAAACAATTCGATTCCATCAAAGTGATTGAAAAGTAATCCAAATACAATTGATCGATAACTCATAAAAAGGTTACATAAATCACAGCTTAAACAAGAAGACTGAAAATCATATCAATCAACATACCATCACATAACCATGGTTGAGTTTATAAAGATCAAAACCAAAAGACATCATCATGACATCACAATCATAACCCCTGAGCCTCTGGTAGACGTCTTATAATTGGTCAACAAACTAGTCAACCCAAAAACCCAAAACAAGAAGCATAGAGAAAACACAAAATGCAAGAACATGTTTTGATTTGCTAAAATATCATAGATAAACTAAGTACGAGGTTTTGATTTTGTTCAAGTACATTCCAAGTGTATAAAGTTCTTTGTTTAATCCCCATGTCGACCCATTTATCTCTTCAAATTAACCATAGAATTATCCCTCCATTATTTTAAATCAATTTTCTAAAATAATCAGAAGATAATTATTTACTTATTTAAATCATTGAACTAGTTTCCATCGACTTTTACCAAAAATCATTCGCATTATGTTACAAAAGTCAATGTTACTAATGATTAAATAAAACTTATCAACTTTCAAATAAATAGTTTATAATTTTCCTTAAAATCGATATTATTGATAATCATATCAATTAAACCCCATTGCTTAACTTATCTATTAAATAAATTTGATTAATTCTATAATTAATTAAATTAAATAATAATCCACTATATTCAAATCCATTAATATTTGAATTAATAATTTAATAATAACTTATTAATAACTAATATCAATTTATATTAAAAAAATAAATCCACAATACCAAATTTGCCATTAATGAATTTTAATACCTCTTTTCAATTTAATAATTAACAAATTATTATTAAATTGATAACTCAATTATTGACATTGAAATATTAAATAACATATAACATTTATAAAATAACAAATGTTAAAGTTAATTAATGAATATATAATAATAATAATAATAATAATATTTAATAACTTATATTATTAATGAAAAAATATAATAATTAATACTGAAAAATTATTAATATTTAATTATATATATATATATATATTATAATAAATGAAATATTTTAAAACAATTTTATAACATAAACTTTTTTTAACACAAACATAATACGCACATACCCCAACCGCCGTCGTGGGTACGCAGTACCCTGCGATTGCCTGCTACTCAGGTGGGGGTCCCGTCATACTCATGGCTCTTTTTAACATAATGCATGTTAATGTCAACATTCAGAATTGTTTTTTAAAAAAATGCATAACAATATATGGCATGAGTCGCGTGGCTTAAAAGGCCCGGCCAGACAGTCTTGGCCTGCGACTGCAGGTACATGACCACCAATCGCATTCATTAAATGGGTACAAGTGGGTGTATCCCACCCCACCATATATATAATTTCTTTTTAAATTTTTTTTTTTTATAAAACAGTTTTCAGTATATATGTTTTCAATGCAAACGATTTCAACAAACATTTTTTTCTTAAAACATTTTCAAATATGACCCATTTAATATCGTCAATATGGTAAAATTTCAAAACTAAATAAATAAATAAATAAATAAATATATATATATATATATACCTTTCAGGCATAGATCTGAATATTGTGTAACAAAAATTATTCGGATGAAGAAATACAACCTAACTTTTTTTAAAACTATCTATTACCACATTATTTAAATCTAGTCCATCAAATTATCTAGATCTACGCATGATGCATTTTCCTCAACAGAAAATTAAATACTCATAGCAAGACTAAATATGGCTAAATCATTTATGCATGGAATCCTCAGAACACAATCAGAAGACACAAAGAAGACAGGAAGTGCAAGAAGTGGAAATAACATGCAAAATTACAAGTGTCTACCTAGACACTGATGCTAATTCACTTCTCCTTAGAATCTGCAGAGCAAGCTCCTTCCTTTTCCAACGTTTCCGTGTCCTCCAAAATCGCTCTCCCCGAGCTTCTAGGAGTGCCTGAATATAAAGAACTCTCAGGAAGCACCTAGAATGTCTCTAGAAACATCCAGAAGATGAGATAAGCGTTGACAACTAAGCACAAGCTTTTTTCCAACCTTCTAGATGAGTCACAAGGTTGTAGACACCATGTGCTTAATTGTGCTCTAACTCCTGTGTTGTAGACATATGTGTAATCAAGAGGTGCAAATACTCCTAGATAGAATTATACTTTTATTTTAATTCTTTTATCATTTCTATTATTATTATTTATTTATTATTTTATTATTATTATTAATTATTAATTTCTTTTATTTAATTCTTTTTCTCAATTAATTCCTATTTAATTAATTGAAATCAAAATATCTAAAGATCATGACATTATATTAATTTTCTCCAAAATAATTAAATTATTAATTAAATCTTTTAATTAGACTTAAAATAATAGAAAATACTCTAAGGACTCACAAAGTAAAATACGGAAACCCATTGTAGAACAATCCATACAAAATCAATCTAAAGAGTTAAAATCACGAATTATGTCATCCAACACATTCAGAAGGTAAAATATCTAGATACCTGTCCTACCTCTCTAGGACAAATGGTTTAAGGGTTTAGGATTTGGACTTGAGAATTTATCTCCCCTCTCTTACCATTGAGATAGTGCGATAGGGTACGCTCATCCTGACAATTCAGGGAAGTCGATACCCGGTACCTACAACTTGCATAAAATCCATGCATGTACATACTATATATATATATAGATATGCTAAGCTAATAGGCAATGGTAGGAAGTGGTGCATCGTGTAGATCCCGACTAGCAGGTGACTACAACTCCCTTCCTTAACCACATCAAAAATGCCAAACATAAAGAAAAAAAATAGACACACCATACACATGCAAGTATGGGGTAAGTATCCAAAAGAAAACACATGTGATAATAGCCATCTAACTAATCATCATCAATAATTGAAAGCAATGGAATAATCATCATGCATACATGAAATGTAGAGTTTAAGTAATCACATCATATATCAACTGAATTTGAAACAATATCTGATAATATCAAAATAATGTCACTAATAATCATCAACATAAAACTATCCTAAAAGAGTTTGGCCATAATAGGAAAATGCGAACTAGGGTAGGCACTACAGTTACTTATTTGCAATAATGATACTTTCATGTGTCTATTCATTGATTATGATTACCTTCGTAATGAAGATGCTTTAATTACTCTTAGTTCCTTTAATTACTCTTAGTTCTAGCAAATGTAATTGCTTCCATAATAATGTTATATGATATGCCTTGAAATGATGATGATGATGATGAGTTATTTAAATTAGAGTACAACACTACTTATACTCATGATTTATTGATTTACTTACCCCATACTTGCATGTGTATGTTGTGTGTGTCTATTTTATATTTTTGTCTAATATGCCTGATGTGGTCGAGGGATGGAGTCATAGCCAAATGTGAGGTGAGATCTACATGATGTACCACTCCTCGCCATTCCTTGTTTAGCTTAGAAATATGCACATGTACATGTTATTCTTTTATGGAGGTTGCAGGTACCAGGTATTAACTTCCTTGAATCATTAGGATGAGCATGCCCTATCACAATAGCTCAATGGTAGGAATGATGAGATAATGCTCAGGTCTAATCCAAGACAAAGCCTAATTATTTTTCATGAGAAGGAGGACATGTATCTGATTGCCTACCCTTTTTGAAACCCATGAGTTCTTTGCATGTGTTGTTTGATTTTGACTTTTGGTTGGTCTTGCTTATGTTATTTTTATGTGACTTTGACTATGTCACTTGCCTGATAAATGGTTTAATTATGATGCTTGGATTAATCTTATGATATTCAAATTACTAAATATTATTTAATTTAAAAATAAAATTATTAAAATATGATGATATTTATTTAATTATAAATGATTAAATGTGTGCTCTAATTTCAAAATCTAAATTGAAAAATTGAATAAAAAGAGAATTAAAATATTAAAAATTAAATATTAATTTTTTTAAAGCATTTAATTAATAATAATTAAAATTAGAGTTATATTTAAATAATAAATTTTAATTATTATTATTAATTAAAATAATAAATTGTGATTCTAAAAGTACCATCCAAAATAAATAAAGTGGACAAAAGAAAGAAAATAATATTTTAAATTAAAGGTGCTTTGAGTGTGCATGAAAAGATTTAATAAATTAAGTTATTATTAAGTTATTTAATATTTAATAATTGAAAGTAAGTGAGTTTTTATAAAATTAAATTAGGAAATCCTAGTTAGTGTTAGAGCTCTTTATTAGAGGCTTTCTGGTAATTTTAGAGATAGATAAGTTTTGGGAGAGGCAAAATTGGGGGATCAAAGTAAAAAAAAAGTTGAAAGGTGTAGATTGGATTGTGAGTTAACTAGATAGACTATATGGAGTATATATCTTAGTATTTTGAATTGGAGACTTTTTCTAACTTCTTATTATTTGTTTGAATATAAATTAGTTTAGTTTATAATTAATAAATTAATATGTAATTTATGTCTATTTTTAAATTATGATGTTTTTAAAAATATATATATTTAAGAATGTAGAGAACTTTAATTAGTGAATTTCTTTTATTAATTCTATTATATTTGATATAAAATATAATTAATAAATTAAGATGTTATTTTTGAATTATAGTTAAAGTAATTATAAACTAAATTGATCTATTATGAAATTATGTCTATTGCATTTTTCAAATGTTTTATTATAACACTTTTGTCAAATTGAAACATTGATTGATATCAAAAAATGAAGTTCATTTAAGGTTGTCTAAAAATATTAGGAAATTTAGAATGAGAAAAAATATATATTGCGCTATTTAAATTGAAATCTCAATAATGGTTCAAAGTTTAATTGTGAGTGAATTTTACTTTAATAAGAAATAAGTAAATTAACTAGGTAAGGAGATGAAATTGTTATCCACTTTTGAAAAGATAAATTATTGTTATGATTAATTATCTTTGAGAAACTATTAACCTTATTAACTTGAAAATTTAGTACACATAACAAATTTAGTTATTCTTATATAACCTTTACAATAAAACTCGAATTTAGAACATAAATTGATTTTGACATAAAACAAAACTTACATTATTATTGTGATTTCTTAGTATATGGTTTTGTTGTATTTTCTTTTATGATATTTTTGGGGCTATGTGGTTGATCAATTAATATTGTACACTAGAGGCTATGGGATTCGATTTTATATGTGAAATGATATAACTATTTTTATGTCTCGATTAGTTAGTGAATGGTTTGGAGTGTAAGTGTGAGCAGTCCTTGATTCGATCATTATGCATTTTAACCAAAGGAGGCAACAACCATTATTTTTGTTAAGTCTAATTTATCTAGTCACCTTATGTTATCATTTATATTGATAGATGTTCTGGATGGTTGTGTTGTGGAGTATGTTATTTTATGATTTATACTATAAATTGAATGATTATCTTTATGTGTGATGTACTCTATGATGGATATGGATTTTATTGATATTAGTTTGTTATTCTCGTGATAATGAAACTTTATGGACACACACACACACACACACACACACACACACACACACACACACACACACACACACACACACACACACACACACACACACACACACACACACACACACACACACACACACACACACACACACACACACACACACACACACACACACACACATATAGATTGATAAATGGCTAGAAGCCTTATATATTATATTAATTTAAAAAAAAAGATACAATATAGTATTTTTGTTCAAAAAAGCACTGATAGGAAAGAACGAAGAAGAAAACCTCCATTCTTGCCTGGGACCATAGTCCTGCATTATTACATGTTTAAAAGGGGCATACCCCAGTCTCAACAAAGTTATTATTATCTTAATTTTTATTTACAAGTGAATTGATAGGATTTACGTCTCAATGCTGTTGACTCTAGATCTTTATATAGGACTCCTTTGTAATTCAAAGGCATGGGTGAAGATGCCAAAGATGACCTGATCTTCATTTCCTTGTAGCTTTTGTTCTATTACAATTCTGGACAATGAGATAATACCTTCCTTACTTGTTGATAAATAATGAAACTCAAATATAATGTTAGTTTCAAAAGAATAATAACATCTAATTTGTGTACCCTATTTTCTTGATCGAATTTCTTGATATTTGATATGGGAAGCTTTACCAATTCTTGGATATATTGTAAAGCTGTTAGTATTAACTTATGATCAATTTACTTCATATGATCCACCTAAGCTTAATATTAGTTACTCCAACTATTAGGTTTAATGATTAATACTCAGTTTGATTAATGTCATTCCTCATTAACAACCTAACTTTAAATCCAAGAAATGCTAAAAATAGGGGAAGAACACCAAATGATAATAGAACTAGAGTAGGCTCGAAAGGAGAAGATAAAAACTACCATTGCCTCTGATCTTGTATTGTCTAACACATTAGTTTTTTGAAACTTTTTAACAATTTACTTTGCATTTGTGTTTTATGCTTAAACTTTGGTTGATATATTTAATGCTTGTTAGTGTAAGATAAAAAGTGAAACTTATGTCCAGAATACCCAATGAATAGTGATCAAGTCTAAAAGGTTAAAATCAGGTAAAAAAAAAAGGCTATAAGGGCCAAAGTCTAAATAACCAAAAATAATACAACACATGAATAATAAAAAAATAGAAAGGATCTAAATAACATCGACAAATTTATATTAATATAAAATAGTATTACATTGACACCATAACATAAAGATCAAGCCTTGGCTACCAAAATCAAAACTAGCTAAAAACCTTGTTGCTGAGAGTGCTACCAGAGACTACAACCAAGAAACCATAGAGCCCAAAAAATATATACAAGGGACAAAATAATAACTACCTTAGTTTTGAAGATCCTTGGTGGGCCAAAAAATCATTCAAAATAGGTTGTCCTAGCTTAATACCATACTAAAATTTGACCAGTAGCATATAGCTATCGAGTGAGACTAGAAGAGAATGAGGAACTACTCCTATTTGATCTAGGAGCAAAAAAATGGATGCCAAACCAGGTATCCAAAAAACTGTCATTGTTAGAGCACTCCAAAATAAGGTTTCTCCTTCCCTCTTCTAGTACACCATAATGATTTCTGTATCTTCCTTCAGTTCTTTGGCCTTGGAACCTAGAGGGAACTCAAAAGTGTTGCTAACCCTATTAGATTTGTCTAAATTTGGAAGACTAAAGTCCAGGGCTTCGAGGTCTACAAATTCAACCCCTAGTTGAATGTATGCATTGAAGATTTGGAGGTAATGCAAGAGCAGTCCTTGGAGGGGTCCTCCACAATGCATCTCCACCAAAGAAGTAATTGAATGTTGGCCTCCATTTGTGGCCATTCGTGGAAAAAAAATATGTTTTCTTGAATGACTAGAGATGGACTTCTAGGCACAATCACTAATTCAAAGCTCCCAGGTGGATGAGACATAAAATTTTGGCAGAAGAATATTGAGCTTTTCGTCTATGCTAAAAACCACTTGTTCTAAGCCTTTCAACTATACTGGGTCAAACAAGTTATATCAGAGCCAAATGATCTCCCATTTACCAACTTTGGCCCTAGCTAAACACCCAACAAACTCTCCTACAATATCATTGTTTTCTGTCTAAGAGAAGTCATTATTAAAGACTCCTTCACCTAGCACCCAACTAATGGCTACCCTAGACATATTGTCATAATTAAAGACTCCTTCACCTAGATCCTACAATATCCCATCTCTCAGGCTTCACATTACCTCTAAATGCCATAGTATGAACCTCTAGAGCATGGCACAGGTTGATGTTTGTATCCGTTCTCACACCTAACCTCACTAATGTCTAAACTACCCAAAGTATAAGAAAAAATAAAAAGACTCAAAGCTGAGTAATAAATACAATCTTAGGGCTCTAGAAAGATCTAGAGAGGAGTGAGTGATGTCAAAATCTAAAGATCATTACAGTTCATGAGCGAAGCAATACATACATTTTCTGATTAAAATGAGTTGCCTATCTATTATAGGTACTTAAAGTGATGAGTAAAGAACATTATTAAAATTTTACAAAATGAGTAAATCATACATCCAAGTACTAAAGGGGGGGAATTAAAAGAGGTGATAATATTAAAGTGTTACTAAATTATCTAAGTGATTGGCTAATAGAAGAATATTCTTTCGATCTATTACTTTATTAGCTAATTGGTCTACTTTTGAGTTACCTTCTCTATAAATGTGGTTGAATCTTATGTCTTCAAACATATCCATTAGGTTGAGGATATTCTCTAGTTTAGATTTCAAGACCCAATTAGGATTTTTCCTTTTCCTAAGAGCGTTTAATATAATTTGAGGATTTCTTTCTGTAATGATCCTATTCATTTTTAATTTTCTACTAAGTTTTAATCCTTCATGTAAGACTTCTAATTCCATGATGTTGTTAGTAGCTATGCCCATGGGTTTAACTCTCTTCATGATCCAGTTTTTGGAATCTTCCTTGATTATGCATTTGATTCCTACTATCCTTAGGTTTCCTCTTGAAGCCCAATCGAAATTGAGTTTCTTCCATCCTTTAGGTGGAGGTTCCTACCTGCATTTTCTTCTGGCTATACTATTCTTTTTTCTTATAAGTGAGAGGTGGATTGATTAAATGTTTTCGATTCTTTTTTATTTTTGCATCCCACTTTGAGAATGAGCCTTCTTCTTTTGTAGTCTTCCTAAGGTTACAGTTCATAACTTCTATGACACTTGCTTTAGTTTTGTTGAGGAGAGATGAAGCTTTAAGTTCTACATTATTGAAAATATATCTATTTCTTTCTTTTGAGATCCCCCATAATAGAATAGTAGGGGTAATATTCCATAGTTTTCCATACAGTTTGTAATTAAAGTCTTTAGGCCACCTTGTCAAGTGGTCTTGCCAAGCCCTCGGGAGTGGGGTAGTCTAATTAAATTTTAATTTAATCCACTCCCAACACTCCTTGACATATTTACATTGATAAAAGAGATGCTCTATTGTTTCAAAATATTCTTTACATAGAGTGCATCTAGATGGGCCTTCAAATCCTATTTTCCTAAATCTATCTACAGTTAGGATTCAATTTTGAGAGGCTTCCCATAAGAAAATACCTTCTTTAGATAATCTTGTTGGGTCCCAGTAGAGGCTTAATGGCATATTTATTGCTTCCCATCTTTGTGATTTTATGATAAGGTTCTATCCTGCCTTTACCTTATATGTTCCATCTTTGAAGGCTGCCCAAATGAGCTTATCTTCCTTGTCATGGTAGTTGATTGTGCGATCTCTAAGAATAGTCTCTAATTTCTCCTGTTCTTCTGGTAGTAGACTCAAATTATCTAGGGATTTCCATCTCCATGGAAATTCTTCATTAGAAGGATAAATTTGGATATAATCCACTACCTTGGCTCCCCATATAGAAGTTAGTAGATTTTTAGAATTGATTGATAAATCTGATTGGTTTGGGGTGGGGGGGGGGGGGGGGGGGGGGGTGACCATTCCAAGAGTCTTCCCAGAATAGGGCTTTATCACCTCTACCTATATACCAAGTTACATAATTAGAAATCAATCGGTGATACTTTTGCATAAAATTCTAGGGTATAGATCCCTTAGGCGGGTTCCTAGTTCTCAGAAGAGATATGTTGTCTATTGCTTTGAGATATTTGCTATACATTATTCTCTCCCATTTGCTATCTCTTTCTTGATACATCCACCAGACTTGTTTGGCTGCTAAAGCTTCATTCTGCTAGCCTAGGTTTTTGACTCCTAATCCCCTTGCTTCTTTAGGCCTATATATCTTGTCCCATTGAATTAGAGCTACCTTCTTTTTATCCTATGTACCTTTCCAAAAGAAGTCTCTTAGTTTCGTTCCTATTTCTTTATCAATTGATGTTTTTAGGTAGTTGAAGAAATGATAATTGGTAAGTGGGTAATGCTAAAAGAAAAACTTTTATTTTAGTGTTCTATTAGCTTTGGTTAGCCATTTTCCTTTCCACACTTCCATTTGATTATCTATTATTTCTAGAATTTTCTCCTATCCTTGATTCTTCTTAGCTCCTTTTTCTAGATATATTCCTCAGTACTGGCATTGAAAGGTTCCTTTCTTATGCCCTAATTCATTGTAGCTATAGTATTCCCTTTCTAGTGGTGTATTGAGGAAGAAGATTTTTTATTTTTCTGCATTAATTTTTTGACTCGAGGCTTTTGTGTAGTTATTAATGATTTTTAAAAAGTTTTCTACTTCTCTTTAGAGCTTATACCTACTAGGATTGTGTCATCTACAAATTTTTGATGAGTGGTAAATGCGATATTCTCTGTGACCTTAATTCCTTTAATATTTTCATTAATTTGAGCTATTTTGATAGTTCTCCCAAAGGTTTCTACCGTGATGATGAAGATGAAAGATGAAATAGAGTCTCCTTGTCGAATCCCCCTTGAGATACTAAAGAAACCTTCTGGTGTTCCATTAATTAGCAGCGATATTTTTCGGGTTGAGATACATTGATATATGATGTTGATCCCTTGATGTGAGAATCCAAATGCTTCAAGGGTTTTGCATAGGAATCTCTAGTCCACCTTATTGTATGCTTTTTGTATGTCTAGTTTCATCAACATGCATGCCTCCTTATTCTTTGATGCTGAATGAATAGTTTCTTGGATAATTGATATGCCATCTAGAATGGATAACCCAGGGACAAACCTTATTTTCTCTTCTGATGTAAGTTTAGGAAGAAAACCTTTTAAGTGATTTGCTAAAGCTTTAGATAATATTTTACAAATTGTATTATAGCAAGCTATTGGTTTGAAATCTCTAGTTCCTCAACCTTACTTTTTTTGGAATTAAGGTTAGGAATGTGTGATTAATTTCTATTAGTAGTGAACCTCCATTTCTAGTTGCTTCGATTTCTTTCCTTAAGTCTTCCCCTATAATTTCTCAACATTTTTGAAAAAAGAATGTCTTAAATCCGTCTGGTCCTGGTGATTTATATTAAAAAGAGTTATTTTAATTTCATTAAGTGAGAAAGGTTTGTTAAGATATTTATTATCTTCTTCTATGATTATTTTGGGGATTACTTTCAACATCTCCTCTTGAGCTACTCAATTTGAGGATTTAAAATTATTTAGGATATCTTTAAAATAATCTACAAAAACCTCTATGATTTTGGCTAGATTATCTTCTATATTTCTGTCTTTGTTTTTAATATTCAAAATTTTATTTATTGCTCTATGTTGTATGGTGCTAGTATGAAAATATTTTGTATTTCATTCTCCTTCTGCCAATCATTTCTCCCTAGATTTTTGTTTCCAAAATACTTCCTCTTTTGCTAAAATATCTTCTTGTTTAGATAGTTGTTCTTTTTCTTATGTATATTTCTCATTGTTCAATCTATGTTTAATGACTTCTTGATTCAATTTATCCAGTTTTTCTTTTATGTCAAGTTTGTCTTTAAATATATTGTTAAATTATAATTTGTTCCATTTTAAATTTTTTTCTTTGACCATTTTTAATTTAGACACAAAGAAAAAAATCTTTTTATCCTTGGACTTGTCCTTCTTGCCACCAGTTTTTAACATTTTCCATGAATTTTTTAGTCTAGGAACCATATTTTTTCGCATTTAAATGGGTTTCTCATAGATTTGGAAGGTTCAATAATGTCTAGTTTTATTGGAAAGTGATCCAAACCTACTAGTGGTAGAATCTTTGCTTTGATCTTTATGTCTATAATACTTAGATCTCCTTTAAAGAACAATCAGTCCAACCTCTCTACTATGTAGTTGAAGTCTTTCCTCCTATTATTCCAAGTAAAGATTCTATTTTTGGTTGGAATATCTATTAATGAGTTTTTTTTGCCCATTCTCTGAAGTCTATTGTCACTTGTGAGGTTGCCTGAAGACACCCATATTTTTCTCCTCTTTTTATTGTTGCATTGAAATCTCCTCCAATGATAAAGTTTTCATTCTGACGACTTTCTATAAAGGAGCTAATCTCATTCCATACTACCATTTTATCTGCTATTTGGGTAGGGCCATAGACATTTATCAATATGATTTGGAGGTTATTTCTTAAACTAGAAGCTATGCATCCCACCCAATTAGTATTTGTAGATATTATATTTAAATATATCTTTCAAGGATTCTAGATTATTATCAGTCCTCCTGAGGTTCCATTTGACTCTTTAAGTTCTGTATTCCATGGACCTAACTTTAGTCCTAACTTATTTCCTTCTTCTATTTTTAGTTTTGTTTCTTGAATTAATATGAATTCTAATTTAAATATTGCGAGATTATGCTTTAACAAGTATTTTTTGCTAGGGGCATTTAGGACCCTAACATTCTTGGTTGTTATTCTCATTGGTCCTTGGGAAGGATCTTCCCCTTCCCTGCTTGTAGGATTTTGGTTATCTTTGTTTGCTCCTTTACTTGTCCTGTTGCCTCCCTTAGTTCTTTTAGTGATTTCCTTCCTCTTTTAGGTTTTTGTTTTCCATAGTTTGGTGTTTTTAGACCTTCTTGATTGATGGATATTCCTAGATTTTCCAAATTTGTTTGCTCTCTGATTTTAATTGGTGCATCTAATTCCTTTGCTTTTTGTTCTTCCTCTATTAGTAACTCTCTCATCATTTTATTTTTTATTGAGGTTTCTTCTTCTTCTAGGTCCTTACCTTCATCACCATTGTCTAAGTTTTCTTCTTCATGCATATGGATTTTCTCCTCCAAAATTCCAAATTCTTCACAAATTTGGTTGCTCCCTTGTTGATTATCTTGATCTTCTTTTTGAATGCATAATTGGTTGTCTTTCGATTCTGCTTCTTTAATGAAAGTTTTTATCTCTGATGGTATCACAGGTTCCTTAGTGAGTTCTTTTTCCATCTTAATATCCTCTTCCTTATTAAGATCAAATATATCCTTTCCATTAGTAGGTGTCTACTAGAATTTGTAACTCTTTTTCTTTCATTTTTTCCTGATGATCACATTCTTCCATTGATTTGGATCTATTTTCAAAATGCTTATGAGTTCTATTTGGCTATCTTGTTTTCTTCTTCTGTGTCTATTTGACTCTTTCCCTCTATCTTGTGACTTTCTGGTTCCCCACTGTTGCTCTTGTTTGCTTCTAGATCTTGGTTACTCTTTGGTGTACCCTATTCCTTATAAATCTTTTCTTATGTCTCTTTAGTTTCTATTTCTCTTACTTCTTTTGTAATCTTTTCTGTATCTAGGACCTTGGGTGTCTTTCCTTTGTGCTCCATATGATTACAATCTACTAGTGTAATTTGATCTTCTACGTCATTTTGAAGGAACAAGACCTCATGAGTGAGAATATTCAATTTTTTCATGTTGAGTTCCATTTCTTCTAGTTTTTCCTTTTCTTTTATGCAGTCTTCACATTTTTTGAATTTTGCTAATGTAAGTTGGTTTTCCATAATTTTCTTCAGTTCACTTTCTGGATCCTTTGTTTTACTTGTGTTTAGCCTTTGTGCTTCTTGCTCTATTTCTTTTGCCCCCTTTGATTGAATTTCTAGACTTTCTTTGTTAATTCAACTTCCTTCCTTCTTGTTGTCATCTTCCTTTTTCTCCTATTTATTGATATTCCTTAGGGATTCTTTTAGATTGTTCTTGGTGTTATCCATTTTGAAGTTTGCTCCAATTACTCCATCAATTTCTCCTTCATAATGAGTGAAAGTAAATTTCTAAATTGATCTATTAGTTATGATTTTTTTAGATTTAAGTTCAGTTTGATCTGATTCCATATTAACTAAGAATTTGATCTTACTTGAGCATTTAATTTTTTCTTCAAAACCTATTAGATTTCCTACAGATTGCCCTATCCTTTTTAGGATGTCAATTTCATTTAATTCTAGAGGAAAGTTTGTGCATTCTATCCATTTTGCTACTATTATTAAATTTGGTACACGTGCTATGAATTTGACTGGGCATCCTTTATAAAAACAATTATATATTCCTACTAATTCTTTCCTAGTTCTATGATTTTGACATTGAATATACAAGGAATATTTATCGAAAGAGGTGATGATACTTACTTGGGCACCACAAATCTTTGCTAGATTCCTTACCAGTGTAGCTTTGTATTTTTTTGGCCTATTCTAGATCATGTATGCTCCTATATTAGAGCATTCCTGCCATTTTGTCTCACTAACTTCATTGTTAATAATGATAGTATCTCTGATACCATAATGGTTTTTTTTTTTTCTTTTGGATGAGGATTTTGGGTGTCAACTTGCTTGCATAAGTTTAGCTATTTTTTCTTATGTGAGGGAATGTAGACAGGGGGTTTGGTGGAGCTAGAAGGTAATTTATTCAACCTATTAGTTATATCTTCAAACTGGGGGGGGGGGGGGGGTTGGTTAGGGTTCAAACCACCTAATGGAACATTATTTACATCTGAGACCTTTGCTGGTCGTAGAATAATGTGGGGGTTTAAAAAAGGTTTGTGGATGTCTCCTATTGGAGCATTTTTTACTTGGTTTTCTCCTATTTTTGTATACTTGGTTTGGATCAAAAAATCTTTTTGGTTCTTCAAACACACTACTACTGCTTCTTCATTAATGCTTGGGTTCAAAGTGAGTAGGGTAGAGCCTTGTCTCTTATTTCTACGATTTGTTACCCTCTACTAGTTTTCTCCATTTTGATCTTTGGTGTTCCATTGGTTAATGGTGATGGCTGAGTTTCAAATTTCATGAAGCCAAACTAGGGTTTTGAAACTATTTTCTTTTGTTGCTAGTTTAGTGTGTCATCTTCCTTCTGGTTTTGATGATAGTGCTTCAAAGACATTTTTGGTACTGAAAGCACTAGATATCTCTGATTTCTCTGCTTGAGGTTTCAATGCCAGCTTAGGGTAGTTACAATGTTCGATGTTGTTCACTTGGGAGTGGTGATAAGAGTTTTTCTTAAATTCTACTTTTCTTGAGAGAATTATTTTTTTCACAATTTTTGTAATGTCCTATTTCAAGACATTTTTTGATCTGATTCTAATTTCTATAAATTTTTATATTATTTCCATATGATATGCTTTTCATTGTCTTATATATATATATATATATATATATATATATATATGTATGTATATATATATGTATGTATATATATATGTATTTTTTAAAGGGTCACCTCCTTTCATAATAATAGTTATATTATATTAATAATTATATTAATTAATATCATAAGGTGTATTATATTAATAATTACATATTATATATTAATAATATATATTAATATTAATTAATATGATTATATATTATAATAATATATGACTATATATTATATATTATTATATTAATTATATATGAATCACTTTAATTATTTATAATAATAATATTTTAATATAGATATAATTGTCTTATAGTACATAAAATAGTTGATATATATATATGTATGTATGTATGTATGTATGTATGTATGTATGTATGTATGTATGTATGTATAAATTATTTATAGCATGGCAATTGAATATCTAATTATATACATTGATATATAATAATATTCATATATGCATATATATATATATATATACATATATAATATTTATAATTATATAATATATATATACATATATATATATATGTATACATATATACATATATATACATATATACATATATATACATATATACATATATATATATACATATATATATATATGTATATATGTATACATATATATATATATATATATGTATATATATATGTATATATGTATACATATATACATATATATATGTATATATATATATATAATATTTATAATTATATAATATATATATATATATATATATATATATATATATATATATATATATATATATATATATATATATATATAACAATTATTACATAAATTATTGATTATTGATATTATACTCTTTATGTATAATACTTATTATTAGTTAATTTATACGCTGAAATGGGGATATCACAAATTTTGTCATCTTCACAAAGTAGAGAAATTGGGAGAATATAAATTAAACTTTATGGATTGTTACTTTGATTATGGGATGGATGATTCTTTGAGATGTTATATTGAGATGGACAATGAATCCTTTTGTGGATGTGATATTCTTTCCTATGCTCAATCATCTTACTTTGGTGACTTTCATGATTATAAGAACGTTTTGGTATTTGGATATTATTCAATGAGCATTAGGGTAGGTTATCTAGGTGTATAGAGGGGAAGTGGCTTTCAATGGGGACCAGAGCCCTAAATAGCTTCCATGGTAACTCATTTTAATTATCTAAATTAAGTGATAACACTACACATTAAAAGGGATTTTTTTTAAAAATGAATTAAAAAGATTAAGTGTTTCTCTCCCATGCCTTGAGCTTTAGTATGAACTATAATGGGAGTGGGAGAAGATGCTTTCTTGCGATATTTCTTAGTTAGCAATCTCTCTAGACCCAACCCCCTAGTGACTCTAACAATGCTTCTTCTGTCCGAAAGGCTTGTCTGATGTCTTCATCACTGGATGCTTCCTCTAAAGTCTTTCTGAAATTCTCCACAACTACCTCAACTGGTAAAAGCTTCTCTTGTTCTTCATCTTCAAAAATATCCAAGCATGCATCATTGTACAACTTTTCTGCTTCCAAAATTCACTCTCGGGCTTGGTCCTTGAGCCTATGTATCTCATCATGCAATGTTTCCATCACTTTATTTCCCTTTGCAATCTTTTCTATCCAATCATCTACCATGTCTAACTCTTCTCTGATATATACATCAATTAGAATGTGGTACCTTTGTCCTTTTATGGCCTGTAGAGTTTGTAAATCCTTGCTCCAAACCTGTATCTCATCCATAATACTGAAGTCCTGACTCAAAATTGCCATGATCTTATCAACATTCTCTTGTGTAGCACGTAATAACTTCAAACTTATTGTAATTATAGTGACACCCCTATCCTCAATGTTGTCTCGCCAATCCTGACAAGCTCTAAAAAATGGACTGAGCCGTACACCTTCCCCTTCTTTAAGAATGGTAGTCAAAGTCTCCTCAGGGCGTTCAGAATCAAGAGGACCAATAACTTTAGCTAAATATCCTTTCAAGATCTCAACTTGCCTTCGAAGTGTTCTGATTTCGATTTCATCTTGTTCCATATGGTTAAGAACCTCCTTGACTCCCATAGTCATCATCTATTGAGAAGTATCCCATGTAGGCTTTCCTAACATGATATCCTTCACTTCATAGTCTTGAAGGCTGACAGCTTCTTCATCTGTACCTTTTGGAGGGTGAGCCACCTGTGAAAATAAGTCCTAGTTTCGAGTAGTAGTAATGAATGCAAATGGTGTTGCATTATGTAATGGAGAGTCAAGCTTGGTCAAAATCTCTATAATGTCACAAATATCATCCTCTGAAGCAAGGAATTGATGCTTAGAACTTTGCATTATTTCCTTTTGGAACCATCTCAGGATATGTCTTTCTATAACCTTGGCTCTAGATGATGAAGGGATGTGTTCAACTACCTCCTTCCCTTTGTCACTCTTGCTCAGAGTCTCCTATTGTGAGGGTTCTTCTTCTGTAGTTTCAATTTCTGTAGATCCCATAGTTTGATCCTCAACTTCCAGGGGAGGCTGTTGTATACATTCTACTACCTGTGCCTCTTTTGATGGCTCATCAATAACCCTTGGTTCTAGTTCTCCTTGTAATGACAATTCCTTCTGAACATGTTCTTCTGAACTCAGAGGTGGAGATGTCACTGAAACCTTATCTACCATCATAACTTGAGGTGAAGATGGGGGAGTTGGATGAGGATCTTGTGTCTCAGGTGGCATCTGCATCCAATCTTGCTATTGAAATTCACCTGTAGGAGTATCTCTAATCTTATCTCCAACCAATTCTGTACCCATTGGCATGAAATCAAAATCTTGAATGGAGAGAATATCATCACCTAGCTCCCTTTGCTCATTCACCCATCATTTTACTTCATCTTCCAAAGAAGAGAGTTCTACCATTTCAGCTTGGGTGGGTGGTGGGGTATTTGTGACATTCTTCTTTCTTTCCAATTTTGTGGCTTTGGCCAGTCGAGTTTTCCTTTGTAGAGGCACTTTCTCTTCCTCCTCATCTGACTCTATTTCATCCTCATCTGATTCTTCCTTGGGAATGGTTTCAGGAATAGATGGATTAGGCACTAATCTTTTATGAACTCTTTTCCTCTTGTTCATTCTAACCTTGACCCTCTTTTGCTTCTATGGAACCATAGGAGAAGCGGGCTCTTCATGTATCAGATGAATGGATGTATCTGGAATCTCTCCTTCTTCTTGTTGGCTTGACAAAATAGGAGGCAATGGAAAATCAACCTAGATATGAGAAATAATAGGGTCTCGGGGGTCCTGGGGAGTAGATTTGTGTTGCTATGAAGGGGCCTATTCTTCAACATGCTCTGTCTGGATCCTCTGAGGAGAGGCTCTCTTCCTCTTTTCTTTCTTCTTCTCTGAAGGATGGTAGTATCCCACTGGACAATCAAGCTGGTAGACTATTTCTGGCTTGATAGGAGACTAGAGTGCAAAGATAGGAACTGTGACTTTCCTCCCCTTTACCCTTTCTGGGTGAGCATATGCATGGAATATCACTGTATCTAAAATTGGATCAAGTGAAAAGGGTTTCTTGATCCAACTCTTTGTCATTCTGATGACATGTCTCACTCGATGATTAATATCATCTCCTTCCTCTATCAATTTCTACATTTAGGATGGGCCTTTTGCCAACTTTATCTGTATTGAATAAGGGATCCAGTAGCTCCTGTGAATCTTGTAGCCTTATCTCATCCGAGATGGTCAAATGGAGAGCCTTCTCTACTAAATACAAAGTCATTCTACAATAGTCCCTAATATGAACATCATAGTCATTTATGGCATTCATCCAATGATCTTCAATGGCGTCCTTATGGTAGAACTCTTTTCTTGCTAGATTTTCCACTTTACCAATATTGTCAAAGAATGGCCGGGGAGAGTTATATTCTTTGAGAGGATAATTCTCCCATTCCCACTCGAAAGTTAGGATATCCTTCTTTCTCTTTACCTGGTATGCTCCTATTACAAAAGGCCAATCCCAATAAGGCCTTCATTATTTCTTGATCCTCTCATAAGCTGACTCAATCTACCGAGAAATTTCCATTAGAACCAACTTGTCACTTGGGTATCTTGGGAGCTTCTTTGGATGGATGGATGCACCACCAACCTAAATGTATGTGAATGTCCAAAACTAGATGAAATATGCACCGTGAGTTATGATCTGTGCCTTGGCCTCATCAGATAATCTCTTCCCATAATCCCCTTTGATGAATCAAATGATGGCAAAGATGAAGGCATCATTCACAATCCTGTACTCCTTGCTTTGTGGCGAGAGCTTCTTCTTAACTAGTTGAGGATAAACTATATATGGCCATGCATTAGGATCCTGCATACTACCCTTCTTGTACAACCTAGGATAGTCAGTGGCTCTCGCTGCAAGTAGATATACCACATAAGAAGTCATATAGAACTTCTTTTTGTCCTTTACTATCTGCAACTAGCCACACAAGTTCTCACTAAGTGTGGTGGCCCAATCTAGTGGCATCTTTGCGTGTCTAATGGTCTCAATGAAATTAACCATGAATGAAGCAAGATGACCCATTGCAGGAAATCACATAACTCTTCTTAGGAGAATGATTGAATATCCAATGTCATCCTTCATGTATCCTCGATTCATATCTACTTTACTGATTGTCTTCCCCCAAGATGGCTTCTAAATGAAGTATGAGGAATATATGATGTCGATGGCCTCCTGGTAATGATTCTTATGCCACCTCTCAGTTGCTTCATATGAAAGCCTGATAAACTAATTAGCTCTAGGTAGGGGAAAAACCCTCTCGATATTATCAGGTCGTAGATCTAAGACCACTTCCCTAGTGATGCTCTTTACCACCCTTTCCTTAGGAACAAAATGTCAAGATAGGGTCATAATCAATTTAGCTGATTGAATGGTCCCAGGATGTGATGCTGTATTTACCAATCCAGAACAGATTAAGGCGGATTTCAAAGAAGATCTTTTAGTTGGGTTGTTACAAACCCTCAAAAACTCTCCCAAGTCTGTGTGTCCAAGTTCTGTGTCTTTGATTTTAGAGTATTCATCGTGCAACCGTGACTTTGGGGTTATGCCTTGGAACTTGTACACAACTGGTTTTGTTGTTGATCTGGATGTGGACGCCATCTGATTATATTATCTGCATGTCACAAAGAGAAAAATAATGATTAATTATTGGATATATATAAGATGTAAAAAAAAAATGATCTCCTAGAACATATTTAAATTTTTTTTTTGGTTTTTGACTTTACTAAAAAAAAAAAAAAATCAAATTTAAAAAAAAATGGGGGTTTAAGGTGCGGCGGTGGCGGCCCAAAGGGTGTGGCGACGCGGCTCAAGAGGGCGCGGCAATGGTCGCGCGTGCGCATCCAAAAGGGAGCGCGGTGGTGGCCGTGCGCGACCTAGAAGGCGCACACACCTAGAGGGAGCGCGTAGTGTTGTGCTACGTGCCCAAAAGGGCATGACAGTAGTGCCGCACCGCGCACGGCCCAGAAGGGCACGAAAACAACTTGCATGCATCCAAAAGGGTGCACGCAGCCCAGAAGGGTGCGACGATGATGGCCGCATGCGGTCTAGAGGGTGTGCGTAGTGCCGCACCATGCGCTTCCTCTTCTGGTCGTGCGCATATGTGAGCGCGAGGGCTGCATGGAGGTAGAGGGGGCGAAGGTTTCCATACCTTTCCCTCTCAGCTCTTCTTCAAAAAATGAAGTAAAAAAAAGGGGGAAGGGGGGTTTTATAACCTTCCTTCCTTCTTTTCCTTTGCAAAGTGCGCGTGCCTCGATGAGCACGCGTGCACAATTTTTTATTATTATAAATTTTATTTATTTATTTATTTGACCTTTTGTCTTTAAAATTCTAACTTATTTTATCGAGTTTTCTTCTCCCAACTCCTGAACTATGAGTCTGGGAGTAAAAAAAAAGTAGGGGGTCCCCATTCCTAGTAAGGAATGGGGCGTGTGTTGTGGAGACCACAACACTTATATCCTGAGATCCTATGGGATGATGTATTGTATATTGATATATTGATATTTATTATTACATACCCTAGAACATGTGTAGTGGATGTTGTTATTTGGATGTGCTTCACTATATCAATTGTACTTTTGTATCTTTGTATGAGATTATGGACATCTTATATTCATTTATGACTATGAACATTATATTTAAAATTAAAACTAATTAATAAAAAATTCTTAAATGTGAATCAACATGAAGGAACAAGTGAGGAATAGAAATTATATTTGTAATTACTTATGTGTACTTGACGTATATGTGTATATTGCTTCTGCATTGTTATTTTGTGTTGTATAAATTTTTTAAAAATGGTTCAGTAAACTTGTAACTTATTGGCTTAATTTCTCCTAGGTTCCCAAGCAGGGCATTACAAAATCTTCTTATAATGTTTATGTTTTCAACTAATGAAATTTAATTATTTGCAAAAAAGTCATCTTAGAAGCATTAGCACATTATTTTAAATTTGATTTACAATCTCATATTTACTATAAATATGATATATTATTATGTTGCTACTTTCATGTTTAAAACTATTAGCATCTTGCATGTTGATTAGTTGTTACTAGTACATTTGACCCCATTTTTAGACCAAAATTTTTGACCATCTATTAAAATGTTTTAGATTGGTCAAATTTTGCAAGGAAAAATATATATATTTTTAAAATCATGCCCATGTTGGTCAAAATTTTGACCAACACGGGCTTCATCATGTCAAAATCTAAAAAGGTCAATTTATCCTAATTCATTGTTATTTGGCCATTGCGAGTAGATTCAATGGGTTGCTTGAAAAGGGAAAATATTTGAAGATGGAAAAATGAGTCAATTGCATTCAACTCTGAGTTGTGCTCTTCATTCTTCAATGCAACATTTCTAATCCATGCCCCAACATGCTTTCAATCTTCCATCGTCGAGGCTAAGAAGGTCAGGCTCCTTTCATTGCCATTGATATCCCATTTGGAGATGGAAAAAATTCTTTTTTTAATGCTTATCAAGACAATAGAAAAATCTCTGACTTCTCCAATTTGCAGATGAATGGGTGCACCCACAGATTGGGCAAGAAACATTAGTTGGTATGATAAAAAAACCTTGAAATGATTTATCACTTTCTTCCCATTTGTGTTCCTTTATTAATCTTTTTACTTCGACGTGTATAGTGATGTCTTTCTTAAGTCCTTGTTCTTTATGAAATAATGACATCAACTGTAGATTCACATTTGCCGGGATTTCTTAACACAAAAAACTCCATCTTAAAAAACATTTGTGACAATCTATTCTTTGTAATGTGCTAAAATATAACTTTCTCCTTGCTTTTACATCAATGGTTTAGCTATATTCTCAAGTTGGGAGTGGTATTTTTGGTAGTTTTGGTTTTTTCTTTGATGAGGTGGCCTTGAATCTATTGCAGGCACCCACATCAAGTCCCATATGGACTCCCCATGTGCATTTTGCACAATTTTTAGACCCACAAGCTCCATTCTAATTTTGTTTAAACTCACACATGGGCCTTGGTTCTCCTACTACATTGTTCAAGGCCCACTCACATGCCCTAATTTGGTGGAGTGATTTGGAGCCATCTAAGTCCTGTCCACATGGATTTTATACTTTGGACTCTATGTCTTGTGTTATATCTCATACATGCAAGCTTGTTTATGCTCTCTCAGTGATTATTGGAGGTTACTGATTATTTGGAGGTTAGTATTCCTTATGATCTAGAGTGTTTTCTTTTGCACTCCCATGCACACATGTCCTTAGAGACCATCATTTTTGTTCCTTTCTTGGATTGGGATTTGGAAAAATCCCTGGGATTGGAGAGCCATATCAGTAATAATATGTTCTTGTTGGATGTTGGTGATAATTTCCTTGTTTATAGTGATGACTATGCCATGCTCATTAACGAAGGCATTATTTTGGGGCTGACTATGTCTTTGTCAGGGCACAGATTTTATGGGCCTGTTGCATCATGCCACCCCCATTTTTGGGATTGATATCTACATATTTTGTGGGGACACACCACTCATGGCATTGGGAAGGTCATGTGGGAGCACTTTTTTTGTGGTTCACGCTCTCCTTTTATTGTCATTTTTTTGATTGGTGGTGGGGTTTTTTATAAATTAAATTTATTTCCCATTTAAATTCCCTTGATCAGCTGGGAATTTAGACATTTCTTGATTCCAAAGAGAAGCAACTTGGAGATTCATTTCCTTCCACTATTCAAACAGCCATCCACTCTGTTTTAGTCCATGTAACCATTATTTCCAAGGGATATGTAGAATCACCTTGGTGTTTGGACAAGCTACTTCTCATGCAAGAAAGTGAGGCCAAAATTATCACCATGTTCTACCAAGTCAAACATTCTGATCTCTGCTACATAGAAATAGGAATATACATTGAAGCTTTCATTACATATAAACAGAAGGGTAGATACCTAGAGAAGCTTAACCAGTGGAAGGAAGCCCTTCGATCTCTTTCACTTATAGCAGGGGAAGAGATGAATAGGTAATATTTTTACAATTTATATAGTCTCCTAAATTTCAACAACAAAATCTCTAGACAACATTTTTGCATCCATTTTAAAATCTTCTATGGAATCATATTTAGACACAAAGCCAAACATCATAATTGTCTTTGTCATGTTGAAAAGTCAAAAAAATGACTATAGAAATCAAGGAAAGCCTTACAAATCTCATTAGGATCATAAGACACTCCACTAGTAATCTTAATTTCCTCAATATTCTCCCATTTCTACTTATGTCTAATCAGATTGAAAAAATAGTTGGTTCCTCCCCAACCCTCATTCTTTGCCTTTTACATTTGAAGTTTGGAACCTTTCTAAGCTCCCCTCTAGTCTTTCAAAGCTAATCCTTTATCATAGTATCATGTCTATCATCTTACAAAAAGCCCTCTAATTTGTATAACTTCCCTTGAAATGCCTCCTCCTCTACTTTGTTCCTATCACCCACAAATTAAAACATCTTCTTTCAGACCACAAATTGAGCAGCCATTTTATTACAGACATTAGTCATGAAAGTGGCCATCTTGATAATATCTAAATCATCATCATCTTTAAGCAAGGAAGAATTCAATTAATTTCTTCCCCCAGCCTTCGGAGTAAATAGAGACACAATTTATATTGATATGAGCATAATAGGGAGTGTTTGGATATGGCAATATTAGCACTCATTTATCATTGGGTGTTTTTTTCTTCCAACTTGCAATATGGCAATATTAGCACTCATTTATCAATGGGTGTTTTTTTTCTAGTTTTCATAAAGTTTTGTTAAAGCATTATGGAATCTCCCCTCCTTTTCTATGAGTGGTTTTAGTCTCCATTCGACTGTGAGAGAGGTTGCCCATCATCAATTTTTTTTTGCTTAACACTTCTAGTTGGAAAAGAATCCTTTGTTAATTTGGTCTCTGTCATACTTAGTTCATTGTTAACTGTGACTATTGTCTTACAATATCCTCATTGTTTTTTTACTTAAAACAAATTTTACAAAGTTCTAGTTAAGTTTCTTATGTACTTTTTTTGTTTTAGTAATAGTGGCCAAGGCCAATTTTTGAGCTTTAAGCCTTTTCTGAGCATTATCATCATTAGGGGTTTCTTGGTGATTAAACTATCTATTTCAACTTTGCATCTCATTATCAATTTCAAAACTTTTGTACACAATTTTCCCAAAATGTTATTAGGACAATGCTTAAGTTATAAGTTATTATAAACAATACATTAACATAAAAATTTGGTAGTGTTAGTGTTTTGATATATTATAATAATAACTTGTTAGTGTTCTTAAGATAGTTTTAAGTTTTAGCCTCTCAATGAACAAAAAAAGAAAATAATATACCTAGTGCTACATAGGCTTAGCAGTTAAACAAAGACCAAACATTTCAAAAATGAAATGCTAACTATAAAATTCTTGAAGAAATACATTCATTATGCTAAGAGTAGCTATCAACCTGTGCTAACAGATGAGGTGATTTTTTTGAGGTTTTAAATTTTTTATGTTGCTTTTGTGTAAATTGTTTTATATTCTTATGTTTGTTTGTTTGCCAAACCCACATGGAAGTAAAAATTCATGTTCACAAGTGTGTGATAATGATGATAATTTACAAGCATCAGAACATATTGCAACTACATATGCTAAACTACGTAATGTGGGTGCAAAAGCTAAGGTTTGCAACAAGTGTGCCTAGTCATTTTGAAATGTTTAGTTTTATTCTTGATGTTAGCTAGTACTTTTAGAACAATCCATTCTTTTTCGTACACTCTTGATTTAATCTTTTTAATGTTTGGGCTATAGTCTGGAGGAGGCACATTACCAGTTACTGCCCATACACTGGAGACTATAATTTTTCTTTCAATTGCTCATGCAAAGATGAAGTTGAGAAATCAGGTGAGAAACCCTTTAATTATAAATCATGGGTTTTACACTACAATAACCAAAAATGCCTTTTAGCCTTATGAGGCCTTTGAAAAGATCACTTGGATCCATGTTCATCTTCTTTATAACTTTAATCATGTGGCTATCTCTCTATATTTTTAGGATGTATGCATATAGCTTTGAGTAGTTACTCTACTTTTAAGCTACCTATTTTTGTCATTATTTGAACCAAAGCATCTCTTGAAATAAAGTTATGCCGGGGTGACCTCTGTGTGCTTCCAGTCATTGAGGGTCTAAAATGTGCTAGGGATATTTTTCTTGTTTTTGAGTAAAGCGTAAATAAATTTTTTCCAAATCCAATTTTAAGTGACTCTACTTATTTGGTGGAAAGTACTTTTAAGGAGAGCTACAGGGCATCTTGAAATTTGAAAAATGCTTAGAAATGATTGAATCTGTCCTTATTATTTATTAGGATTCTTTATATTTTGGTTGGGAACTTGCAAGGTTAAATTTAGATTTAGGCTTATGGGTCATAATATTAGTATTGCTTTTCATGTCTTCTAAAACTAATTATGTTGAGAATGCATATACTCGCATTATTTTGAAGCTTAAAAAAATTTGGTGGGTGTTTTAGAAGTCACATTAACGAGATGGAAAATTGGATATAGGTTTTGATTTATCTGACAATTTACTGCTATTTTCCAATAATGCTTTAGAAGTGATGTGCATGAGATTGAAACATGAGAAGGCTTTTCATCATTTGACAAATTTCACTATTTTCCAACATGCTTTGCTCAAGTATTAAAATTGAATGTAGAGTCTGCTCTCAAAGTCCTCAATTTTGCAATATACCATACATAGCTAACAGATATGGAGCAAAGGGAGCAAGGAAGACAACAAGAAATTGATAGGAAACATCGTGTTGATGGTGATTCTGACAATGCGAGATATGATGATAATAATGATGATAATGATGATGGTGATCATCCAGATGGGTCATGAAATAGAGGAATTAAAAATTTGTTGTCACTTTTGCTATCTTTCATTATAAAATTTGATGAACTAGACAACTCTATGTAATGAGCTTTGGTGTTGAAATGAAGATCAAGAAGACAAAAGAAGGGTATTGGAGATGAAAGGAGTGGTGGAAGCAAAACAAAACCAACCATCCTAGAGTAAGGTAACTTTGCAACTCTCTTGCTTGTGGATTTTTAATGAGTTAAGGACTAACATTAGTTAATTCTACTGATTTTTATGAATGAAAAGTAGAGAAGCAGTAGAAGATATGGATATTGACTCAACAACTGTGCCAACTACGATGGACATTTCATCTGAAAGGTCTCTTGTTTTCACCTATTCAACCAACATTTTTTGTTTTTGTTTTCAATATCTGCAATTGCAAACTAAGATTGTTGGACTGCATAAAAATGGATGCTGATTTAATTTTCTCTTAGACACAACTTGACAATTCCTATTTCTGAAATAGTTTTCCTTTTATATAAGGATTTTCAGTTTTGTACACCTAAAAGTAAAATAGAGCTAGTATACATTATGGATTTTCTTGGATTTTTGAATGTGATATTGTTGTTGGTTCTTACTAGGAAAATATGCATATCCTACAATATTGGCTTGCCATTAGATGACATTTTATGGAGGCAGTTAATAAAACAGTTCAAACACCTTACCTATGATTCCACATTTTGCATGCATGTCTACAAGGGCAGTTGCAACTTAAACAAATATATTCTCTCAATATATCTATTTTGTGCATATCCACCAACCATGGCTTTTGATGAACACATTACGTTTAGGCATCCTGTCAAATAGTTCACATGACTTATCTATGCTTCCATTTTGCAAGC
Organism: Cupressus sempervirens; assembly: GCA_028749045.1. Taxonomy (NCBI): domain Eukaryota; kingdom Viridiplantae; phylum Streptophyta; class Pinopsida; order Cupressales; family Cupressaceae; genus Cupressus; species Cupressus sempervirens. Next base: position 717,634,205 of record CM053789.1, read on the forward strand.
ATGTCTCCCAAGGAAAATGCTACTACTTCATCTACACCACCTGAAAAAATCTTTTATGCTTTGATGGATTCCTATAGCTTATCCCAAAGCTCTCATTCAGTAGTTATGAGATGATCAATTAAGAGGAAATAATTGAGAGCTTAGAGTGACACAATTTTTGAATGATCATATGAAATGAAATGGGCGTGCACGTAGAAAGAAACTAGAAAGACATTGTCTATAGATGAAGGCATGAAATGGATGGTTTTAGAGCACTCAACACAGACACTCAACATTCAATACATATCATCATTTGAGATCAAATGGGTGTGTGGGATTATACGCATAGTGAATAATAAAGGAGGGAATTGAACCCTCTTTGAGGCTCCCACTTGTTGAAGTCCACTTCAAAAATGGCCCTTCCTATGAAATTTCTATCTAAAACCTTTCTAATGAGATAATGTGTTATGAGCTCTTCATCAGTGGGATGGAACGTGAATCCAAGAGGTAGTTGTGCACCACCCATATCATGACTCTAACTAGAGTTAAGAGCCTCTATTATTGAATTCTCTTCCCTATCACCCATATTCATTTCCTTTGCTATTCATAATTCACATGATGCATTTATTCTTTTTATTTTGATTTTATCAATATAGTGAAATTCGATTTTAATACCTGTGAATAAAAAGATTTATTCATTTTAATATAGTGAAATTCGATTTTAATACCTCTAATTCGATTTGACAAATTTCACTATTTGATTATCATAACCCAAGAGGGTGAAGGAATAAAAATAGAATGTCTAGCAAAAAAAAGGGTTTTAGAGTACTCCTTATGTAAGATAGAAAAAAGACTGTGCAAGATAAGATAAATAACAAGATAAAAATAGTGGATTGGATCTAATATATCAAAGTAGACGCAAGAAAGAGAGATAATAATGTGTGCACCTAAAAGTGAGAGAGGAATAAGACACTTGAAGAATAATTTTTGGCCTATTAGAATTTCATAATATACCAATCTCTTCTCATGATAGTCTATAACCTGCACATCTAAAATGGGAAACTTTCTATTTTTCTTTAGGAATGGGTTAACCTAGTGTGACATATACTGGTATAAGTCAAACTTGGTAACCTATAACCATAGTTGATAATGACAGAAATTGAAGATAAATATAATTTTTTTTCCAAATAGCTATACAGATTTGTACAGAAAACTACTCTCCAAACCTGCACTAGTACACAAGTGAGAAGGGGAAATTATTAGGGGGAGGGGGCTTTCCTTGATTAAGCCCCCATTTAGGAATTGATCTTGAACAGAGTAAAAAAATCATTTAAAGAAAGATAAATTTAAGTATACCTTACTTTACCAATCTTCATGGATAGATCCAAGTCCTCTATATCCAAAAAGATGTATTCTTGTATGATTGTACGTAGGAATGTAGAAAGCCTTCACTTATGCAATAGATCAACACTTATCCAATTCATAGATCATGCATGTATGAATTCTTGATATGAAGAAGGAAAAATAATGAATGGTGTAGATCTCCTCCCTTGATGGAAAACTCCTTTTCTTCCCATGGAGAAATAATCTACATCTACAGAAGAATTTACTTTAATGCTTGAGGGATGGATGGAATGAACACCCTCAACTTATCCTTTCTTTCTAGAACTCGCTGACTGCACAATATATTTATTGAAAATCATAAATTATGGATGAAAATATAAAAAAGAAGAGGGGAATCATCCCTTTGTAGTAATTTCAAGGTTAATTTTTGTAAAGGTTGACTCCACTAGGAAGGAAAATGAAAATAATTGGCATTGGACAGTGAGACCCTTTAAAATAAGAGCTTTAGGATTCAGGTAACTCCTAGAAGACCTATACTAGTGCATACTAATGTTAGAATTATAATTTAACATTTTGCGAAAAATCAAACTGATTAATAAGAAAATCAAGTGCAAATACATCCAAGATAAAGAAGAGCACTAAAATAGAGCCCAATTTATCCTAGATCTTCTAAATTAATTGTACTAACTTTTTGGGATGATACATTTCACTACACATTAGTAGGAGTATGATATGAACTCATGCTTATGGTAAAGTAGATCTAATGCACAATACAGTCTTATCAACACCAAACAAATAAGGAAACATCAAGCCCCCAAGTGACTTAAGTCCTCATCTAATCCAAGACTGAGATAATAGAGACATCATAAAAAAGAAGGATAAATGAGAGGGATGGGTATTACTTGTCCAAGTAAGAACACATTTTTTACTATGAATCACACAAGGGAAAGCCAACATAAAAGATTGCATTGAAAGTCTAGCAGGGTTTGTGTGTTGTGATATTCAATCCATCTAGGATTTGTCCTTAAATATTGTGTATCTAAAAAGGGATTCAAGAAAGAGTGACATGTCCTTAAATATTTTGTATCCATAAGGGATCAAATGAGAAAAATTAGGGGATCAATCTTTAAGGACTATGTGTCCATAAGGGATCCACGTGTAAAGGCATCATTAGAAATAATGCATCTGTGCAAAACATGAGTGAAGTGTATGCCTACATGTAAAAGTTATTGAAAATACTTTAACATGAGAAATAGATTTAATAGAGTGTACATGCATCCACTAGAGACATTTCAGCTATGACATTCCCCCAAGAGAGAACAAATCAAGGCAAATAAACACATAAAAAGAGGGTACACAAGGGATCTACCAACTCTAAGGTGAATATGACCATACGAAAATATGTAAAATTATGTCCAAATGAAATATCATCATTCCTAAAAGGAAAAAGAACTGAAAAACATTAGAATAAATACACATAATAGTTATGAAGAATAGTCTTTTTGGGCCAACATCATAGAGACCTTGAAAAGAATACAGAGATACTATTTTTCACGATTCCGAGTGAACAATCACAAAGGCACATTTAAAAAAATGGAATATGTACAACATAATATATAATAATATATAAAATGAGTGAGCTGCAAATAAAATAATAAGTACAACATTTTTGATACCTTTATTAACTCGTGCCAATAGAGAAACACATGTCATTTGTAGAAATATAAACAAGACATATAACAAACAAAATATTGGGGAAACACATTAAAAAATCAACACATATAAATACCACCATGCAAGAGGATCTAATCAAGTGCATTTCACGCTCCTCCATCTTGGTCCATAGTGTTTAGGGAAGGTGGTAAACTCACAAGAGAATAAAAATCAAGCACACAAGAAGGAAAATAAACCAATTCTAAAGAAGCATCATGCCATGAAGGTAAGTCAATCTATCACTATGCTCATTAAAAGGAGTGATAAATAAATATTATAAATAGTCACTATTGATAGTTTCATACATATCTTTATAATCACTATCATGAATATCATTGTTTTTGATTAAGTAAAACAGGTTTTACAGGGATCCTAAAACCAAAATGTTTTACATAATATCTAAAATAAAAACCAGTAAACCTAGATAAGGATGAAACAAAAAATGAAAACTAAAACTATTAGTTCTCCCTATCTAGAACCTGCAGAGTCTCTATAGCTTCATTGGCCTTTCAGTTGTCTACGCCCACTTGGTCCTGGTTTTTATCATCAACCGATCCCCTAGTCTATTTCTTTTCTTCCTTGGTTTTCCTATAGTCCATACTGGCCTTATCTTCTTTTTCCCCACCAAAGCCAGCTTCCTCTAGAGAATCACCCAAACTATTGATATTCTCATTCAGGGTGTTCAAGGTTGCAATCACCTGATTAGCCAGATTCTGATTAGAAGTCTCCATCCTTAGGACTCTTTTTTCAACCATTGAGATATGATCCTCCTGGTCAGCATGGTGTCCCTAGTCGCTGCTTCTCATGTGGCCATCCTTCTAGCTCATCTATCTCATGAAATAGCCATTTGATAGAGCAAAAATTATCTATCATGCTATTTTTAGTGTTGTTGAGCAACTTGAGCCCATATTCTCTCACATTTTTAGAGATTGCAACAAGTGCCGGGTCTAAAAGTTCATCAAAATGGACTTTACCATCATGAATATCATTGTTAGTATCATGAACATCATTATCAAGAGTATCTTTTTCATTAAGATTAATCAAAATAGAATCTAAGATACAAATATAATTATCATGTTTATCCATTTTAACCTTGTTTAAATGCACTTTCTTGAAAGCTTCAAGCCTGAGATGGTCTAAAGGAAGTGAAGCATGAGGTGAATAAATACTATGAGAAACACATTCACAGATCCTAGCTTGATCCTTGTGATGATGATCATGAGCATGTTGGTTAGATTTGGTATTTCTATGTATTTGGGTTGAAGTAGGATCAAAAAAATTTGGTCCTTTTATTATTTAGGAGGAAGATCAAAAGGTACCACGATAGGTTGAAAGCTAGTAGGAGAACTACATGTGTAAGAAATAGGTGGTTGAACAAAAGAATATATGAAGGAGGAATGGGTGGTGCAGGAAGAAGTCTACATGTAGGATCATCTTTAGGTTTGAAAGTTCAAATATATTTTGGAGCTTGAAGGATTGGTATTATTGAAAGGGATTATCAAGTTGGGATTCAATTGGTTTGTGTATAAAATGCCAAAGGAAATCAAGGTCAGTAGAGTCTCAAGGTACACAATTTTGATAAAGATTATGGTTAATAGTCTTGAATTCTCCATCATGAATACATTTGAGGAACTTATGAATAGGATAATCCATAAATTTCATGGAGGTAAGATAAAAAATATCAATCTTGAATTGAAACTGATTAGAATTAGAAAAGACTATGAAAGTAGTCTCCACAAGTTTACCAAGAACTTCCATGGGAAATATTATGAAACCATGGGAAGTATAAATGAGACCATTAAAATTTTGGATCAAAACAATAGATGTATCATAGAAATAATTTTGCAATTTTTTACTAAAAAAGATGATCTTCCATTATCACATTGACCATGCAAGTGGGATAAATAAGAGTTCCATGGGAATGAGTTCTACTAACCTTATAAATAATGTAAAGAGACCATCAAGAGTGATATGATCTCTCCAAGGCATGCTTGCACAATTTCTAACTAGGCTATTGGAAGGCATTAGAGGTTATGTGTGTGAAAGGAGGAGCTTTGAAACAAAGATTACCTATTTTTAGCATCATGCCTTAGGTGAGATTAGCAAGCTTGACTAGGTGCATGACACTACAAATTTGGTGTGTATGTGTAGGGGAAAGAATGAGGGCATTGAACAAAGTATGGTTTTGGGAGCCTAGAGGTCCCACAAACACCTATGAGTGAGATTTGGACTTGGCCAATCCATTGAGTTATATTTCCAAGTAGAAATCAAGATTCAACACAATTTTAGCCCTATTAACCCTACATTTTAGGAATCCACCATATGGATGACTTAGGGACTTAAGACCACAAAAATATTTAATGTATTTGAAAAGGGTATCCAAATATCTAGTTTTTTTTTTTCAGTTATTTTGAGGTTTTGAGAAAGAATTCACAAAAACTCACTAAGTAGGGCTAATTTACCAAATAGGCCTATTAGGCCAATACCAAAGAAAATCCTAAACTCAACAGGAAAATCCTAGATGCCCTATTCAAATAGAGTTATTTGGGAGATATTTTTGGTCAAATTAATAGTATTGACAAATGAGTGTCAACACATTTAACCATTTTCACTATGTATGCGGAGTACACAATAGATGCCAAGCCAAAATTTTAGTAGGTGCCGAGTCACATTTAGTACCCAAAAAATCATAGTGTAGTATGTGCCGAGTGATCCAAGAATTGTTCATGTGCCAAGTAACAGAATCATTTAGATGTTGAGCAACTTAGAGCAATATATGCTGAGCAATATAGGATATAATAGGTGCTGAGTAAACCAAAAAATGTAGTTGATGCCGAGCAATCGAGAAACAATATGTGCCAAGCAACATAGGATCAACATAAGAGTTTTTATTTGCAAAAACTAAGATGTGAACCATTTTTTGAGCTGAATTAGAGAAATTTCAAAGGAGAAAAAGGATAAGGATGAATCATTTGCATTCCCTATGCAATTTGCATGCAACCAATCAAAAAAATGGTGAAGGCATGAAACCAATAAGAAAAATGCAAAGTATGAGCAGGAATTTTAGATTCAATATGGATTGTAGATCCATACCTAACCCTAAGTCTTTGTATTCTTTATAAGGAGAATGAATGCACCATTGTATGTGTGGAAGAAAATAGCATAAGGGGAGAGTATAGAAAAATTTTAGTGTGAAGAGAAAAGACTTAGTGGAAAGGACAACTTTTATACATCCAATTGATTAGAATAGAATAGGGGACATATTCAGAGATCAGATCTAGTAGAGATCAGAAGAGGAAGAGTAGATCAAGTGCCTGAATCAAGAAATTTGAGATTGCATTCAATCAGGTTAAAAGATCTAATACTCTCTCACAATTGTATTAGAGATTGACATCCTATGGTGATAGGTTAGCTTAATAGCTAGGTAGGAGAGCCTTTGGAGAAGGTCAAGAAAATCCTATGTATTAGGTGGGTTTAACAACCTTTATGTAAATCCTTTAATAGGGTGACACTTCATGTAAAGTGTTTGTAAATCCTTTCAAAAGGTCACATTTAATAGTGTGTTGTAGCCTTTAATAGGGAAAAGCATCAGAAGTGGTTGAACTCATTGCTACAGTAATTTTTGTGGGTGTCATCCCCACCCCAATTTTACCTTCTTATTTCTCGAGGGTTTTTGGGTCACCAAAATCTCTTGTGTTATGTGTTGATGCATGCTTTCATTTTATGTTTGTTTACATGTTTACTTGCATGCATGTTAATTTCAGTTATATGTTATTAAGGGTTTGAAAGGATAAAAATTTGTTACTTCTGAAAATTCCAACAATTGGTATCAGAGATTTGGTTCTCACAAGGAGAAGCCTAACAGCTTGGAGAAAAAGATCAGAGGATGGAAGTCTTCAAACTTGGGAAGATCATTGACAACTAGGTGATTGCTGTGTAACTAGCTCTACACAAAGTAGAGGAAGCTAGGGAGGAACTGAGAAAATATTTCAAAAGAAGAAAGGAGATAGCCATAGCTAAAAATGACATACACTACAAGGGGATTGACACTTCACAAGTGTTTTCCAATGGAGACTCCAAGGAATTTGATGCAAAAATAGAAAAATTAATGAAGAAAAATACAACACAAGCTAAGGAAATTAGATTACTCAAGCTTGAACAAGAATCACAAGCCATATTGGTTTATGAAGTAATTGAACAAAATAAAAGAGCTATTGAAGACAAGGCCATGGTAGAAGATGATAGACTGGAAGAGAAGACAATTGAATTTGAAAAGATTTCAAACATGTAGTTAGACACCTTAAGCCAGATGATGAATGCTCAGCATGAGCTGAACATGAAGGACATTGAGATAACCACCTTGAAGATGCAGAATGAACAAATGAAAAATGAATTGAAGAGATAAAAGGAAATAGTAGAAAGTTACAACAAACCAAATGAGGCCATTAAGTACTTTGAGAAATTGCTGAAATCACCAAGGGCTAGTAATGACACTACATGACTTGGCTACATCAGCACTGAACAAGGAGAATCATACAAGGCATCAGAAGAAAGAAGCAACAAAGGTAAGAACACTAAACCTACTTGTCATTTCTATGGCAAAAAGGAATGTACCTCTAATTTGTGTAGAAGCAAGACTAGTCATTAGCATGATAAGCCTACAAATGCAAATTTCCATCACAAGTGCAAAAAGTAGGGACATTTAACGCAAGAGTGCAGAACCAAAACCATGAGGACACCAAGATTTGAGGGTCATTGCTACAATTGCAAAAAATATGGACATAGAGAATTTGAATGCAGATCAAAGCCTATGTGGACACCTAATTAGCCTTCAAGAGGAATCAATCATGCACATCATTACAATTGGGATTACAACACCAGGTATAGCTGTCCTTATTGTCAAGAGCATGGACACATTCCTAAAAATTGCATAAGAACACACTTCAAGAGGAACTATAGAAGATGGTTAAACCAAACTACATGTTTTAGTTTCTTGAAGACTGGTCATATTAGTAGGAACTATCCAACAAAGGTCAAAGCACCAAAGACTGAAGTTAACAAGAGCAAAGAAAAAGTTAATGTGGAACATATTAGGGAAGATATGAAGAAGACATGGTAGAAGAAAGGTAAATGCAGCACATCAAATGGAGAGATCACTTCACCCAAGAGGTCAAGTGATCACACCTCATCAAATTAAGAACCAGAAAGGCACATGGGGCTGATATATATAAAGATGTATCATACATCAGCCCAAAAGAACATAAGAACATTGCAAAGAAGAAATCTGCATAAGTTAAGATGCTAGGATAAAAGTTGGAAGATGATGCTAAGCTACCTTTGGTTGCTGAGTAAAACTCCAGTACATGCCAATTTGAACAATCTAGTGGATGTCGAGTAAAGAGATGTTAGTGGTTGCTAAGAAATTAACAAGTTTAGTAGATGTCGATTGAAACAAGATAGTAGCTGCTGAGTGAATGAAATAGAATTGATGCCAAGTTGGAAAATCCTTTGGAAGCTGAGTGTACAACTGTAAGCACGATTGCAATAAATACTAGGTTTCAAGCCTAATAAAAGTGAAAATTGTTCATTTTTTTGGTTCATTCAAATAAAGAACAAAGATGAGCAAAGCAATTAAGTAGTTTCCCAGTGATCAAAAAGTGATTTACAATGATTCAATAGCAACCCAACTCCATTTCATTAATTTACCAGGTATTTCATTCAAGTGCCGAGTTATGCAGTTTAAATTTTTTGTCTAAATAGTAAACCCTAGTTCAATTAGAAATGACATCTGGTTCTAAGTCTGTAATGGGAAATGAAGGTTTGGAAATTCAATTAGTTAGCAATGAAGTTAAACAACTTGAGTTCAAGCCAATCCTAGAGGTTGCCTACAAAAATGATCCCGCTAGTGCCCTATCCATGATTCCTAATAAAGTAGTTATGGTTCAGGATGTACACAAATGCTACAACTATAAGATAGGAGCAATAGGAGATTTGGACATTTTCAATGCATTTGATAAGCTCTATGAAAATGGGAAACTCAAAGACGAATTCTCCATAGTTGAGAAGAAGGGTCTAACCAAAACCCTAGTTTTCCCTATTGTCTTTAAAATATAATGGATACGCATTGTGTTGAGCAGAATCCATGATGGAGCTTTTTGGTTAGAAAAAGGACCAGTAAAATTCAGAAAGAAAACTGTACACAAGGTTACTAGTATTCCAACCCTAGATCGGCCCAAAACCTTAAGGAGTGATAAGAGAGAGGCAATTGAGAAAAACAATGGTGCCAAGTGGAACAACTGGGGTATGACAATTGACACCATCAAAGACCCCCTACTAGATTTTGCTGTAAGAATTATATCTCACAAATTTTACCAATCTAGCAAGTTAAATAGTGTACCCTACATAGCAATGGACGTTGCCTACAAGCTAGTGAAAAAGGATCATACTTATGATCTTTTAGAGTTGATGATGCAACAAATCAATGAAAACTTGGGAGCCATAAGGAAATCAAAAGGGGCTCAATGCAAATTTGGTGCATTATTGATTTGCATATTTTTCTATATTATGAAAGAATTCCCTTCAATAGGTAAGGTGAGAAGGGATCCAAATAAGACTATTGATGATCAAATAAATGGATTCATTGATCAAATGGGTGAAAACTTTGATGCCCAAATGACCAATAATTTAGAAGATTTCAAACAATCCATGAAACAGAGAATGAGAATTCTAGTCTCATTAGTGGAGCAACATGAAAAAGACATTTGTTTTCTAGAGGATATTGACTATACTTACATACAAGCAGTCATCCCTAGAGTCAGATGGCTTAGACCACTAGGTTATGAACTTGATGTGGATTACGCGTTAGCAACTATTACGACATTGTTTGTAGAGGAAATTGATAAAACTACAAAGCACTTTTGAACATATGATGTTGTCAAATCAAGAGTGGTTACAGACCTCAAGACAACAACAACAGTCAAGAAGAAGGATAAGCTTGTAAAGAAGATAAAAAAGAAATTAGGTGTTGAAGAGGCAGGCACAATAGAGGAAGAGGAAGCAGATGAAGAAGAAGATGACAATGAGGATGAGCTAGAGCAAGGGCCACTTTAGTTGACCCAAGGCCTAGGTGAAGATGAGGATGAGAGTGACAAGGAAGAGCAAGCCAAGGAATCATCCACCCAAACCAAGGTCCCCAAAAGAAAGGCAAAAGCACCACATGCTCCTCAATCCAAAACAAAGAAAGTGGCAAAGCCTACACCTAAGAAGCCTACTATTAGAGCTACTACAAGAGCTACTACACAAAAGGTAAAGGAAGAGGTAGCAAAGAGGAAGGAATCCACTAAGAAGATTGAAGAAGAGCCAAAGAAAAGAAGAAAATTTGTCGCTCAACCTGATTCAGATGAAGAAAGGATGGAATCAGAAGACCACGGTCAGTTTAAAGTGATAAGTTGTCCACCTAAGTCTTCTATTGATAAATTATGTGCTAAGATTAGGAATGGTGACATGAATGATTTGAAGAATGTAAATTTTAATAAGCTCACAAAGGATGAGTAGAATAAAATAGAGAAATCTATCTATAGTATGATGGCAGAATATAAACATACACCTCTTGAATTGGATAGCTCATTGCCAAAGGAATTATATAAGATTGTAGAGGATAAATGATATTTTTGTTTGCAAACTAAAAAGGAAATGAGGGAGTCTACCTTAGCGAGGATGTTGCCTGATTTGACTATAAGTCAAATAAAAATTGTAGTCAAAAGGCACAACAGTAGATTCACTCCCAAATATAGGGCATTTAGTATTCTACAAAATAAAATTGAAGAGGTTGTGAGAAAAACCACAAAAGTGTGGAAGATTATTTACAAGAAAATTGATGATGTATTTGATGAAGAATACAAGGCAAAAGCAAGTTCCAAAACAAAAGAGATAAAGGAAGAAAGAAGGAAGAAAGTAGAAGAGAAGAAAGTGGAGGAAGAACAGAAGGATGAAGAAGAAAAGAAGGAGGAAATGAGTAAAGAAGAGGAGAAGGGAACATATGAGCAACAAGAATAGAGTGTGTAGGACACACAACTGCCACCTCCTAGCCCTCCTCATTCTACCATCAAACCTATAGAAAAAATCAAGATAAAGGATGTTGTTGACACTTTTGGTCAAAACATTAATCCATTAACTACAAAAGATCTAGCAAAGATCCTTGACCAATCAACACAAGTAGCTAGGCTATGTTCAAGCCCAATATTGGTCAGTGTTGATGAACTCCAGAAAGCAGTAGTGAAATTAAAGGAAGTCAAGGTGCAAACACAAGAACCACCTATGACCACACAATCTACTGGATTTCTACTCCTTCCACCTCCATCTCCACCAAAAGCAATCACACAAGCACTTCAGGAGCTGAGTGCAATAGCAAGGGATGATAAAGATAAATCAATACAATCAATAGGTACACCCTTGCCAGAATGATAGTAGAAGAGAAAAAAATTGAAGAGAAAGAATAGACAAAAGATAAGGAGGAATCTAAAATACAAACTTTGGTTGAACTACTTAAAATAGGTACTCCTACAAAAAATCTTCAGCAGCCAAGCATTGGAACACTAGAATTGCAAATTAGAACACTAGGCTCGAGCTCAACTAGGGTAGCTAGGACAATTCACTATGGAATTCCTGAGCTTGATGAAGAAATAAAGATACCGTATTATGAATCCAACACTCTCATAGAAGAAAAGATGAATGAGATAAAAAGTGCATTGGATAGAAGAAGGAGACAAGAGGCACTTAGAAAGGATTACAAATATAGGAAAGCATTAAATGAAATCAAGGAAATATTCATGGATGCCTTTAGCCTACAGTCTCCAGATGAATCAAGACCAATTATAGAGCAACTATCTGATATAATTGATCAGGTAACAAATGAGGACCATGACACCAATGCCAAACTAATGGAATGGTCAGAGAAGAAATTCTGAGGTAAGGTCAATGAGAAGATATCAAATACTATCATTTTGGGACAAGTTGACCTGGCTAAGAAATTAGCTAGAGTCAAAATTGTACTTGGAAATATATTCTCCCTTTACAATAAATTGTGTGATTTTTCCAATTTCACACAAGAGATCAGCCAAAAGATATTGAGCTTCGAGAGAAATCTAAATATTTATAGCATGCAACTTCTTATTAATCCAGCTCAAAGTGAGAAGCATTTTTCTCAAACACTTCACACTCAAAGGGAACTAGTTGTATTAACAGTAGAAGAGGCTAATATAAAAGCCAAGCTAATGCAAATTCAATCCTCCATCACCCCTCACTTGGAGGTACTTCACAAGGAGCAGATGTATGAAGAGATAGTCCTAAAGAAAGATCCCAATCTTTCTACACATGAAGGACTTGTAGACCTAGCAGCAAAGCTTGCAATCCAACACAAGTCATTGGATATTGCATTAAACAATTGGGATGCAACTCTAAAGATACTCCTAGAGGTTAACAACTAATTTTTGGCTAAACATGGAATTACCCCATAGAACCCTTTGACATTAGTGTCAAAAAAGGGGGAGATATATATTTTAGGGGGAGTAATAAGTAAAGGAGGAGATACGTGATAAGTAAAGGAGGAGATATGTAGATACTATGGGTAATTACCAAATTTTGACAAATTTTGATCATTCATTCATTTTGAAAATAAACTGGAATGATTGTATATAGCCAAAAAGGGGGAGACAAGGAATAAAGGAGTGAAGGAGAGATGCAAAATTTTGGTAATCATATGGAATACAGGGATATCACATAGATCAGATACAACATACAGGCTTAGAGTGCAAAAATAGGTCAAAGGACAGAGAGGATCAGGCACATTGACACATAACTTCAATTTCAAATGCATAATCAACTCAGGGAAGTCATTAGGTATATTGCTACTCACAATTTTTAAAAAATTTCATGTAAGTTGAGTAAGTAAAGAATGCACTCAATAAGGTTAGGATCATCAATGCTTAGTTAAGTTTTTTTGACACTCATGTAAAAGGGGGAGATTGTTGGTCAAATAAATAGTATTGACAAATGAGTGTCAACACACAACCATTTTCACTATGTATGCTGAGTAGACAATAGATGCTGAGCCAAAATTTCAATAGGTGCTGAGTCATAGTTAGTGTTGAGTAGATCACAGTGTAGTATGTGCCAAGTAATCCAAGAATTGTTCATGTGTTGAGTAACAAAATCATTCAGATGTCAAGCAACTCAAAAAAACATATTCTAAGAAATATAGGATATAATAGGTGCCGAGTGAACCAGAAAATGTAGTTGGTGTCGAGAAATCCAGAAACAGTATGTGCCGAGCATCAGTAATACTTCATGTGTCAAGCAACATAGGATCAACATAAGAGTTTGTATTTGCACAAACTAAGATGTGAACTATTTTTGGAGCTAACTTAGAGAAATTTTGAAGGAGAAAAAGGATAAGGACAAACCATTTGCATTCCCTATGAAATTTGCATGCAACCAATTAGAAAAATGGTGAAGGCATGCAACCGATAAGAAAAATGCAAAGTATGAGCGAGAATTTGAGATTCAATATGGATCATAGATCCATACCTAACCTTAAGTCTTCACATTATTTATAAGGAGAATGAACCCACCATTGTATGAGTGGAAGAAAATAGCATAAGGGGAGATTATAGCAAAATTTCAATGTGAATAGAAAAGACTTAGTGGAAAGGACAACATTTATACATCCAGTTGATCAAAATAGAATAGGGGACATACTTAGAGATCAGATCTAGTAGAGATCAGAAGAGGAAGAGCAGATCAAGTGCCTGAATCAAGAAATTTGAGATTGCATTTAATTAGGTTAAAAGTTCTAATTCTCTATGAAAATTGTATTAGAGGTTGAAATCATATGGTGATAGGTTAGCTTAACAACTAGGTAGGAGAGCCTTTAAAGAAGGTCAAGAAAATCCTATGTATTAGTTGGGTTTAATAACCCTTATTTAAATCCTTTAAGAGGGTGACACTTCATGTAAAGTGTTTGTATATCCTTTCAAAAGGTCACATTTGACAATGTGTTATAGCCTTTAATAGGGAAAACCATCAGAAGTGGTTGAACTCATTGCTGCAGTAATTTTTGTGGGTGTCATCCCCACCCCAGTTTTACCTTCTTATTCCTGAAGGGTTTCTGGGTCACCAAAATCTCTTGTGCTATGTGTTGATGCATGCTTTCATTTTATGTTTGTTTACATGTTTACTTACATGCATGTTAATTTCAAATTGGTTACTTTTGATTCACCCCCCACCCCACCCACCCCACCCCCTCCCCGCCCCCTTTTTGAACATTAGAACAGATGAGTGGATGTCATAGTGATGGATACACCCCTTGTAGCATTGGTAAGGTCATTTGATGAAGTTTCCCTTTGATTCAACCAAGGAAGAGTGAAGGTTTAAAGCACCCTAATGATAGTCATCCCTTAAGGTGAAGCACAAAGGAACTCACTCATAGAGTTGAGTTAGGGAATTATTAGGCTAGGTTTTTCAATACTTGTAAGGTCCTATAAGTGAGCTTAGGGTCTATAGAATACTTAGCCTAGAATAACATAGTTAGCAATTATGCAAGCACACCTTGGAGAGATCTTATCAGATTGGTATCAAAGCAAGTTAAGATTAGGCTTGTGGTGAATGTTTCAAGAAGAAGAATCAATTAGTGAGTTTGTAATGGTGAAAAATGAAGAGCTTGCAAAGAAGGTAGATGAGCAAGAAGAGGAGAATATATTGCTTAAAGCTAGGCTATCTCAATTGGAGAAAAAAGTGGATGAGAAGACTGAGGAAGTCAAGTGCAAGATTGAAGAACAAAATAAAGAATAAAAGAATAAGGAGGTTACAATTGAGGATGAGGTACCTAAACTAGACCTTGTACTCAAAGAAGAGCCATTCCTTAAAGCATTGAGGGCCTTAAGTGACAAGGCTCTAGAAGGCATTCCAATATTTAGTGGTAAGATAGAACTTGAGGTAGTCCTAGATTGGATAGGACTAGAAAATCACTTTAAATGTGATGGCATAATCGAAGCTTAGAAGGTTAAAGTTTTAAAGGCTAGATTAAGAGGGTTTGCACTCACTTGGTGGAAGTTTATCCAAGATGAGAGAGAGAAGGAAGGAAAGAAGCCCATTGCCATATAGAAGGAAATAGTTAAAAAGATTAGAGATGATTATATACCTAAGGATAATGAAATCTAGTTGCATAAAAGGAGACAGAAGGACTTGGATGTGAACTCCTATACTGAGGAGTTTCAAATATTGCGTATGAGGTCAAGAGTTGTTGAAGATGAGAAAGTGAAAGTAGCAAGGTATCTTAATGGTCTCAAGAGGACTATACAAGATGAAATGAGTCTTTTGACTCTTGATATAGTTAGGAAAGGCCACCAACTAGAAGTAAAGGTAGAAGAGAAGCTAAGGAAAAAAAAAGATTCAAGCACTACTAGAGGTAGAGGCAAGGGAAGAGACAACCAAGGACAAAAAGGTAGATATGGTGGTATAAGTTCTAAGGCTAAGTCTCAAGGAGAGGCCCAAATTTACTAAGTAGAAAGAAGGAAGTTAAAACAAAGGAAATTCTAATAGAGGAAGGAACTCTAATAGCAATTGGAGAGGAAGAAACAATAGTCAAGGCAGAGGGTCTTTCTTTGCAACTATTAAGTGTTACCACTGCAACCAAATGGGACACCCTGCATACAGATATATAGAGAAAGGCTCTACTTCACATGGAGGTGATAAGAGGGTAAACTATGTTCAAGAAGAGGTTAGTGGAGGAGGTAAAAATCCTAAGGTAACCCTAGTGTTAGAAGAAGAAGAAGATAACTTGACAATGAGAAGGATACTAATCAAGGAATGAGTAAAAGAGGAACCTAGTCAAAGAAGGTCACTATTTAGAGTGAAATGCAAAATAATGGGAGAAGTTTGTAGAGTCATGATTGACTCAGGGTCTATTGGAAATATAGTATCAAAGGAGGTAGTCAACAAGTTGAATTTGAAAAGGATACCCAATAGTAATCCATACAAGGTCACTTGGCTAAACAAATGACAACATCTCTTAGTAAATGAACAAGCATAGGCAAAGTTTTCCATTGGGAAATAAAAAGAAAAAGTATTGTGTGACATCCTACCTATGGATGTATGTAACCTACTACTTGGAATACCATGACAATTTGATAGATATACCATGCATGATGGAGTAAATAATTCTTATTCTTTCAAGAAGGATAATGTAACTTTCAAGATATAGTCACTATTAGAGGATGGAGAGATAAAGTAATTAGGTTCCAATGTTCTAATGGTTAGTGAAAAGAAGTTCATAGAAACCTTGGAGGAAGGTGAGGGAGTAGGTTTTGCACTTGTGTTGAAGCCAAAAGAGGAAAGTACAGACAAGGCAGACAAGAAGGCCTAATTGCCTAAGGAAGTATAAGAGTTGTTGCAAAGGTATGAAGGCATAGTAAGTGATGGACAATCATCAACCCTACCCCCTAAGAGAGCTTTTAGTCACCAAATTGATTTTATCCTAGAAGCTACCATTCCCAACAAGGAAGCCTATAATATGACCCCTCAATAAAATGAGGAAATTGCCAAACAAATACAAGAATGCATAAGCCAAGGACTCATTAAGAAAAGCATTAGCCCTTGTCTTTTTCCCACTATATTTAGACCAAAAAAGGGAGGAACTTGGAGTCTATGTGCTAACTCAAGATATATAAAATAGATAACCATTGGTATAGGTTCCCTATACCTAGGATACAAGACCTAATGGACTATCTAGGAGAAGCCAAATACTTTACTAAGATTGACCTAAAGAGTGGATACACCCAAATTAGAATCAATGAGGGATATGAATGGAAGACAACCTTAAAAACCATAGAAGGTCTATATGAATGGCTTGTAATTCTATTTGGACTATCTAATGCCCCATCTACATTCATGAGGATAATGAATGAAGTCCTAAAAGATTACATAGGAAAATTTGTAGTAGTGTATTAGATGATATACTCATCTTTAGCAAGACTAAAGAGGAACATCTCAAGAATTTGTAGATTGTTTTCAAGTAGCTACATGAGGAGAAGTTGATAATCAACTTGGAGAAGTGTTATTTCATGAAGCCAGAGCAAGTGTACCTTGGGTTTGTGTTATCCCAAGCTAATGTAAATATGGATCCAAGAAAATTGGAAGCCATTCTCTATAGGCCTACCGCAAGGACTACAATAGAGGTAAGAAATTTTCATGGTTTAGCTCAATATTATAGGAAGTTCATTAAGCATTTCAGTTCTATTTGTGCTCCTATGCTTGATATTATAAAAAGAGGAACGAAGACTAAATTTGTTTGGAATGAGAAATCTAACTATGGATTTGAGTTGTTGAAGAAGAATATTTCTACTCAACCAATCTTGGTATTTTCAAGCTTTGAGAAGTTGTTCATAGTTGAGTGTGATGATAATAATATGGCTATTGGTGTTTTTTTAACCCAAGAGGGAAGACCAGTGGCTTTTCATAGTAAAAATATAAGTGATGCTAAGAAGAAGTACTCTTCTTATGACCTAGAGATGTATTATCTAGTCTAAGAACTAAGGAAATGGTGGCACTACTTGCTTCAAAAGGAATTTTTAGTCTTTTTAGACAATCATACACTGAGTTTTTTAAACTCACAAGACAAGCTCAATCATAAACATATGAAATGGATAGAGTATTTGTAGGCCTACACTTTCAACATTAAACACAAGAAGGGACTGCAAAATAAGGTAGCAGATGCCTTAAGTAGAAAATCCCTGACTATATAAGAGGTACACCTATAGAGCATGGGTATTGAGAGCTTTAAAGACCTATACGTAGAGGACAAAGGATTTGTATAAATCTACAAGGTATGTCAAGAGTAGAAGAATAATTTTCATAGAAAATTATCTGACTATACTATCCAAAGGGATCTATTATTTAAAGGAAGACAACTATGTGTTCCTAGAGGGTCAATTAGGGAAAATTTGATTCAATAGAAGCACAATGGTGCACTTAGTAGGATTTTTGGAGTCAATAAGGCTCAAGAGTTAGTGCAGAGGTTTTACTTTTGACCTAGAATGAATTTGGCCATTAGGAGTATGTAGATAGTTGTGTAGTGTGTCAAAAGGAAAAGGGTACATCTTCCAATGTAGGCCTTTTCCAACCTCTTACCATTCTAGGTAGACCATGGGAATGTTTGAGCATGGAATTTGTTGTGGGTTTGCCAAGGACAAAGCAATGATTTGACAATATTTATGTTATAGGTGACAGATTTAGCAAAATGACCCATTTTGTTCCTTTCAAGATAGTTCATGATGCTTTCCACATAACACATTTATTCTTCATGTAAGTAGTGAGGATACATGGGTTATCTCTAAGTATAGTCTCAGACAAAGACACTAAATTCATGAGTCACTTTCAAAAAACATTATGGCACAAATTGGGAACTAATCTATCTTTTGGGTGTGCATATGACCAAGAGATAGATGGCAAAACTGAGGTGGTCAATAGAAGCCTTGGAAATCTACTAAGATGTTTGACAAAGGAGTATGGACAGACTTGGGACCAACTCCAAGCACATGCAAAACATTCCTACAATGATACTATGAATAGGACTATTGGCAAGACTCCCTTTGAAATAGTTGATGGCCTACACTCGAGCAATATTTGAGCTCAAAGAACTAAAGGATGGAGCCAAGGGTAGTGGTTATGCTGAAGACTTTTCACATTCCATGAAAGAGGTGCATGAAATAGTGAGAAGAACTCTGCAAGTGAACATAACAAAGATCAAGAAGAAGGTGGATGAGAGGAAGAAATATGTTGTAGTTTTAAGTAGGAGATTTGAGCATGGTTCAGTTGAAAAATGATAGGCTATAGAAGGGAGTACCACATATGTTTTAGATGAAAAGATTAGGGCCATGTACCATTTTGACCAAATATGTCAACAATGCATACAAGGTTGAGCTCCCTAAAGATATGGGTTTGTCTCCAATCTTTAATCTTTTAGATGTAATTCTTTACAAGGGACCTACAACAAATTTAGATCAAAGTCTTATAGAGGTCATAAAGGAGGTGGTAGACCTAAATTTAAAATGTACACCACCTAGGAAGGCAAAGAAGATACTTGACTCCATGCCCTTCAAGAAGATTAGGCAATGAGCTTACTATGAGAATCTTGCGAAATGAAATGGACAAGAAGATAAAGAGGCCACTTGGATCAAGGAGATTTAATTCAATAAGTTGGGAGTAGATGCAAACTTACTCAATCCAAGGATGGATTGAAATCTTGTCATTTAGGGAGGATGGTGGAGAAGCACCTAGGCTTATTCCTCAAACTTGTTCAATTTTGGCTTGTACTAACCTTAGCCAAGTTAGTGATTTTTTTAAAAAACCTTAGAAGGTCTTTCTTGTGTGTTCGTTTAAATGTTGTTAGTGCTAGATTAGGCCTAAAGTAGGAAAAGTAGGTCTTAAAGCCTTTATGGCTTGGGAAAGGGTATCTAAATATACCTAAATTTGTTCCTAGGATGTTTATACATCATTCTAGGTTAGTTAGAGACTCTTAGCATGATTAAGGAAAAAAGATGTAAAAAATTTCACAATGTTGCTAGACAACATTTTGCAATTTTTGAAAATTGCATGACAACAAACAACAAGATTGCATTCTCTTTGAGCCATCATTATGGTTAGTTTCCATAATGGTGTAAAATAAAGGGTAGGTCATATATAAGATTTTAGTATCCCATTTCCCAAAGTAGTGTGTGATGTAGTGGATTTTTGAAAGTGGAATAGAGTTGCAAAAATTGTTTTGGAGTGATAGTCATCTTGCATTGAGAGTAAAGGTATTTTTATGGATTGATTTTTGTGAGATAGTTTTATATTTTTTTAGAGTAGATAGATTCAAGAATTTTCTATTTAGTAACCTATTTGGTTTGAGTTCATTAGAGTAGGTTTAGGAACTTTTTGTAAATAGATAGTTTGCTAGGGCAATAATTGACAATTTTTGGTTTTATAAATCCCTCATAGTTCTCTACCATAAAAATAATTATGGCCTGGAGAAAAATGATAGCGAAGCCATTGGAGGTTATGTGCGTGAAAGGAGGAGCTCTGAAACAAAGATTAGCTATTTTTAACATCATGCCCTAGGCAAGATCAACAAGCTCAACTAGGTGCATAACATTGCAAAATTGGTGTGTATGTGCAAGAGAAAGAATGAGGGCATTGAATCAAGTCTTGTTTTGGGATCCTAGAGGTCCTAAAGACACTAAGGAGTGAGATTGGGACTTGTCCAATCTATTGAGTTAGATTTCCAAGTAGAAATTATGAATCAACACAATTGTATTTATATGAGCCCTACATTTTATGAATCCACTTTACAGATGATTTAGGGACTTAAGACTACAAAAATATTCAAGGTATTTGAAAAGGGTATCCAAATATCTAGTTTTTTTTGGTGTTATTTGGATATTTTGAGAAATAACTGGGAAAAACCCACTTATTAGGTCTAATTGACTAATTAGGCCTATTAGGCCAAAACCAAAGCAATTCTAAATAAATTTGATAGGAAAACCCTAGATTCCCTATTCAAATGAACTTATTTGATAGACAAGTGGATGGTATAGTGATGGATGCACCCCCTGCAACACTAGTGAAGGTCATTTGATGAAGTTTCCCTTTGGGTCAACTAAGGAAGAGTGAAGGTTTAAAGCACCTTAATGATAGTCATCCCTCAAGGTGAAGCACAAAGGAAATCACTCATAGAGTTGAGTTAGGGAAGTCTTAGGCAACATTTTTCAAGACTTGTAAGGCCCTAGAAGTGAGCCTAGGGCCTAGAGGAAATTAGGCCTATAATAGCCTAGTCAATAATTATGCAAGCACACCTTGGAGAGATCCTATCAAAGAGTCTTAATTATTTTAGCAGGATTAAAGGTAATGCAAGGTTGATATTGAGATTGGGGTTTAGGTTTAGGTTAGTATTATAATGGAGGTTGAGGTTGGGAACTTCATCAACTTTGTTATTGTAAATAATGTCTGTAGAAGAATGGGGTTGAACAATGGTATTGGTTGAATGAGACAAAAACAGATTAGTGTAGGTTTGAAAATTCTGATTAGGAAGCACACATGAGTTATTTCCCTGACTAATATCTATTGGAAACTATAATTGGAACAATTTTTATGTTGTCATTGATGTCAAACCTTATTGGAGAGATAATTATCTATCTTATTTGAGTGCCATATCTAGATGCTTGATGAAGAGGATTTGAGAAGTTGGTCATAACAAAAGTATCTAGAGGAAAGGTTGAGTTATGGGAAGAAACTACAATGGACACTTGATTAATTAGACTTTGATAAGATAATGCAATTATTTAATCATGTTACTAGAGAAGAATAAAATTGTACTAAAGCCTTGAAGAAGTTGTCAAAGATTCACCAAATGCATAGGCTTGACCAAGCAACAGAGTGGGTGATTAAGGAACTTGAAGTTTGTGCCAAGTGATGCTAGTGTCAACTGAGGCACAATATGTACCAAGTAGGAATAGTGTTAACTAAGAATCAATATTTACTGAGTGACAATATATGTGTTGAACATAAATTTGGTAGTGATCGAGTAACCCAGTGTTGAAAAAGCGTCAGAACATAGTGTTGGTCAAGGGACAACATTTTGACAGTTTATGAGAAAATTGTGATTTCCAACTGACAGAGTTGATTTCTTGGAATATGTAAAGTGTGTTTAAGATAAGGATGAATTACCTAGAAGATTTCAATAAAGAGAAATTGCATTTGTCCATTTCTAAGGAAGGATTCACAAAGAAGTTTGGAGAAGTTTCTAGAACATAAAAGAGGAGACAAAAATGTTGGAAGAATTCGATAAATTTGATCTAACCCTAAGATCTATGGTGGTGTTTAAGTAGAAAAGATTAGAATTACCTCTTTAAGGAGGTACAAGGGCTCACCTTACAAGGTTGGAGAACTTTTTAATATTATTGGTTGGTGAACTTGAGCAGAAGGTTGATAAGAATTTAGAAGAGGTAAAGAGTGATTTCTTGAAGGGTTGTCAAGTGAATAAGAGACTAAGCTGAAAATGAAGGATAGTTACTAGATCAACATTTGAGCTAAAATAAGATCTATATTTTCAAAGTGAGTTTTATTTTCTAGATCAAAACTTGTTGTTACTTTCTAACCATTGTATTAGTATTGAAATCCTATAATCAAGGTTGACCTAATAGTCATATGTAAATCCTTTAATCAAGGTGACATTCTAATGGAATATTCTACAGTTCTTAGAAAAGGCCACTCCCAACAAGGTGATTAAATCCTTTAACAAGGTTGGATCCTAATAGAGCTCACTTTAGAACAATGAAAATATTGGTGACATGTTGCTAGTGGTTTTTCCCAAATTGGGTTTCCACATTAAATTCTAGTGTCAAACTTGTGTGGATGTTATAGGTGATGATTTACTATTAATGTTTACATTCTGCAAGTTTGTTATATTCAAGACAATGGACTGTTAGTTTATGTTACTGAAAGTTTACTATAGAGGCCAAGCTAATGGATGTTAAGATTTGAAGTTATTTAAGTGTTTCTTTTGTCAATTGGTACATTTGGACCTTAGATAACTAATTAGCACCACCCCTCGTCAATTATTATAAACATTCTAACAAATGTCAACATGAAAAAAACATTATAATCAATGACATCTTGAAACATGTTTTTCAAAGAAAGGAAATTCTGAATATCATGACCTTTTTTATGATTAAATTGACAAATAGTTTTAGGATCAAAGATTATAGATGGAGGTTTATATGTGTTAATAGGTTTAATAGGAATAAGTTAAACAATGTTTTCATTCATTAACCTCAACACTAAATTATGAAAAGATTCAAAAAGTGGAGTAAATATACAAGGTCTATAAACAAAGGATAAAAGAGTCACACCTTTGGATGCACCTGCCACTTGTTCATCAATATTATTAGATAATTTCTTGATTATTATATATTTTTAAGGTTTATGAATCATTTTGGAATTGGGTGTGAGATCACTCTTATTTATGGGACCATGATCTATTTGAGTTTATCCCTCAAATTGACTCACTTGTAGTTGATAATGATGAAACACTTGAGAGTTAGTAGAGGATATAACTTCAGATCTTGAGAAACCCCGTTAGACTGTATAAAAAATGGGAACAAACTGAGATTTAGAAACCTTGGAGTGAAACTTCTAACTATAAAAATATCAAAATGCTAAAAACTGTAGACACCTAAAATTTTCCTAAAACACTATATAAATTAATTTAATATGTCCTTTGACATTATGATTAATTATTAATTAATTAATTGTATTTTTTCATATTCTTCTACTTATTTAATTAATTTAATTGAATTAAATAAGTTCACTTCCCTAATGTATTTTGAATTTAATTCAAATACTCCCCTCTAATGTGTTAAATTCATTTAATGCATAGTGACATCATATATTCCTTTTTAAATAAATACAATTTATTTAAATCCTCCACATGATTAATCTTCTCAAACCTAATTAAGATTAATCTAAATTAATCTTAACCCTAACCTTTCCTCCACCAAGTTTAATAAATGATTTCTTAAAATTATTTATTCCTCCTTTATCCACATAGCCCTTAAATGAATTTTTAATTCATTTATCCCTTACATGTCTCCACTTGAATAAATTCTTAAATGTTTTATTTATGACATTATTCCTCCACTATGACATGTCTCCCACTCACCTCATTCTTTATTCCTCCACTATGACATGTCTCCCACTTTCTTCATTTTTAATTCTTCCACTATGACATGTCTTCCATTCTCCTCATTTCTTTATTCCTCCACTATGACATGTCTTCCACTCCTCATTTATTTATTCCTCCACTATGACATGTCTCCCACTTTTTTCATTTTTAATTCTTCCACTATGACATGTCTTCCACTCTCCTCATTTCTTTAGTCCTCCACTATGATATGTCCCCCATTACCTTCAATTTTAAATTGAACCCACTATCTCCCTTTCTTTATCATTTCCCTTGCCACCTCCTCAAGGTCTCCCTAAAATCTATAAATAGAGCCCTTGTCTCAAGCCAAAAGGATCAATATCTCCTCTTTTGCATTGTTATCATGCCAGTTTGTGCTTAGACACCTCCTCCATATGCATTGTTATCATGCTAGTATAGTTCTAGAGCTTTTTAGAGATTTTATGCTTAGAACTAACCTTTGGTAGTTGTTTGCATTACTTATATTTCTAGCTTTTGAATTAGTTTCATGGTAGTATGGTGTTGTAGGTTTCTTTCTTCATTGTATTCCATTCACGTCCATATCCATGGAATCCTTTGAGGTTGGCTTACTCATAGACATTGCTTGAAGGTATTTCACACACAATCTTACCATAGATTCATTACATATTGCATTTTTTTCATCAAGGGATTCAATAGTTGTGTTTGGGAGAGCACATCTACATCCCTCACACTCAAGCACACCAACAAGGCTTCTTATGGGTACCCTTGTTGAGCTGCTTTGAGGTTATGTGAGGACTTTAATTTGTGGTTGCATAAGTTGTTAAACTCAAGCTGATTTTAGTTGTATTTCAATTTGTTTCTAATCTTTTATATGCACATGTTACAACTAATATTTTCTTTTTTAAACTTGCTCTTGATAGGTTAGGTTTTCACATATACAAAAACAAGTCAAATTGAGGAGAACTATACCCAAGAGAGCCAAAAATGGAGGTCTCTAAACTATGAATGAACTTGTATCTTCAAATCTTCTTTTGCATTCAATATAGAAGGAGAAACTATTTGGGGGAGGGCTATTGAATTGGTCAAGCTCCTATTTATGAATTAACCTTGAATGAAGTAAAAAAAAACATGCAAATAAAGATAATAGTAAGTATACCTTGCTTATCAAACCCTTATAGATGGATCTAGGCCTGCTATATCTACAAAGATGTTTTCTTGCATATGTATATATAGGAATGTAGGATGTCTCCACTTATTCGATAGATAAACACTTATCCAATTCATAGATATAATGGATGTATTAATGTCATGCAAGTGAACCCTTGGGTCATTGACAATCTTGCATCATCCAAAACATATTTTCTTTATTTTCTATTTTTTAGTTCTGTCTAAATGTTTGTGGTATTGATCATTGGATTATGTATTTTAGATTATGTGAACTTGGTTTCCTACTAAGGATATATCATAGATCATATTATTGATGTCACATATCTTTATGTTTCATATGAATGGAGATCTAACTCATTCTTCTCGAGTGACATGTTCATCATTGGCTCATCAGGTGATGTACAATATTTTTCTTATGCGATGTTCATATTTTATTCTAAGGTTTCATGGCTTTACATGTGGATTCTTGGATCATGTGAGGACCTATTTCTAAGCTTTCTAGTTCAATTTTGCTTAATTATATATTTAGTCATTTAATTTTAAGGATTAAGTCCTATATTGTGGAAAACATCTCGTATCTAGGAAAGTGTGATATTTGACATTGACCTACATGTCTTAGTGGCTATTTATGTAATGCGAGATATATCTTGATGGGAGAAGCCAATAGAAGAGGGGAGAAGGAGCATGTAAGTGAGTTGGTCTATGATTTGGAATTTTTGTGTTGGCTATAACCAAGATAGTCTTATAGCTAAACAAATTTGATGTTCAATTAATGTAATTGGATATTCTATTAATTTCAAAAGTATCTTGTTATTTTTTAATTGCATGACTCTTAGCTAGTGGTTTGGTCATCTCCATTGAGGATTCACCAACCATGTACTGCATTAGAATGATTGATATGAAGAAGGAATAATAATGAATGATGTAGATCTCCTCCCTTGATGACAAAATCCTTTGATTCCTATAGAGAAATAAGATAGATCTATAAAAGGATAAGATTCAATAATGAATGGATGGATGTAATGAACTCATTCAATGAATCCTTTCTTTCTTGAAATCCTTGAAAGGAAAATATCTTTATCATAAATGGATTTCTTAAAACTCATAAAATATGGATGTAGATATAAAAATAAAGAGGAATCTTCCTTTAGAAATTTTAGGGTTATTTTTTAAAAGACCATCTAGTGGGTAAGAAAATGAAAATAATTGGCATTGGGCCTCAAGAACCTCCGAAATAAGAGCCTCATGGTATAAGTCACCCTTAGGAGACCTATACATAGGAATGTCAATTCTAAGGTAAAAGGTTTGATCTCAAAGAATTATTAAAATTCAGAGGAAAATTAGATAGATAAGTAGGAAAATCAAGAGAAAATACATCTATAATAAATTTGAGCACTAAAATGGGGCTCGATTTATCCTCAAACTTCCAAATTGATGAGTGCTAACTTTTTAAGATGACACAATTACAATATCATCTTGAGAGACCTTCCCAAAATAGTTTATGATCAAAAACCATTTCTCCTTGAATATATCACAAACTTTTTATGGGACATATCTAGTTCTATTATGAGATCATGTGAAAAATACATCCTATTTTTTTATGAATGCATCCAAATTGATGGAATATTCCTCTAGGGGACTTCTATGTGCAAAGTTTCTTAAAAATTGTATATTATTAGGAAAATATAAAGTGTTGGAATAAGTTCACTTTTGGCAATATTGTACCAAGAAGAAAGAAATTAACTAGACATTGACAACAATTCAAGAAGAAATGACTAAGGGTGACCACTCAGAACCAACACATCTAGAGTAAGAAGCTTCGAGGGACATATGGAAGGAGAATTTAGATTAGGAGGGAATTTATTATAAACCAAAATCTAGGGATTAGTGGTTGAAGGAGGGTGACTAAATTATACCTTCTTTCATAGGTATGCCTACAAATAGAGGAGGAATGAAATTCTAAGCCAAAGGATGATGCAAATGGTGTGATAAATGGTGATAATCAACAATTTTTTATGTTTTAAGGAAGATAATAAAATGGTCAATAAGGTCTGGGGGGGCTAGTTACTCCATTGTCTTCCCAATGCTTTTAATGTTTTTGATATTGTTGAGGATCTTTCTTAGCATATTATTGAGTACATACTAGAGGGGGAGATTATTAGCATGTTGGGGAGATTTTTGAGTGGTTGGTACTTGGATTTATTTCTTATGTGTCTCATTTCTGACTTGGCTTGTTATTAATCTCAACATAGATGTATTTTAGAATGTGACATACAAAGTTTTAGTACATTGCAGGGGAAGATTTGATTAGCTAGGTTTGATTATGAAGAGTTAAGTTGTGTGAGCTTAGCTAGTGTTAATGGATGTGTTCATATGCTACATATGTGTTTTCTCATGTTAGTATAGTGATTCAAATGAGTTACAATTGATTTATTGAAGACTAGTTGTAGGCCACTATGCAAGAAATAGTTTATTAGTAATTTAGTTGTATTTGTTAAGCAGGATGAAATGAAGGTAAGCGAGATTAGGTTATGGTTGAAGAAATTTTCATGATGCCATTTTCATGATATGAGATGTTGGAGATCATTATGTGAAGGTTGATGATGTATAACTTGTGATATGTTCATTAGCAACTGACTACAATTGAGATTTATTTTGGAAGTTGTAAAGTGTATTGTATCTTGTGGTACTTTATTGTAATACCACATTGAGGTCCTATATTACTCATTTTATATTTGGATTTCCCTCATAGTTTGACTTAATTAGTTTTTAAAACAAGGTATAGAGGAAAAGTTATTTCCTTGGTTGTA
The DNA here is from genome assembly GCA_028749045.1 of Cupressus sempervirens. Classification (NCBI taxonomy): domain Eukaryota; kingdom Viridiplantae; phylum Streptophyta; class Pinopsida; order Cupressales; family Cupressaceae; genus Cupressus; species Cupressus sempervirens. The sequence goes on from CM053789.1 coordinate 717,661,973, forward strand.
AGAGTATCATTATATTGTATTGGCGTGAATGTGGCTAGAGGATGTGAATTTGATAAGAGAAAAGAAACATATGATGATGAGATTGATCTAAGAAATCCAAAAGAACTATATTGGAAAATAAGTTTTTGTATAGGTTAGTTCGCTATTGGGATATGTTATCCTAGAGATCTCTTTTGTGTAATAGTTCTGAAGCAATTTGGATAGTGGGTTCAGTTGTCTTCCTTAGTGCTCCTAATAGGACTATAATATTTTGATATAGATTTAAAGTATTCTAAAAGGGACTCATATGTATTAATTGATATGTAATTGGATCGTAATAGGGTCATATCCTCTTACACATAACTTTTATATTAGTACATCATTTTGTGCATACCATATCCACTAGGATTTTCCCATTGATCAAACCCCCCCCACCCCGCCCCACCCGCCCCACCTTCCCCCCTTTGTTGTATTGGAAAAAATTAATTTCTAACAATTTCTATCAAATAATTGGGTCCTTGATCAGGAAATTTAGAAAATTTAGGAGATCCATGGTATTCAGGAAGAAAATTTAAAATTTCTATGGAGAGAACTATGATAGTTGGAAGAAAAAAATGAAGACTCACTTGAAATGAATAGGAATTGACTACTGGATGACCATAAGGGATAAGAATGCTGGAAATGATTGAAAAAGATCATGAGGGAGATTGTTGGAAATGACTGAAGAGATTATACATAAAAAGTAATGGAACTAGTAAAGAATTTTCTCAATCATTATTTTGTCATTGATGTCAAACTTGCTACTTGCAGGAATGACAATTGCTTTAGTGATCCAAATACTATCAATTGGTTGATTGACAAGGAGGAGGCAATCAATAAGATGTAACTAGAGTACCTAGAGAAAGGTTGAAGTTATGATGTTGTAATGAAATACAAGGATCAACTAAGCCATTGATGAAAAAGTGTATTGATGACATACTCTAAGACACAAAGAATGGGCACACTGAAACATATAAAAGATGTAAGGTTTTAGCTAAGTCATTTGTAAAGTCTAACTAAGTTCATTAGAGAGAGAGAGAGCTGAGCAAGCAAGTCAGTGCCAAATAGATTCTTAATTAAAGGCGAGCAAGTTCACTTTTAGAGTGTGCCGAGTAAATATCAAGTGCCAAATAGAAAACAAGTGTCGAGCATGAAACAGGTGTTGAGTAAAGATATAGATGCTGAGTAGGATACAAGTGTCAAGTAACATAGAACAAGCTGAGTATCAGTAAACCAATAATGTTGAGTTGCTACATTATTTTGAAATCAAAGATTCACTAGATTTGAGCTAACAAGGTTGTTACCTAGAAATTTGTAAAGCAGATAGAAGATAAGAGTGATGAGTTGGTGGCACAGAACACCATGTAAAAAGGTTTTTAGCGAAAACAACTAGATTCTAGACAAGGTTTCTAGATGAAGAAGAAAAATAGGGTAGATACATTGTATCCTACCTAATCCATTGAAACCCTAAAATTGGAGAGGGAGAATTGAGCAGGAAAGATATTTTAGATTTCTATTTAAGAACTCATAAGGTCACAAAGAAGAAGTGTGGTGGTGAGAAAGCATGAAATCATGAGCCACTGAAGAAAAGTGCTAAGGAGTAAGAGAACAAAGAATACTCTATTTCGCTGGATGACCATAGATATGATTGCATTGGTATGATGAGTAAAGAAGACTCAAGGAAATAAAGCTTGAGAGGAAGACAAGCTAACAAACTAAAGTGATTAAAAACCAAGCAAAGGATTGAACTGAAGTGTGATCTATAATCTGCAAGTTATGTTGTAAGTTGAATTAGATCAAAGTTATTGTTGTTACTTTCTAGCAATTGTAACAGTTAAGATAAAACCTATGGACTTAGGTTGGTTTAATAACCATGTTGTAAATCCTTTAATAAGGTGACATTCCAAGTGAATGTTCCAAAGTCCTTTGACCAAGCCCATTCCTAACTGTTTGGTGAAATCCTCTAACAAGGTCACATTTAACAATGTGTTGTAGCCTTTAACAAGGTAGGCTTTTTACAGGACAGACCATCAGAAGTGGTTAAAATCAATTGTGCAGTTATTTTGTGGATATCATCCCCACCCCAGTTTTACCTTCTTATTCCTGGAGGGTTTCTGGGTTATCAAATTCTTAGTGTTATGGTGTGATGCATGTTTACTTTTCTTAGTTGTTTCAATATTTAAATTGCATGCATGATAAGTTCAGTTATGCACCATTAAGGATTTGTAGAGAAAAAAAAAAAAGTTTTATTATGGCATTTGGACCTTGAATAACTAATTCACCCCCCCCTCTTAGTTATTCTAAAGAATTATAACAATTGGTATCAAAGCCTCGTCTATTGATTTAGTTTAAAAGACTAGAAGCAGAAAAGATCAAAATGCCTAAGAGAAGCTCCCAAGCTCAACAAAGACAACTTTGTTGCTTGGAAAAGCTTGATGAAGCTACATCTTAGATCCATAGGAGATTATGCTCAAAACTCAATTGATACAGAACATGTTGATCCAACTAGTGCTCCTACTGCAGAAGATTTAAAAAACAAACAGGAACACAATCAAACAATGTTGGAAATTGCTTTTGCACTCAAGTATGCTGAATTTGATGATATTAAAGGATGTGACACTACATTTAAAATGTGGAAAGCCCTATCTAACATTTATGGAGGAGATTAGAATGTCCAAAGAGCAAAAAGAGAAAGTCTCAGAGGAAAGTTTGATGATATGAAAATGGAAGAAGGTGAGAATGTTGTTCAGTATGCTGCTAGAATAAAAGAAGTGGTGAGTGCAATAAGATGCTTGAATGGTCAATTAGATGATGATACTATTAATAGTAAGTTTTTAAGAACCTTGCTCCCTATTTATGCTATTAGAGTATCATCTATACAAGAGCTAAGATGTGTGCCAGGAAACAATCTAAGTTTTGAAGGCATAGTAGGTAGACTCACTGCATTTGAGTTATCTAACTTTGATAACTACAAACTTGAGAATGTTGAATCTTCTTTCAAAGCCAAGATATCATTAAAAGATGCTAATCAAGTGAAATGAAAGAAAGAAAGAAGAAAGATGAAATATGTATCCAGTGATAGTAGCACTGATGAGGAAGATGTGGAACAATTGGAAGCACTACTAGCTAGAAGATTTCACAAAGGCAAAGGACGATTCAAAGGTAAGATGCCTATCATTTGTTTTAATTGCAGTGAAGTAGGACATATTGCTACAAGGTGTACACAGAAAAAGGAATACAAGGAAGGAAACAAGTACAAAAATAGAAGAGAAGATGATAAGAGAGATTACAAAGACAAAGGCAAGAAGTGCTATATTGCTGAAGAGGATTCTGATGATAATGATGATGAAGTTGTTTATGTGGCCATGAAGGACCAATCTGATGAAGAAGAGCCAACATCACTGGTAACATGCATGAAAAATAATGATAAATGGATCATAGAAAGTGGATGCTCACATCACATGACAGGAGACAAAAGTAAGTTTGTTAACTTTACTCAGTATGATGGAAATTGTGTTAGATTTTGTAATGATGCTCCATGTCAAGTCAAAGGAAAAGGTACCATTAAGCTTATAGAACAAATTTCATGTGATAATGCATACTATGTTGAAGGACTAAACTACAATTTGCTAAGTGTCTCACAGTTAGGCAATGTAGGTTACAAAGTAGAATTTAGAAATAAAACTGCAAAAATCTATGATACTGATGATAGACTGATAGGAAAAGGAGATCAAACAAGAAGTAATCTATTTTATCTTGATCTAGAAAATACCTCTTGTCTCGTTGCAAAATTTGATGATGTGTGATTATGGAATAGAAGGCTATGTCATGTCAACTTTGATAATCTGGTCAATATCAGTAAAATGAAGAAAGTCAGAGGTTTACCTAAACTGAAGAAACCTGACAATATCATGTGCAAACAATGTCAGCTAGGAAAGATGACCAAGTCAAGTTTTAAAAGTAAAAACTATACATCTAAAGAAGTACTTGAGTTAGTCCATACTGACTTATGTGGTCCAATGGAAGTACAAAGCTACAAAGGAGACAAATATATAATGTTGTTTGTTGATGATTATTCCAAGATGATGACTATTATGTTTTTAAAGAAAATATCTAATGCTTTTCAAATGTTTAAGTGGTATGTGGCTAGAGTTGAAAAGGAAACAGGAAAAAGTTTTAAATGCCTAAGATCAGACAGAGGTGGTGAATTTACATCAAATGAATTCAAGATATTCTGCAATGACAAAGGAATCAAGAGACAAACATCAGCCCCAAGAACTCCCCCACAAAATGGAATTGCTGAAAGAAGAAATAGATCTGTGATTGACTGCACCAGAACATTAATGATGGAAAAGACTGTTGCTCTAAAATATTGGAGAGAATCTGTAAGTGTGGCTGTTCATACACTGAACCGAGTACAAGTCAAGAAAGATACAAATGCAACACCTTTTGAATTATGGTATGGTCATTCACCCAATGTAAAGCATTTCAAAGTATTTGGCTGCAAATGTTTTATCCTTAAAGATGCTAGAAATGGAAAATTTGATGCAAAAAGTGATGAAGGCATATTCCTTGGTTACTCCACTAGAAGTAAAGCATATAAGTGTTTAAATACTAACACTGACAAAATTGTGGAAAGTGCAAATGTAAACTTTGATGAGCATGCAGATGTCCAAGTTGAACAACCAAAGAAAATGGATGACTACAGAACCTTCATGTATTCTTATGAAGGAACGCCCATTGACAAAGATACCATCAATCAAACTAGGATTCAACAACAAGTTTTAGTTTTAGCCAACTCACAACCAGTGAATGCCGAGTTGAATTTAGAAGCCGAGTTGCAGAATGAAGAAAATGCTCATTCTAACTCTGAAGTTAGTACACATGACAGAGATGTAGAGCTACCTGACAATGAAGTGCATAGTGATCATGAATTTGAAAGATCATCAAATATGGAAACAAGGACAGAACCAAGATTGTCCAAATATGTGAAGATGCATCACCCTACTGAACAGATAATTGGTGACAAAGATGCAAGACCAATGACAAGGAATAGACTAATAAATGAATCATGTCTACTAAGCAAAATTGAACCTAAGACAGTGTATGATGCATTACAAGATGGTGACTGGTATAAAGATATGGAAGAAGAATTTGATCAAATTAAGAAGAACACAACTTGGAATTTAGTTCCTAGACTAGTCGAAAAAAATGTGATTGGTACCAAATGGGTATTCAGAAACAAGCTAGATGAGAATGAAGAAATTACCAGAAACAAAGCCAGACTAGTATGTAAAGGTTATGCTCAAGAAGAAGGATTAGACTATGGGGAAAAATTTGCCCCTATTGGAAGAATGGAAGGAGTAAGAACTTTACTTGCATATGCTACATATAAAGGTTTTAAAGTCTATTAGATTGATGTAAAGTCTGCTTTTCTGAATGGTATATTGGAAGAGGAAGTCTAAATTGAACAACCAGATGTTTTTTTGATGAAAACAACACAGATATGGTTTGTAAACTACATAAAGCACTCTATGGTCTAAAACAAGCACCTAGAGCATGGTATGAGAGACTTACAAGTATCTAGTGCAAATCGGATTTGAAAGAACTGATGACAACAACAACATGTATATCAAATAAGAAGAAGGTAAGGACATTATTGTATCTAAAATATTTGTAGATGACATAGTGTTCAGAGGAAAGGAAGTGCTTTGCAAAAGTTTTGCTGACAAAATGAAACATGAATTTGAAATGTCTATGTTTGGAGAAATCAAATTCTTTGTTGGATTGCAAGTACATCAACTAAAACATGGTATATTTATGACACAATAAAAGTACATCAAAGAGATACTTAAAACATTTGGATTAGAAGATTCCAAACCTGTCAACACACCACTAGAAATAGGAAATAAGCTATCCAAAAATGATGTATCAACTGAAGTTAATCAAAAAATGTACAGATCCATGATTGAAAAACTACAATATGTTGTACATAGCAAACTAGACATAGCATTAGCAATTGGAATAGTGGCTAGATTCTCTACTAATCCCAAAGAAAATCATCTCATAGCAGTAAAAAGAATAATAAGGTATCTCAAAGGAACTGATAACTTTGGTCTATATTGTAAAAAAATGAAAAGTTTGAGCTCAATGCATACATAGATACAGATTAGGGAGGTAACATTGATGACAGAAAAAGCACAAGTGGAGGAGCACTATTTTTATTAAAAAGATTAGTTACTTCGACCAACAAGAATCAAACATGCACATCTCAGTCCAGTATAGAATTAGAATATGTGGTAGTACCAAACTTGTGATATTGTATTGTGATAATGCAAGTGCTATAAACATATCCAAGAATCTAGTAATGCATGCAAAAACCAAGCATATTGCAATCAAGTATCACTATGTTAGAGAATTGGTAGAAGACAAACAAGTGAAGATGGAGTATATTCACACAAAGGAACAAACTGTAGATATCTTCACCAAACCATTGTCCAAGGATGCCTATGAATATCTTAGAGGCAAGTTGGGGGTAATACCCTTAACTCAAGTAGTATAAAAAATAACAAGGAAGCTGCCCTGCATCAACATGAATAAATCATTGAAATATTAGAAGAATAATGCAGAGGATGATAGCAGGAGCAAAAACTCCAAATCAATCATAAGCATGGTGATAGAGGGAGAAAATATGAGATGCAAAGCCTATATTTAACATGTTAAAGATGCTACATCTTTGGCATTTATGTCAAAGAGGGAGATATGAAGAAACTGATCAAAATAAACAAAATAAGAGAAAGATACTCATGAGGGAGATATATATGAAAGACAGAGACTTATGAGAAACTGAAAAGTAAAGATATATGATTAGTAGTAAAACTACATCAAAAGAGGGAGAAACAGAAAGTGGCAAAAAAATATATGTAACTAAGTTGATCAAATGATCAGTTTGGTTTGCCATCAATGCCAAAGAAGGAGATTGTTGGAAATGATTGAAAAAGATCATGAGGGAGATTTTTGGAAATGACTGAAGAGATTATACATAAAAAGTAATGGAACTGGTAAAGAATGTTCTCAATCCTTGTTTTGTCATTGATGTCAAACTTTCTACTTGTAGGAATGACAATTGCTTTAGTGATCCAAATACTATAAATTGGTTGATTGACAAGGAGGAGGCAATCAATAAGATGTAACTAGAGTACCTAGAGGAAGGTTGAAGTTATGATGTTGTAATGAAATACAAGGATCAGCTAAGCCATTGATGAAAAAGTGTATTGATGACATACCCTAAGACACAGAGAATGGGCACACTGAAACATATAAAAGATGTAAGGTTTTAGCTAAGTCATTTGTAAAGTCTAACTAAGTTCATTAGAGAGAGAGAGAGAGAGCCGAGCAAGCAAGTTAGTGCCGAACAGATTCTTAGTTGAAGCCGAGCAAGTTCACTTTTAGAGTGTGCTGAGTAAATATCAAGTGCCGAACATAAAAAAGTGCCGATTAAATATCAAGTGCCAAACAGAAAACAAGTGCCGAGCATGAAATAGGTGCTGAGTAAAGATATATATGCTGAGCAAGATACAAGTTCCAAGTAACACAGAACAAGAGGAGTATTAGTAAACCAATAATGCCGAGTTGCTGCATTATTTTGAAATCAAAGATTCTCTAGATCTGAGCCGATAAGGTTGTTACCTAGAAGTTTGTAAACCAGATAGAAGATAAGAGTGATGAGCTCGTGGCACAGAACACCATGTAAAAATGTTTTTAGCGAAAACAACTGGATGCTAGACAATGTTTCTAGATGAAGAAGAAAAATGGGGTAGATACATTGTATCCTACCTAATCCATTGAAACCCTAAAATTAGAGAGGGAGAATTGAGCGGGAAAGATATTTTAGATTTCTATTTAAGAAGTCATAAGGTCACAAAGTAGAAGTGTGGTGGTGAGAAAGTATGAAATCATGAGCTACTAAAGAAAAGTGCTAAGGAGTAAGAGAACAAAGAATACTTTGTTTTGCTGGATGACCACAGATATGATTGCATTGGTGTGATGAGTAAAGAAGACTCAAGGAAACAAAGCTTGAGAGGAAGACAAGCTAACATAACTGAAGTGATTAAAAACCAAGAAAAAGATTGAACTGAAGTGTGATCTGTAATCTGCAAGTTATGTTGTAAGTTGAATCAGATCAAAGCTATTTTTGTTACTTTCTAGCAATTGTAATAGTTAAGATAAAACCTATGGACTTAGGTTGGTTTAATAGCCATGTTGTAAATCCTTTAAGAAGGTGACATTCCAAGTGAATGTTCCAAAGTCCTTTAACCAGGCCCATTCCTAATAGTTTGGTGAAATCTTCTAACAAGGTCACATTTAACAATGTGTTGTAGCCTTTAATAGGGAAAACTTTTTACAGGGCAGACCATCAGAAGTGGTTAAAATCAATTGCGTAGTTATTTTGTGGGTATCATCCCCAACCCAGTTTTACCTTCTTATTCTTGGAGGGTTTTTGGGTTATCAAATTCTTAGTGTTATGGAATGATGCATGTTTACTTTTCTTAGTTGTTTCAATATTTAAATTGCATGCATGATAAGTTTAGTTATGCACCATTAAGGATTTGTAGAGAACATAGAAAAAGTTTTATTATGGCATTTGGACCTTGAATAACTAATTCACCCCCCCCCCCCCCCCCCCCCCCCTCTCAGTTATTCTAAAGAATTATAACAAAGAAGACCATGGTAGAAGAAAAAGATCTAGATTCATGTATTGTAGGGAAAGGGAACTATTTATGTACAATATGTATGCTAGGGAAGCATTAACTTTTGCAGTTATTGAATCAAAATTTATTGAGGTAAAAGTTCTATATCTTGCTCATTATATTTGTACAAGGTTAGAAGCACTATATGAAGGGGATGAACATGCAAATAATTTTAGATTGTAGAATTGGAAATCTATGATTGAGAATGTAATACAAAGGATCATTTAGAGAATTTAACAAATGATTACTGATATTATTGTAGGAATTAAATGTTCTAAAGGATCTATAAATGAAATTGAGGCATGTTACAAAATTTTGAGATATCTGACCCTTGCTTATGAGAATCAAATATTAGCTATTGAGATGCAAAATTTGAATAGATAAATACTGATTGGGAAATTGAAAGATATGAATCAAGATTGAAACAAAACTTACCTCTTCCTGAGACTTCTTTTAGAACTAGTTCAAAAAAGGACAAGAGAGCACTGATTAAAAGTGAAAGCACTTGTGGAGATTTTGCAAGATATCATCCTACACAAGTGAAGAAGATAAGAAAATTGATGTATCTCTTTCACTAATTTGAGAAAGGAGACCAAGAGGTAGGAAATAATTTTATTTTTGACATTGTAAAGAATTTGGTCAGTTTTCATATCAATTTGATAAGAGAGAAAGGAAGGTGAAACATAAAAAGCCTTACAAATTAACGATTACCAAAGATTTCTTTTTTATTGATGAAGTTGATGAATTTGATTTTAAATAGATAATTTTTTTAGATAGTGATGCTGAAAATGAAATAGGATTTGTTTCTATAAATGAAGAGAGTCTTGTAAATATGGAAAAAAAACTTGTATCACATGAGGAAAAGGAAAAGTTTGATTGGATAATAGATAGTGGATGTTCACATCACATGATAGGTGATAGAGAAAAGTTTGTTGAATTCAAAAGCGATGAGATTAGAGTAGTTATAATTGGAAATAATCATCCATGTCCTGTTAAGGAAAAATGATCTACTACACTTGATGGTAAAGCTTACACTTAGGATAATGTTGGACAACATGTAAACAAGGGACATTTGTTTCAATTTACAAAAAAGACATCTATTATCAAATACAAGAATGGTAAAATAATTGGAATATGTCTATGAACTAGAGATAATGTATTTCAATTGAATTTTATAGAGATGACTTGTTTGGTGGCTAAGGTTGATGAAAGTTGGTTGTGGCACAAGACAATTTGTCATTCACACTTTGATAACATTGTGAAGATCGGTAACAATAATGGAGTAAGAGACTTCATAAATATTATGAAACCTTAATAACATGGTTTGCAAGGAATGTGTGATGGCTAAGAAGAAGAAGAATTCATTTTTGAGAAAATTATTCACTACATTAGAGAAATTGGAGATTGCTCATACAAATATGTTCATTTGTACAAGAATGAAAGCATTTTATGGTGAAAGGAATTTTGTTCTTTTTATTAATGACTTGACGAGAATGATTTAGGTAGAATTTATTAGAGATAAATATGAAGCATTTGATAAGTTTAAGGTTTTCAAGGCTAGAGTTGAGAATGAATTAGGATTGAGAATTAAATGTTTTAGATCAAATAGAGGAGGAGAATTCACATCAAATAAATTTAACATCTTTTGTGAGGATAATGGAATCAAGAGATAACTTTCAGCTCCTAAAACACAAAAACAAAACATGCTAGCAAAAAGAAGGAAAATGTTGTTGGTCCCTCTAACTATTGTTGTCTATTAGTTTCAAACACTTAGTCATTTACTAGGAAGAATCAGATGGTCATCACTGTGACTGAGCTACTTTATATAGGCCGAGTCATGAGAAAGACTTGTATATAAACTTGTATGTAATGAGCTCTATAGGAGCAAAGAAAGTATGTGGTCATCAAGTATTCTCAATGTAAGCCAAGTCTAATGTTGACTGATTAGTTCAAGAATATTAAAGCCAACTTATACAACAAGTACCAAGTATAGTGAAGACTAAGCATCAATAGATTAAATAGTGAGTGCTAAGTATCAGAAATAGTAAGTACCAAACAACACATAATTTACATTCAAGTAAGGAATGATACAAAATTTGAGGTAAACCATTTCAAGTCAATATGGACATGATATTTAATATTTGTAGAGTTTTGTACAGAGATTTTTATGCATTTTATGACTTGGATTACAGATCCCTATGTTCTTTTATGAATAAATCACATGGAGAGGTGAAACACTGAAGCATCTAGCATACTCTTTATGAAATATTTAAATAGGGAAGAACTTGACCTATTTTGATATAGTTAGATGGTGGTGAAGTGTGTGATGATATGAAGGAGAAAAAAACCTATTCATGCAATCCAAGTGTGAATGTGTGAACATAGTAGAAGAGACAAAGAGTTCTATTATTCCATGATAGAGAAAGCAACCTAGTCAAGCAATGAAGGACATAAAAGATTTATTAGATCAGATTGGGAAGAGGAGATCCAATCTCAGCTTATTGGAGAAAATCAAGGATTAGGTACTGAATTAGTTTTAACAAATTGAGTTAGGGTAAATCTCTTAATAAAGTGGTCTTAACAAATCTTTGTAAATCTCCCAACAGAGTCCTTACTTTTTTGTAAGTGTGAAATCCTCTAATAGGGTGAGATCTAACAGTCTCAAAAGCTTTTATCATGGAAGAACCCTCACAAGGTATATCATTGATATGGTCAAACATTTTAACCCTAATAGGTTAAATTTATTACTATAGTAGTGAAGATTTGTGGGTGTCATCTTGACCCTAGTTTTACTTTAATTCTGAAGTGTTTTTGGGTAACCAAAATCTTTGTGTCATGTGATGAATTTTCATGCATGTGAATGATAGATTAGATCTATATGCTATTATAGTTTTATTATATAAGTTTTGCATGCATAAGAAATTGGATATGAGATGGTAAATATGGTGAATGCATTATATAATTGTTGAAGAGGTTAAAGTTTTACAGATCCAAATTCACCCCTGCTCTCCCCCACATGCCCCCCTCTTAGTATCTTGGTGTCCAGTTAAGACTTCCAACAATTGGTATCAGAATGCAATTCTCTTGGAGGAGTTTAATAACTTGGAGTTAAAATCTTGGACATGGAGGCTTTTAGATTGGACAAAACTATTAACAAGTAGATGATTGACATCTAGTGCCTACTATAGAAAATTGAGAGATCAATACCATATCTGAATAAATCCTTGAAAAGGAGAAAGGAATTGGCTATTTAGGACAAATAATTTTCTTATTAAGAAGTTGTAACTAAAGGACTATTTGAAGAAATCAATAAAAGGGACACAACATATGTAGATCTACTAGAAAATAATGAACTCCTAAATGAAGAAGTCAGAGGATTAAAAAGGGAACATGAGATTCAATCAGTAAGGATATGTGAAGTAACTAAGAAAAAGAAGAAAGCTAAGGAATACAAGGTTGTCATTGAGGAAGACAAAAGGATATCTAATGTAAAAAAGCTCACAAACACTCAACTTGACATGATGAATCAAGTGATGCTTACAAATCTAGAGTTGAATAGGAAAGATGTGGAAATAGAAAATTTGATGTCACAAAAAGACTTACTAAAGAATGAACTAAAATCTGAAAAAAGAACTTGTGGAAAGATTCAACAAGCCAAATGAAGCAAAGAAGACTTTGAAGAACTTATGAGGTCATCTGGAAGCACTACTAGATCAAGAAATTCATCAACCAAGCAAGGAGAATCATCCAAGAATGGAGAATTGAGAAATGCAAAGTCAAAGGGAAAAACAACATGTTATTACTATGGAAAACTTGTTAATACTACAAACATCTGTCAAAGAAAAAATGGTATGAAAAATCCTAAACATAAGTTTACTGGTTATTGTTTGTACTATAAGAAACAAGGACATCAAAACATGAATGTAGGTCAAGAATAAAGAATTCATCTACTACACCTAGATTTGAAGGTGATCATTACAATTTTAAAAAGTATGAACATAGAGCATATGAATGTAGATCTCAGATGAAACCCTACTATACTAATTAAAGGAAGAACCATGCACCTAACAATGCATGTTCAAAGTGTCACAAGTTTGGACATGAATCAAGAAAAAAATGTAGAAATCAAGTGCCCGCAAAAAATCAAAACAACAAAAAGGGTAAAGACAAAGTGGATATCGATCAAACGTGGAAGAAAATGATTAAAGATGGAAGTAGTAGAAAAAATGGAGTTAAGATCACCCAATCCAATGGAGAAGGTGATCATATCATCTCAAACTAAGTAAGAAAGGTATGTATGGAACTATATATTTAATGATACATCTTACATTGATTCCTAACATAAAATATGCTAAAGTTCATATTTTTATAAGTAAATATGCATAAGAAGAAATCTATGAAAGAATCAGTGCAAAAGAATCATGTATACAAGTAATGTCAAACATTAGTAAAATTGTCTATTTTGATTGAGCATTGCAATATGGATTGAGTACTTTGAAAGCTAAGCTGATCTATAGGCCGAGCTAGATGGAAGAGACTAAGCTGTACAGTAAAGATCTAGTTCAAAAAAACAATGTTGATTGAGACAACTAGCTTCCACCTACTTGAGTACACAACATTAATGGAGAACCTAAATTGAGCCAAAGGAAGTACATATCAAAATTTGAAGGTATTATTTCATATCTTGCATACATAATTCAAGAGTACAAAGTGATTTGAGTGAAAAAGAGATCCTAAGGCAATTTAAGAGAAAATATGAGACATGAAGATTGATCGAGTGAAGATATGAGTTGTGCCAAGTGAACTAGAGGAAGAAAAGTTTTTGAACCCTAACAAAGAGAAAATGGAAACTTCATCATCCATGGGAAAGAGTCAAGGAGTAGAGGTTAGTAAGATTCAATTGGTGAGGAGTGACTCTTGTCCTCCATCCAAATTTTGTGTTATTCTTGAGATTGGAATGAAAGGTGACTCAATGGGTACATTATCTTTGATACCACCCAAGGTAAAAATGATACATGATGAGAAGAGTTGCTACATGTGTAAGATTGGAGAAGTAGGAGATTATTAAATTTGGGAAACATATGATAAATTGTGTGAAAAAGGAGTTTTTAAAAAAGAATTCAAAATTGTTGAGAAGAAAGGGTCAAATCATTCCCTAGAGTTCCCAAGGAATTTCAAGAAGGTTGTGCCAAGTAGAATCCATGACATGAATTTTTGGCTACATAATGGACCAGTTGAAATAACCAAGGAGATGATTCACAAGGTTATTGGTTATCCTTTACTAGACAAGAAGAAGAAAATGAGAAGTTTGATTCATGAGGAAGTTGAAGCAAACATATACAGGTGTCGAATGGAATGGATGAGGGTTGTCCATCACAAACATTCCTAATCCATTGATTGAATTTGTAGTGAGAATTATTTCTCACAAATTCTATCAATCTAAAAAATTGAATAGTGTGTCATGTATGGTAGTGGATCAAGCATGCAAGATAGTCATGAAAGATCATGAGTATGATCTTGGTGAGTTACAAAGGCTACAATGAGAATTATTTCTCACAAATTCTATCAATCTAAAAAATTGAATAGTGTTTCATGTATGGTAGTGGATCAAGCATGGAAGATAGTCATGAAAGATCATGAGTATGATCTTGGTGAGTTACAAAGGCTACAATTAGCAGAAAACCTAACAGGTACTAGGAAGGAAAATAAATCAACATATAAGTTTGGTTCACTTATCATGTGCATTTTATTTTATATTCATAAATATTTTCCAAGTATTGGAAAAATCATTTGGAGACAAGGAAAACCAAAAATAAGAAAAATCAATGAGAATATAACTCAATTAGGAGAAAATTTTGAGAATGTCATGAACACATTTTTTGAAGAATTCAAATAGAGAATGAGATTGAGGATGAGGATACCAAAATATTTGGTCATGAAACATTATAATGATGTATGTTTCTTGGTAGATACAGATAACACATATGTGCAGGAAGTTAAGTTGAGGAAGGCATGACTAACAACATTTGACTATGAGATTGATAGTGAGATTGTGAATCAAACATTGTTGCATTATTGAAGGAAGATATAGACAAGGAAATAGAACCCTTTGGGAAGTATGAAGATGATATGGAAAGAATCATGACAGATATCAAGATAGCTTCCAAGGAAAAGAAAAGGAAGAAAGGATTGAAGACCTAGAAGCCAAGCTAGGCACCCAAGGCAAGAGCGAGGAACCTCTGTAGATTACACAAGGTCTTGGAGAAGATGAAGAAAAGGTTAGTAGTGATGAGGAACAAGAAGAAGAAGGAGTTAAGGGTAAAGCCCTATTTTTTGTCACACTACCTAGAAAAAATGCTAAAAGAACTACAAAGAAGCTAGTAGTGACACCCCTCTCTCCTCCACCACCTACCAAACCAAGGTCTAGGATAATAGCTAGTACCAAGCATATTATAAAACAAAAAGTAGCAGAGGCAACTGAATCTAGTGGGTCAAAACCAAAGACGAGAAGATTGGTTAAAAGACCACCCACAAGGAGAACAAAAACCATTGATGAGTAATGCACCGACCTAAGAAACTTTTAGGTTTATCCAACTTTAGATTTTTCAAATATGACACATTGGATAATACTGATAGAATAAAAGTTGAGGAGGCCATGATATATATGATGGAAAATCATAAGTTAGCTCCAAATAAAGTAGAGGAGAAAAGACCTATAGATTTATACAATAGACTTGTAAGAAGGTAGAAATGAGAAGAAGAAGAAGAGAAAAAACATTAGAACTAACACATTAGCCAAGGTTGTGCCTAATATGTCACAAGAAAAGAAGGAATTTTTTTTGGAAAGATACAAGAACATTTTTGTTCCTAAATATAGAATCTTTATAATATTGAAAAATAAGAATGATGTTGTAATTCAACAAAATTAGTTACTCTGGAAGAGTATTTTTGGTCTCACTGATGAGGCTTATTACCTCTAAATTATAATACGTTGTTTTAATACCACCAAGACATTTGTGAACTTATGTTTACATGAAGTGATGATTAAAATCCAGAATAGAACCATTAACCTATCGGTAGATAGTATGTCATATTTTACCAATATTATATATCTAATGTAGTATTTCATATAACCATCAAAATGTGTGTTCTAATATTTGGATTTAATTTGATTATTCTTATTTGCAAATATCTTTGCATTATAACTAACTTGTTAGCAAAGGAAGCTGAAGATGGTCAGAAACATTCAAGAGGAATGTTGAAGATGGCCAATGACATTCAAGGAGAAAATGTTAAGGTTCAACTGCAGTGGAGTGAAAGAAGTCATAATGGTACCAAGAGACATGGCCACTACCAAGGAGGAGCTATGAAGGATTGCTATATTTTCTTTGCATTCACTATTGTGTTAAATCGGTTGCCTAGACTTTATTACTCATATCGTGAACTGTTTCCTTCTTTCTCTCTAATGGATTTGTAGTTAGTTAGTTTTCTTTCCTATTTTTGAATAAGTGTCCATCCTCTATTTATAGGGATTAGATCAATGGTGTTAGGAGGTTAGAAGGAAGTTTATGAAAAGAAATTGTTGACTCTTGCAGTGAGTTGTTTTTATAGTTTTATGTATCATTCTCATGTAAAATTTTTTTGGAACATAATGAAATAGCTCTTGGTTTACACTCTATGTTAGTAGATTAGCAGAAGCTGACCAAGGGGACCCACTTGGGAGGTGGATTAGATTAGAGTAGTATAGATTTTTTTTCAATATTTCTAGTATTGTAGGTAGAAGATAAAAGTTCCTTTCTATAGCATCATACTTTGTGACTATTCTTGCAACGTTTGTAAGAAGAGTTATAGTAGATGAATTGAGTTGGAATATAAGTTAGTATTTAATTATATTTCCAACATTTATTTTAGTGAAGAGTTAAGTATGTTAGTTTCCTGTAGCACTAGTGTAGGTTCTTTCCTTGCATTTTACTTTCTTGCAGCATAAGCATAATGACTCATTAAGAAACCTAGTGCACATACCATGTCGACCATTTCAAGTATACGTCCCTAGGTTGAAAAATTAAATACACTATTCCTAAGTATGGCCTTGGGCATGATTATTATACACCTATTGTGAGGTGGATCATTTTTGGTGCCATTGCCGGGGATGGTGTCAAGCTAGGAGCATTTTTGAGACATAGTTCTTAGTTTAGTTTTTTTAGAAATTTGTAGTCCTAAAACTTTCTTCACCAGTGTGAAGAATCCAATTGCATGCATTGAAGAGGAAGACAACAAGATGAATATGGCAGATTTATTCCATGGGAGTTTGTTAATTTGAATGGAGAAATTGAAGAACAAGAAGCTAAGTTGCCTTTTGAGAATGCAAGCCCTGTTTTTCCTACACAATCATCCTCAAGAGAAGAACCTATAGATATGAGTTGTCTTCAACCTTTTTCTGAAATTTTGGCTTCCATTTCCTCTTCCAAGCCTCATAAATAATGCTAATCTCAAGAATATACCCACAATTGCTCTTCCAAAGTTCTATGGCCTTGCAACTGAAAACCCTGAAACTTTCTTGTTTGAGTTTGACATACTTTGTCAGAGCTTTGACTACAACACTGGTGCCCATTAGCTCAACTTGTTTCCAAAAGCACTAAAAGAATCAACACTACGATGGTTCATGGGCTTAGGAGCCAATGCAGTAGGAACTTGGGATGAAATGCAAACTCTATTTCTGCATAAATACAAAGAGTATTGCAAAGCATCTGGTTCAAGAGGAGATGAAATCTTCAGGATATCACAAAAGGGGGAAGAAACATTGGAAGACTATGTTTCACATTTCTTTTATACACTACAGAAGAACCCTCAACATGTGTTGTCTGAGGATTCACAAAAGCTAGTCTTTTTGAGAGGTGTGCATGATAATTGTTTAGAAGCACTAGACTTGATGGCTAGTGGTGATGTATATCAATCTTCCTAGGATGAACTCAAGAAAAATTTTCAAAACTATTCAAGGTCAACTATGAAGAAAGGCCAAGGACCTTGTTCCATAGTCACTAAAGGAATCAGTCATGGTATTTAAAAGGTTGAGATATCTAATCTACTAAAAAATTTCAAGTAGGACATCATAAATGATGTCACTACACATCTCAACACAATGACTACAAAGAAGAAGCATGCTAAAGCAGAATCATGATTGGTCAAGTACTATCCTCATTGCCAAAAATAGAAGCAAGACCGTACATGTAAACTAGTAGCCAACCTAGAGAACCAACATTTTCCAATTGAGTACATGAAGATAGACATGGACAATGATTAGGTGTTCTTCATTGCTCAATGTCGACCATGGGCCTCGAGACAAGGTATGCCTCAAGATCCTCTACAATTTTCAAATCCTTATAATAGTCAATGGAAAAACCAAAGCTATCATAATCCCTCCTAGTACTCCCAAACTTCTTGGCCAAACCAATAAAATCACCAGTGGAAAAACCAGCAAAATAATCAATGGAAAAATCAATAGAACAATTGGCAACCATCGCAGGGAAATTGGCAGTCTAATAATCAATGGAGGAGGCCTTCACAATGGCCTAATTAAAATCCTAGTAACCCACAACTACTACCTCTAGTTCCACCTCCTACAGTAATGCCACCTTTTACAACAACTAATGTTAACCCTAAGCCAACTAAGTTGCCTGCTTAGCCTCAGCCAAATCCAAACAAAAAGAAACAACAACAACAAATGTACACTACAGATACTCAACAATCCCCTACATATTCCTTAAAAGTATCTGATATACATTTAAGATCAGGTAAAACTTTTCCTACATTAGAATACCCTATCATAATCGAAGTTGCAGATACTCCTGTAGCACCCCTTCTAGAAGTGATACTGCTAGATATCAACCTGCCAACAGATGTATCTAGCAAGACTATTGACCATACCATAGTGAATCCTCCTTTTCTACATAGGATAGATAAAAAGAAATCTATACCCTAAAAGGAAGAGACATTTGACATTATTGAGTAGCTGGAGAGTGTACATGTTCAAATTCCTCTATTTCAAGCTATCAAGGATGTCCCTCTTTATGGAAAGGCTATTAAGGAAGGATGTTTTAAGAAGCTAGGGAAGAAGTAGAAAGACCATAAAGCAGTTCATGTTGTAAGGCAACTAGAAAATATCATGTTTGGGAAGGTAGTAACACCAAAGTATTTAGACCCTAGTAATCTAGTGGTTAACTTGATCATAAATGGATAGGCGGTAAAAAATGCTTTAGTTAATCTTGGAGTAGTGATCAATGTAATGAAAAAAGATACAATGCATGGGTTATGCATGGAGGGCTTAAGTAAAACTCCCATAGTGTTACAACTTGCAGACAGTTCAACTATCACTCTAGATGGTCTCATAGAAGATGTGATAGTGACTTTAGATTCATGGGAGTACCCTGTTAATTTTCTTATCCTATCACCCAAAGTCAAACTTTTTGGCTATCTTGTCATATTAGGAAGACCCTAGTTAGCCACTACTGATGCCAAAATTAGTTGTAGATTAGGCAATATGAAAATTTAAAATGGTCAAAACATAAGGAAGCTAGAGCTATATCCGCCTGCCCAACCCCAATCAAATTTGGGAGAACCTCTTTGGCTAGATTTAGGAGATGAAGAGGAAGAAATAAATTCTATAGCCCAGCTCATGATGTTGCATAAACAATCTTTTCTAAAAATACAAGAAGAAGATGATATAGTACAAAGCATTCTCACCAATGAGTGTATAGTGGCCAAAGATATTGATGAAAGTTCTGTCTTACAACTATGTACCTATGAAGATTGTGTTTACCAAGCAACTCCTAAAATAATTGACTAGCTATTGCCAAGAGAAGTATCTACAAGACTAGTACCATAAGTGTCAATGGTAGAATTAATAACTACTGTGGAACTTTCTCCTCATCATAATCTTCATGTAAACAATAAGTTGTCCATATCCCAATTGGAACTGTTAACCAAGCTCCTCAATCAACATGAAAAAGCCTTTTCTTGGGATTATAAGGATATGGTGGGATTGAGTCCTAAACTCTACACCTATAGGATATATATCAATGAAGAAAGCTTTCCACTTGAACAACCTTGAAGGAGAATAAACACAACATTGCGTGAAATAGTTAAGAAAGAGTTGTAGAAATTGTTGGATGCTGGATTTATCTATCCAGTCTCTTATAGTAAATGGGTATCACCCTTAGTTTTTGTACTTAATAAAAGAGGGAAATGGTGGATCTATGTATACTACAGAGAATTAAATAATGCCACAAAGAAGAATCACTTTCCTTTACCTTTTATTGATTAGGTTTTGGATAATTTGGCTGGAAAGAAATACTTTTCATTTTTAGATGGATACAATGGATACAACCAAATAAGAATTTCTCCAAAAGATCAGAAGAAGAACACATTTATATGTCCTTGGGGTACTTATATTTATTTTGTCTTACCATTTGGTTTATGTAATGCACTAGCTACTTTCTCCACGGAGCTATAATCAGCATCTTCGCTAATATATCACATGACTGCATGGAGATATACATGGATGACTTCACTACATTTGGTGTCACATTTGAGGAAGCTTTAAAAAACTTGGAGAAGGTACTCATCCGATGTGAAAAGCACAATTTGTCTCTCAATAGCGAGAAATGCTTCTCGATGATGTAGGAATGAATAGTATTGGGACATTTTACCTCTAAAGCTAGAATCCAAGTAGACCCTGCAAAAGGAGAGGTAATTATCACACTCCCCACTCCTACAAAATAAAAATAAGTCAGATTTGGTCAGCTAGCTAGTCCTCTTTATACCCTTCTTACCAAAGAGGTTGAATTTACCTAGACAAAGGAATGTGACAACTCCTTTCAAAAGCTTAAATCATTGTTGACCACTGCACCAATACTTAGGGGTCCTAATGGGACTTTTATTTTTAACATACATATAGATGCTTCTGACTATGCCATAGGTGCAATTCTAGGATCAAAATCCCAACATCTTGAAAATGCAATCTACTATATTAGCAAGAGCCTTCATGGACCAAAATTAAACTACACAGTGACTGAAAAAGAACTATTAGCAATAGTTTATGCTCTAAAAAAATTATGGCATTACATAAGTGGCTATCCCATATTTGTTCATACTGATCATGCAACAATTAAATACCTCATGAACAAACCTTCTATTATAGGCAGGTTAGCAAGATGGCTACTATTGTTGTAGGAATTTGATATCACCATTATTGATAAGCCTGGGAGAGCCAATGTGGTAGTTGATTATCTATCAAGAATCCACAACGATGAGAATGACACTACTTTGATAGATGATGCATTTCTAGATGAGCATTTATTTCATATTGCTATCTAAACTCCATGGTATGCAGACATTGTTAACTACATTACAACTAATAAAATTCCAACACATTTCTCTTACAAGGAAAAGAAGCTGCTTGTAGAGAAAAGTTTCCATTTCTCTTGGATTGATAATATCTTATTTTACATTGGACCTGATCAAGTTATGAGGAGATGTGTGAGAGAGGATGAGTCATATGACATTCTACATGCATGTCATAATGAACCATGTGGAGGACAGTTTTCAGCAAAAATAAAAGCATTGAAGATTTTAACAACTAGTTACTATTGGCCTACGCTTCACAAAGATGCAACCAACTATACATGGAAGTGTACCAAATGTCAAAGGATGGGCAGACCAACAAGAATAGTTGAAATGCCTCTCAATCCACAACTAGCATTAATACCATTTGATAAATGGGGCATGGATTTCATTGATCCAATCGATCCTCCATCCAATGGGAAATCATATATCCTTGTGTGCACTGACTACCTAACAAAATGGGTTGAAGTCAAAGTAATGAAGCATGCTTGTGATCAAAAAGTTGCAAAATTTATGTATGAGGAAATATTTACTTGCTATGGTGTACCCAAAGAACTTGTCATTGAATAAGGTGCTCAATTCACTTCTAATTTGATCGTAGAAATTATGAAACAATATAATATAAGACACCAAAAATCAAGCCCCTATCACCCTGAAGCTAATGGACAAGTAGAAGTCACAAATCAGAAGATAGAGGCCATCTTAACAAAAAAAATTCATTTCACCGAAGAGATTGGAATAGTAGACTACCAAAAGTTGTTTGGGCCTACAAAACAACATGGAAGACTACTACAAGGTTCACACCATTTGAGCTACTATATGGGAAAGTAGCAATGCTCCCCATTGAATTTGAACATAAAACTTTAAGAACAACATTGGAGTTAAACATTGAACTTCATGTAGCATAGAGAGAACATCTTCTGCATCTTAGTTCTTTGGATGAAATGCACAAGGCTACTTTGGAACACACCAAAATCATACAAAAGCAAAGAAAACAATGGCATGACTCCCACATTAAGAATAAACAATTTCAAATTGGTGACTGGGCATTACTGTATGATACTAGATTTAAAGATATGCTAGGCAAGCTGCAAACATGATGGTTGGGTCCCTATGAAATAAACCATGTATTTGCAAATGGATTCATATAGATAAGTACCATTGATCCAATGCCTTTTATGTTCTTAGTCAATGGCCATAGAATCAATTTATATAAATGACCCCAAACAAAAGAGGACTTCTTGCAACAATTTCAATAGCTAGCTTCAAATGAATAACAGGTAACCCTTCTTGTAGCAGAAGGTGCTGACCTCCTGCCTATAGCTCTTGAATACTAATTTCTTCGAGCATGCCCATAATAAAAACTTTATGTCCACATAAATTTCAAAATTCTCCATTCACTTTCTAATTTCTTCTTTTCCAACTCATCTCATTTATTAACCTACCACTCACCCACCTTCCACATCATCATTTTACAATGCTTTCAATAAACACCACCAGTTTGTTGACATAGGTTGTCACTACTAATGTATTTTTTGCCACCTTTTGGTATGTCCAATGATCAACTAGTAGGTATAAGCTTTTCAAATTTTTATTCATTTATACTACATAGATTTTGTTGCTTATATCTAGTAGAACATTATTTATATTATTATGGCGTTATGCCAGCTCCATTCCCCATGTTAAGTATGACAAGTGTGAACACTTATCCATGTTTCATAAGGGGCAGGGAAGGTTACTAAAACCTAATGACATTCCTATCTATTCATTAAGATTTTTCAAATCTTTACACTCCCTTTATTGATTAAAACTCAATAGCTATAAGTACGCAAGTGTCTAGGCATCATACCCTTATTCCTCAATGATTCCTTAATATCAGGTGATGATGTGACATAATTTAATTTTCAAGTGATCCAAATTTAATTCTTGGATGATTTTCACATATCTATGATTTACTCTCATTAAACTACATTATTAGTGCTCATAATGAATTGTTATGACATTAATTAGCTGAAAAGAGTGTGAAATGTGAAAATGGGTCTGCAAAAAAAAAAAAAGAAAGCCTAAATTCATAGGAGGGAAGAGAAAAATAGTGCAAGCAAAGTAGAGAGTGAAATTGTCAAGCAAAAATGGGTGGAAAATTGTAGCGATGAGAACTAGTGGAGCATATTTTTTTACTCTCAAATGTAGAGGTAGTGAAAAAATTTAATGCATGTGGCTGGTTAGGGTATTTCTTAAGTCTAACAGTGTTTGATGAAGAAGCAGTCATAGAATTTACAAGAACATTTAATGAGGGAGAAGCTATTGTATGGGGATTGATGGTTGTTTCTATAGAAGAGCAAATAGCAGAAGTAATTGGGCTACCAATAGTAGGAGAACATTACCCTCATACACATGATGCAAGATCAGCCAGGGCTTAGTTTATTACACCAACTAATCCTCAGCTAGATATAACCAAGAAATTTTGCAAAAGGATGTCTCTTCTACCACCATACAATGAGTTGGTTATGCACATTATCAGGTACCTCACCTGTGAAGGAATATTTTCATATTTTCATACACATCATTTTAAATTGCTTAGCTACATAAGGCACAATTATCCAGTAAATGTTCCCAATTTGTTATATAACATGTTATATATTAGTGTTGAAGAAACCCAAAAGGGGAAGGACAACTCTGTCAGCCATCATGCCCTAATACAATTTCTTATAGAGAGATCACTTAGGGATGCCTCTCCCATGTCATGGGCATAATTTGTCCAAGCTAAAACCCTACAACCCCAGGCTATCCTTAATAAACAACCCAATGAAGAAAATGTAGCTCCCATTGATGAACCTACTAAACAAAGCACTCAAGATGCTGAAGCTAGAAATGTGCAAGAAAATGTACCCTTACCTATTCAAGAGACTAAAATACCTACCTCTACCCGAGCAAAGAGAAAACAAAAATTACAAGAAGAGACCTAAGCTCTGGTAGTAGAAAAATCAAACCCTATAGTTGCAAAGAAAAAGAAAACTAAGATAGGTCTTGTAGCAGTCATTCCTACAACAAAGACACCAAAAGGAAGTAGTAGGAAGAAGGATGTGATACCCGAGGAGACCCCGGTGAGAAGAAGTCCTAGAATGAGGGGACACACTTCTAAAGTGTCAGCAGAACCTCAATCTACTTCATCCAAACCATCCACTAAAAAATCCCTAGTATAAATTGTTCCGGATGACTCTCCTCAACCTAAAACTTCAAACATTCCTAAAAACACTAATGAGGAATGTAGGGTTAAAGTAAATTAAAATTAAAATGATTCCCCAATAGACCAATAAAGTACTCCAACCTATAAAGACACTGGCCTAGCACCCCACAAGCCCACATGGCTTACAAATTTCTTAGAGCAGTCATGGAGGGAAGAGAGGAAAAAGGAAAAAAATTATGAAGAGGATAGTGGTTCCATTACCCTACAAAAAATTCTTTTCTAGTTGTATGGAAAACATATGCTTGCTACAACCCTATGGGAAGAGGAGAGGAAGAAGATGAAGAAAGTCATAGTGTCCCAAAGTGAGGAAATTACAAATTTGAAAGAGCAATTGGAAAACCAAAAACAAAGGATGGATCATGCCCTCAAATTGGTTGATCAAGCACTTGCTTATAGACCACCACCTCGAAATTATGCTATGTGTTTAAAGGAACAATTCCTTTTATTCCAACTTATGCTAACCCTCAAGAACATAAATGAAAAATTCAAATCAGCTCAAGAATTCTATGGTTTATACTAGACTTTGCCATCCTGGCAATAGAACTTGCTCTGTGAGTTATATATGTACAATTTTATCATTCTAGCAGAAACTCAATGGAATCCTTTACTCTACATAGGGGATATACATCTGAGGGCTTTGATTTTCTGGATGCATAATGAAGCTATTTATGATAGACAATTGAATAATTACAGAGATGAGGAAAGAATAGAGCCCCTATTATTGAGAGCTAAGAGCAGTAAAGTAGAAGAAATTCTTAGGGACTAGTTTAGATTGATTATGGGGATAAGAAAAAGGAGATAAGGGACATAATCTTCACTACTAGAACCAAGGTCTATTCAAAATATGAGAACCTACCTTACTTTACCTTTTAGAGAGCCATGGTTGGTGCTAAAAGTAGGTGAGGTAGACTACCTAAGACACTCAAAAGATCAGAGCCACATAGTCCTATCATTTTAGAGGCCACCCTTTACTAAGTTCCAAAGTATATACAGTTGAGGAAACAAGCTAGGCCAGAACTATAGTGTCCACTTATAATGCAATCTCTAATGCTCATGTGGCCCTTGTATGATATTAATGATGACAGAATTGACAAGATACAGGAGGAAAATAGAAGGGAAGTTTGGGAGAGAACATGAGGATTTTACTACACCTTCAAAAGTAACAAGAGAGGAAGGACTGATGTTGGAGAATTCAGATGACTGACCAAGAAATGCAATGCTTGACGACAAGAATCAAATTATAAGAGGGCAGATGATGAGGCTAATTATTGCCTCTAAATTTGAATACTTACCACCAAGACATTTGTGAACTTATGTTTACCTGAACTGATGATTAAAATCCAGAACATAACCATTAACCTATGGGTAGATAGTATGTCATATTTTGCCAATATTACATACATACATACATATACATATATATATATATATATATATATATATATATATATATACATATATACATGTATATATATACATATATACATATATGTATATGTATATATATACCTATATATGTATACACATATGTATATATGTATATATATACATGTATATATGTATATATATACATATATATATATATTATATACATATGTATGTATATATATATACATACATATGTATATAATACATACATACATACATATATATATATATATATATATATGTACATATATACATGTATATATATATATACATATCTATACATATATATATACATATGTATATATATATCTACATATCCATGTATATACATATATATATACACATGTATATACATATATATATACATATATATGTACATATATATACATACACATATATGTATATGTATACATATATATATATACATATACATATATATGTATATATATACATATATATGTATATATATACATATATATATGTATATATATACATATGTATGTATATATATACATACATATATAAATATATGTACATATATATGTACATATATACATGTATATATATACATATCTATACATATATATACAATATATAATGCTAATCTACTAACACAGAGTGTAAATCAAGAGCTATTTCATTATGTTTTAAAAATTCTTTACATGAGAACGATACATAAAACTGTAAAAACAACTCACTGCAAGAGTCAATAGTTTATTTTCATAAAATTCCTTCTAACCTCCTAACAACATTGATCTGATCCCTAAAAATAGAGGATCGACACTTATTCAAAAATAGGAAAGCAAAAAAACTAACTACAAATCTGTCAGAGAGAAAGAAGGAAACAATTCATGATATGAGTAATAAAGTCTAGGCAACCGATTTGACACAATAGTGAATGCAGAGAAAATATAGCAATTCTTCATAACTCCTCCTTGGTAGCAGTCGTGTCTCTTGGTACTGTTATGACTTCTTCCACTCCACCATGGCTAAACCTTAACATTTTCTCCTTGAATGTCGTTAGCCATCTTCAATGTTCCTCTTGAATGCTTCCAACCATCTTCAGCTTCCTTTGCTAACAAGTTAGTTATAATGCAAAGATATTTGCAAATAATCATAATCAACATAAATCCAAATATTAGAACACACATTCTGATGGTTATATAATGCAGTATTTCATATAACTATCAGAATGTGTGTTCTAATATTTGGATTTAATTTGATTATGCTTATTTGCAAATATCTTTTCATTATAACTAACTTGTTAGCAAAGGAAGCAAAAGATGGTCGAAAGCATTCAAGAGGAACATTGAATATGGCTGATGACATTCAAGGAGAAAATGTTAAGGTTTAGTCGTGGTGGAGTGGAAGAAGTCATAACAGTACCAAGAGACACGACTGCTACCAAGGAGGAGCTATGAAGAATTGCTATATTTTCTCTGCATTCACTATTGTGTCAAATTAGTCGCCTAGACTTTATTACTCATATCGTGAATTTTTTCCTTCTTTCTCTCTGATAGATTTGTAGTTAGTTTTTTTTCTTTCCTATTTTTGAATAAGTGTCAATCCTCTATTTCTAGGGATTAGATCAATGGTGTTAGGAGGTTAGAAGGAAGTTTATGAAAAGAAACTATTGACTCTTGCAGTGAGTTATTTTTACAGTTTTATGTATCGTTCTCATGTAAGGAATTTTTGGAACATAATGAAATAGCTCTTGGTTTACACTCTATGTTAGTAGATTAGCATAAGTCAACCAAGGGGGCCCACTTTGGAGGTGGATTAGATTAGAGTAGTATAGATTTGTTTTTAGTATTTCTAGTATTGTAGGTAGAAGTTAAAAGTTCCTTCTTGTAGCATCATACTTTGTGAGTGTTCCTGCAACATTTGTAAGAATAGTTATAGTAGATGAATTGAGTTGGAATATAAGTTAGTATATAATTATATTTCCAACATTCATTTTAGTGAAGAGTTAAGTGTGTTAGTTTCCTGTAGCACTAGTGTAGGTTCTTTCCTTGCATTTTACTTTCCTACAACATAAGTTTAATGACTCATTAAGAAACCTAGTGCACATACCGTGCTGACCATTTCAAGTATACATCCCTAGGTTGAAAAATTAAATACACCACATGGTGGGAAAAATAGTCCTTAGATTGAATATACTATTCCTAAGTATGGCCTTGGGCATGATTATTATACACCTATTGTGAGGCAGATCACTCACAATAAAAGAAAAAGATATTGAGATAGTTACTATGCAAGATTATGAGATTGATGAGATGAGTTCAGATGTGCCAAGTCTACAAGGTAGCATGTCACTAGTTCATGCCAACACTCCTAACACTCTATATAATCCCTTAGATGTAGAAAAGGAGGAGAAAGAGGAAGTAGAAATAGATAAGGACACTTGTGTAGACATTCCTACCAAAGGTCAAGAAGGACCAAAAGTGTTAGAACCTCACATTGAGGTAAATAAAGAGGAAGATAAAATAGAGCCAAGTGCTACCATTATTATCTCTAGCATTGATGTACAAACATGACTTAGTTCTGATACCTCCTCACCATCTCCTAAAGCAATGCCAAGAAACAACACTTGTACACCTCAAACAAAGAAAGAAATAAAAAACCTCTCTCCATATATTGAAGTTAGTCTAGATGAATTGATTGAGATGCCATAGTTGGATTTGGAAAATCTCACTTTCCAATAAATAATTTTGCTACAAGAAATTTTGACAAAGAAGAAGAAATAGGAAGAGATGAGGAAAGAACATAAAAAAGAAGGTTATAGTTGCAAAATCATACTTTAGAATCAACAAGAACCACTTAGGATCATGCACTTTCTATGATCACCCAAATTCAAAAACCTTTAATTGAAAAGTATGGTTTAATTCCACCCATTCAACCCCACTAGTAGACATAAGTGATAAAAATAAGGGAGAATGTAATGATGATTACATATCTTGAATGGAGAGAAGATGAAAAGAACAAGGGGAATGTAATGGAGTTCAGAGTTCATAAGAGATAATAGTTCAGAAGGCAATCAAAGTATTACACTGAAATAATAAGACTACTTATAGTCATGTGTATATATTGTTAATTATTTATTCAATATAAGTAAAAAATAAATTAGGTTCTATTTTTGAACTAAGTCATAGGCTTATGTGGAGTACTCATATTAGCATTGTAAAAATGTAATCATGACAAAGTATTTTTGCCACTAATGTCAAAGGGGGAGATTATTGATCTCTCTAACTATTGTTGTCTATTAGTTTCAAACACTTAGTAATTTACTAGGTAGAGTTAGACGGTCATCACTGTGACCGAGATACTCTACATAGGTTGAGTCATGAGAAAGACTTGTATATGAACTTGTATATACCAAGCTCTATAGGAACCAAGCAAGTATGTGGTCATTGCGTATTCTCAATGCAAGCCAAGTCTAATGTTGACTATCAGAGCCCGAGTTTCAACATTGGGAGCTCTGGGTATATTTGAATACCACTAGTCGTTAACTAGTTGAACAAAACAAAAACTTTGAATTATCATGTGTATCTATTTCAAACTGAAAACTTGAAACTAGGTGAACTGAAACAGAACTTAAAATTGTTACTTGCATATTTTTCATACTTTGACACTTAGATTTCAAACTGAAAATTTTACTGAAAACCTAGATGAGGGCAAAACTGAAAATTGAAAATTCTACTTAAACCTAAATGAGGGAAAAATTGAAACTTGAAACTCATTCTAGTTGCAAAACATGTAGCTTTCATCGATGTTGTAAGGTAGTAAACTTTTGTTTAACTTTACAAATGTTAAGTTTCTCTTGTCTAGAATGTATTAAGGGATCTATTTTAGTAGTTGTTAAAAGAATGAATGTTGGATCGATATGGTTTTCGGTTTACCATTAAACCAGAATCATATTGCTCTTAGTGTGTTGTAATATCCTCAGTGGAATCATGTTTCCCTACAAAGGGAAAGAGTTCAATGAGACCCACATAGTGAGTATCTTAGTTTCTCAATCTTGTAGGCTTCCAGGAGTAAGCCTAATCCTAGGGGGGGTGGATGTAGTGCCTGCCCCTGGTTCACATTTTGTTATCATTGCTAAACTCTTTTAGAGCTAGTTTTATGTTTTTGGTTAGCAACATTGTGTTGAGATTAACAGATATTGTGCTATGGATTCAGGTTATTATGTGATGAGATTACTTAGACTCTACATTTCATGTATGTATGATGATTATTTTTAGTGTTCACAATTATTGATGATGATCATTACATTGCTTTCAGTTATTAATGATGATTAGTAAGATGATTTATTATCATATGCATTTTATTATGGATACTTACCCCATACTTGCATGTGTATGGTGTGCGTGTTTTCTTTGCGTGTTTATTTTTATGGCGTGTCTGATGTGGTTAAGGAAGGGAGTCGTAGTCACCTGCTAGTCGGGATCTACATGATGCACCACTTCCTGCCATTGTCTGTTTAATTTAGTATATATTGTGCTTGTACATGCGTGGTTTTTATGCAAGTTGTAGTTACCGGGTATCGACTTCCCTGAATTGCCAGGATGAGCGTACCCTATCACACTATCTCAATGATAAGAGAGGGGAGATAAATTCTCAAGTCCAAATCCCAACCCTTTAAGCCATTTGTCCTAATTGAAAATTAGGACAAGTATCTGAGTTGAGTACCCTCCGAATACGTTGGATAACGTAATTCGTGATATTAACCCTTGGTTTGATTTTGTATGTATTTTTGTTATGATGGGTTTTCATATTTCTACCTTATGAGTCTTTGATATATTTTCTATTAATTAAGCCTAATTAAAAGATTTAATTAATGGTTTAATTTAAATGGAAAATTAATATGATATTTTATATTTATTTTATTTAATTAATTGGGAAATTAATTAAATAAAATAATTAAATTTGAAAATAAAAAGTTAAAAGTTTAAATTTGGAATGTGACAATATTTATTTTAATAATAATATATTTGGAGTTCATTTTTAAATAAATGACTAAATAATATTATTATTAAAGCTAATAAATATTTTAGCAATTAAGTTTTGGAAAATGAAATTTAAAAGTGAAAAATATATTTAAAATTATTAAAAGATTCTAAATCTCATGTGATTAAAATATAAATATAATAAGATTGAAACATGGAATTATTAAAGTTAGTGCATGAGATTTAATAAATATTATATTAATATTTGCTCACATAGGAGTCGACAAATTCTTGGGAGTTGTCATGTAGACAACACAGGGGTTTGCACTCTAAGAATGCACAAGTTGTCTACATTTAGAAGTTAGCATTTTATTTGAGCACATGGTGTCTACAACCTTAACACTCATCT
The DNA here is from genome assembly GCA_028749045.1 of Cupressus sempervirens. Lineage (NCBI taxonomy): Eukaryota > Viridiplantae > Streptophyta > Pinopsida > Cupressales > Cupressaceae > Cupressus > Cupressus sempervirens. The sequence goes on from CM053789.1 coordinate 717,693,170, forward strand.
AGATGGTTAGAAGAGACTCATGCTTAGTTGTCATGCTTATCTTCTAGATGTTTCTAGAGACAATCTAGATGCATCTTAGAGGCCTTAAAATAGAGGCTCTCCTAGTGTGTTTGGACAAGCTTAATGGAAGCCACAAGATACAAGATTAATGGAAGCTACAAGCTACAAGCTTAAAAGGAAGCTTCAAAGCTTACATGCATTGGAGAAGTTCATATGCTCATATATTTTCTACATGCTTCTAGGCTTCTTCTAGCATTTTTAGTTACTTGGAGATTCTCAGTTGGCTTGGATCTTGGAAGGATTGTGAATGATGGAGAAGGAAAGGATTTTCTATGGACATTTGAGGCATGGCAAAATTAGCATCAGTGTCCAGGTGCACTCGTGATAATCACATATTCTCTTTACACTATTTCTCTTCTCGTCTTCATCATGTTTGTTATATGTGTCTAAATATATTCCATGATTGAATCTACAATTGAATTAGAATCTAGATATTTTATTGGTTGAGAAGAAAATATTAGAAAACCCTAGATCCAATTAAGGAAGAAATTAGATTTGAATCGGGTCTGGGTTTGAATTAGAATCAAATTGAGAAAGATGATTTCAAATCTATAGTTAAACCTATTGGATGGATTAATGGATACATTTTGAAAACAATTATTTAAAAGGAAAAATTCTTGTATAGAAAAGCCCTTTTTGTTTTGATCTAAATATATGTGCTCTTTTGTAAATCTGCATATATATATATATATATATATATATATATATATATAAATAAATAAATAAATAAATAAATATATATATATATATATACATATACATATTTTAAATGCAGTGATAATTGATAACAAATTTTGTGTATATATATATACATATATATACATATATATATACATATGTATATGCATATACATATATATATATATATATATACATATATACATATATGTATATATTTGTGTAAGTTAAAATGAGAAACCTTATTAATAAATTTAGATCGCATGGTGTAAAAATGATGGGGACACGAACCAACAACAGAATGGATTCAACAGAAAAGGGAAATTATATTAACTAAGAAAATAAGCCAGTACAAATAGTACAGAGAAAATAAACTTCAGGACATGCCCTAAGGGCTTACAATAGCATAAATCTGGAGAATATTTCTCCTTATAGCACCTCCTCTCAAACTCCACCCCAAACTGCCTTTTACAATGCCAGAAATCTCCTTAAATAGACCCCGGAGGGTTAAGGACTAGGAGTACATTCTAGAAAGTGCTAGTAGGCATCCACCAACAAAATAGAAGGTTCCAGAAGTTGCGTTAGAAGTCGGTGCAAATCTAGAAGAATCCAGAAATGGTAGCCAAACTTCCGAGAGGCATAACTTTTGAACCGTAGCTCCGATTGATGAACCATTTACATTTTCGAAAAGCTCTCGAAGCGCTCTATAGCCCTATGGACCAGCTTTGCTCGTCCCCCATTTTTTGACCCTTTTCAAGGTCATTTAATGCCCCAAACCTGACTTTGAAGCATTCTTAGGAGGTCTCCAAAACCTGAAAAACTGCAATAACTTTCAAACTGTGGGGCCTATTGACCTGATTCTTTTTCTAGAATGCTCTAAATCATAATTACATTCTTCTAGCCAATTCACACCTTCTAGTTTATCGAAATGATAGCCCAAATACATGCTCCTATTTTTTCGGGATTTTCAAATGCATTGATAGTTTAACTATGAGAGTTGGAACCTTTATTTGAGCCAAATGGGTATCCAAAAATGTAAAGACATAAAATAGAAACTAAGTCTAAGTACATTTTTATTGGGTGACACAGGATTGCCCTTATACCTCTGGATGCTCCTGCATCAGACACCCAGGGTAGATTGAGAAGTGACCCTGTCACTTTATGGATGGTAGAGGAAATTCCAAATGGGAAACCTCAGCTGCTGAAATCCAAGTTGAGTCCTCGATCGGCCATCCTTTCCATTTGACCAAATACTCTTCATACTGCCTGTTTCTGGTACTCCTACCCACACGATGATCTAGAATGTCTTCTATCTCCTCCTTCTTAGAAGTAGGAATTGGACATGGCTCTAAAACCAGCTCCTCATCTACACCATCATCATGATACTCTGTTAAATCAGCAATGTTGAAAATGGGAGAAATGTGAATACCATATGGCAGCTCCACCTCATATGCATTTCCTGAGTTATGTTTCTTCAAAACTTTGCAGGGGCCAAATTTCTTCATTTTTAGCTTGTTGTAAGTACCAACTAGAAATCTTTCTTTTCATAAGTGCACCATGACAAGATCCCCTACTTGGAATTCCTTATGTCTTCTCCTTGCATCAGCCCTAGCTTTATACTCTTGATTCATCTTGATAATGTGTGCTTGAACCTCCTCATGTAGACGCTTGATGTGTTCAGCAAATTCCTCAGCTTCAACACTTGTCCTCTCCCCTTGTTCTATCTTCCTAAATTCTGGTGCAGTCCTTGGGCTATTTCCATATACAATTTGAAATGGTGATTTTCCAGTACTCCTATTTACAGAGTTATTATAAGCAAACTCTGCCTGTGGTAGAGTCAAATCCCATCCCTTGGGCTTATCTCCAGCTAAACATCTCAGCAAATTGCCCAGACTTCTATTTACCACTTTTGTTTGGCCATCAGTCTATGGGTGATGCGTGGAACTGAATTTCAAGTCTGTTCTCAACTTCTTCCACAATGTCCTCCAGAAATACCCCACAAATTTAGTATCTCTGTCAGAAACTATACTCCTTGGAAGACCATGTAGTCTTACCACCTCTTTGAAAAACAAGTCTGCAATATGGACAACATCATGAGTTTTGTGGCATGGAATGAAATGTGCCATTTTGGAGAACCTATCCACCACCACGAATACTGAGTCATTACCCCTTTGTGTCCTTGGCAATCCAAGAACAAAATCCATACTTATGTCCTCCCATGGCCTTGATGGAACAGGCAACGGCTGATATAGGCCAGTATTTTGACTAAACCCCTTGGCAACTTGACAAACCTGGCAACTCTGTACAAGCTTCTTCACATCCTGTGTAATTTGAGGCCAAAAATAATGTTCTCTAAGAAAGGCAATGGTCTTATCCTGACCAAAATGTCCTGCCATCCCTCCACTGTGTTTCTCCTTAATCAGATTTTCGCTCATGGAACTCCTTGGAATGCACAATTGACTACCTTTGAACAACATGCCATCCTGAATCAAATAGTCTAACCACTTGGTTCTATATACAACAACAGGTTCTTTACAAGCTTTCCATGCTTCAACAAAATCAGGATCCTTGGGGTACAAATTCTTGAGTTCATCAAACCCAACTACTTCAACCTGCATTGTTGTAAGCAACAGCTGTCTCCTACTTAATGCATCTGCAACCCTGTTAGATTTTTCACTTCTATGCTTCAACACAAATGTATAACTCTGCAAGAATTCTACCCACTTCATATGCCTCTAATTCAATTTACCTTGGCTATTTAGGTACTGTAATGCTTGATGATCAGTATACAAAAAAAATTCCTTTGGCAATAAATAATGCCTCCATTTCTTTAAGGCCTGAACTATTGCATAGAACTCTTTATCATAAACAGAATACTTCTTCTTTGCATCATTCAATTTTTCACTAAAATATGCAATAGGCTTACCTTCTTGGCTTAATACAACCCCAATAACACTACCACTAGCATCACAATCCACCTGCAATACTTTTCTAAAATCTAGAAGTGCCAACACAGGCTGTTCAGTCACCTTCTTCTTCAGCAATTCAAAACTTCTTGCAGCCCCTGCAGTCCATTTGAACTCTTTTCTATCCCCTCTTATTGTATCAGTTAGAGGTGCACATATGCCACTGAAATTCTTAATAAACTTCCTGTAAAAACTAACTAGACCATGAAATGATCTTACCTCAATAGCAGACCTTGGAGTAGGCCATTCCAAGATGGATTTTACCTTCTTTGGATCCATTTTGAGACCTTCAGGTGATATAACAAATCCCAAATAGACTAACTCCCTTTTTGCAAAGACACACTTCTTTATATTAATTAACAGTTTCTCTTCCCTTAGCCTTTAAAGGACACTACGAATATGCAGTAAATGTTCTTCCAAAGTCTTGCTGAAAATTAAAATATCATCCAAATAGACAATAACAAATTTTCCCAAGAACTTCTTAAGTACCTCATTCATGAGCCACATGAAGGTGCTTGGGGCGTTCGTCAATCCAAAGGGCATGACTAACCACTCATAAAGACCCTCCTTGGTCTTGAAGGCTATTTTCCACTCATCTCCTTCTCGAATCCATATCTAATGATAGCCACTCTTCAGATCTATCTTTGTGAAGTACTGTGCTCCACTCAAGCAGTCCATAAGATCATCCATCCTTGGTAAAGGAAACTGGTACTTGATGGTTATCCTATTTATAGCTCGCGAATCTATACACATCCTCCACTCTCCATCCTTCTTTGGTGCAAGTACTACAGGTACTGCACATGGACTCAAGCTCTCTCGAATCAAGCCCTTCCTCAATAGCTCCTGTACCTGTCTATTTAGCTCCTCTGTTTCAGTAGGAGTCATTCTGTGAGTAGCCTTGTTAGGCAAACTAGCTCCTGGAATCAGATCTATCTGACGACTGATTTGCCTTACTGGTGGCAATCCATCTGGAACATTATCAGAGATAATATTTCCAAATTCCCCTAGTAAATCTGAAACTTCAAATGGTATTTCACTACTACCTTCTTTATCTTTCCTAGGAATCAAAGCATAGCACATACGCTGATGTTTCATGCCATCTAAAAACTTCCTTCCATCAACAAGACAAATCCTAGCACTGCTACATACCTTTTCACCTTCCTTTTTCATGGGCTTCAATTTGTGGCGAACTCCATCCTTTGTCAGAGAGTATGTGTTTGCATGTCCATCATGTATTGCATGTCTATCAAACTGCCATGGTCTACCCAACAATAGATGGCAAACATCCATCAAAATAACATCACAGAGAACTTCATCATGGTAACTCCCAATTTTGAATTTTACTAAGCATTGTTCACTTACCAGGACCTTATGATCATCTTTTACCCAAGAAATCCGATAGGGCTGGGGATGTTTCTCCCTCTTGAGCTTCAGCTTAGAGACCATCTCTTCTGATACCAAGTTATCAGTTCTACCACCATCAATGATCACATCACAACATTTATCCTCACACTTGCATCTAGTATGGAACAAACTCCTCCGTTGTCCTGGTTCATTCTCACCACTTAGTAGAACTCTTTCATTTACCAAGGTCTCTCCTCTTTTTGCATCCTCTGAATGTGATGATTGTGCATCCTCATCCACATGAGCAACCCTAGCTTGGCCCTCAGCTCTCCTATCTGTCCTTCCTTATCATTGAGGGAATTCAAAGGCACGATGACCTTCTTCATTGCAATGGAAACAGGTACCACAGAAGCCTCCTCTTCCTTGTCCACGTCCTCTACCTCTTCCTCTTTGATTTCCAAAGTCTTGATCATGGGAGCGGTTGAAACCCTCATTCCTCTAGTTCCTGCTAGTACCCTCATCTTCATTTTTCTTTTGAGTTTCATTGCGCCCTCCAGATGATCTACTGCTTCCCCTTCCTCCTTGACCGCGCCCTCTTTGTCTTCCTTCAAACCTTTTACTCAGCTTCTCTTCAACTCGTAGGGCAAACTGGTATGCTTCTTCAACGCTGGTCATTCTTACCAAACTTAATTCCTCCTGGATGCTAGGTCACAACCCACTGATATAACAAGCAACCTTCTCCTTATTTGCTTCTGCATGCCTTGCTCTAATCAGGAGTCGGTAAAACTCCTCTGTGTATTCTTGGACTGATCTTCCTGCTTGCTTTAACCCATGCATCTTCTTAAACAGATCAAGCTCGTAGTACACAGGAATGAACCGCTTCTTCAATTTTTCCACCATGCGATCCCATTTTGTGATCTTCTCCTTTCCTCTTCTAAGTCTTTCCAGTTGAATCTCTTGCCACCAGATTTTGGCATGGCCTTTTAGTTTGGCCTTTGCAAACTTAACCCTATCTGGGTCCCTTATATCCTCATACTCAAAGTATTCTTCCAGTTCATTGATCCAATTGATCAACTCATCTGGTTTCAAATTTCCCAAAAATATACCCACTTCAATTGTAGGTCTTTTCCCAAACCTAGTAATGGCCCTAAAAAGCCTTTCCTCTACAGGATTCAGAACTTCCCCGTCAACTTCCATTACTTCCTCTTCATTGTCATCCTCACTATTGTCATCTGCGGCAATATTTGCTCCTCTACGAAGCTCCTCTTGCAATGCTTGTACCTGTCTTTGGAGGGCTCTAACCTCCTCAGGATCAATAGCTCTGGCCCTTTCACCATGCTCTCTTCGTGGAGGCATCTTCTAACTCGAATCCACAACCACACAGTCCTGGTGCAAACTGCCTCACAGTCGGCGCTCTGTCTACACACTCAGGAAAAACCGCTCTAATACCACTTGATGGGGACACGAACCAACAACAGAATGGACACAACAGAAAAGGGAAATTATATTAACTAAGAAAATAAGCCAATACAAATAGTACAAAGAAAATAAACTTCAGGACATGCCCTAAGGGCTTACAATAGCATAAATCTGGAGAATATTTCTCCTTATAGCACCTCCTCTAAAACTCCACCCCAAACTGCCTTTTACAATGCCAGAAATCTCCTTAAATAGACTCCGGAGGGTTAAGGACTAGGAGTACATTCTAGAAAGTGCTAGTAGGCATCCACCGACAAAATAGAAGGTTCCAGAAGTTGCGTTAGAAGTCAGTGCAAATCTAGAAGAATCCAGAAACGGTAGTCGAACTTCTGGGAGGCATAACTTTTGAACCGTAGCTCCGATTGACGAACTGTTTACATTTTTGGAAAGCTCTCAGAGCGCTCTATAGCCCTATGGACAAGCTTTGCTTGTCCCCCATTTTTCGACCCTTTTCGAGGTCATTTAATGCCCCAAACTTGACTTTGAAGCATTCTTAGGAGGTCTCCAAAACTCAAAAAACTGCAATAACTTTCAAACCGTGGGGCCTATTGACCTGATTCTTTTTCTAGAATGCTCTAAATCATGATTACATTCTTCTGGCCAATTCACACCTTCTAGTTTACCGAAATGATGGCCCAAATACATGCTCCTATTTTTTTGAGATTTTCAAATGCACTGATAGTTGAACTATAAGAGTTGGAACCTTTATTTGAGCCAAATGGGTATCCAAAAATGTAAAGACATAAAACAGAAACTAAGTCTAAGTACATTTTTTTTGGGTGACACAGGATTGCCCTTATACCTCTAGATGCTCCTGCATCAAAAAATTGTTTTATAAATTCGCATTGAGAAAATGTTTTATTAAAAATGTTATATAAAAATAATATATATATTTATTAAACATTTGGTGGGGGCGGGGTTTATACCCACCGCACCCCCATTCCCTTATTTCTGACGGCATCGTACTGTGCAGGCCTGCGAGTTCACAGAGGACCTGCGACCCGCAGACTGCACGACGAGGTGTGTCAGTGGGCCGTACGTTTAGTAAAGCTTGCGGGGATTTCAAAATTGCTTTTAAAGTTTGCCTTTTTCTAAATTTCAATTATGAAGTTTTAATGTTAATAAGTTTTAACAATAGTTTATATTTAATAATATATATATTTATTACATATTAATATATGTTATTTAGTTAATACGAAAATGATATTTAACATGTATTAATCAGTTGTAAAATGTTATTATTAATAATAATTTGATTTAAATTATTATTAAAGTAATTTATTTAGTATAGATTTAAATGATTCTTATTTTTTATTTAAATAATATTTATTAATAAATATTTATTTAAATATAGTTTATTTTAATTAATAAAATTATTGATAATTTTATTAATTATTAATAACTGGTGATTACTAAGAAGTTGTTATGGATATTATATAATTATTAATTAATTTAATTAATTGTGATTAATTAAATTTAATTGAGTTGTAATGGAATGTTAATTGATGTGAATACCAATGATACCGATGATTATTATTATTATCGATAATTCCATTAAGTGCTTCAAATTTTGATAATGTTTCATCAAGCCTTAATTGAGTTATTAATATAATAATCTGATCGTAAATGGTGAGCTACATGTTTATTAATTAACTTAAATGTGAATTAACTTAGGTTAAATCAATAAAGGGAGTCATTGTTATATTATAACAATACTATGAATTGAATTAATATGTTATTCTTAATTCGTTATGTAAATTATTGATACACCTTAATGGTGTTAAGAGTTAGTTAGATATTAACTGATGAAGTTTATGCAAGGTTTCTCTAGATCGATTAATTATAGTTATCATTTATTAATGTTTGTTGGGTCCAACAAATTATTAATACATAATAGTATAATGGTCTTAATGATTATCGATAATACGGATTAATTAAGGGAATATTAGTATTCATTGAAAGAATGACGAATGTGGTCATTATAGATTTATTAATAAGATTCTCAATATAGCTTGTTATTAAATATTAACAAGTTATTATTATTGAACTATTAATATGTTTATTTGTGTATTGAATTATAGTTGACTTTTATCTGACAGAATTCTAGTTAGTTATTAGTCAACTAATATTAATTGGAACATTGCTATGGTTATGCTATTATTAATTAAATCAATTAACTAGAGTTAATTAGATTTAATTAATAATCAAGTTATGTAATAGTGTTTTAATTGATATGTTAATATCGATTCCTCTAGCAAAGTTGTGAAGTATTTACATCAAAATTGATAAGTCGTACTCTCATGACTTGAATAATGACCTTAGATGTTTTAATGGTGAGACTTAGTAATATTGAATCAGAAACAATTAGAAGTTAATAGGTCATGGATTGTGTACCTATGTTAATTGATTGATCAAGTTGATCATTTTAATTAAGTTATAATTCTTCTTATTCGAGGATTGATAACTGGTTCTTTTATAAAAGAATAATGATCCTTTGATAATGTTGAAATGTAGAAATAACATTAAGGAAGAGTTATTCAATTAGTAATATGGTTCTTGGTCAAATAAAGAGAACAATTTAATTAAAGGTCAATCAGTGAATAGTTATCCTTAAGTTTTTCTTAGAATGTAATTCTTAATAATAGAAGGATAATGCTATCGGGGAACAAATGGGTTGACTTGTAAGTCAAATGATGAAACTTAGACACTTGAAGTATACTTGCAAATAGAGAAGTGAAACCTCTACACATTATTCAACTATGAGATTTTAGCAAAACCAAAACATGTGTTTGCATCGTGTATTCTATATGCTTCTTGTTTTGGAGTTTTGGGTTGGCTAGTGTTGACAGGTCTTAGGTTGTTACCAGAGGCTCGGGGGTTATGAGATGTGTTCACATGTTGATCTTATTTGGTCTCGATCTTTATAAGCCCAACCATGGTTATGTGATCGTATGCTCTATGAAATGTTTGTATTTGTTCATCAGTCTTCATGTGTGAAGCTAAGATGTATGTGTATGAGATACCTGAGCTAATCATTTTTGAGTCATCGATCAGTTATCCTTGGTTTTTTTTCTAGTCACTATGATGGGACTAAAGTGTTGATTTATTTCTTGGTGATGTCATGTTGTGACATGTTTGACTCAACCATTTTGGAGTCTTTGATCAGTATGATTTTGAGATATTCTTGGTTGCTTGTTAAGAACCAATGGATGTGATGATTTATTTTGGTTATTGAGAACCAATGGATACTTATGATTATCAGTGATGCCTTCAGTTGCCAATAGAGAACTGTTGTGGTCATGATTTTCTATGGATGCTTTTCGGATGCTCATGGAGATTTTGATGCTTATATTGTGGATATTTGATGATTCTTTTTATGGATTATCTTTTGGATTTTCTTTATAGTCGCTTGTACAGGACTGTGGTGATTTTATGATTCCATGAGCTTAGGGTAGGTAATCTACTTGTAGTGTTGGGAAGTGGCTTGCAATGGGGGCCGGGGCCCTAAGTGGCTGCCAAGGTAACTCATTGTAAGTTTGGTTAATTAGTGATAACATTTACACACTAAATTGGGATTAAATGAACCTAAAAAGATAATTGTTTGATGTTCTCGCCCATGCCTTGAGCGCTTGTATAGGCTAGGATGGGAGTAATGAGAACACATGGTTGCGACCTTGCATTCCATAGTATGCCTTGTCAATATGAGAGGATACTAGTGGCCGCATGAGATCTGTATGGACCCGTGGAGTTTAGCTAACTGCCAGGGTAAATTGTACGAGATAAATGCGATGACACTTTCCTGCTTGCAGAGTAGGTTTCCTACATGTCATTGTTGTGCCTCTAGGAATTAGATGTCAAATTTGTGTGATGGAACCCTTGAGTAGTATACTTTTAGGATTCCTAGATTTATAGAGATTTATGCTTTGTGGATTGATAGCCTATTTGGGACTTGATATTATCTCCTTAGCACGGTGGGAGTGGACCACTTAGGTTCCACGCGGTCGGGTGGTAGTATATTTTCCACTCTTATCATTTGAGATCCGTCTGAGACACCGTGGCTGATGCTTTCTTGGTTGGTATTTATCTTCATTATGTTCTTGGATCATTATGATAGATGATATACCTTATGATGGATGTATTTATTGGTATGTTTCTTATATTGATGATTTGCATATGTTAGATGATGGTATCCTATGCTTTACTTTTCATGTTAGTAGGATGTTTTAGGAGTGACATTCCTACTATGTTAATAACCGATGATCTCTTCAGTGCTTTGGAATGTTACGCACGGAGGGATGGCTAGGATCCACGATGGTCTAATGATGCTATTTACGATTGGGAGGAACCGTGCACTTAGTTATTTATGGTTATCTTTTATGATGGATGTTATGGATGTTTACATCTTTTGTAATATTGTATCATGTATGACATGTGGTTTCATTTACTTTAATTGCATCATGGATTAATATTGGATGATGATGTACTTTATTTACATGGATGATTATTTTTTTAAGCGTTTTCATACCATATGTCATGTACAATGGATGATTGAGCAATTGAAAATGTAATTTATGAATACTGAATGTATCATTGTTATTTCATAAGGATGTAATGTTAGATGAATAGTTAGTTTAGATGTAATTCAATGTTAAGGGATCTTTAAAGAATGTAATCTGTTATGTTATGTTATTTTCAATTGGATGTCACTATTGCTTCCGCAAGTGTTGTGTATGGTTTTACTTTCATGTTTAAAAAAAAATTGTTTGGTAAACTTAGTGAAATTCTTTGGATCCCTTGGCGGGGCATTACATTGACCAAATAGATCAAGCATATTAAAGCCAAGTTACATAGAAGATACCAAGCATAGGGAAGACAAAGCTTCAATAGATTAAACCGTGAGTGCCAAGTATCAGAAACAGTAAGTGCCAAGCAACGCAAAATTCACATTCAAGTTAGGAATGATATAAACTTTGAGGAAAACCATTTCAATATGAGAGGGACATGATATTTAATATTTGTAGAGTTTTTTACAAAGATTTTTACATGTTTTATGGCATGGATCAAAGATCCCTATGTTCTGTGATGAACAGATTAGATGGAGAGACAAGACAATGAAGCATATAAAACATTCTTAATAAAATATTTAAATAGGGTAGAACTTGATCTATTTTGATATAGAGATGGTGGTGAAGTGTGTGATGATATGAACGATCGAAAAAGATATTCATGCAATCCAAGTGTGAATGTGTGAACATTGTAGAAGAGGCAAAGATTTATGTTATTCTAGAATAGAGAAAGCAACCTAGCCAAGCAATGAAGGAAAAAAAAGATTTATTAGATTAGAGATAAGATCATATTGAAAAAAGGAGATCCAATATCAACTTATCAGAGAAAACTGAGGATCATAGAATGAATCGTTTTAACAGATTGGGTCAGGGTAAATCTTGTAATAGAGTGGTCTTAACAGATCTTTGTAAATATCCTAATAGAGTTCTTACTTTGTTGCAAGTGTGAAATCCTCTAACAAGGTGAGATCTAAAAATCTCAAAAGCTTTTAATAGGGAAGACCCCTCACATAGTTCATTGATATGGTAAAAATTTATAACCCTAATAGGTTAACTTTATTACTATAGTAGTGAAGATTTGTGGGTGTCATCCCCACCCTAGTTTTACCTTCATTCCAAAGCGTTTTTGGGTAACCAAAATCTTTGTGTCATGTGAGTAATTTTCATGCATGTGAATTATAGATTAGATCTATATGTTATTATAGTTTGAGTATATAAGTTTTGCATGCATAAGAAATTGGATATGAGATGGTAAATATGGTGAATGCATTATAAAATTATTGAAGAGGTCAAAGTATTAGAGATCTTGATTCACCACCCCACCCCACTCGTCCTGCTCTCAATATCTTGGTGTCCAATTATGACTGCCAACACATGTCAGTAAGTGAAGCAGCTAGAGAAATGATGCTTGAAGGGAATGTGACACATATCTATTGGAGATAAACAATTATTATAGTAGTATACTATATAAATAAAGATCACACCAGATAAGGAACTATTAAGATAGTTATGAACTTTGGTTAGGGAATACACCTACTATGAAACACTTTAGCATATTTGGAAGAAAATGTTACATCAAGAGAGAAGACAACACAAGAAAGTTTGATCCTAGAAGTGATGAAGGCATATTCCTTGGTTATTCATTGAAAAGAAAGACATATAGATGTTATAATTAGAGACTGCGGACAATACTTGAGAGTGTGAATGTAAGAATTGATGAGAAATTTAGGATATAAGATGAAATACTTGATTATGATTATGATAATGAAGCAAGTACTAGTAAAAGGCCTTACAATTAGAATGCATAATAAGAACTATTCTATGAGATAGATAATGATTTTTGGGTATACATTGAGGAACCTAGAGATGAACCTGAATAAGGAGCTAGAAAGGAGACAATGACACCATAACAGAAGACACCTAAATATGTTTCAAGAAATCATCCTTTGGATTAGATCATTAGAAGAACAAATAGAGGAGTGATGAAAAGGAACAAGATAAATGAATAAATCTATTTTATTTCACAAGTTGAATCTAAGAAAAAAGATGAGACATGCAAAGATGAATATTGGATGAATTCTATGAGAGAAGAACTTGATTTGATTAAAAATAATGAAACTTGGGAATTGGTTGTTATAAATAATAGTCCACCAAGATAACTGAGACGGGGGGTGGTGAAACAACTATCTGACTAAAGCATTTAGCAACCTTAATTAATCTTAACCATGTAACCAAAGTAAACAACAACAATAACAAGATGCACATACATAATTACACCAGATTTGTTAACTAGGGAAACCTTTGATCAGAGGGAAAACCTTAGTGGGAATGATGCCCAAAAAGATATGATGATAAATATATTCCTTGTTAGAGGATGGACCCTATTAGGAGTCTATAAACACATTCAGTACATATGATTCCATGTTAGGAGACTTTGAATCCTTTTTAGGAAATTCGAACCCTGTTAGGAGTTGTAGAAGGCAAAAGGACACACTATCCAAACAGCGTTTGGAGTAAGACCACTGAACTTCACTAGTCCAACTGATCTTTCAACTATTCCTTGCAGAATAATTATTTGTACTATGCTTTATCCTCTTTCCTTTGTCCTATCAATTGGACCAATCATTGTTAGACCTTGTAGACTAGATCACAAACCTTGGATCCAAATATCAAACCTCAACAATGAGGTTTTCTCCAACTTCATTATGTTTTTCTTATCTTTGCATATCAACCTGATTACTCAGTGTTCATATCTTTTCTCCTCTTTTTTCTCTTCTTGCTTCCTTCTTCTTCTTCTCTATAACAAAATAAAATGTCCTTCCTTTATACTGAGTTCATAAAACAATTCCCTTGAATTGGCTATTACACCTTCTCAATTAATTATTATAGGACCTTATTAATAACACATTTTACTTAGTGATAAATCAATTTTCCACCTTGTAACTTGAATAACTTTCCGTATGTGTAATATTATGGCAAGTGAGCTTAGCCACATCATCTCTAGCATGTCTTCTACACACCTTTAACCTTGCTTCTCAAAATAACAACTATGCTAAGAGATATAACAAGTTTACTAGAACATGCTTTGGTAAAATTTATCTCCAAAATTCTTCACCAAAAATTGCATAACTTCTCCCAGACTTAATACTTATTAGTATATCCTATTAACCTCGCTAGTGAAAATACTTAGTGATTTGTCCGTACCAACTTGATCTTTAGTGTTTTTCTTTTGTCAGATACCACAGAAAAAAGCTATATTGAAATCAATGAAAAACATAGTCATAAATGTAACATATCATCATGATAATGATCTAATCATGTTTCTACAATACTCCTCCATTGGAATATCATCAACATTCATGCTTCCAACACTAGTCCCTAGACCTAAAGATAAGAATGTTATGGCACAAAATGGGTACTCAAAAACAAGATAAATGAACAAGGTGAAGTGGTAAGAAAAAAATAAAGGTTGGTATGAAAAGGTTAGTCACAACATGAATGAATTGATTTTGGAGACTTTTGACCCTATTGCAAGACTTGAAGTAGTAAGAATGTTTTTGTCTTATGCATCTAATAAAAACTTTGATGCATATCAGATGGATGTTAAGTCAAAATTTTTGAATAGTGAACTTGAGGAAGTGGTCTACATTGAACAACCAAATGGTTTTCCCCTTATTGAGTAAAAATACATGTTTTTAAGATTAAATAAGGCATTATATAGACAAAAAATAGGCTCCCATAGATTGGTATGCAAGATTGGATAAGCACTTTATAATATTGGAATTCAAGAAAGATAATGTAGATAGTAACATATACTTAAGAAATTTTTTAAATGATTTGTTAATCATCATAGTGTTTGTTGATAATATTTTCTTTGGAGGTAATGATGAGGATACAAAGATTTTTTATGAGAAAATAAAGAATTAATTTGAGATGAGTATGATTGGAGAGAGGAAATATTTATTGGGATTGAAAATAATTCAAAATAAGGATGGAATTTTCATATCATAGACCAAGTATCTTAGGGCCTGTTTGGTTGCATGCATATGAATTGAGAAAAGGAATGCATATTGAGAATAGGAATGGCTATTCCAATAACATCTATTTTTTTGGAATGAGCATAAGCTCATTTTAGGTGCAAAATGGGAATATGTATTCCTATTTCCTATTCCAATTGGCACACAAAATGGAAAATAGAAAAAATATTCCTAATTTCCTATTCCTATTCTAGTAACCAAATGAGCCCTTAAGGATCTATTGACAAGATTTGGATTGGAGAATTGTGAACCAATAGTAACCCATAGTTATAAGTTATAGATTGTCAAGAAAGGATGAATATCCTAGTGAAATAAAAATAAGGTACAAATAAATGATAGGAGGATTGCAATATATAACTCATGCACAATTAGAGATAGAAAATGTAGCTAGAATTATCAAAAGATTTTATGTAGACCCTAAAGAAACTTACTTAGCAATAGTAAAGAGAACATTTAGATATTTGAAGGGTACATTAGATTATGGATTATGATATGGTAGATCACATGATTTCACTCTTTTTGCATATGCTGATGAATATTATGTAGGTACTATGGATGATAGGAAGAGTACTAGTGGTGATGTATTCTTCTTGGGAGGAAGATTGGTTTCTTGGCTAAGCAAGAAATAGGATTGTGTTTCACAATCTACAATAGAAGAAGAGTGTGTAGAAACAAAAAAAAATTATAATCAGATCATTTGGAAGAAGAAAAAATTTAAGGATATAGGTATTGAATTTAGATAACCTATTATCATTCATTGTGACAACACAATTACAGTAAGCATGCCAAATAATCTAGTTTTACATACAACGACTAAACACATTTTTATAAAGTATCATTTACTGAAAAGGAAAAATAAAAGATTTATTTACTAAACCAAGTTGGCTAATGATACTTTTGAGTACCTTAGAGGTATGCTTGGGGAGATTCCAAATGCAAGTAATTGAGGCAATGATTGCATTACTCTAGTACAATCAAAACACTATTTATTTTGAAATTGATGAGTGTTAGTTGTTTTGGGAAGATTTATTCAAGAAATCTTGTGTAAAGTTTTGATATAATAATTTTTGTTGGCACTTGGTATTTATATATTGGTTGAGTAGGTAAATAAGGAGAGCACTTTAGATTCTTACCTTTGTCATTGATGTCAATGGGGAAGAATAATACATAAAAAACTCATATGTAGATGCTATACTGTGGGGTGTAATTGTATAAGGGAGAGTAAAATCTATGGGGGAGAGTATTCAGATAGTTGCACATTTAGATTGATATTTTGAGGAGATAGTTGGGTTGATGGTTTTTCATCATATGTTGGCATCAATGCCAAAGGGGAAGATTGTTAGAATGTTGGGAATATTTTTGAGTGGTTGGCACTTGGATTAATTTTATTGTGTTGCATTCAAGACTTGGTTTGTCATTGATGTCAACATATATATATATATATATATATATATATATTGGTATGTGACAAACATAGTATTAAAACATTGGAGAGGCATATTTGATCAATGAGGTTTGTGTATGAAGAGTTAATATATGTGGAGTTATATTAATATTCATGGATGTGTTCAGATGCTACGTACGTGTTCACTCATGTTAGTATAAAGATTCAAATGAGTCACCATTTATTTATTGAATACTGGTTGTAGGCTAGTGTGTAAGAAACAATTTATTGGTATTGTAGTTGACGTAGGGAAAATGCTATATAACTAGGGCCAAAGGCACACCCAACTACCAAAGTCACCCAAAAAGAGTAAACACAACATAAAGAACAACAACCAAAAGAGATAGAAGAGAAAAACACTTTATTGATTCATTAAATCATCCAAATACATGCCCAACTATAAGGGCTTCTGGGTTAGACCAATATTATTGTTCAAACTTGATCTTCACATTCTCCCTCTACTTCTACTCCTCCGCATCTACTAATCCTTCTCTAAGGCTCTACTCAAGACCCCTTTAAATAATTGTACATCACAAGTCGACCTATTACAAAATACCAACTAAATAAACCCTTACATTAAATGAAAACCAAGCCACAAGTCAAATCTCAACAAATACAAATCATGAAATTAAACATGTAAGGTCAGCCCAAACTAGAACCAGACATAGACAACTCAACCAAAGAAGGACCAGAACAAAATTGGCACTAAAAAATGCTCAAAACCTTTATGAAACTAGTACATTTTAATCCATTTTTCAACAAAACTTGGTTGAATATTTGACCAATTGCTTTGTCACTATTTTTATCTTTGAAACTTCAACCAAGTCTTGTAGGTGTCAGAAGTTTGACCAATAATTTGGTTGAAAATGACTTCTGTTGTTATGAAGACCATTGGTTAAAATTTTGACCAAGTTTGGTTGAAATTTCCACCAAATATTGGTCAAAATTTTGACCAATTCTAGTCTTGGATCGACCAAAATACCAAATCCATGACTAATGAATTGGTCAAAATTCCCACTAAAGTTTGGTTGAAAGTTCAACCAATCCTGGTCGTTGATTGACCAGGATGCCAAACCCATGACCAATGCATTGGTTGAAATTTTAGTTCAGATTAAAATGGATGAAATGACATTAGTATTCACAAAAGATAAAAAGTAGAACAAGAAGTATTATACTTTAGTAGAGAAGGGTTGACAAAAAGAAAGTGTTAAAATAGTTAAAATGGGTATAACTAGTAGTATTTAAAATATTATAATTAAGGAATTGACTATAAACATTTAAAATTTTTTTCTAGAAGTCAGTCAGTCATTAGTGTATAATGCTTAAATCAACTGAGTATTAGATATAATAGAAACATCATAAATTGTACGAAACATTTATGTTGGCAATCTTAGAAAGTTTTAGTTGTTTATAAGGGTATAACAAAGTATTATATCCTAAGAACATGTAGAATATATATCACTATTATTACAAGTATCAAAATTTTTAAGTTGGGCAATCGAGTAGATGAGATTTTATCCCTCAAGGGCTCAAAGTTAGAGAATTTGTTTTAGCAATACGAAGTTGAAATGGTATTATAAGTGAAAGGTTAAATTTGTAGATACATACATGGCATATAATTATACAATTCAAAAAGTGCACGACCATGAGTTAAAATAGTTTACCCAAATGACTATTTAACACTTTTAGCTCGTAAAGTGTGATGTTTAAGCCACCCACAATGGGAGAGATGTATCTAACCATCTGTATACTATCACTAGCTACAAAAAAGGAAATTCCATCTTAACCTAACTAATAAAAAAATAAAACTATTACTATCACTACCAAAGCCATAATTTATATTTCCTTATATTAAGACAATAAGATTAATAAACAAACAAATATCAATTTGACAATATCACCAGAACTAACCAAGAACTTATAATAAAAAAAAATTAAAACCTATAGAAAATCATTTGAATTTAGTTATAATCATGTCTAATTATAGTACCATTATATAATTATCTCTCTCACCATAATTGAAGGAAAAAACATTAAAAATGATCATATGCATACCTAGATTGTCCCTAACAAATCTGATGGCAACCCAACCATTAACAGGAACAACAATAGTATTCCACTGGGGAGGGTCAACCAAATTGAACTTCAGAGGATACCTACATAGATCATAATTCCTCCTAATCTTCCTCTAGACATTCATACCTATACCATAGAGTATCATCCCATCATTCTAGACCTACAATGAATGAAATTGATTAATTAATGAAGGTATGTTAGTTTGAGCTTAACTTGGTTTCAAGAATACTTTAATATTCTATACTTAACAAGGCCAACTATATGAAGGTGAAAGCTCATCTGGCCTCACCCCCTCCCCCTAGCATCAATCTAAATTCCCCATTATCATATAATTAGACACTTCATTCATTCATTCATCCATTTATGAACTATAACATTCAATCAATAAAATCACATAACATTCATTAATATGATATAAAATTCATTAGTATTTAATACTAATCAAGACTTCATTAACAGATAACAATATTCATCAAAATGGAATAAAAATCAATATTAATACACAACATTCATAGATAATTACTTAAAACAACGTTCTTTCATTATGCAACAAATTTTATCAAAAAAGGAAAGAGCATTTAAAAAAAATCATTTCTTCTTTTTGTTTTTCTTAGATTTCTTAAGGTAAAAGCTGATAGGAGCATGAATGTCTTACTCACTCTCCTCCTCTTGTGGCATATGTGATGTCAAATTATGATTCCTCCTATTTTGAGGAGTAGGAGGCTGCTGCACTAAAGGGGGCTCTATTGCAATAAAAAGTATATGGGTTAAATTAGCATACTCTTTTTCATTTTTTAATTGTTACAAGTATTTCATTAACCAATAGAACATAACATGCATTTTTTTTACCTAACAATGCCACATCATGTACAATAACATTTTGATCCATCGCCACCTCAACATGCTAAACACTTTGAACATGCTCCACTCCTTCACCATGATGTTTGACATGCTCTAAAATATTCAAAAAAAGGTTACATGACAAATTGCAATTGAAGATGTTAAATTGTATTCATAATTGCATAATTAATTTCCAATAGAAAATTAATACCTCCACCACTATGATGCACATCATGGCCTTCATCACATGTAGGTTCTGTGATAGGATTTGAAGGCTACAATGAAATGTTATGTGCATTGTTATGTAGTCAATTTATGTTGGAAACTAACACCAATTTTTTTTTATCTCAACTATTCAATTTGATTTAATTTTATTTGACCAATTTACCTATGTCTCATTTGGTGCACTAGATTCTTGGGTATTCCTTTTAGATTCTTGGCATAGGCATGCAACCATGACTTTATAGCCTTCCTTCAAGGTAATTTTTTTAATCTTCATGGCTCTACATTGAATTATGTGCCCTATATTTTTTGTTTAATATCATCAGTTTTGCATGTATGATTTGATTAAACAAAATTGTTTGCAACATTATATAAATTTTTTTAATATGAAATTCTATTGTTTCTACTTACAAGTTGAGACTGAAGATTCATATAACCACTAGAGCCAAGTTTGTGTTAGCCAACCTTTTGTAGTCTCACTTTTGTAGCCTTTGATGTGTCATGCAGTCTATGAAAAGTTTGAAACATGTTAGATTATATATTTACAAAGATCACTAATTAGTGCATGATTACATTCTACTTAATACTATGATGACATACTTTTCCCTTTTTTGGTTTATTTCCTTTACCATGTAGCCTTATCTCTTTTGCATCTTCTATTATTTCATTCCACTTCATTGATGGAATCATAGAAGGACAGTCATACTTTGGGTTATCCATAGAGCCCTTCTATATTGGTCCCTCATAATCTTTATAAGTTTGGATTCTCTTTTGAGAAGTAAGGCAGTGTCAAAATTTTTTTTTCTAAAAAGGTCCTCAAAAGATTTAATGAGCTGATTTTTTAATTCAGGACCCTATTCATTCCACCTTTTTTTTAAAAATAAAATTGTTAGACCAATAACTTTAATATAGTACAATAAATGGAAGAAAAGAAAAATATTGTAGAAATGATATGAAACTACATACCTTTTACGTATGGTGGGTCCAAATAGCTTCAATGTCATTTCAAAAGGATGATAAAAGAAAACATCATTTTCTAGAAAAAAATCATGGGATTATCAATCCAAAATGAGTTATGTAAAAGTAAACTATAATTATACTATAAATAATAACAATTTTAAAGTACTTGGAATCTTTCATAATTTTAATGGAAACATAGTTTTCTTGTTCAACAATAATGTCCTCGCAAATGAACCAGTACTAGTCACACAGGCTGCTCCAAGAAATGGTTTAGCTTTAGTACTACTGGTCTCTATTGTTCTGTCAACTAAAGGTCTATCTATTAGTGCACAAAATAGGTCCATGAGTATAAAATTCACCGAAAAAAAAAATGCATGATTAACACATTACAAAATATAGCAAAACAAGGTTTTACCAATTGTACTTGGCATAGTCAAAGATGTTTGCAAGCTCCTTGTTGCTGACAATGTAGTCATCAATATTAGAGTGATGACTAAAGGAGGCATCTGCACTTCATCATAAGTTGAAGAATACATTGTTAGAAAATAAATTTGCAATCGATAAAGATCAAATAGGATACTAGCTAGTTGAAGCATCCAAAAATAAAAGTTAAGTGTTGTAATATTGATGAAAACAAAGAATGTTGCACTAGCAGGGCCACAATCTTCTGTTATTTCTCATATTGTTTCACATGTAGCTAGTAAACTTCATGTATCGATTCTTTCATTTGGAGCAACATATCAAACTCTCTCATCACATCAGTATGGAATGATTTCTTTCTATGGGAGAAATGGATTGCTTCTTATTGTGGTTGCATATATAGATGATATTTATGGCATGATGGTAGTTGTAGATGTGATTGGTTTTTATGGCTGGAAAGATATAATTCTCACATTGCATTTTTTGGTGCACTGGAGTTAATTTTCATATGAATACTAGGGTTATCTTTGTATAATTGTAGTAGTGTAGAAATTTGATGCAGGAATGTGGTGTACAACTACTGCATTCTTTCTTCTCATAGGAGTTGTTTTATGGACTTTGGAGCATAAATCAAACTGTGATTTTCAAGGACATCCAAACGAGCAAGCCACATTGTTAGCAAAGACATTTGTAACATAGTTTTTTTTCATTTGAAATGGATAAATATCAAAGATAAGTGTTATAATATTGTAAAGAGAAAGTGTTACTTACATGAAGGTTGTGTGCTACAACCCTCACCATATTGACCATGCGGTCTCATAGGTGTCACAAAATCCTATAGGAAGAACACATAATATTTTAGATCATGATCCATAAGATACTATAAAATATAAACATCTATTGAAATTTTATTATTGCTTAAGATTAATTACTGCTTACCTTCAAAGAATTGACTGTAAGTATCAATTCTTCTTTCAGTGCCTCTTTCTCCTCAGTAATGTTTCTCTTGAGGACAGTGTTAAGAATTTCATCACTGTATTTTGTTATGAGTTTATAGGCCATGAATAGGGGGTTAATTCAATGGGCAATATTATCTACAAATGATGCTTGTGTTTTAGATTGCATTTGATCTTTTGTCATTTTCACTTTTCCCTATCAATAAGTATCAAGTTGTGACATCAACATCAGTAAAATTCCATCAAATTAACTTGAAAGCCATAAAGAAAAGAAAATAATAATATGACATTTGTTTCTATATTTTTTTTACAATTAAACTAATTAAGGTTTACCTTCCCTAAAGGTGTGTGAGCTAGTACATCCTTGCCCATGCCTTGTGGTGTATCCATGTCACCCTATGAAAAAATATTAGTAACTCTTAGCAATCAATAGCAAAATGAAAGTAATAGACTTATCAATTTTTTTTAAAATAAAATAGTAGATTGTATATTGGATTCAATATTAATTAGAGGAAATTGGTTTAAAAGTTATACTTACCAATCCCATGATAGGGAATTTTTTTGTATCTACACAATTCAAATTCTAATCTATCAGAAGCTCTTCCCCTGCACATATTAATTTTATCACACATACAAAAGCACAATTTCCCTTACTTGCCTCAAATATACAATTTGGCCACTTATTAGTCGACATAGGTCAAGAATTATTTATAAATCCTACATTGAATCATTGTGCCCACAAGGAGTACTTGAGCTCACTTACAGAGAACATTTTAGGTCAACTTTATAATCAAAGTATTTTATCTCTTAACTCCTCAAGTACTACTGCACAATCTAGACTTTTTTATTCTTACTCTCATTCACATCTATGATAAATTCTCATGGATAGTTATTGAAACAATACCTCTCCATGTTGAAATCAAATTTCAAAGATTCACCAATGTTGCTTCTCACTAAATCCTACATTCATATCACTCTAAGCTTTCCTTTTTGGTGAAATTTAAGAAAAACAAAAAATATAATAATAAATACAACCCTATATCTTGAACTAATTAAAAAGTTTGGATAAATTGATTATAGAGTTTTAAGATATAACTAAAGCTAACCCTAGAGTGCCCCTAGATTTTATGAGAAAGTTGGCTCTGCAATATTTTTTAGTTATATCTACTTTTAGGATGACATAGCGATGAACGCTAACCAATTATTGGTAATTTTAAAACATAATTCTTATGATCCAAATTAAAAAATAATGTTGATGAAACACTTGTGAGCCTATTTTCATATTTAATTTATAGGCGGCACGAAAGAAAATGCACAGAAACACCCTAGGTTTGTGAAGTCAAGGAACTTAAGGTGCCATTTAAGCCTAAGTTGCCTTTGTCCTAAGGATCTTGTTTTTGGTTGTTTTAGTCAATAAATTGAATCTAGGTGTTTTTTGTGAGTCATTAAACCTTATTTAAGTCCTAAGTGTTGCAAATGTCAAGGTTATTATTTTCTAGAAAGCAATAGTGGAAAAATTGCATTTTGCTAGAAAAGTTGTTGACAACATTTTTGTCAATTTTGAAATTTTTTCAAAAATCATTACAAGTGGTCTTGTAACTACTCAAACCAGATAGGTATTAGTTGGGGATAATTTATTTGGATGCTAATAACCTATATGAAGTCATTGGTGTAAGTAGGTGTATGTTCAATAAGTTTTTCAGACCAAATATACAGATTTTCTGAGCATTTGTTGTTGTACAGAACTGTATGGATTGGGAGACCAAATCCAATTGAATGATTTGAAAGTTTTCTAAGTCTAGATTAAATTTCATTTCATTTAATTTTTATTGGTTCATTCTAAAGAAATTTAGAGCATTTTCATTGCTAGTAGATTCAAAAACCCTTAAATTAAGGGTTTTAAGCAAGATGTGGCCCTAACTTGCAATTCTATGGTTATTTTTTTATGGCCTTATGGAATTTTCAAGGTTAGGGTATCTATTTTAAGATTTTAGAGTTATAGATTTTTCACGGGTGATTTAGGGGTTCTATGAATGTTCCCTAGACTGAACATTACTATGCATTTAGCCATGAAAGTGCTAATTTTGTGGACAAAACTTGGAATGGAGCCATAGAACTTGGTGGATGGCCATTTCTTAGTGAAAAAGGTTAGATATGACCTCCTACAACAAAAAACCAGTCCTAAGTACCCATCCTTTCTCATTTTCAAGTGATCCAAGCTTGATTTGGCCAATTAGGTTTGTGAGGCTTGCATAGGTTCATGGGTGCTAGAGTAGGTTGGAGAGTTGGTGCTTTGGGGATTTTTGTAACTTCCAAAAGGGTATCTAAAACCCTAGTTGTTTTTCCAAGTCTAGCAGAGAAAAACCAAGTTACTATCTTAAAACCTTAATAAAGGCTACAAGGGGAATTAGGCCTCTTAAGAGAAAATTTGCAAGGTAGAAATTGGGGGAGTCAAGTAATTGCAGAAGTCTAAACCTTGAGTGTTCCTTGAAAGGTCCTAGGTGTTAGCTTGAACCAAGGAATAGGTTGGAATCCATTTCTCAGTTTGAGCCATTTTACCATTGTTGATCCCTAGAGTCACTAATAGGGGAATATGTGTTGAAACTAAAGAGTTGTGTAGGAATTTGGCATTGTGCTAAAACAAGTTGGGAGGATTCTTGAAGGGCTCTAGAACATTGGAAAAGGTAAGTTACCTTAAGTGTTGGAGTTGGGGTTCTACCAAGCTTTTGGTGTGACCACTTTGCATCAGTGTTGATCTTGTAAACCACTTAAATAAAGAAACAATTCTTGTTGGAAGATGAGGCAAATAATACATATAAAGTAAGGAAATAGATGATGCAATAGATAGGATTGTGGCTGGTATGGAGGGAACATCAAAGACTGATGGAAAGAGTAAGAGTTTGGTGGCTTACTATGAAGTTGGACATGCAATTTGTGTGTAAGTACACAAAAATAAACATCTATTGTTACTTTATTGTATGCTTTTATGTAGACCCTTCACATATGTATGGACCACAAGTTGGAAGTTTGATTTGCAATAATATATGATATCAATGTGTGTTTTAGAGGAAACTAAATCTTTTTTTGGTAACTGTTACAAGGTCAACAATGACCCATGTACATGATCTAGTTCAAAAAGTTACTCTTGTACTTTGAGGACAAGCATGCGGTCTTACATGGTTTTTGCCTAGAGATGACTCAAGTCTTATTAGGAAGCAACAAGTCTTTGCTCAGATTGTGGGGGCTCTTGGTGGCAGAGTTGTAGAAGAAGTCATATTTGGTGAACCCGAGGCTACATCAGGTGCAACCAATGACTTGCAATAGGCAACACAAATGGAAAAACACGTATTTTTCTCTAAGTGGAGATTGTAAAGAATTCCCAAATGCACATAAAATTTGGAGCTAAATTTTGTTAATCATTAATTCTAGAATTAATTTTTTTTAAATATAAAATTAAATCTATCTATAGATAAGGGTAGAATCCCTCCAATATGTTGATGCTTGCAGGTCTTAACAAATAGGAGAATCATGCAA
Organism: Cupressus sempervirens; assembly: GCA_028749045.1. Classification (NCBI taxonomy): domain Eukaryota; kingdom Viridiplantae; phylum Streptophyta; class Pinopsida; order Cupressales; family Cupressaceae; genus Cupressus; species Cupressus sempervirens. The sequence goes on from CM053789.1 coordinate 717,718,751, forward strand.
TCTTACAGTTGATTATGATTCATCTAGCTTCATTATTTATGAGGGAGAGAGGAAAGTAACAAAGATTATTTAGAGGCCTATGTAATGCATAAGAGGAGGATTGGTTCATCATGAAAGACTAGTTCAAAATGAAGCACGCTTTTGATCCGCACAAAGTAGTTGGAGAAATAGAAAGATACCACCATTCAAAGGTTCTCTACAACAATATGGATGAGTGCAATTCCAAACAAAGAAGGAAAAATCTTGGTGTTACACATGAATGTATCATGATTTGATGATTTTTACATGATGCAAGCAAAGGATTTATAGGAATATACAGATATTCCAAAAGTATCACAATTCACATCTATTTCCTTCACATTCCATAATATTCTACACTATGCAAAGTTCTTATTCAATAGAAAGAAGAAAATGACAATTTAAAACTAAATCAACACTACATCCATGATATACTTCATTTATGATAATAAAAGGAGGTCCATTAGTACCATATTCTTTTAAGTTTAATTTAACATCAAATTCATAATATAACATTAGCAATTAGTACAATTTGGTAATAAAATTTACCTCATTTTATTGTTGAATTCCATAACATTCACACAATCATTATGATATACTAGTATTTAAGTATCAATAAAATATAATTCTCACTTAGTAAAATTATAATAATCACATTATATAAATTTTTTTAGACTACTCTTATCTTTTATGTGGTGAATCATCATCTTCCACATACATGTGCAGCAAGCACGTAATACAACTAACCAAATGTATCCATTCTCTCTCAGATTTGAGATGAGCCATGCAAAGGTGGTTGATCAATACAAAATACCTACCTATAAAATGAAAAAATTGTGTATGCTTGACCAATGGTGATCAATTTTACTTCAACCAACCCTTTTCTCAATTCTAAAAAAGAAGACTATTTTGGATAGTCAAAAATATAAAATTGATCATTAACTCTCTAGATTATCTAAAAATAACCTATTTTGGGTGGTTAAAAAAAAATAAAAATTGATCATTAATGTTCACTTCAACTATTTTTACAACTTTCATGCACTCTTCCATATACAAAACTACTCAATATGTTCTTTTTGCTACTATGCACAAACTCCCAAAAATGTCCATTGGAAATAATGCCTTTTTCCCCAACCTTCACATTGCAAGGAAACATACCAAATAATACCAGACAAAATCATGCATAGTGATTATCTCCATGTCAATTAATTTTGAAAAATTTCAATTCAAATATTCAGATTCTTTGAGTATGATGTATTAAAAAATAAAACTAAATATTGATCTTTAAACATGCATTACCATCCAGATCCAATTTCATGATTCTACACTTTCTATAGTAAAGTAAACAAGGTTTCTATGGTATCAAGATTGTATAGTATTTAATGTATTATTAAAAAAGGATTGAATTTGATCAATGACAAGACTTACACAGTCGTGGAATCAACATATTGGGGGAATTTCAACTAATCATATGGAGCCCTTCCCCCATATTCTCGAACTATTGTATCTCATCAAACAAAATCTCATTTTCAAGAATGCTTCCTTAGTTTGGGAGTGTTCATCTGATGGATGAAAAAGCTTTGTCTTGTTTACAAGCTCAAATGGAAAGGCTTAAGAGTGGCACAATTGAACATTGAAAAAACAACGCAAGTTCTTTTACTGCAATTAAGATTTATGAAGCACAAATATGTTATGAATGTTTCTTGTATGAAGCCTTCAAAACCTTTCAAGTGCTACCATGGTTATGCAAATGATTTTGTTGTAGTATATACATGGTGTACACTTGAAAAATATAAATACTTGGTAATCAAATTTGAATCTCACTCTGTATTGGGGGGTTCTAGCTCAATTTTTTTAATTAGTTGGAGCACTAGGAATGGTGCTTATTTGTAAGCCAAGTGATTTGATAGTCCCGTGTGTTTCCAATGCAATCTATAGATCAAAATTTTTTTTATTACCGTCCACCTTAGAGTTTTGATCAACATATCATGGCAACATGCCTATAGGGTTGGGAAGGTTGTATAATAGAGATAATGGTTGAGTTAGAACCTTATGGAAGATGTATAATTTTTAATTCATTTTAAGTAAGACTTATACTAATTTTCACATTAACAATTATAGATGAATTTTGAGACTTGTTTTTATAAATCTTTGTTAGGTGCTGAGGAACTTTCCTAATTCCACTTATAATTTTTTATTTTTAAAATTTGGTTCAAGTAAGGCTTACACTTATTTTCACATTATCAATTTCAGATGACTTTTGAGGCTTATTTTCAGGTTCAAAATGTCAATAAGTAGTTATATTTTGAGCCGAAAACTTATATCACAAAAAGATTAAATTTCATGATAGTTCAAATCTTAAAAAATTTTGCAATGACCAACAATTCTTCACATTCAAAGATACAATATTATACATGGAAGTAGTCATTTGAGTTCATCTTATATTGATTTTTTTACCATCTAAAAATTATGAGGATTAAGATAAGATCCATTGTTCATGGTTGAATTTCATACTATTAAATTTTTAAAACTCATGGACCTAAATTGATCTTAACTTACATCACCAAAGGGTTGCATTGAGAGTAGATGGTCAAAAGAAGCCGTGTGAGGGATTCAAGCCTACCCCCTATTCTCTACAAACCAATGCTTTCTCCAACATTTTTTTTTATCACATTATGATTTCTAAGATAGAAAGAGAAATCTTAGGGCTAGGATCAAACTAACAACAATACATGGGCTTAGGCACAACTGTATGTTCACCATGACACTCTACAGAGGTAGAGGTTGTGCATAAACATAGTAAGGACCAAATTTTTTCCCATGTTCTTTACAAATATGAAGTATTTTCTCCATAATAGTTTAACTAGGATGAGACTATTGAAAATTTTGACTAGTACTCCATCCATCACAAACTTCCAAAAATGACACTTCAGAGAGTAAACCTAATGTAGAACTGGTAGAGCTTAGCTATTCACAGAGCATTAACGCCTCAAGAAGTGAAGGGAAGGAGGGCCAAAGTGACCAACTAAGTTTCTTTGAATGTTGAAATCAATGCGCAAGGCACTCCAAATAGGACTATTGTGACACCCAATGTGCCTCAAACTTGATAGAGATGGAACATCATAAATCTTTATAACAATTGATCAAGGTAATTGTTTGACTATGAGTTGAGGATCTTTCCATGTAAAACTCTAATTTAAGTGGATAGTTGGAGGAGGATGCTTTCTATAAATTCTATGTAAGAAGAGATCATAGTAGCTATAGTCGATGATTACTCTATTTTTTAATAAAAATGAGACTATTAATGAGTCGTAGCCCCATCTTTTCTAAATCAAGATTTCCCAAAAAATGTTTTTAGCAATAATATGTCTAGGATAGTAGGATTCCCCTTGGTAACAAAGTTAAAGCCAAATTGCATATTAGAAAGAAACCTCATTTGCACTTGGAAATAATCTTACAAACAAGGCTTTTGTTTCCATTTCCAAGTGGAGAAAATATGCATGCTTAAAGTTCTTTCTTTAAGGGAAGATCTTGCATTTCAATTAGTTGAAGAACTTGTATTATTTTCTAAAATAATACTCTCAAACAAAGCTCTACAAATCTAAAAATGATGTGTAGTGACTAACATAAATACATACATAAACAACAAAACAAAAACAATCTAAATAATCCCTAGGCATTTGCACAATGAAGAAGAAAAGATTTCATAAATTAAGACATACGTCTTTGCGAATAAAAAATGCAAGGATGAAGAAGTCTGTCAAACATGAGGAAAATCCCCCAAATCTTTGAGACTTTAAGACTTGTGATGCAAGTATGTATTGATCTCTTTTATTTTAAAATAGCTTAAAATTCCTTGGAAAAGCTTTAAAATTGGTGTTGCATGTATGGAAATGGCATTGCAATAATAATTAAGAGCTTTTGGATTTGTGACACAAGTTGTGAAATGCTTACTCTTGCAAGACCATGCTTCAAATTCTCTAGACAGGCTTTTGGATTAACATAACAAAAGCTAGAAATAATATTTCTTCTTAAAAAATAATTTCCTCCACCTTAGATAGATTTCTCCAACAACATTGCAAGCTAAAATTATTGCACCAAGTGTCATTTTTTGGTATGAGAGAGGATCAATCGATGGCAAATAGTAGCTCTTGCCTCAAATGGCTCCTGTGCATGCAAATCGCATCCAACTAGCTCTACTGGCCAAAAAATAAAATTTGATGCCACATTTTTTCTTTTTTTATTATGAACCCTATTTGGTCAAAATTTTGAATAAATTGGAAAACCCTAATTTGGTCAAAATTTTGACCAAATCAGGCATAAATTTTTTTTTTTTTTTTTTTGGCCAACATGGCCTTTGGTCAAAACAAGAGGAAATGTACTAGTGCAATCTCGAAACCAACAAGTACTTGGCACCAAAAAAAACTTGACAACTATAGAGAGCTCCACATAAATACAAACTCATTAACCATAGAGAACTTGACACCAACAAGAACTCGACAAGTACCACAGATAACTCAACATCAACTATGAATGTGACACATACAGAGAACTCAATAGAAACAATGAACTTGAAAAAGACTAAGAGCTTGATAGTAACAAGGAGCTCAACAAAAAATAAGAAAAGAAATATGCAGGATAGAAATATAACCCAAGATGCCCCTACATCAGACAATGGAGTTTGAAAGAAATGATTCTCTCAAATCATGCAAGTGTCACAACCTGAGCTAAATCGAACTTAGATTGAGAAATCCATGTAGCATCTTCAACTGGTTTTTTCTTCCACTTCACCAAATACTCATTGTAATCCTTTCCTCTTGTTTTTTTACCAACTCTCTAATTCAATACTTGTTCAACCTCTTCAATCTGCTTCTTAGGATAATCATCTGATACGACAACTTCATCATCTAACTCATGATACTTATAAACATTAGAAACATTGAATATATGAGATATATCCATGCCATTAGGTAACTCAACTTCATAAGCATTACCACTATAAAAATTTCTCAAGATCTTACTTGGTCCAAACTTCTTCATCTTCAACTTACTGTATGTTCCACTAGGAAATCTACCTTTCTTCAAATGAACCATCACCTCATCACCAACTTCAAAAACATGATGTCTTCTAGACTTATCAACACTCTTCTTATATTTTTGATTACCTTGTCCCAACCTCAACTTCACTTCCTTATGCAAAGAATCCATAAAATCAGCAAATTCTACCAATGCAACACTTCTCTTTTCTTCACTAGCAACATCCCTCAATTTTGATATTCCTCTAGGTTGCATTCTAGTAATAATCTCAAAAGGTGTTTTCCCTGTACTCCTAATCACAGAGGATGTTTTTCTCTCAACCTTCATCTCGGTTAACAAATAATGTCTTCTACTCAATGCACCAACAACTTAGTTAGTGAATCTACTCTTATGCTTAATAAAAAATGTGAAACTCTACAAGTACTCAACCCACTTTATAAGTCATTGATTCAATTTATGTTGACTTCCCAAGTACTGTAAAGCTTTATGATCAATATTCAACACAAACTCCTTAGGAATCAAATAATGTCCCCACTTCTTCAAGGATTGAATAATTGCATAAAACTCTTGATCATACAAAGAATACTTTCTTCTAGAATCATTCAATTTCTCACTAAAGAAAGGAACAAGTTTACCTTCCTAACTTAATATAGCTCCTATTACACTACCACTTGCATCACATTCAACTTGAAATACCTTATTGAAATAAGGAAAAGCTAAAGTAGGTAACTCAACAACCTTTTGTTTCAAATTCTCAAAACTGTTATCAGCTCTATGTGTCCACTTGACATCCTTTTTATCTCCTCTCATTTTCTTAGTCATAACATTACAAATAGAACTCAAATTCTTTACAAACTTCCTATAAAAACTAGCCAAACTATGAAATGATCTTACCTCACCCACATTCTCAGGTGTAGGCCATTCCAAAATAGCTTTAACCTTCTTAGGATCCATTCTTAAACCATCAACTAAAATCACAAATCCCAAATACACAATCTCCTCTTGCATAAAAAGAAGACTTTTTAAAGTTAATCATCAACTTATCCTCTTTCAATCTCTACAATACTTTTCTAACATGCTCAAGATGTTATTCCTTAGTCTTACTAAATATCATAATATCATCCAAATAAATAATCACAAACTTACCCAAAAATCACTTGATAAATTCATTCAATAACCTGATCATGAAAGTACTAGGTGCATTAGTCAAACCAAAAGGCATTACCAACCATTCATAAAAACCATCTTTTTGTCTTGAAAGTAGTCTTCCATTCATCACCTTCTTCGATTCTTATCTAATGATAACCAATCTTCAAATCAATCTTGTTAAAATACTTTTCTCCATTCAAACAATTCATTATGTCATCCATCCTTGCCATAGAAAAGCTATATTTCACTATTGTCTTGTTAATAGCTTTGTAATCAATACACATTCTCCATTCCCCATTCTTCTTAGTTACTAATACAATAGGTATAATAGATGGACTCAAACTTTCTCTGATCAAACCTTTGTGCAACAATTCATGTACTTTTTTATTAATTTCTTCATTCCCTATAGGTGTCAATCTATATGGTGCTTTATTCGCCAAAATAGCTCCAGGAATCAGATCCATACAATGACTTATACTTCTTACTGGTGGTAAACCATCAATAATATCTTCTAGAAAAATATCTTTATACTCATCCAATAAGTTTTCAATTTCTATTGGTACTCAACTATCACTAGTTGTTACTCGATCACCAATATTTTCTATCACTCAACTATTACTGGTACAACTTGGCTTCCAAGGAATTATAAAAAAATAGACTTGATTCTTCTTCACTTCTTTTTCAAATTGTTTCCCATTAACCATGCAAATCTTCATAGTAGCATGATTAACCTCATATGGACTTTAAATCAAAGACAACAATGTTTGTTTTCTCCCATTCACCCAAAGAGTATATTGATTAGATATTCCATCATGTATAGCATATCTATCATATTGCCAAGGTCTACCCAACAAAATATGACAACAACCCATAGGCATAAAATCACACAAAACTTCATCAAAATAATGTCCAATCTTAAACTTCACAATACATTTCTCACTTACCAATATCTTATGCTCATCTTTGATTCATGAAACATGATAGAGTTTAGGATGCTTTAGCCTCCACAAATGCAACTTTGTAACCAACTCTTCTGATGCCAAATTTGTAGAACTTCCACTATCAATGATCACCTTGCAACATTTTCTAGCCATCTTACATTTGGTCTTCAAAAGACTTCTCCTTAGGATAGGTTCCTCATCACTTCCCTTATCACATAAGGTTCTTCTCACCATCATATTTTCTCTAGCCTTAGGTTCACTTGGTGAAAGCTCAATGTATCCTTGGACCACAACATTTTTGGTACCTTTCCCACTTTTAGAGGATCTATGCCCTTCTTTGCAACATCTGAAACAATTACCATGAAAACCGCCTCTAGCATAAGAATTACCTCTTCCTTGGTAAAAAATAGTACCTCCTTGATAAGAATCACCACCTTTCCACTCGGTCTTTCCTTTTTAATCATTCTTTCATTTAGATTTTCCCTTATCTTGCATAGAATTATCAAATCTCCCACCTTCTCCATAAGATCTACCTTTGCCTCTTTGGAATCTACCACCTATAACTCTTTATCATTTTTCATGCTTCTTTGTCAAGATCTTGTTAGCTTTCAAGGCATATTAATATGCTTCCTCCACACTTTCCAATTTCACAAAACTTATCTCATCTTGAATCCTAGATCTCAATCCATTTATTTACCTTTTAATTTTCTCAACATCATCATCCACATGTCTAGATCTGATGTCCAATCTATAGAATTCCTTAGTATACTTATTCACAGTCATGTCTCTTTGTCTCAAATTTTGCATCTTTCTCAACAAGCTAACCTGGTAATCAGAAGAAAGGAACTTGTTCTTTACCTTGTTCACCATTTTCACCCAATTCCTGATCTTCTCCTTTCCTCTCCTTTGTCTATCAGTTTGAAAATGCTCCCACCATAGTGAGGCATGACCTTTCAACCTAGTAACTACAATTTTCACCTTCATTTTATCAGCAATTTTTTCATACTCAAAGAACTTCTCCATGTTAGAGATCCAATACAACACAACATTGGTATCTAATTTCCCATCATAAGTAACAACTTCCATAGCAGGCTTTGAATTTTCCCTAGAAAATACTCTAAACAATCTTGCCTCATCTTAATCTTCTTCAAGTTATGGATTAGGGTCTAGTACCTCTACTTCATCATCACTCACATCATCAAGATGTGCTCCTCTCCTCTGGGATATCTCTACAACATCTAATCTAGTTGCAATTTATGTCCTTGGGAAGATAGCTTCTAAAACCAAATTGTTCAAATTGATTACGTAATGTGTTACATTTTTTCATATCATGCGCTTTTCAATGGATTCCATATAGCTTTCTTTCAGACAACCAAAGGAAGTAGGTAGGTAAACCCCATCCCTTTATTATTTATCATCATTGTGGAGGTTATGTGAAGAAAGTTTTTAAGATTGGTTGAGGGGTGAAATCGAAGGGGTTAAGCTTGCCTTCAATATGCCACTAGTGGTTCTACCACAACTTGGGGATGATATTAGCCTATTTGGCACAACTTTAGTGGTGGAAGAAAGAGAATTAATGAACATGTTTTCTTATCCAATATGCAAAAGTATTGGGAAACCATATTAATCACATGGACAAAAATATTTATTTCTTTAATGCACATGACATGCAAAATGGTGAGAAATGAAAGGGTAGGTCACTCACCAAAGTATATTTTATATTTGGGAAGATTGGAGACCTTGAAACAAAGGAAGCCCAATTTGCACAAGATAAGGTGCCAATTTGTGTTCTTCACAATGTACAGCTTTGGATGTTGGAATTCATTTAGCTAAGATAATTATTCATAATTGATATACATAAGAGAGGAATCAAATATATGAAACTAAGTTCAATGAAATGACAAAGAGGGAAATATACTCACCTTGATAGCTAGTTGAGTTCCAAGATTTATACCTAAAAAGAGACTTTCAAACTATACTAAAACCTAAAATGGAGTCAGATCTCGAACCAAGGAGGTTGAAGACACAACTTTTGAAAATATGTTGGTACTAGGAATGGGTCCACTTTCTAGACATAGGTCAAATTCAACCTATATTTGACTATGCCATAAATATAAAATTGAAAGATGGGCCTGATGGATCTTTTACTAGGATTTCCAACCCCGCAACTTAAAATGTACATTTGAAAAGTAGGGTATAGATCAAAATTGACCTATACTTGAGAGTGTTAAAATCCAAAATACAAAAATAGATTTGGAAAGTTCTTACAAATGGGTCCTCAGATTTGCAATTGTGTTTAGTTTTGAAACCTATGTCTATACATAAGAGAGAAGGGGAAATGGTCGGGGGTCAAGCCCCTACTAAGGAATTAACCTTAAAATTAAATAAAGGAAATGGTAGCATGTAGAAAAAATTAAATCTAACAATAGATTGTATCATTACCATGCATATGCAATTGTACTTAATATGTTTGAAAGCCCTTCTTTATCTTGTTTTGAATGTTAGTGTAAAACTGAGGCCATATCTATTAAATGCTTCCATTTCACCCCTAAATATTTAGAAAAAGAGGAAGACTCTTAAAGGTAAAAATAATAAGATAAACCCAATTTTTGACAAGAAGTAAAAATCAATAAAATTAGTTTAACAAAGTATATTCAAATTGCAATAAAAGATAACTAGAATATCCTACATCCATTATCCCTTTGTAATCATTCAATAGATATGGAAGGCTACTGAGATCAATCACTCATTTGTTCCTAAGAAGGTCTTAGACATATTCTATGTGACACACAAAATGAGGAAAACACAAAAACACCCAAAATTCAACCATTTTGAAAATTAAAGAAATTAAAATTTATTTCCTATTTTTCATCCAAAATAAAAAAATCTAATCTGTTATGTAATCAAAATACAATCGTATAACAAGGCAAAAAATTTCAAACCCAAATAAGAAAATAAACAATTGCTTACACTTGTTTGACCAGATGATGAAATCAAACATAAGTGTAAAGAAATGCTAATTATCAACCAACACTTAGAAAGAAAATTATTTCATACAAAAATATGAAACATAAAAAAATAGTGAGATGTCCTACCTCATGGAAATAACCATAATGCAAATAAGAAATGTGAAGCTTGATAAACATAGTTGGGATCTTCAGCAAGATAAAGAAATATTGGCATAAATCCAACAAACTTCTCCTCACAAAGATCCGATGCTCCAATCTCATACAATGAAGAAATATAAATTTTTCTCCAAGAGAGTTTTGGAGCAAAAATCCAAATCCTCATAAACATGATATGAAAAGTGAGTGAGAACTCACTTTCTCAACATCGTAAGCACTTTTAAAAAGTGACTTATAAAATAGATAATTTAAGTATTATAATAATGCAATTGACCCCTTCCCAAATTAAATAAATTAATCGTATATATTTGGAATCCAACAACAAAATATTAGTTGGCATTTAAAGTTAAATATTAAATCACACAAAAACATTAACATTGACATTTAAATTAAATCCTTCTACAACAACCACGAGAAGTCTGATGCACAATTAGTCACCAGTCTCAACATAAATGCATTATGAATATGGTTTTACCAAAATGTAATGAAGGGATATAATCATAATAAAAAAAGATACATCAATCATCCATAAAGGGGCGATATCAACTCAATATCCAAGGTCAAAGCTACTATCTCATGTGACACTACCAGTGATATATACACACACTCAAATCAAGAAATTTAGATGGAACCTATTAGGTACATATTCATTAAAACAACAAAGTATTGTGTGCACATGCTCATCATATAAATAGCTAAAGAACATATAAAATGAAATAGTAATAGTGAAGGAGAGTGATACATCATGTAGATCACAAAAATGAGTGACTATGACTTCATCCCCCTTTGTGCCAACACAAAGGTCAAAATTTATAACAATTGGGCATTTCATTAACATTGCATTTAAATTAAAAGTATTTAATAAATTATTTTATGAATATTCTAATGCTAAATCATTGAAAGTAAATAATTGGTATATCCACAAGATAAATGCACAATAATCAAGGATTTTAATAACATCATCTTAATACATAATCAATAATCATGAATAAAAAATAAACCAAATATCATCATAAGGCATCATATTCCATCACTAGCATCATCATGAAAAGATTATAAAATTGAAAAAGTAACATCTAGTCTATCTCATCATGCAGAAAATCACATAAAATAACAAGAGTGTACCTTGAACCAAAATCATGAAGGAAAAAATGCAAACATGAAAGCATGAGAGAGAGAGAGAGAGAGAGAGAGAGATTAATATATATTAAACATCATACATTTTATGGTAATTTTTAATAATTTAAGTTATGTTGGTTAATTTTTGTTATATTAGTTATTTTTTATAGTGGGATATATATATATATATAGGATAAAACCTACTAAACACATCAGGTATGGGCATATTTGATATTCAATCCATAATTGATATGTATTTGATATCTTGTACCTCTAACACAAATGAGTAGACTTTGTATTTGCCTCAAGGTTTATATGGGATTTGGATTGGGGGTACCAAACCTAGAAAGTCATCCCAAAAAATGTAGTTATGAGATTTTCTTATATTTACAAACTTTTTTTTTTTTGAAAAATGGGGTAAAAACTTTATTGAAGATCAGAAAACAACATTACAAAGGAAGAAAAGGACTGAGGTCCCAAGGAAAAACAAGTGCACCGAACCAAACAAAGATAAAACAACCAACACCATCATCTATCACCATTCCCAGCCCTATCCTCAACAAGAATATTCGTTAAATCAAGACAGATCTCTTGAGGAGCCAACTCCCATTCCTCAATTCTCCATCCCTCAACATGTTCAGAAGCCCATTTCGCTAAACAATTAACTGCCCCATTCCACTCCCTTGAAATATGGACAAAAGTCACCATTTCCATTAAAGAACTGACCTACAGAATTTGTTGCACAACCCTAGCCAACTGCCAGTTGGCATCAACCACTTTCTGCTCAATAAGAAAATTGATCAAAATTTGGGAATCAAATTCACAAACAATCCTTCTCCACTCCAAAGCATAAGCTCTCTCAAGAGTGGCAAGAATAGTCAACCCTTCCACTAGGTTGATGGTTTATATCCCTTCATAGATCGAAAAGAGGAAGATCATTGAGCCGAGAGAATCTCTACCAATCCCTCCACTACTAGCCAGCCTTGGATTGCCCCTAGAAGATCCATCGGTATTGATCTTCAAAACACCATAAGGGGGAAGTTTCTATTTTCCATCCCTATCAATTTTTTTCTTCCCACAACACCCTCTCTTAGTCATAGTCAAAGCCAAAGATGACCCTTGAATCCCTTATCTCTCCACCAACTCTATATCCCTTTTCTCTAAAGCGAATTCCACTTTACACCTAGCTTCCACTATTTCTTAAACCATGCCCAATAATCTCTACCAAATCTATTTCACCGGCCTTTGCTCTCCATGAAATATCCTTCGATTGCATTTCAGCCAAATCTGCCACAATAAGAAGATAGGCCCCACAAACCACACCTCCTAAAAAAAGGAGGCCATAGAAGGGGGCTAACTCATCCTTTGCCAAAAATCAATCAAGGAGGAAGCATGAAAGCAAGGAGTTATACAAACACCCCCCCAAAAATGCCAAAGCTGGAGGGAAAAAGAGCATTGAAAAAACAAGTGGGTGAAGTCCTCATTAGTCCCACACATAACACAAATAGAAGGACCATGGAAACCTCTCTTTTGAATGTTATCCCAAGTAAAAAAATTATTCTAGGCCAACATCTAGACAAAACAATTACATTTTGGCAAAGAAAGCTTGTTTCAAACCTTCCTCCACCACTAAATTTCAGGCCCAACCAACCTATGAGACAATAACCTACTATAATCAGAGGCTACAATATAGTTCCCCATAGGATTGGGGGACCAAGAAAGCATGAAATCTTTGTGGAAAGAGCTACATATTCAACTAGAGAGAATACTTTGCAGCACAACACACTCCTCCTACAAACCAACAACTGGCCACTCATCTGGGGACTTCCATTTGGCCATCTTCATTTGACCATAGGGGAAAAAGGACTTAAAATGACTCACCCATGACCGACCAACCTCAAGAAATATCTAGCAAAGATTCAACAAGTTGGGAAACTAAGAAGTGATGGGAGGAAAACCATCCCAAGAATTAGACCTCTATCCCCCTCTTGTAGATCCAAAATAATCAATCCTTAATAAGCATAGCCCCTTTCTTGAGGGTGCCCCATATCACAGAGCCCTTCCCCACAAGGGGGTACCTATAAATATTGAGTTGAGGTATCCCTAGGAGATACTTTTGAGAAAGAACCTTGGTCCAGCTCTTATCCTACTCATTACACACTGCCAATACAATTTAGTAGCCAAAGCCTCCCTAGTCAAAGCCGACTGCCTGAAGCCTAGTCCACCATATTGTTTCAGGCTACAAGCAACCTACCATCTAACCAAACTCCATTTAGATGACTCCAAGCAACCAACCCATAGAAATTGTCACACCACATAATCAAGGTCCTTTAGAAAGCTCATAGGGGCAACCTGGAGCATGCATCTATAAATGGGCAAAGCCTGCACCACCAACTTAATCTGCTGGACACGGCTAGCAACAGTTAATCATCAATGAGTCTATTGATTAACTTTCACACAAAATTTATCCAAAATAATCTGCCAAGACTCCCTAGGCAGTTTACTCACCAAGATGGGAATGCCAAGTAAGTCAATGGGAGAGTCCCGATCTAAAATCTTAAAATGTGAGCAATCCTTTGTTGAATGGGGCTCAAAGTGTTGAAGAAGAAAATGAAAGATTTTCCTTCATTAATTTGCTCACGAGATGCAACCAGGTAAGCATCCAAGACCCTTCATAAATCAGAGGCCTCCCACATTGTAGTCATCCCCATCAAAGTAGTATCATCTACAAATTGTAAGTGAGTTTGTGGAGTAAGGTGCCACCCCACCTCCAACCTTGAATGTGACCAGACTCCACACTCCATTTAATCCATCTCCCCAAACCTTCAACCAAAAGAATAAACAAGTAAGGTGAAAGAGGATCGCCTTCATGAAGCCTCCTAAAAGCCTCAAATAGCTTAGAATGATTCCCATTGATAAGCATAGAGAAAGAGATTGAAGTAACACAACTCAAAACCCATTGAATCCATTCTTTAGCAAAGCCAAAAGCAACAAGAACCCGCTAAAGGAAGGACCACCTAACTCTATCATAAGCCTTAGCCATGTCTAGTTTGATAAACATCACTTTTTCTTTTGAGCTAGCCATAGAATGGATGACCTCAGTTGCAATAACAATCCCATCCATAATTTTCCTAATAGCTACAAAAATACTTTTTTTTTAGAGATCAGTTTCTCAAGCCCCTTCTTCAACCTATCAGCAATAAGTTTAGAAATAATTTTCTAGATTACATTGCATAAAGAAATGGGCTGAAATTGGCTTAACCTATTACCCCCCTCACTCTTGGAATAAGAGCAAAAATAGTAGCATTTAGAGCCCTTAACATCTGCTTATTGTGTTGAGACTCATGAACCATAGCCAGGAGGTCTAGTTTGATGATATCCCATAATTCTTGAAAAAACTTAATTGGCAAGCCATTAGGACTAGGCGCCTTCCCTTTCTTTCATATTAAAAACAATCCCTTCAAGCTCATCAAGTGAGATATCACTCATGAGTTGTTGATTCATATCTCCAGACATGAGAGAGGGGATACAAGAAAGAATTTGCACTTCCTCAGGAGTCCCCCTTGCAAGACCTCATGAAAGAGAGATTCAAACTACTACATTGACTCCCTAAAAATCTCTGGGAAGGAGGAAATATGGTCACCCTTGTCATTCACCAAACCAAAGATAGAACATGACACCTATCTTTCACTAAATTGAAGAATAAAGCTATATTTTTGTCCCCTTCTTGAAGCCACTCAATACGAGCCTCTTGTTTCCAATACATTTCTTCTCACAGTTCTCATTCTTCCAACATTTTCATAGCCTAAACCTCATCCTGAAGCAACTCAGTCATGACCCCATCCTCCCTTAACCTCCTTGTGATACCATCTAGATCATTCCAATCTAATGCCTTTGCATGGAATACATTCCCAAAGTACTAACGATTCCACCATTTGATTTCAAATTTGACATATTAAAGTAGCTTAGTTAAGACATACATTGATGTACCATAGGCTGGTCTACCTTTCTTCCACCAGTCAGAAACCAAGTCATTCAAAGAGGGGTCCTGTAACCACATGAGTTGGAACCTAAAAGAGGGAATACGAGGCACACGAGTTGACTCAGTAGTAAGTTTAATGGGCCAATGGTCCGATCCTCTCCAATCCAAGATCTTAGAGCAAGATGACCACATCCCTCCAACCTAGTAACAAGAAACCAGAAACTAATCCAACCTTTCTGTAATGCAAAACTCACCAAGCTGATGATTGTTCCAAGTGAACTAACCATTGTTAGGTTTGATATCAACAAGATTCAAGGCATTGATATTGTCTCGAACAAATAGTGTAGAGGGCTCCAACCTTCCAATACCAGCATGCTTCTGAACCAACTCACAAATAACATTGAAATATCTAGCCAAAATCCATGGATGGAAAGGTATCATGCTATGGATCAGCCTGATATGGGACCACAAACCTTGTTTACCCAAAAAATTAGTAGGAGCATAAATATTAGAAAATAAAATGACATCCCCTATCTCAAGGCTAGTAGCAATCATAGACATAGAGGATTTAGAAGATATCCACCAAAGAGGTTGGATTCTTCAAGGATTCCATAAACATGCTAGACCCCCAGAATCTCCATGAGCTCCAATGCACTGACACTCCCCATTTCTCCACAACTTAGGTGCCAAACCTTGCATATTCTCAATAGATAACTTAGTTTCCTAAAAAAAGACGACATCAGGACCTCACCTTCTAACTAACTCATGAACCACTTTTTGTCTAGGGCTACTGTTCAAGCCTCATACATTCCATGACAAAATAATCATTTCAAGGGGCATGAAAAAATAGAGTCTAGAGTCTTTACTGCCCCTGACTCCACCAAATTCTCACCAACTAGTTTAATCTTTTCAACATCCTTCTTTCTGCCAAGTTTAACAAATTTCTCTTCCTTGCCCTTCTTAATATCTTTTTGCAAAATGCCCAATTTTGGAGGAGGCTTGATCTTTGTAGTTGAGTTTGAACCAGTGTTTTGCCCAAGAGATGAAGAATCCACACCTGCTATTATAACAATGGCCAAGGATTCCTACACCTTAGAAACCCCCTTCTACTGATCAACTTCCAAATGCTGAAAATCATCCCCTTGTGGATCCATAGAAGAATCAAGAACAAGATCTTCTTGAGCTAAGCCCACAAGCCCTTGATCCAAGTTGATCAATCACGGGTTCACCTTCTATTGGTTGAGCTCATCCAAAACCTTAAATCTATTGAAGATACCTTCATCTTGCATTTCTTTAAAATGCCTCTTTTGACCCCTATTCTAATTTTGAGCCTTGACCAAAGAAAAACCATCAGAAGCACCTACCTCATCAGGAGAAATGCTCTTCCCTTTATTTGTTTTAGGAAGATTGTTCACAAGCTATGGAGGCTGGGACTCCCTAGGCTTGTACCTTGGGCATCTCTGTTGCAAATGGCCATATTCTTGACAAAGTCAACAACAAAAAGGAAGAGTTTCGTAGTCCAAATGTTGCACCCAAGAATAAGAGCCCATACACATATCTATTGCATCAGACAAAGGCCTACTTAGATCAATTTCAACACAAATGCATGCAAAAGTCATTACCTTTTTACCCAAAGTCTACAATAAAGTCCCAACAAGATTTCCAAGCACTAAGGTCAAAAGGTGCAACACATCCTCTCGACAACATTCCACTGGGAACCTTGATAAACAAACCCACACCAAGACATGATTTGGAAGCTCCTCTAAAAGATTGAAACCAACATGCCATGGCTTGATAAACAACCTACCTTATTATGAAAATAAGGGCCTCCCTCAAATACCCTATTGTGATTAGTAATGCAATTAAAAGTAACCATGAAATAATTATTTGCCAGCAACATTATCTCCATTTTTCCCTCTGGCTCCCAAGTCCTCCAGGCTCAAACCTCCAAAAATTGCAAGGAAACCCTCATCCCCAAAAACTTACAATATAAGGAGTGGTTTGAATAATACTCAATATCTTCAGCAATCATCTCAACCTAAACAACCAGTTTTGGCCTCTCCTTGCACCTCTCGAGACAATCATTAATCTTCATAATCTGTGAGCCATTAGATAACCCCAAATCAACACTCCCTATGTTTGGAACAAACAAACTATTATCAAAGGTCTTTATCCCTTGACTTGAAAATTTTGAGCCTATCACTGCTCAAAAGTCCAATTGAAGGCTCCTCATCAATGTCTCACCCTTTGAGCGAGCCATCATGCCAAGAAAAAGTATGAACCCCAAAAATGGGAGAGGAAATCCTCCCCACACCCTTCTTCTTATCCCCTCCCAACACCAAACCTCACACCTTCAATCCTCTCAACCCATATAGTAAAGAAGGAACAAAGACCTCAAGAATGTGAGACAAAATAGAGGATTTTATAGAAAGAATGGGCAGAAACCCATGCGTGAACTAGAAGCTTGCACCGTGAAGACTTGGCCAAGACCAAGGCATAGCAAATAGAGCCAAACCCAAACCCTACCCCTACAGACACCAAATGCCTCTCTTCACAAGCACATAAAAGATCAGACAGAGCTAGGGCGCAGATGTCCTAGCTCGAGTTGTAGAACACCCACCCGAGAGCCATTGCCAAGATCTATATTTACAAACTTCAACCATGTAGATAATTTTTTTTTAAATTCAAAATTGTTGAGATGAAAAGGGTTTCTTAGATTTCTACCAATATAAATTATGTCTACTTTTGAGTTTAATAAGTAATTTTATGATTCATTTTCTAATTGGATTATGTCTAAAGTCATAATTGATAGGATGCTTGAAAAATATCTATGAATTTCAAAGGTTAGAACATTTATCAAATTTGAAACATGCGTGACATTCTATGGTTTGCATACTATAAGAAAAATAATAATAAAGTTATGACTAGGTTATGGTTGTTAAGCACATAAGTTTTTATATTCCAAAAAAGTTGTAAAATAATTATAATTAATTATTTACATGAAAATAATTATGAAAAATATTTTCACATCTGGATACGAGTCTTCTAGTTATATCTAAAATCTTATCATTTGATTGTAGTTAGGGTGTTCAGACATACACCTACTTATTCTCTTCTAAAATCTATGTACTATTACATTGAACTTTTAATTTTTCAACAAATAGTTTTTTTCAAAAAATAATCAGTAGCTTAGATACTACATTCAATTTCTTACAAATTTCATTTTTAGATATTTTTTATATATGATTGAAAGGCTATTGAATTTTTTATGTTAAGTTCCCTAACCCTATTTTAAAAAAAAAATTCATTGCCACTTAAAGGGCCATCTTGGTCCACCACAATCCTACACATACTTTAGTATGCTAGTATTATTGTTTGATGTATTCTTCATTAGACCAATAAATTCAATTATCAAATGGTGCAACTTCCAACTATAATTGTATAAACATCTCATTGCTCCTATTTAGTTTTCCCATTCTTAATACATGCACCAAAGTAGTATTACATAAGTTGTCTATCAAAAAATAAAATAAAAAATATGAGTGCTTCATTGAATAACCTAAGCAAGTTTTATGAATTCAAAATCACATCTATTTTTTTTATAAATATGCTCACATTATGTTGAATACAAAATGTGAGTTTGATTTGTCCTCAATATAACATAAGCATGTTAACATAAACTAGGAAAACAAAAAAAAAGCTAGACCTAGATTTGCAACCTCTAGCTTCAACTTGTAGCTTGCTATATTTTCTCTATACTCTCCAAAATGTAACACTGCTTTGCGATTTTAACATAAATCTGAACAATGTCATGTGATAGAGTCTCCTAGCCTTCCATATTCAAATAACATTTTTTTTTATCAATAGAGGTTATCATTTTATAATCAATTAGTCATAGACTATTCTTATTTTTTAAAAATACATGGATTTCAAGCAAAAAAAAAAAAAATCACATATCACCATTAATTTTCACCCAAGAGTACATAAAAATTGTTGACAAGTATAATACTGCAATTTATTATTTTCATTAGTGTATTGTCTCTTTTATTCCTCTATGTGAGTTTTTCTCTTATTTGGGTCTATAGGTTTCATTATTTGCGTGTCATGAATTTTTGTAATTAATTTAAGGGATCCACAACCTTAACAACCAAAATCAATCATATGTACAAGAGAAAAATAAGAATATTTATACTGTAATCGCATGAGTCTTTGTTATATTAATTTTTTGATTAAAAAAAATTACAAATACTTTGTACAATAAATTATATATAATTATTCTAAGTAATGTCTCTCTTTTACTTACATTATATAAGCTTTACTTTGTCATTTTACAATAATTTATATATAAAACTTAGAAATAAAAATCATTTATTTCTTGTCAAAGAGAATTACAAATTATTTTTATTTTAGGTAATCCATTTTTACATAATATTCAAATAACTTTCTATAAATTATGTCTTTATATTTTTTTTTATATATTAAATATAACATATCAATAATAAATCCAATTTAACTATACTCATATTCTATGCTCAATTCTTATAACAGTTAACTTGGGGGCGGGGGCCCTAGCTCGGTTGGCTAAATCTTCCCTGTTGCAGGGGGTTGGTCACGGGTTCTAGTCTCCCCCGTCCTCGTGGTACCGGTGGGTGTGTCGCGCCAGCGCTATCGGTCACGTTAAAAAGTTTACCAGGCGCACTGCAGTTTATAGGGGGGCCGTGTTGGACCGATTCCTACAGTCTAAAAAAAATAAAAATTCTTATAACAGTTAAGAATATATATAAATCTTTATAAAAGTTCAAGAAAGAAGATTGGCAACCTCATGGTGAACACTCAAAAAATGTTGAATGACTTACCACTTATCCCTCACATTAGTCATTGTACTCTCTAATACTTGTATGAAATTCACAATATGCCCAAACATTTCAGCTTTATTTGGATTAAATATCCTTTATAGCTCTATAAAACTATAAAGGTTACATGTTACATAACATAACAAATAAGGGAGCTTCTTTAACTTGGAAGGGGCATGTATGCTCAACCTTGGATGCCTAGAACTATGTACAGAGAGGGATTCTCTCCTCCATGGTGCTATATTTTATATGGTGTGCATTTATTGATTGATGCCCTTATGACCAGATTTTTTTAGCATCAAAGCTATTCAATCATTGATAGTGTGAGTTATGGCATTTCCTTCTAGTGCATGTATTAGACTCTGGCCCTATTTTCTTCTAGCTTCACTTGTTTACTCATTGAATTTCTGCACTTAAGCTTCTCTTTCTTGTTTCATATATGATAATGAGTATTTCCAAAGATGCCACAAGAATAATAAGAAGAGACTGAATGAGTTTCTCCAAAGTAATCCTTCTATTTTTCTGCCAATTCTTTTTTGTTTATTGTGTACTACATTGTTATGTACACTTCTAATTTTCTAAGAACTATTAATATAAATTCATGCAATAATTTTCTATATGAACCTACAACTTCACCTTAGCTTGCTTTTTTTCCTTTTTACTATATCGTTTGGAGTTTGTAAGTCTATCATAGCCAGTTCGCAAGTCTATATTGTTAAAGAGCAAAGGACTTATATGTCCATTTCTGAGTGACTTCAGATTTGTTTCATTTCATGTATTGTGAGAGTAACCACATGCAACTCATCAAGTAAGAAAGTTATTTATTCATAACGACTGCCTTTT
This sequence comes from Cupressus sempervirens, assembly GCA_028749045.1. Classification (NCBI taxonomy): domain Eukaryota; kingdom Viridiplantae; phylum Streptophyta; class Pinopsida; order Cupressales; family Cupressaceae; genus Cupressus; species Cupressus sempervirens. The sequence continues at coordinate 717,739,818 of CM053789.1, forward strand.
ACATGTTTTATCATTCTCAGTAAGAAAGTTAACATCAGTGCAACAAGATCCCAATCTCATCTACTCTCTTATCAATTGATTAGAGATTCCCCACAATTTATCCCAATTGATATGCAGTGTATTTGATCTAATAATGTACCTAACAATTGTTGAAGCACGACCTTCATAAACATCCTTTCTTTTTCAAATACATTCTTAATGCTTGACTTCTTCATAAATTTCTTTTCACAATCTACAGTGCATCAGTTTCTACCATTGCGATTGTACAGCATGAGTTCTTCTTTCACTTGTAATCCAGGAACATGTGATGTTTGAACATGTTTCCTCGTAGTAAGCTCCTTCTTATTGACTTGTCTCTCAATTACAACAGTACTCTAACGCATGCGTTCCACTTTAATGGAGAGGATTCTACTATTTTGTGGTCCCCTTTCCCTTGATCTGTTACCTTCTATAAAAGGGACTTATGTGGGGACTTTTTTATCTTCCATGGTCTTCAATTCACTTTATCTATTGCTGAGTGTTGATCTGCTTGGACAACCTTGTGGTCTATATGTCCCAAAGCTTCTTACCGCATAGCTCTAAGAACTAAAGGCACTTGTCAATGGTCGTACAACAATATAGGTGTAATTGATCTTCTATCTTTTTCGGTAGCAATCGTACTATTGTAATCACTATTTGGTAACTAGTGATTAACAATTCTCATTTCTACCAATCAAAATCAATTATTGTTTAGTTGTATTTTACACATATCATTTCGAATAGTATATATGCATATTTGTTGAATTTATAAATTATAAAAAATAATTTAGAGTGATCTTATTGACTAAAAGCATTGGGATATTATACTCATTTTTCACAACCACTCTCTCCAATGCAACTTTTACGGGCACCATGAGGAACATTCTTACATAATAAATTAATTGCTATAGTATTTCACCTCTTTTTCTTTTTTCAAAATGAAACATTTTCACATATTAAATTAATTGCCATAGTATTTCATCCCTTTTTTCTTTTTGTTGCCCCACTTTTTTCTTTAGATCTTTTTCAAAAGTGAGTTCTATGTATCCTTGTAGAAACTAAAGTTCGTCCTTATATGTGTTCGAGTCTAGGTCTAGTCCCGATAGGTAGGTGGTCTTCATCAGGTTTTCCCCAAATCCCTCCTCTGTTTTGGAAATCGGGTGAGTTGCTATCAAAATTTATGTAATACGTTGGCTAGGTTTAGTATCCAACCTGGTGAAAACCAAGATTTTCTCATTCCTAATGAATCGTGCTCGTAGGATTGTTTCTAATGCTATGTATTTCCTGAAGATTTCATATCTTTGTAGCACCCATAAAGAAAGAGTCTATCACTATGACTTTAGTGATTATTGACGATTGGGTTAAGTAATTTCAAGCTATATCGATGGCCGATGAAACAAGCTTTGGCGAAAAATCTCATATCGCCTTCTTCTCAGTGGGTTTTCAACCCATGAAGGCAATTTCCCACCTCATCATAGAAATCAAGGCAATGAAGAAGATTTAGTTCAAATGAAGAACCAAATACATGATAGGATGATAATGGAACAAAATGGGTTGTCAAAAATGAAAGATGTGATTGGGATCTTACTCGACATATTTTCATTGATGGAGTACTCCAGAAGAAATTTACCAAAACCAAGGGGAAAATGGAAAGGTCAAGAATGGGTTAATGTAAAGTTACTGTTACAACCAACAGAACGGTGAAAGGACTTTTAAATATCCATTGAACCTTTGCATTTACTTTTAACAGATATTTCCTTAAATTATAACTCGTGTGGCACGAGTTGTGAAGTTTAGCGAATGAATTAGGGCTCTCATAGAAAAGGACATAGGCGGTTGAATAAGTTACTTTGTTTTCTTGACTTCTCATTTCTACCAATGTGCATATCTTTTAAAAGCCAATGATTGTAGAAGTTTATTGTCTTTTTCACCTTTCGATTCAAAGTCTTATTTGTAAGCTATTACCACTAAGTCCACGAGTTTTGATGATATGACTGGGATCAAGTCTCAATAGAAAAACTTCATAGACACATCCCTCCATTTCTTTGATATGGCAGACTTACAAAAGAGGGTAAAGGATTAACACATCCATCCTATCACTGAGAAGCTTTGAGGAAGTGAGTTGGTTGAAGTTGATTTCCTAATTGTAGTTCAAGACCCATAACTCATATACGAGTGCATCCATCATCACAATCTAGAAACAAAGCAATTCATTCTACTTGATGATACTGTCTTGATTTCCATCAATAGAGAGATAGTGGTAAATTGCCTTCACATGCTAGAACAGGAGGAATTTTCTAACCTAATGATCAATGGGGTTATTTCAAAAATTTTAACAAAGATGATGATTTGAAGGAAAGAGATTATGTGGACATGGTTTCAAAAGCTAGGGAGTGACAAAAGCAAAGTCCCCAAGACCTGTTTCAGGTCTAACCTCAAGCCATAAATAATTGATATTCTAATTCTTCTACACAGATTGAAAGGTGAAATTGAAGCCCTAAATTTTGTTGAACAATACTTGTTTTTGTTTCAAGATATTTGTTCTGATACACACTATATTGATTGGGTGTAGGAGGTAAGTGAAATTTTGTCCAATGCTCTTCAAACAACCAAATTCTATAATTCATTCTACATGTCCTCATTCCTAATATATATTCTGGCTTCCTTGCAATTATGGCACAGTCTTCCATGTCTAGACAATTTCTTGGATGATGTTAAGTCGTACAAATTTTATCCTTGCTTTCAGATGTAGAATAGTTAAGTAGAATATGTAAGAGTAAGTGATGCATTTACCAAGAGAATTTGTAGGGAATTACAGGGATTCCCAAAATAGAGATTCTCCCCAGGATCAAAGGCTCACATCGACCAGTTTAGTTGTTGCTTCATTTAGTTTTCATCTTTCTCTTACTTACATCTTGTAGTTTTCAATGACTTTCCCCTAAAGCTACCAAGATACCCGAGTGACATGATCATGCTAATAGAGATCATCTGCCAAGCTTTGCAAGTGAAAATCCTAAGTAGGAGTCTACAAAAGAAAGGGTATGAGTTCCCCATGAAGATTGGAGCATTCAACTGTGACACCCGGTCTAATGCTAAAAATATGATGAAGATTTTTAAGAAGTACAAGATGGATATGTATGAGGTCTTGAGACCTATGTTCGACCCCAATGGGTATGCTAATGATGTCCTATAAATTGGAGGTGTGGTAAAGCATATCGACACAATTGAAGACTACTAGGCCGATTGCAAAGATGAATTTGAAAGCCTTGATCATGCTTTTGCAAGGTTGACAGTAGATCAGATTAAGCTTTACAAAGTAAACATCAATGTGGATGGAATAGAAGATGATGGTCAGAATATGTACAACAAAACTTACTTGACCAAACTAAGAAATACCCCTATAAGATCTAAACCGGTTAGAGAGATCATGGAAGACCTGGCCATGATGATGGCAAAAATTTATAAGATAGGGAAGTGGGTTGAGTGGACTACGAAAAGAAAGAAAAGAAGTAAAGGTGTGTCTACCCAGTCCACCCCAGATGTAGCTACAACATCATCTTTCCCTGGTGGCACTTTAGGCACAACTCCATCACTCGCTTAGGGCCCAACTCAACGGATGGCTGGAGGTAATCAACCTCCTAACAAAAAACATTCCCCTACACAAAACTTGTTAGGATGGTTTCGTCCCTGTGACTAGAGTCGAAGTAGAGGCCAAAAAGAAGAAAGTTAAGAAAAAAAGATGCTCCAATTCCAATAGTTTAGCAGCCCTAGGTCAATCCCGTTCCATCTAGAGGAGAGCCACTACTCTCTTTGAGAAGCCCCTCGTGTAGACGCTTAAAGTCATCCCTAAAGACTATATTAATTTATTAATATTTCCCGTGACTTTGTAATTAATTATTAATTAATTAATTATATTGCTCACATTCTTTTACTTATTTAATTAAATTATTTTAATTAAATGAGTTCATTCTCCTAAGTATTTAAATTTAATTTAAATACTCATAGCCTTAATGTGTTAAATCAATTTAACACATGATCCTCCATCATCCTCTTTTTTAAATAATTTTTTTTAATTTAATCCTCACATCTTATTAATTCCTCTAAACCCATGATTAAATTAAATTTCATTTAATTTAATCTTAAGCCTAACCTAGAGCCTAGCCTATAACCATCATTTTCATCCTCTTAAGCCTACTTCTTCTCTAATCCCACTTAATCATTCTTAATCTCTTTCCTAATCCCCCTCATTAGCCTAAGTGTGTGCTCACACATGTGTGAGAAGGCATGCTTCCACACTCCTCTTGCACTCTTCTCTCCCGCTCTTCTTCTCAAGTTTGCTCACACATGTGTGAGCAAAATTTGAATATTTGACCAGTTGCATGGCTTGCATGTCACCTTGTGTGGCATCTATGTGGGTGCCACCTCACTAAGGCCTCCCTCAAGCCTATAAATAGAGGCCTTGTCTCAAGCATTGACATCTCTCATTATTGCATTGTTACCATGTTGGTTTGAGATTTGAGCTTTCATTGTAGTTGAGTTTCCATTTTAGTTTGAGTTTTCATAGTAGCATTCATGGTAGTTTTCATGGTGATTTTTAGCATACTAACCATTTGGTAGCTAGTTTAGCTTTGCATTTGCATGGTTTAGCTAGTTTTCTTTCACATTCTCATTTCCATTGCATTTACATATTAGTGTAGCTTGCATACTTGGTTAGATTTCTTTATTTCATTTCATATCATCATCATTGAATACCTTCAAGTATGGATTTCTCTATAGCCATTGCTTGAGGTGTTCTTCATTCCATCTAGCTTAGGTGCATATTTCATCATTATTCTCATATTTGCACATCCATTCAAGAGATTCAATCACTTTGTTGTGTTTGGGAGAGCACACCAAACATACCCCCCATCTTAACACACCAAAAAGGCCTCTCATGGGTGCCCTTGTTTAGCTGTAAAGGTGGTTGGAAGATTTGGTTTGTTGGCTGCTTAGAGTTGCAAAACTCAAGCAAGCATTAGTTAGTTAATGTTCTTCCATTTTGATGATTCTTTGATGCATATTTGAGGTTTTTAACTAATGTTTGTTTTTTGATGCTCTCAATAGGTCACTTCTTCTAGCACACACCTCCATTCAAGCAGTTGATCTTGGTGATGGGGAGAGTAGTGAAAGTGAATCCACCGAATCAGATGAAGCAGTAAAGAAGACATTTGAAGTGGTGAAGACTAGTGAGGTTTCAAAATTCATTTCCCCTATTCAAGGGAATCATTTCTCTTTTTCTTCGAAGGTCTTGACTCTTGTTAAGAGAAACATATATAGTGTGGAGACACTAGGAACTGCATCCAAAGTGATCAATAGCGAGTCATGGCTTGAAAACACTTTGGATAGGAAGAGGAAGAGGATAGAAGATGGGGCTCCAAGTAAAGAGACTCTATCTTTGGTCATCCACTTCGGGTCAGCATTAAGTAAAATAAAGAAGCCAAAGACTTTGTCTATCCTTGGTTGAGATCTGGGCATAAGACACCTTACTATGGAGATTGTCAAGCCCACCAAAGAAGGCAAGATTGAGGATCTGATTATAGATGAATTTTAATTACAATCTCTGGATATAGGAGAGGCTAGACATGACACCAAGGTGGGCTTATGGAAAGAAACTACCAAAGTGATAGAGGAAGAATTGGAAGATCTCAACCTTTCCAAGGTCAAGTTGAAAGCAAAGATGCATGAGCTCAACTACTACATCAAGCAATTGGTTGCCCCATTAGCAAAAATTTTGGAGATACCATCTACCAATGATCCCATAGCTACAATTATTCAATCTATTATCTCTCAACTATAGGAGGATGAGCATTTTTGACAAATTCGTAGAGGTTGGAGTGAAAAAATCAAGTCTGAAGGACATGCAGTTATAGAACAAGTAGGCAATGTAGTGCCGAGGCTCGAGACAGAACAAGATAACATCCTAGATAACCGAGAAACTCTATCTAGGGAAAAGGAAAAATGTGAAGATTGTATCTCCCTTTTGTATATGATCACTCAAATGAAGGCCAAAGAAATAGTTGAAGCCAAGATCTTAAAAAAAGGAGATGAGCCTTTGTTTTAATGGCAATAAAGCTTGCAATTCAAAGTTGACATGATATCTTCGGCAGAAGGACTATAGAAGATGGAAAGAAAAGTTAAAGAGGAGAAAGATAGGGATTATGAGTTGCCGAGATTCCTACACACCAAATCCCAAACAAGTGGGTAGGGAAAAGAAGTAGCAGGAGTTTCCATTATGCAAAAGGATTTCTCCAACTACTTGGATAAGTTAACAGAGAGATCTTCTACCCACCAAGATAGAGTTTCTGATCTCCAATAGCTCAATGGATGAATACATGTGGTGAAAGAAGAAGTACAAGAGCAGTTGAGTGTGATCAAAGACTTGGCCAGAGAACACTCCAATTCGCTTATTAGATACACCAACATCCATGTCAATAGACACAAGGAGTTCATTCCAATCATCATCACTGCTAAGGCCTATAAAGCAAAATTGGAAAAGGAGAAAAAGTGAAATGATATCACTCTTGCTCTTTTTGTATTTTGACATGATTTTGTAAATGCCAATTGGTTTCTTTCCATCTGTCATTTTTTAGAAGAAGATGATTTGATTCAATTACTTTTTATAATAGTTCATCTTAGAATTCTATATGTACTCAATTAAAAATTAATGAAAGGTTTAGCTAAATTTTGGTGTGAAATACTTCAAATTGTAGAGACAACTTGAATGTGTTTTGTATCAATTATTTACTATTCCATTGTATTTTTTGGTTAGAAACATCTCTTTGAGTTGAATTAAACTAATGAAAAAATAGAGCTTTGTTCCCCTATTTTAATACAACAAACTAAAGGTAATCATAGTATTGTTAGAAGTTAAAAGGGATTTTTTATTCCTATGTTGTTTCTTAGGTTAGATTCCTATGCATTCAGAGTTTAAATAGTTTTGTTAAACATCCTATTCATGTAAATAGAATTCACTATTGCATCACCAGGTTTGTGGGTTCATAAGATGTGTGGAGTCGCAAATTTTGTTAGTATTAGGACCCATATTTTAGCCTAATTTAGTTCTTGTATAGGCCTAACTTGGTTTTTCTCTCCTGTTCTCTAATCAAGAACAAACCCCATCTTGGGATTTAAAAAAATTCAATGCAAATCATAAACTCAAGGGAGTTGTAGCTATAAAATCAGAGGGAAATTAGTTACTTAGTTTTGGTTTCCCAACTATTGTAATAAGTCATTTTCCATAGGATATTGGGCATTTAAAGAGTTACTTGAAAAAGAGCAATTAGTTTACCAATAGATTTTTGACAACTCTATTGGGGAAACGAACAATCAATAGACTAGAAGAGCTATAGCATGAGGGAAGATGGTACTACCTCATGAGAAAATTTTTCCTATACTCCAACATAACCTTGGATTCCAAGATGACTAGGAAGATATTATTTCATCCCTAAATACATTTGTTTGGAGGTATAGGAGGAACACATAACACTATAGAGATACCAGCTAAATGCTCGAGGATGAAGAAGCTAAAGCTAAAGCATGAGAGAGGGCTATTCAGAGGAGAGAGCTTTGAAGAGTACAATGATGAGTAGAGTGTGAATCTTGAAGACAAGATTAATTCAGAACCCTAGACCAAAGAAGGTTCCTTAGGAGCACCAAAGAGCAAGGTGGATGAGACCCTATTTTGAGAAGCTAGCAGAACTTGGCTTTCCCATCCTAGAAGCACCTCAAAAAAAGGGTGATAAGAAGAGTAGGATTAGGCCACCTTCACCCCCTAAAATCAAATAATTTTTCAAACTACTTGCTAGGTATTGACTTTACACAGAGTAGTTGCTCCTCTAGTTATCAATTTTTCATAGTACCTTGCCTAGACAATTATGGCTTCTCCTTGGGCCACAATGACTGGTCCATTACAACTCATAGCATACCATCCAATTCCATCTAGTTCAAGAAAGAAATTCCCCAAGTTTTTAGGGGATGGGAAGGTTACTACTGATGATAACATCAAAGCCTTTTTCACAACAACTCATATCTTGGTAGTGGCACACGAAGATGTAGTCATAAGACTACTTGTAAAACTCTAATAGAAAGTGCAACAAATTGGTTTTATAGTTTGGATGATGCCTCAATTATAGATTAGGCTACAATGAGAATGACCTTCAAAATAAGATTCAAAACCACATAAGACAAACATTATTTACTAACACACTTAACGTCTATCAAAAAACAAGCCTCTGTAAGTATGAGGGATTTCATTGCTAACTTTAACAAAATCACTAATAGAATCTGTACAATTGATAGACCTAGTAGGTAATTTAAAAATATTCTTCATAAGTGTAATTTCAATAGACATTAGCTATGATCTAAGGAGATCTTGTTCCACTGATTTAGGAGATGCCCAAAAAAAGGCTATTGAACTAGAAAATGACATGATCTCTGCCAGAAAGTGGAAACAAGAATTTCAAAGTAAGGAAAGTACTAGTGGCACCACTTCATCCAATGAAATTTGCAAAAAATAGAAATTAAATTAGTTTCCATGAAGAGGCAACTCCCTGGATTCAATAATTTCTACCAATGGAATTTCTAAAATCAACTTGAGAGAAATATTGATGGGAAAACCCTACAACTTATTGGTCCACAACAAAGACTCAGTATAGAAGCTGCACCCAAAAAGGGGAATATGTGCATCTTCCATTTAATGAGGGATCATGATAATGAAAGTTTTCTTGAAATAGCCCATATGACACAATTTTTTTCCACTAACGAGTTGAATACTATAGGTTCTAGTCTTGAGTAAGATTTGTAGTCAAATGATGACTCTAGAAATTTATTTTTAGAGTATGAAATAGATTTGGAAGGGAAAAGTGAATGCTATGCTACTATTGATGTGACCACATATACGATGCTGAATCAAAGCTAGAAGAATAAAAACTATGCTTTTAATCATTCTCTAGGTGGTAATGATGCTTCTCCTTCAAGTGCTAGTAATGTTGATCAAGGACTCAAGATTCCTCAGTTAGGTAAGGAAAATAATTCTTTTGATTTCATTCAAATTTGTAAAGACTCCAGGATCCAAATTTCTCCTATAGACTACTTAAAGTCTAATCTTACTAATTAAAAAGATTGACATATCATTGCAAAGGAAATAATATAAACCTGAATCATAATGTTATGTCTACAGAAGAAGATGTGTCCTTAACATCTAATCTTTTTTATCAAGAAAAATCTACCATTTTGGAGAATTTTCTAGGCCAAAGAACACGACCCATTTTATGTGTCCCTATATATAAATGGTTTAAAATTGATTAATTGTATAAGTGATTTGGGCACTTCAAAAAATGCGATGCCCTATCACGTGGCTAAGGCTTTAGATCTTACTCTGACCAAGGTTCATGGTAGATGCTACTCCATGGACACCAAACAAATCCCATTGCTAGGGAAAATGAAAGATTCTTAGGTAGCCTTAGCTGCTCACCTAGAGAAGAAGTTATTGCTGACCATCCTAGTCATAAACATCCCTGCCAACTGAAGGTTGTTGTTGAGAAGAGTCTTTTATAGAGATTTAAGGGGAGAAATAATGTTGGATTGGTCTTAGGTGGTAATTCCAATAGGGAGCAAGAAGATGAAATTAGAACTTGAGGAGAAAGCTAAGTTATAGTTTTGAAATTAGATGACCCTAAAGCCCAAATTCTATACCAAGAATTAGAGTTTAGTAATTACATGCTTTTCACTGAAGACAATTTAAATGAACCAAGTAGGGAAGAGGAAGGAGACTTAAATCTTGTCAAAGGAGAAACACTATAGATCTAGAAACTAGAATTTGATGGGAGTTGCTCTTCATTTGGATCTAGTGCGGGGGTGGTAAGTTGATACCTCTAGAAGGAGAACCCGAACCCATGAAATTCAAATTGGAGTTTAGGAATACTAATAATATAGCTGAGTATGAGGCCTTGGTGCTTTGGATGCTAGCCACAAAGGAAAGAGGCATAAGAATCCTAAAGGCTTATGGTGACGTGGAGCTTAATGTATGCCAAATTAAAGGTGAGTATTCCATGAAAAATCATAAGTTAAAAACTACAAGAACAGAGTATGGGATGAGATTGAAGGGCTAGAAATTTTCTCAATCAAATCCATGCCAAGGGAAATGAACTCCAAAGCAGATTCATTGGTAGTTTCCACCTCCTTACTGCTTCCTCACCCAAAATTTAAAGATAAGAAGTATCAAGTGGAAATTGTGTATAGACCTTTTGTGCATGAAAATGTAGAAGCCTAGCAAGAATTTGAAGATGGAAAATGTTTGTAGTTATTCTTGGAAAATGCTAGAAATGTTCATGAAGATAGTTTGAATGAATCCTCTTAAGAAGATCATCACAAGAAAAAAAAGATAGATGGAACAAATGCCATCCAATTACAAGGTAATGTTATTGATCCTTGCTTTGTATCTTTGGAAAAATTGTTTAATAGAAATGACACTTTCATCAAGAGTAAGAGGATTGAAAAAGGGCCTACTACCAACAATTTTGAAGATATGAATATTGGGGATATGAAAAATCCTAAAATGATTAACGTCAGGAAATGTTGCATGCTGAAAGAAAAGGAGGAAGCCCAAAAGCTCTTCTTAGAATACCAAGATGTATTCACATGGAGGATCATCTACCCTTTTCATCACTCTACCTAGATAGAAAACATAGTACCCATCAAGAAAAATAATAGAGAGATAAGGATCTACATGGATTTTAGAAACTTGAATCTGACATATTTGAAAGACAACTACGCCCTTCCAAAGATGGACCATTTGTTGCGAACGATGGTGAGGGCTGAAAAAATGTCCATGTTTGATGGCTTCTTGGGGTATAATCAGGTCGAAGTAGAAGAAAAAATCAACACAAGACAAATTTTACCACTCCCTAGGGTATGTTCTCTTACCATAGAATTCCTTTTGGCCTTATCAATGTCAGTATCGCTTTTCAAAGATGTATGAATAAATAATACATTGACATGAAAGATAAAATCATCATTATATATCTTGATGATCTTATCGTGTTCTCAAAGAAAAGGAAGAATCATATAGGAGACTTGGAGAAAGTATTACAGAGGTGTCGAGAACATGAGATTTCTCTAAATCCCAAGAAGTCTATTTTCTATGTGACATAAGGAAAGTTACTTGGCCATATAGTGTCTCAGGAAGGCATTAGAATTGACCCAAAATGAGCTAAAGCTATCCAAAGGCTAAGTCTACCTATAAATAATATAAGGGTTAAGTCCTTTTTTAGATAGGCAAACTTTCTTAGAAGATTCATTCCTAACACTAAGACCACTAAATGCATCGTAGATATGATAAAGGAGAATTCAAACTTCAAATGGAGCGAGTCTAGAAAATCCTTTAAAAAAATAAAAGATGTGATTGCTAATGCCCTTGTTTTATGTCATCTAGACTATAAAAAGGACTTTATGATTTATTGCTATGCTTCTGAACACACTTTATCAGCCATTCTCATGGAGGAAAATAGAGGAAAAATAAAAACTCCTATTGCTTCTATAAGCATCCCTCTAAAGAACCATGAATTGAAATGCTCCTAAATGCAAAAACAAACTTTTGTCATGGTAAAAGCCCTAATTTTTTAAATTTTTTATATCTTGCATTCTCATAATGTGGTTTATGTACCAGATGTTGCAGTAAAGAGCATATTGGCTCAACAAGATGCAGGTTGCAATAGTAGAGGAACATGGGTAGCTAAGAGACAAGAATATGACATTTAAATTAAGCCCACAAAAACTAGTAAGGGGTAATGCATTGCGTAAAGCAATAGTCGAAAATGAAAATAGTGAAGAATCAAAAGAAAAAAAATTAGTTCTAGCCATGAGTCTATAAGATCCTTGGTTTGAAAATATCACATATTTCTTAATGTATGGTGAATATCCTAAAGGATTAACAGGGAAACAAAGAAGAGATCTTAAATTGAAAGCTACCAAGTATGTGATCTGGGAGGACAGGCTATATATAAATGATATATAGATGAGGCATTCCTTAGGTGTGTAGACAAATAATAGCAAGAGAGATTGCTGAAGACATTACACAATGAAGCGTACAATGGGTATTTGTCATCCTCAGTCACTACTTTCAAGATATTGCGAAAATGTTACTACTAGCCTAGAATATTTAAAGATGCTCACCAATGGAAGTGGAAATGTGAAAAATGAAAAATGTTCATAGGTAGACCTCAATTAGCCACACTACCTCTTAGGCCTATAGTAATCAAAGGTCCTTTCCAATAGTGGGGCCTTGATTTTTTTGGTCCTATTAATCCTGCTTCTAGCACTAACCATACCTACATCATCACTGCAACATATTACTTTACGAATTGGGTAGAGGTGAAGGAAACTAAGAAGACCACTTCCAAAGTAGTCTATGAGTTCATAAAGGAGAACATACTAGTCAGGTTTAGTGTGCCTATTAAACTGGTAATGTATAATGCAACATATTTTTCTTTAGTTGAAATTACTAAGTTTTGTTTCAAGTATGGCATAACAATCAGTCACTTATATGACTACTTTCCACAAGGGAATGGTCAAGCTAAGTCTAGCAACAAGAACATGGTAAAAATCGTAAAAAATTGGTGTCATATAATCAGTGGACATGGCACAAAAAGATCCATGAAGCACTTTGGACAAACATAGTGACTCCAAAAAGGGTGATCGAAATTTCCCCTTTTGAACTAGTTTATGGGGTAGAAGCTAGTCTTCCCCTACCCCTAGATTTGGTTACTAGAAAATTAAGAATACTAATTGAAGATGATATTTATAGGGATAGCTTGGAGAAAAGGATCATGTACTTGAACAAGCTTGAAGAAGAAAGAGAAGAAATTGTGGACCATATTTCACAACATCAAATGCGTGTAAAAATCTTGTTCAACAAAAAGACTAGGCCTCAAAAGTTTATGGTAGGAGACATCATGCCATTGTGGGATAAGCAAAGGCAACCAAAAGGTATGCATGTGAAGTTTGACATACTCTGGAAAGGACCATTCATCATCCATCAATCTTCTGAAAGGAACACATTTACATTGGCATATCCAGACATTGATGTGCTACCTATGACCTCTAACTGTCAAGACTTAAAGTTGTATCAAATTTCAAATTGAAAATAGGTAACCTCTATATTGTACCATAGTTGCATTTTTTTCCCATTCTTGTTTTCCTTAGCTAGGTTCTCTTTCTTTTCCTTTCTTTCTTTGTTTCTTGTTCTTTTTCTTTAGTTTTTTTTGTGTAGCCTCCTTTCATTCTTTTGTGAAACTAGAGATTTGGATTTCTCGCTTGGACATTTAATGCCCAAGTCCCCAGAAAGAGCTAGTTGTTACCCCACCTTTGTTCTTCAGATCTTTTTCAAAAGTGGGTTATATGTATCCTAGTAGAAACTAAAGTTCATCCTTATAGGTAAGCGGTCTTACATTGGGTTTTCCCTAAATTCCTCCTCTATTTTGGAAATCAAGCGGGTTGCTATTAAAATTCATGTAATATGTTGGGTAGGTTTAGTATCAAACCTAGTGAGAACCAAGATTTTCCCATTCCTAATGAATCATGTTTGCAGGATTGTTTCTAATGCTCTATAATTCCCAAAGATTTCATATCTATGTAGCACCTACAAAGAAAGAGTCTATCGCTATGACTTTAGCGATTGTCAGTGGTCGAGTTAAGCAATTTCAAGCTCTATTAATGGCTGATGAAACAAGCTTTGGTGGAAAATCTCATATCACCCTCTCCTCGATAGGTTTTCAACCCATGAAGGCAATTTCCCACCCCATCAAGGAAATCAAGGCAGTGAAGAAGATTTAGTTCAAATGAAGAACCTGATACATGATAGGATGATAATGGAATATAAATGGGTTGTCACAAACAAAAGATGTAATTGGGATCTTACTTGGCATATTTTCATCAACAATACTCTAGAAGAAATTTTTTGAAACCAAGGGGAAAGTGAAAAAGTAAATAACATGTTGATGTAAAGTTACCGTTACAATGAATTAAACGGTGAAAGTAGGGTATGTGCAGGATCATGGTGTGCGAAAAAGTGGCAATGTGAAAAAAAATAGAGTTTAAAGACATCTAAAAGTGCTTCAAAATTCGCTCTGACTTTTTTTCACCTATCCAAGCACTAAACCTGGAAAGTAAGGCCGAGCCTTATCGGATATCCGATAAATGACATTATAATCATATAATAATTATAATTAATATAATATAATATAATAATAATAATATAATATTATAATAATATAAAAATATTATATTATAATAGTATAATATATTATGCAATAATATAATTATTATAATTATTATACTATACTATAATAATAATAATAATATTATATTATAATAATATAAAAATATTATATTATAATAGTATAATATATTATAAATTATAATAATATAATGTAATAATAATATTATATAATATAATATAATATAATATATAAAAAATAAATTAATATATAATAATATATAATATAATATACGCATTGTGTTAACCACAACAGATATTGAATAATATCAGATATCCGATACCTGTGTCCCAATATAAAAAAAAAACATAGACTTGCGGGCCCTTATTTTGCTTATTTGGACACCAGTATTTGGAGTGATGATCAGATATCGGATATCAGATATAAGGTTTTTTTTGTTTTCTTTTTAAAATCATTTTTAACGTAAATTCAATAGAATTTATCATGATTTTTTTTGTTTTTGTTGAATCTAGGGTTTTTTAAATTTTTTTTGTTAAAATTAAAGTTTTTTTAAATATATATTACAGTTTGTAATTCAATAGGAATGGCTGATCAAAATGATGACACTAAGGCAGGGAATAATATTTCTCATAACCTCCCACCAAATGATCCAGTGCCCCCACAAAACTGTCCACCAAATGATCCTCTACCTCCTCAAAACCCTCCTTGAATCAAGGATTTGATAAATGAAAATCTCACCAAATTGAGGGGTTTGCAAAGAACATATAATAATGTACCTACATTGGCTCCTATGTTATCTACGTTAAACACCATAGTGGATAACATTGAAACCCTTACGAACCAACAAAATGTCACTCTTCGTTGGTATGATGAAATGCACGAGATGTTTGATGATGGTTTGGACCATGATGAGGTTGCGGCCCTCAATATAACCAAAGAGGATTTGGCTAGCCTTTTTGCAAACCCGAAAATGGGTATACTAGTCAACCCAAAAAAATCCAAACTATCGATTAAATGGTGCACAAATGATGCCATACATGCAAACTTTTGGGATTGTTGGTGGATGGTCTTTGATATCCCTCCACATAGCAATTTAGATGTGCCATTTTATTTTCTTAGAAAATTATATGTAGAATTTGTGTTGAAACTTAAAGTGAACAATTGGAGCATGAATCCCAACATGGGTGTAGGACTAGGAGCTCCTCAGGATAGACCCTCTTCCTAGCAGAAGAAAGCTAGCACTTTTGTCCCCCCCACTAATATCTCCCCCCCTCCTCGAGTGTAGCATCCAAATATTATGGCAGAGGCTAGCTCTCAGATCATCAGAGCCATTCATAGGTTGAGTAGCCTAATGATATCTCAAGCTAGGTTAGTCTTGCCTCCTTGTGTTGATGATGCTAGTTCTAGTTCATCATCGAATAGCTCATCACATGTTTGTGTGCCTCACACTTGCATTACATGAAAGAATATTTTCCTAGGTCCCATAGGTGATCTTCCTGAGTACCATTTTGTATTAGACGAGGATACACTAGCACATGCATAGAGGCTGCAAACCCTAATGTGAGAGAGGAGGGAAATGTAGAGGCATGGACTCCTTTGGTGTCGGTATGTGTATACATTTTTTTGTTATGACATATGCGATTTAAAGTTAATTTTTATAATAGAGTAGTTTTAATTTTTAAGCCATACTGACATATACATGTAAGTGATCTTCATTCATGTTTAGTTGATGACTTAGGAGGAGCTCAGACAGATTGATGATGCCATGCTCTTGGCCATTTCATTTGGCCTTTCAAGACATCTATGATACATTATGTTGTGTTCACATTGTTTTTTCTATTTGATATTGTAGCATATACAGTTTCTAATCTTTCTTTTATCTTGCAGGTACCACCTGTCCCAGGGGGACAAAGTGCAGGGGATGAACCAACACACATTGACAAAAGAAAGGTAATTAGGTGCTTTCTATTTGATTAAATATTAATGAATTCTTGTAAAAATTTTTTGGTAATGAAATTTATTTACATTCTTTATTGTATATAGGGCGTGGCTACAGGTGATGAGCCTATACAGATACTGCATTGTAGACGATCATGCATTTCCATTCACATTGAGAGCCCCATTGTATGTATAAGTATCATTTATTTTTTATTTTTCTTATATTCATAAATAAATTCAAAACTGATTTTTGTGATATTAACAACTATTATTTTGTATCTCATAGGAGACTCCTAGTGCACATGAGGTTCGACAGGAGAGTTATGTAGATTTGATGATGCGACCACTCTATCCTAAGGAGGATCCTACAATAGTAAGTTGTAGTTTGAATTCATGATTAAATATGTTATAAATTTAGCATGCTATGAATTATAATGTTATAGTTTAAGTTGTAGATTCATCTGACAAACGTATTTGAACATACACAACCCACAATCAATGAGGTACAAGCATTGCCAAGGGCATACGAGAGGACTCCTGACTAGCACAGGAGGTCGACAAGAGAGGTATTTATTATGAAATTTTTATAGTATAAATCTTTATTACAAAAAATATCATTATGCATTTGAATAATCCAATGTTAGATACAAAGAATCGTATAAATTTAGTAATCTAACTTTGGGTTTTCCCTTTTTGTTTATGTAGGAGGCATCCAATCCACCTAGTGGAGCAAAGAGGTTACATTTTGATCATCCACCAACACCCTAGGATAGTATAGTTGTCATAGGATGCATCATGAGACATTTTGAGATGGCATATGCCACATTGTATACAGAAACATTCATATTATACACATTCTGATGGCATGATCAGCCACATTTTGTATATGGATCTATGTATTTTGATATATATTTGAGTACTTTTTTTATGGATACATGATCTTTGATATATATTTTTGTAAAATTTTTTCTATGGATACATGTATTTTGATATATATTTTTTTCATTTATGTGCACAATGATATACATATTAATTTAGTATCTAGTATTGTTCAATTTATCATGGATCATGTGTATTGTTCATGTTTATGGAATATCATTAATTTTGATTATGTTTGTTATATTCAATTCAAATGAAATAAATTTTTAATAACATTTTAACAACCTTTATTATCAAATTTGGATGCAATGTTTAATATGAAGTGCTATCATGATATAAACACACTTTTTAACCTCCTACACAAGGTTCAGATAACCCCAAATCTGATTTTAAACTTCACCTTCAACCTTGAAACTAACTCTTGGCTTCAAATCTAATCTCAACATAGTTAAGGACTCCACTCCTCAACCATGGATTCTATTCCCAACTAGAAGTCATTCCTAGATTCATAATCTTTGATAACTAGCACTTCACTTTGTTACTATCCTCATACTACAACTTTTCAATTTTAACATAACCTCAAAATATCTCAACTTAAGAGACTTGATTGGATGGTTAATTGATAGCCCTCATAAGCTCTAAGTTATTTTAGGCCTCAACATCACCATCCTGTAGCATTCGACATTTCATCAATAGCCCTCATGAGCTTCGAGTTATGACCCTCAAAAGATCGACCTTGAAACGCACTTAGAGCACCTTGGAGACTCCTCGGTACGAGGTGGCCACAGATGATGGATGCTCTCCATGAGGAAAAAAAGGGTGTCACTAGGGTTCACCCACCCACCCAAAGCTAATGGCGCTAATGATTCAATGCCAAGATCAATGATTTCAGAGTTATGCTCTGGTGCACCTATGAATTGAGGCACACTACGAGTTTTGGCATTGAGTGAGATTGCTATGTCGAATCTAAATGAAATGTGATCTCTCAAAAATGAGATAGGTTATTTTAGGTATCAACATCACCATCTTGTAGAATTCAATGTTTCATCGATAGCCCTCACAAGCTCCGAGTTATGACCCTTGGAAGATCAACCTCAAAACACACTTAGAGCACCTTGGAGACTCCTCAGTACGGGGTGGCCGCAGATGATGGATGCTCTCCATGGCTGAAAAAAAGGTGTCACTAGGATTCACCTGCCCACCTAAAACTAATGGTGCAAATGATTCGATGCCAAGATCAGTGATTTCAAAGTTACGCTCTGGTGCACCTATGAACTAAGGCACACTGTGTCTTTTGGCATCGAGCAAGATCATTGTGCTGAATCCAAACGAAATGTGATCTCTCAAAAATGAGATAGGTTATTTTAGGTATCGACATCAATGTCTTTTAGAATTTGACATTTCATTGATAGAACTCATGAGCTTCAAGTTATGACCCTTGAAAGATCAACCTCGAAACACAATTAAAGCACCTTGGAGACTACTCGGTACGGGGTGGCCACTGATGATGGACGCTCTTCGTGGCTGAAACAAGGGTGTCACTAAGATTCACCCACCCACTCAGAGCTAATGGCACTAACAATTTTATGCCAAGATCAGCGGTTTTAGAGTTACACTCTAGTGCACCTATGAGCTAAGGCACACTGCGAGTTTTGGCATCGAGCGAGATCGTTGTGCCAAATCCAAAAAGAATGCGATCTCTCAAAAATGAGATAGGTTATTTTAGGTATCAGCATCATCGTCCTGTAGAATTTGACATTCCATTGATAGCCCTCACAAACTCTAAGTTATGACCCTCCGAAGATCTACCTCGAAACACACTTAGAGCACCTTGGAGACTCCTTAGTACGGGGTAGTTGCGGATGATGGATGCTCTCCGTGGCTGAAATAAGGGTCTTACAAGGGTTCACCCACCCACTTGAAGCTAATGGCACTGATGATTCGATGCCAAGATCAATAATTTCAGAGTTACGCCTTGGTGCACCTATAAACTAAGGCACACTGTGAGTTTTGGCATCGAGCGAGATCACTATGCCAAATCCAAATGGAATACAATCTCTCAAAAATGAGATAGGTTATTTTAGGTATCAGCATCACCATCCTATAAAATTTGACATTTCATTGATAGCCCTCATGAGCTCGGAGTTATGACCCTCAAAAGATCGACCTCAAAATGCACTTAGAGCACCTTGAAGACTCCTAAGTATGCAGTGGCCGCAGATGATGGATTCTCTCTGTGGCCAAAACAAGTGTGTCACTAGGGTTCACCCACCCACCCAGAGTTAATAGCCCTGATAATTAGATGCCAAGATCAGCAGTTTTAGAGTTATGCTCTAGTGTACCTATGAACTGAGGCACACTGCGAGTTTTGGCATCAAGCGAGATCACTGTGACATATCCAAATGGAATGTGATCTCTCAAAAATGAGATAGGTTATTTTAGGTATCAGCATCACCATCCTATAGAATTTGATGTTTCATTGATAACCCTGAGCTCTGAGTTATGGCCCTCGAAAGATCGACGTCGAAATGCACTTAAAGCACCTTGGTGACTCCTCGGTATGGGGTGGCCACGGATGATGGATGCTCTTTGTGCCAACTTATCAATGCAAAAAGTTCACTCTTCAACCATTTGGTTCCGTACTACGCGTGGAAATTTTTTAAAATGTACTAGAAACAACAAGTTCGTTATTGATTTGAGAGAAAGTACAATGTGCTTCTTTAATCTATCTCCTCCTTCAAAAGCTTAGAGCCTATATAGGCTATTCATAACTGATTCAATCAACCTATGAACAGTTCTAGCCGTTAGGAGTTAGATTTTGAAAAGTTGTCAAGAAAATTGCAAAAGTTGCTAAGCAACTTTTTGCAATTTCTACGCTAAGACAAGTTTTATTGCAAATGGACTCGACAAACTCCTAGGGACCCTAATAATGTTCTAAACATCTAGACTTACCTAAAAAATATGGAATTTACCAAAAATCCATTTTATTAGAGCAATTGATGCCCAAGGCTTATAGTTGCACTATGGGGTCTTGTGTCCATTACAAATGTGGATGGTCACAGGGAGATCATTAGATCTATCCCTAGACCTTATTACATCAAGAAAAGAAAAAAGATTAGGTGCTCTGCACTAGTGTTCCATGTATTGATGTGATAAAAAAGTGCATGGAATGGTTAGTGATTGTGCATACCTCATGTATGCGTTACTTGATTTTATTTTTTGATGATATGTGGTTGGTACGTGATCAATTAACATGCTTTCTTAGCATGAGAATTGTTGGATAAACAATCAGATTTCCTACTAATTCAAATGGGTGTGCCTAAGGGCTCAACATATTTGGGTGATATTGAATCCACACGGAAATCACTTGCTCTTCTAGAGATGCTAAAGGGTGTATGCAAAGGGACTAGCATCCTTTAATATTGTAGAATTTCATTTTTGTGCATTTTTATGGATTATTACAAAAACCTACCAAAATAAAAATTAGAATGTGCAACTAATTTAACTTGTCTTTTTCATTATTACAAAAACCATATACAAAAAAAGTTCACATTTTACATCATAATACATCATAAATCTTAGGAATTCTCCCCAACACCACCCCCCCTCCCCCCCCCCCAACTCTTCATGATGTACCTACATTCCAATATCATAAAAAAATTAGTAACTTATTGTATTAAACAAGATAATCATTAGTTCATTGAATCATTATGAAGAAAATAACATAAGAAGTAAATATACCTAGTTGAGTGTTCTAGTAGGGTCCTCTCTCTATTTTAGGGTCTCCAATAGAGCTTCATGATCAGCATTAGTAATAGAAAAAAGTTATTATACTTTTGGTCTTCCTTGATGCTTCAACAACTTTACATTTGTTGCTATAATAAGATGCGAATATATGAAAATTATTTTGTGCTTTTGATAGTCTTTGAATGTAGGAATTCTATTCCTTCTAAGCATGTATGTTCGTAGCCATGTTCTAGCAACATTCACTGAACCAGTAGGATATGTGAATCCACCATCATCTGTGATCGGTTGTGCAAGTTTTTGTTTACCTCTTACACAACATGCTAACCAATAATTAGATTTCTCATCATTCCCTTTTGGTGCAACCAATGCAAAGACATGTCCTGGCTGAAGTAGATCTAATAGATGGTTATGCTCAAGTGAACTTTCCATGTCATCATTTCTGATAGAGGGTATGATAGACAATGGAGTAAGATAATGTGGAGCCCATGTGTCCACCCACTCACTCGACTCATAGTGATCCCAATCACATTGAAAATGACTAGGACAAAAACAAGCTAGTTGTCATGTCCAAATGGTCCATGTACTAGAATCAGATCTCCAAAATGAATGCATTTTTGATGAGTCTCTCACTGTAGCACAATCTGATCTATCATCTATGGACCCTTCCTCAACCAACAAAAAGAACCTGCGTACCACTAAATCAAGAGCCCCCCCTTGTGATAATGCTAAACTACACCAATTAATAATACTACAACAAGCATCAAGAAGCTCTACTATTGAAATTTTCAGTTGCTCCTTAACTAGAGCTCTCTTCACACATACCCCTGCTCCATCATGTTCCCCTTTTCCATGGCTAGACTCAAAAAACTCCAAATATGAGGCACCCCCCTCTCTACATACATCCTACACAAGCAATAAAACATGCGAGCATTCTTGAATTGACCTGTACATTTATTTGACCAAATGATATGTCTATCCATAGCAATTGCATGCTCATGTAAGAAATCAAAATAATTCTCAAAAAAATGTTGCACAAACTCGTGAGAGTGAGATCTATTATCACTCATATAAAAATGATACTCTTTAATAATATTTTGATTATCTTCTGCACTATTAGGGGCATGTCTATATGTTATGTGAATGAAAATAGCACTATGAATGGAGTTGTAATACTAAGATTGTGTCTCATTTTGAGGTTGCAATGTGTAGTTCTCAGAAAAATCAACAACTGATATAATAGTGCCAATGGGAAAAGTCTCGTTACACATTCTAAATTGTTGATCTAACCACTAAGACCTGTGACTATGTCTTGGATACTTGTAGAAAAGATTTGCCTTGAAATCTGAAATAAAACTAGCCACACTGATATCTTTGCCAACCAATTCACATCTAGAGCTCTCACCCCCACTCTTCAATGTGTATTTCACCATTTCATATACCTTTTTTTTCACTATTGTCTTTCCAAGATCTTGTTCGCACCCCTCATGGAAACATGTGTCAAACTTGGATAAGCCACCACATTCTGAACACTTCTCATTTAAGCAAGCATTTCTATAAAAGAAACAACCATCAACTCTATGACATAAAAGTTGATCTAGCAAGTCTCTTGATGATTTTGGAAGCCCACTAGCACCACAATCCTCCAACATTTCTTTACTATGAAGAGTAGAATGGATGGAGTGTAACAGTTCATGGTGCATAGAAAACTCAACACGATATTTGCAACAACATGTATTTCAAATTTTGAGTGGCACACAATAAAATGGCTTAAAATATTCAAAAGCCCTTTGTGATATATGAAGACTTGGATGACTCTCTCTAAATTTTTTGAACAACATAGTTTGATTTACATCCAAATAGTGTTTAGGATGTGATGTGTGGTCTCTGATGCCAATCTCAACTTTAACATGTCTTTAGCATTGGGTGATACTCGTGAGCTAGAGTGCCAAAATTGTGTAATTTCTTCGTTCACATCATCAGATAGCTTCTTATAAAAATGTGGAAGTCTCCCACCAAATGCCCATGTTTCATTTTGAAGAGGATCATCAATTTTCTCTCGTCAACTAAGTGCTCTTCTCAAAGTAGTACAATTTAGATTCAAATCAATACAAGTTTGTCTCATATATCTACCCTTTCTCAAATGATGACTTACCAAAGAGGTTGTAATAACCCTTCGAGCAGCTCTGTTAACCTTCTCCCTGCTATTTTTCCCAATGTTATTGAGAGCACTAAAAAGATTCTTCACAATAATGGCATTTCTTTCCAACTTTTTATTGACATGAATCTTCAATTTGGAAAGCATAGGTCTCATCTTTTGCATCTTTAATAAGCTCATGAAAAGATGAGATTGCTCCACCACTGTCTTGTTGCCAAAAAACATCTTATATAGTCTTGAAGCCCATAACTAAATGGTTCTTTCTGATTTTTTCTCTTCCAAACTGGTAATAATTGTTTCATCAATTTCAATTATCCATTTTGGTGTTTTAGAACTTTCATGTCAATTATAATTAGGAGATATGTAAGGTTCTTGTGCACTAGGTTACTGTGCATTATCATGTTTGGCATGGTCAATTATGCAATTTACATTATGACCTGGTACCATTTTGTCCTCAAAATTTTCATTCTCAAAATTTTCAATTTCGACATTATCATTTTTAATAGGTACATTTTCATTCCCCAACTACATATATTCATTATCTGACTCTACGATTTCACCTTCGACTAATTCATCATTAACTTGACTGACATTTAACATACCTTGTTTTTTTCTTCGATGTTCCATTTTTTCCCTTTCCCTATATACTGCAATGTCTTCATTAGATACCTTCCTTTTGCATTTAGCCTTTCAACAACTGTTGCTCCCCACTCAGATGACAATATCGGACATCTATGGTTATATTTTAATACTTTCTTCGATATGAAAAAGACCCTCAAAAAGTGATGTTGTCGGGTCTGCAGGGACGGGGAATATCTAGGAAAATGATGCCAGTTATATCAGATATCCGATCTCATATTGGATATCCAATCTCATATCAGATACCCATATTCCCCCAAAAGAAATTAGAGGAAAAAACGAATATGTGGGTTATGATATAATTTCAGTTTGTGAGTTATGAATTATTTGAGTTATATTAATATGTAAAGATATGTTATAATATATATATATATATATATATATATATATATATATATATATATATATAATAATAAAAATAAAATATCTATATTATATTCATAGATAAAAATAATAATAACATAATATATTATTATATATTAATAGATTATATGTTATATCTTTACATTACGTTATTATATATATAATAACATAATGTAAAGATATAACATATAATCTATTAAAATATAATAATATATTATGTTATTATTATTATTATCTATGAATATAATATATATATTATTTTATTATATTATTATTCTTTTTACTGTATTTCTATTAAATATAATAACGTAATATTATATATATATATATATGTTATTAATATATATTATTATTATTATAATCTATAATATATTATTATTATTATGACCTATGTTATTAATATATAATAATATATTATGTTATTAGTATTATAATCTATAAATATAATATATATATTAATATATATGTCCCTAGGGGTCCTAGGACCCCTAGGGACATATTAGAATCATTCTTATGTGTCAAAGGGGGTCATAGGGTGACCTATGACCCCCTTCGACCCATTAAATGAAGACATATGTCCTTAGGGTTCCTAGGACCCCTAGGGACATATTAGAATCATTCATATCGGTCGACCTATGACCCCCTTTGACCTATTCCATGACGACATATGTTTCTACGGGTCGTAGGATCCCTAGGGACATAGTAGAATCATTTATATGGGTCGAAGAGGGTCATAGGGTGACCTATGAACCCTTCGACACATTACATGATGACGTATAAGGCCCCTAGGGACATATTAGAATCATTCATATTTTGACCCATTATATGAAGACACATGTCCCTAGGCATCGTAGGACACCTAGGGACATATTAGAATAATTTGTATGGGTTGAAGGGGGTCATAGGATGACCTATGACCCCCTTCGACCCATTACATGACGACTTCTATCCCTAGGGGTCCTAGGACCCCTAGGGACATATTAGAATCATTCTTATGGGTCGAAGGGGGCCATAGGGTGACCTATGACTGCCTTTGACCCATTCCATGATGACATATGTCCCTAGGGGTCCTAGGAGCCCTAGGGACATGCTATAAATGTTCTTATGTGTCGAAGGAGGTCATAGGGTGACCTATGACCCCCTTCGACACATTCCATGACAACATATGTCTCTAAGGGTCCTAGGACCCCTAGGGACATACTAGAATTTTTCTTATGGGTAGAAGGGATTCATAGGATGACCTATGACCCCCTTCAAAAAATTACATAATGACATATGTCCCTAAGGGTCCACCCCTAGGGACATATTAGAATCTTTCTTATGGGTCAAAAGGGGTCATAAGATGATCTATGACCCCCTTTGAACCATTACATGATGACTTTTGTCCTTAGGGGTCTTAGGACACCTAGAGACATATTAGAATCATTCTTATGGGTCGAAGCCCCTTGGGCCCATTCCATCATGAGATATGTCCCTAGGGGTCCTTCGACCCATAGAAACATACTAGAATCATTCTTATGTGTCGAAGGAGGTCATAGGGTGACCTATGACCCCCTTTGACACATCCCATTATGACATATGTCCCTAGGGGTCTTAGGACCCTTAGGGACATATTAGAATAATTCTTATGTGTCAAAGGGGGTCATAGGTTTCGACCCATTCCATGATGACATATGTCCCTAGGGGTCCTAGGACCCCTAGGGACATATTATAATCATTCTTATGGGTTGAAGGGGGTCATACGGTGACCTATGACCCCCTTCAACCCATTTCATGATGACATATGTCCCTAAGGGTCCTAGGACCCCTAGGAACATACTAGAATCATTCTTATGTGTCAAAGGGGGTCATAGGGTGACCTATGACACCCTTCAACACATTCCATGATAAAATATGTCCCTAAGGGTCCTAAGAACCCTAAGGACATATTAGAATCATTCTTATTGGTCAAAGGGAGTCATAGGATGACCTATGACCCCTTTCAACCTATTACATGATGACATATGTCCCTAGGGATCCTAGGACCCCTACAAACATATTAGAATCATTCTTATGGGTCGAAGGGGGTCATAGGGTGACCTATGACCCCCTTTGATAGATTCCATGATAACATGTCCTTAGAGGTCCTAGGAGCCCTAAGGACATATTATAATCATTCTTATGTGTCAAACAGGTTCATAGGGTGACCTATGACCCCATTCATCCCATTCCATGACGACATATGTCCTTAGGGGTCCTAGGATGCCTAGGGACATATTAGAATCATTCTTATGTGTCAAAGGGGTTGATAGGGTGACCTATGACCCCCTTCAACCCATTCCATGATGGCATATGTCCCTAAGGGTCCTAGGACCCCTAAGGACATATTAGAATCATTCATATGGGTCAAATGGGGTCAGAGGGTGACCTATGACCCCCTTTGACCCATTACATGATGACATATGTCCCTAAGGGTCCTAGTACCCCTAGAGACATATTATAATCATTCGTATGGGTCGAAGGGCTCATAGGTTCCCTAGGACCCTTAGGGACATATTATAATTTTTCTTATGGGTTGAAAGGGCTTATAGGGTGACCTATGATCCCCTTCGACACATTCCATGACAACATCTGTCCCTAGGGGTCCTAGGACCCCTAGGGATATATTAGAATTATTTTTATGTGTCGAAGGGGGTCATAGAGTGACCTATGACCCCCTTTGACCTATTACATGAAGACATATGTCCCTAGCGGTCCTAGAACCCCTAAGGACATATTCTAATCATTCTTATGGGTTAAAGGGTGTCATCTGGTGACTTATGACCCCCTTTGAGAAATTACATGACGACATATGTCCCTAGGGGTCCTAGGACCCCTAGGGACATATTAGAATCATTCTTATGTGTCAAAGGGGTTCATAGGGTGATGTATGATTGCCTTCAACCCATTCGATGATGACATATGTCCCTAGGGGTCCTAGGACCCCAAGGGACACACTAGAATCGTTCTTATCTATTGAAGGGCCCTATGACCCCCTTCGACACATTCCATGATAAAATATTTCTCTAGAGGTCCTAGGACCCCTACAGACATATTAGAATCATTCTTATGGGTCGAAGGGGGTCATTGGGTGATTTATGACCCCCTTTGACACATTCCATGATGACATATCTCCTTAAGGGTCCTAGGACCCCTAGGGACATATTAGAATTGTTCTTGTGGGTCAAAGGGAGTCATAGGGTGACCATGACTTCCTTTGACCCATTCCATGATGACATATGTCCCTAGGGGTCTTAGGACCCATAGGAACATACTAGAATCATTCTTATGTGTTGAAGGGGGTCATAGGGTGACCTATGACCCCCTTCGACCCATTCCATGATGACATATGTCCATAGGTGTCCTAAGACCCTTAGGGACATATTAGAATCATTCATATGGGTCGAAGGGGGTCATAGGGTGACCTATCACCCGCTTCGACCCATTACATGATGACATATGTCCCTCAGGGTCTTAGGACCCCTAGGAACATATTATAGTCGTTCATATGTAAAGAAGGGGGTCATAGGTTGACCTATGACCCCGTCCGACCCATTTCATGATGACATATGTCCCTAGCAGTCCAAGGACCCCTAAGGACATACTAGCATAGTTCTTATGTGTCAAAGGGGGTCATAGGATGACCTATGACCCCATTCGACACATTCAATGATGACATATGACCCCTAGGAACATATTAGAATTGTTCATATGGGTCTCTATGACGCCCTTTGACTCATTACATGATGACATACGTCCCTAGGGGTCTTAGGACCCATAGGGACATATTAGAATCATTCATATGGGTCGAAGGGGATCATAGGGGGACCTATGACCCCCTTCAACCTATTATATGATGACATATGTCCCTAAGGGTCCTAGGACACCTAGGGACATATTAGAATCTTTCTTATGGGTTAAAGGGGGTCATAGGATGACCTATGACCACTTTCGACCTATTACATGATGGCATATGTCCCTAGGGGTCCTAGGACCCCTATGGACATATTAGAATCATTCTTGTGGGTCAAAGGGGGTCATAAGGTGACCTATGACCCCCTTTAACCCATTTCATGATGACATATGTCCCTAGGGGTACTAGAACCCCTAGGGACATACCACAATCATTCTTATCTATCGAAGAGGGTTGTAGGGTGAACTATGACCCCCTTCGACACATTCCATGATGACATATGTCCGTAGGGGTCCTAAGACCCCTACAGACATACTAGAATCATTCTTATGTGTCAAAGGTGGTCATAGGGTGACCTATGACCCCATTCGACCCATTACATTAAGACATATATCCCTAGGGGTCCTAGGACCCCTAGGGACATATTAAAATCATTCTTATGGGTTGAAGGGGGTAATAGGGTGACCTATGACCCCATTCGACCCATACCATGACAACATATATGCCTAAGGGTCTTAGGACCCCTATAGACATATTAGAATTGTTCTTATGGGTTGAAAGAGGTCATAGGGTGACCTATGTCACCATTCGACCCATTCCATGATGATATATGTCGCTAGGGTTCCTAGGATGCCTAGAGACATACTAAAATTTTTCTTATGTGTCGAAGGGGGTCATAGGTCACCCTATGACCCCCTTAGACACATTCCATTATGACATATGTCCCTAGGGGTCCTACAACCCCTAGAGACATATTAGAATCATTCTTATGGGTTGAAGAGGGTCATAGGATGACCTATGACCCCCTTCGACCCATTACATGATGACATATGTTCCTTGAGGTCCTAGGACCCCTAGGGACATATTAGAATCATTCTTATGGGTCGAAGGTGGTCATAGGGTGACCTATGACCCGCTTCGACACATTCCATGATAACATATGTCTTTTGGGGTCCCACTAGAATCATTTTTATGTGTCAAAAGGAGTCATAGGGTGACTTATGACCCCCTTCGACTGATTTCATGATGATATATCTCCTTAGGGGTCCTACCACCCCTAAGGACATATTAGAATTGTTCATATGAGTCGAACGAGATTATAGGGTGAGCTATGACATCATTCAACCCATTACATGCCAACATATGTCTGTAGGGGTCTTAGGACCCCTATGGACATATAAGAATCGTTCATATGAGTCAAAGGGGGTCATAGGTTTCGAGATATTCCATGATGACATATGTCACTAGGGGTCTTAGGACCCCTAGGGACATACTAAAATTGTTCTTATGTGTCAAAGAGCGTCATAGCCCTTCAACACATTCCATGATGACATATGTCCCTAGGGGTCCTAAGACCCCAAGGGACATATTAGACTCATTCTTGTGGGTCGAAGGGAGTCATAGGTCATCCTACGACCCCCTTCGACCCATAAGAACGATTCTAATATGTCCCGAGTGGTCTTAGGATCCATAAGGACATATTAGAATCGTTCATATGGGTTGAAAGGTCCTATAGGTCACCAATGAACCTCTTTGATCCGTTACATGATGAAATATGTCCCTAGGGGTTCGAGGATGCCTTGGGAATTATTATAATTGTTGTTATGGATCGAAGTGGGTCATAGGATGATCTATGACCCCCTTTGACCTATTACATGATGACATATGTCTCTAGGGGTCCTAGGACCCCTACGGACATATTAGTATCATTATTGTGGGTTGAAGGGGGTCATAGGATGACCTATGACCCCATTCGACCCATTGAATGATGAGATCTATCCCTAGGGGTCATATGACCCCTAGGGACATATTAAAATCATTCTTACGGGTCCCTTTAACCCATTCCAAGTTGACATATGTCCCTAGGGGTCCTAAGAGCCTTAGGGACATGTTAGAATCGTTCTTATGTTTCGAAGGGGGTCATAGTCACCCTATGACCCCCTTCATCACATTTCATGATGAAATATGTCCCTAGGGGTCCTAAGACACCTAAGGACATACTAGAATTGTTCTTATAGGTTGAAGGTGGTCATAGGCTCCTTCGACCCGTTACATGATGACATATGTCCCTAGGGGTCCTAGGACCCCTAGGGACATACTAAAATTGTTCTTATGGGTCAAAGGTGGTCATAGGGTGACCTATGATCCTCTTCAACACATTACATGATGACATATGTCCCTAGGGATCCTAGGACCCCTTATGGACATATTAGAATCATTCTAATGTGTCGAAGGGGGTCATAGGGACCTATGACCCCCTTCGACCCATTCCATGATGACATCTGTCCCTAGGGGTCTTAGGACCCCTAGGGACATATTATAATCATTTTTATGGGTCGAAGGGGTTCATAGGGTGACCTATGACCCCCTTTGACACATTCCATGATGACATATGTCCCTAGGGGACCTAGGACCCCTAGGGACATATTAGAATCATTCTTATGTGTCGAAGGGGGTGATAGGGTTACCTATGACCCCCTTCGACACATTCCATGAAGACATATGTCCCTAGGGGTCCTACGACACCTAAGGACATATTATAATCATTCTTATGGGTCGAAGGGGGTCATAGGATGAGCTATGACCCCCTTTAGCCCAATACATGATGACATATGTCCCTAGGGGTCCTAGGACACCTAGGAACATATTAGAATTATTCTTATGGGTCAAAGGGGGTCATAGGGTGACCTATGATCCCCTTTGACACATTCCATGACAACATATGTTCCTAGGGGTCATAATACCCCTAGGGACATATTAGAATCGTTCTTATGTGTCAGAGGGGTTCATAGGGTGACCTATGACCCTCTTTGTCCCACTCCATGATGACATATGTCCCTAGGTGTCTGACGACCCCTAGGGACATATTAGAATAGTTCTTATGTGTCGAAGGGGTTGATAGGGTGACCTATGACCCCCTCCATTTCATTCCATGACAACATATGTCCCTAGGGGTCTTAAGACCCCTAGGGACATAGTAGAATCATTCATATGAGCCGAATGGGGTCATAGGGTGACCTGTGACGCTGTTTGATTCATTACATGATGACATATGTCCCTAGGGGTCCTAGGACCCCTAGGGACATATTATAATCATTCTTATGGGTCAAAGGGGGTCATAGATCCCCTAGGACCCTTAGGGACATATTATACTCATTCTCATGGGTCGAAGGCACCCTATAACCCCCTTCGACACATTCCATGATGATATATGTCCTTATGTGTCCTAAGACCCTGAGGAATATATTAGAATCATTTTTATGTGTCAAATGGGGTCTTAGGGTGACCTATGAACCCCTTTGACCCATTATATGATGACATATGTCCCTAAGGGTCCTAAGACCCCTAAGGACATATTATAATTGTTCTATTGAGAAAAAGGGGGTCATATGGTGACCTATGACTCCTGTCGACCCATTACATGATGACATATGTCCCTAGGGGTCCTAGGACCCCTAGGGACATATTAGAATCATTCTTATGTGTTGAAGGGGGTCATAGGGTGACCTATGACCCCTTCAAACCATTTGATGATGACATATGTTCCTAGGGACATACTAGAATTGTTCTTATCTATCGAAGGGCCCTATGACCCCCTTCGACACATTCCATGATGAAATATGTCCCTGGGGGTCCTAGGACCCATAGGGACATATTAGAATCATTCTTATAAGTCGAAGGGGGTCATAGGATGACCTATGAGCCCCTTCGACCCATTACATGATGACATATGTCCCTAGGGTTGCAAGGACCCCTAGGGACATATTAACATCATTCTTATGGGTTGAAGGGGTTCATAGGGTGACCCATGACCCCCTTTAACACATTCCATGATGACATATGTCCCTAGGGGTCATAGGACCCCTAGGGACATATTAGAATCGTTCGTATGGGTCAAAGGTGGTCATAGGATGACCTACGACCTCTTTCAATCCATTACATGACAACATATGTCCCTAGGGGTCCTAGGACCCCTAAGGACATATTGGAATCATTCTTATGGGTCAAAGAGGGTTATATGGTGCCCTATGACCCCCTTTCGACACATTCCATGATGAATTATGTCCTTAGGGGTCTTAGGACCCCTTGGGTCATATTATAATCATTCTGATGGGTCAAAGGGGGTCATAGGGTGACGTATGACCCCCTTTAACCCATTCCATCATGACATATGTCTCTAGGGGTCCTAGGACCCATAGAGACATTATAGTATTATTTTTATGTGTTTAACTTTGACACATTCCATGACAACATATGTCCCTAGGGGTCCTAGGACTGCTAGGGACATATTAGAATTATTCTTATGGGTCGAAGGGGGTCATAGGGTGACCTATGACCCCCTTCAACCCATTACATGATGACATATGTCCGTAGGGGTCCTAGGACCACTAAGGACATATTAGAATCATTCTTATGTGTCAAAGGGGGTCATAGGGTGACCTATGACCCCCTTCGACCCATTCCATGATGACATATGTCCCTAGGGGTCCTATGACCCCTATGGACATATTGGAATCTTTCATATAGGTCGAAGGGGGTCATAGGTTGACCTTTGACCCCTTTTTACCCATTCCATGATGACATATGTCCCTAGGGGTTCTAGGCCTCATAGGAACATACTAGAATCGTTCTTATGGGTTGAAAGGGGTCATAGGATGATCTATGACCCTCTTCAACCCATTACATGATGACATATGTCCCTAGGGATCCTAGGACCCCTATGGACATATTAGAATTATTCTTATGTGTTGACCCCCTTCGACACATTCCATGACAACATATGACATATTAGAATCGTTCTTATGTGTTAAAGAGGTTCATAGGGTGACCTATGACACCCTTCATCCCATTTCATGGTGACATATGTCCTTAGGGGTCCTAGGATCCCTAGGGACATATTAAAATCATTCATATGGGTCGAGTGGGGTCATAGGTCTATGTTCCTAGTGGTTCTAGGACCCCTAGGGACATATTATAATCATTCTTATTGGTCGAAGGGGGTCATAGGTCACCCTATGACCCTCTTCAACACATTTCATGATGACATGTGTCCCTAGGGGTTCTAGGGGTCCTAGGACCCCTAGCGACATATTAGAATTATTCTTATGTGTCAATGGTGGTCTTCGGGTGACCTATAACTCCTTCGATCCATTACATGATGACATATGTCCCTATGGGTCCTAGGATCCATAGGGACATATTATAATCATTCTTATGTGTCGAAGGGTGTCATAGGGTGACCTACTACCCCCTTCGACACATTCCATGAGGACATATGTCCCTATGGGTCCTAAGACCCATAGGGAAATATTAGAATCATTCTTATGTGTTGAAGGGGTCATACGTTCTTATATTTCATCATGTAATGAGTTGAAGGGGGTCATAGGGTGACCTATGACCCCCTTCGATCCATTACATGATGACATATGTCCCTAGGTATCCTAGGACCCCTAGGGACATTTTAGAATCATTCTTATGTGTTGAAGGGGGTCATAGGTAAGGGTCATAGGGTGACCTATGACCCCCTTCGATCTATTACATGATGACATATGTCCCTAGGTATCCTTGGACCCCTAGGGACATATTAGAATTGTTCTTATGTGTTGAAGGGGGTCGTAGGGTTACCTATGACCCCCTTCGACCCATTACATGATGACATATGTCCCTAGGGGTCCTAGCACCCTTAGGGACATATTAGAATCATTCTTATGCATCGAAGGGGGTCATAGTGTGACCTATGACCCCCTTCGACCCATTCCATGATAAAATATGTCCCTAGGGGTCTCGTATTAGAATCGTTCTTATGTGTCGAAGGGGGTCATAGGGTGACCTATGACTCACTTCGACACATTTCATGATGACATATGTCCCTAGGGGTCCTAGGACCCCTAGGGACATATTAGAATCATTCTTATGGGTCGAAGGGGGTCATGGGATGTCCGATGACCCCCTTTGACACATTCCATGACAACATATGTCCCTAGGGGTCCTAGGACCCCCAGGGACATATTAGAATCTTTCTTACGTGTCAAAGGGGGTCATAGTGTAACCTATGACCCCCTTCAATACATTCCACGACGACATATGTCCCTAGGGGTCCTAGGACCCCTAGGGACATATTAGAATTGTTTATATGGGTCGAAGGGGGTTAAAAGTTGACCTATGACACCCTTTGATCCATTCCATGATGGCATATGTCCCTAGGGATCCTGGAACGCCTAGGCAGATATTAGAATCATTCATATGGCTCAAAGGGGGTCACATGGTGACCTATGACCCCATTTGACCCATTACATGATGACATATGTCCCTAGGGGTCCTAGGACCCCTAGGGACATATTAGAATAGTTCATATGTGTTGAAGGGGGTCATAGTGTGACTTATGACCCCATTTGACACATTCCATGATGCCATATGTCCCTAGGCATCCTAGGACCCCTAGGGACAATTATAATCATTCTTA
Source organism: Cupressus sempervirens (assembly GCA_028749045.1). NCBI lineage: Eukaryota > Viridiplantae > Streptophyta > Pinopsida > Cupressales > Cupressaceae > Cupressus > Cupressus sempervirens. The sequence continues at coordinate 717,774,224 of CM053789.1, forward strand.
TGTGTCGAAGGGGGCCATCATGTGACCTATTAGCCCTTTCAACCTATTTGGTGATGACAAGACATATTAGAATCATTCATATGGGTCAAAGGGAGTCATTGGGTGACCTATGACCGCCTTCGACACATTCGATGACAACATATGTCCCTAGGGGTCATAGGGTGACCTATGACCCCTTTTGATAGATTCCATGGTGACATATGTCCTAGGGGTTTTGGGACCCCTAGGGACATATTAGAATCATTCATATGGGTCGAAGGGGGTCATAGGTTTCAACACATTCCATGATGACATGTGTCCCTAAGGGTTCTAGGACCACTAGGGACATATTAGAATTGTTCATATGGGTCAACTAGACAATATTATATTTAATAATTGTATAATATTCTATATTTTCATATAATAATATTATATTATTAGATTATATAACAATAATAATCATATATGTTACTAGATTATAGATTTAATAATAATAATAAGCATATATATTTATATATATAATAATTTAGTCATATAGTACAACTATATATTAAATAATAATAATCATACATATTACTATAATGTAATAATAATTATAATAATGTATAATAATAATAATATTAATGTCCACACTTTCGCGAAATAAGTTTTCCTCTAAAACTATCTAAAGTTTCTGTCTTGAATTTGTCTCTATTGGTGTAAATTAGTACTTTACTAATTACACTTACTTAAGTTTACTTAGGTTAATGCATTAGTTAATTACTTTGCATTATTTTATTATTTTTATTATGAGACACTTAAGACACTTAGGATTTTGTGCCACCTTGTGATTTTTCATGTTGACAACACAGGAGTCTGCACCTTTATTTGAGCACATGGTGTCTACAACACTATTTTGCGTGTTCCACTCTTCTAGGCTTATCCTCTCATCACCTCACTTACTTCCATGCTTAATGGAGGATAATCCATATCTGGTGGACATGTGCTTGGTTGTGTGACACTTCATGGTGCTAACTTCTAGGCATTCTAGAAGCTCTCCTGTAGCCTTTATAATCAGGCACTCCTAGTGTACTCTGCATTATGCATAGCATATCACATTCTGAACAGAGCAATGTATTCGGACATACTCTGATTAATTGATCATATCCTTCTTTGGTCTACTGTGTGCTTGTGTTTGAGTTCTTGGTTCTTGGGTGAATTTTTCCCTTAAGCAAATTCTTATATGGTATCAGAGCTTGGAGACTTTCTCATCACATAGCCATTCAAGACCTCTTGCTTCATCACCTCAGCCTGAATTCGGAGTGCTGCAGAAATTGGGAGCGTCCAGCATCAAATCTGACCTCTCCATTGCATCTGGAATACTGAATCTATGAAAATTGACTATAAGCAAGCCTACTTTGGCTCAAAGTTGACCGTGAGGCAAATTTTTTTTAGCAAATCAAAACCTGAAGGCCCGATTTGTGCATCAGCATCGAACGACCCAGCGCGCGATTTCCACTCCGGCGCCCTTAAAACTTCAGCCCGCAGATTTCATCCGCTCGCTGCATAATTTTTTCAGCACGATCTAAAGCCTCTCCTGCACAACATTTTTAAACCCGACGACTGTAGGAATTCACCAGCACACATAAAGACTTTCGCCGTTTCTCTAGATCTCCTGCGTCGAGCACCAGGCAGCGCAGACTTAGATCCGACATGGTCGCAGTGGTTCCGACATCAATGACGAAATCTTTGAAAGTCGACAGTTTGAAGTTTTGATGATCGAACATCTTCCTACCTGCATAGCAGGAACTCCCAGCAACGGTTTTTAACTTTCGACATCGACGTCTTAAAACTCCGGCAGCGAAAGCGTGGTTTTCTCGATATCGCAGGCTGCATTCAGGCACAGTCACGGTTTCTGGCAGCTTTTAAAAAAAATTCCCGCCCACCACGTGGACACGTCTGGCCACCGCAGACTCTGCCACTGTGGAATATTTGACATGTCAGCTCACGCTGACAGCAGCCTACCAATGCATTGCCCAGTCATCAGACCCGGACTGCCACGTAACCTGTAGAACCGGGCATTTCGCCACGTCATCATTTTAAGTTGCAAAAATTGACACCCATCAGGACGTCATCCCAAGGTATTTTTTGAACTACGTTGATGGCCATTTGACCGTCAAATTTGGGCTCGCAATTTCTGCTCCAGACACCTCTCCATATTGCTTTTCAATTTGGCAGCCTGTCTTCACGAGGTCATAACTCGGGCATCCGACCTTCGATTCAGGTGCAATTTTTTTTGAAATCAGTAGAATTTCTTGAATTTTCTAGTGGTGGTATTATTTTCTATTTTTGGTGCACGGATTGGTCAGAATTTGGTCTTTTGGTGACTGTACCTGCTTTATCCTGCATTTTGCAATTTGAAACGCTCCGTACGGGCACATCTGGACTCCTTTTCAGGTTCTGTTTTTTTTGAAAGTGCATATTTTTTCATCTACTTTCTAGATTTGCATTCAGATTCTAGGGTTTTGTGGACATATTTGTCACTTTCAGAATTAGGACATTTGGGTCTTTGGCCTCAAGCGACAGTTGCATCTCAAAAAATAGTAGTCTACTTTGTTCCTTTTTGACTAGTGGACACACCACATTTCACATGCCAACGACATTTTTTTAGGGGGGGGGGGTGCTTTGTTTTTTGGAGGTTATTTTGATTGATCCATCATGGAAGAGGATGATTTGATTCAATTGACCACACACAACTATCAATAATGGAGTCAACTTGCTATCAAATATCTTAGTCAGCACAATGTACTACCCTATGCACCAGGTCTTGAGTTTACTTTTGATCAGCATAACATCATTTTGCGTACTCTCTGGTTACATATGGAATATGACGTTATTGACTTCGTCATAGATGAAGTTAAGTTCACTGATCCCTATGATGTTTGGATGTTTCTTTGGGAGACATATGGAGATCCAGCTATTCCTCCATTCCCCCAAGATCTCCTACCTCCAGTTGTAGCTGACACCTCTTTAGATGAGATCACACCTCCAGCTCCTGTTGCTCCTACTGATTCTATTCTAGCCACAGATGCTTCAGATTTAGTGCAACACGATACTTTATGTCTTCCTACTCTACCTTCATGCGAAGACTTCCCTTCAGACATTGCATAGTTGTTCGTGGAGTCTCACATTGAAGATGTGGGAGACATTCTTGATGAAATCCGTCTACTTTTTGAGGTGGACACTTCATCTTTTGCCGTAGTGATAGATTCATGCACTTCAGCATTATAGGGTACACATGGTCTTCCAGGTGCTGATTTCTTGCCAGACATTTCAGCTTTGTTCTTGGAGTCACACACAGTTGATATGGGAGATTTTTATGATGATTTCTTGCTTCTCTTTACTGAGAATGATTCTTCTACAGTTATTGTACATTCTCTACATGATCAATCATTTCAGGTTGGTGTGATTGTGGATACTTATGTCCAACATCTGCAGGTGATCTCTCTCACATTCGAGAAGACTGTTGGTGTTCTGACACAAGTTTCAAAGATACCAGTCATCATTGAGATTCCTTCTCCATCCAGGGGACACTTCTCCTCTGTACCCTTGCCATTGTTTCTTCCAAAGGGGAGGAACGTCATCAAGAGGTCGTGGATCAGCTTCTTCATCAGATCACTTCTCACTGATTGGCACACTATTTTTAAGGGGGGGGGGGGGGGGGGGGGGGGGGGGGACTACTTCACCTCCTTCTTCTCTTTTTGGGGGGGACTTTTTCCTCATAGGAGGTTTTGTCTTTCTCCATTCTTTCTTTTGTATATATTGGATGTATGTCATAATGGGGGGGGTCTTGATTACTCCATCCATTGATGCATCCATTTTCTATCTCTCTTTTTGGGGGAGGGTTTTTCCCATGAGGTTTTCCCTCTTTCCCTGCTTTATGGGAGATTTGCATTGCATTTTCATTATGTACATGGGTACCTAACATGGCCTAGTAGTCGGGACCCATTCTGCATCTTCATCCTAGCTCGTAAGCTTAAGCGCATTCCCCTAACTTGCACTTAAGGGGGGCTGTTGGTGTAAATTAGTACTTTACTAATTACACTTACTTAAGTTTACTTAGGTTAATGCATTAGTTAATTACTTTGTATTATTTTATTATTTTTATTATGAGACACTTAAGACACTTAGGATTTTGTGCCACCTTGTGATTTGTCATGTTGACAACATAGGAGTCTGCACCTTTATTTGAGCACATGGTGTCTACAACACTATTTTGCGTGTTCCACTCTTCTAGGCTTATCCTCTCATCACCTCACTTACTTCCATGCTTAATGGAGGATAATCCATATCTGGTGGACATGTGCTTGGTTGTGTGACACTTCATGGTGCTAACTTCTAGGCATTCTAGAAGCTCTCCTGTAGCCTTTATAATTAGGCACTCCTAGTGTACTCTGCATTATGCATAGCATATCACATTCTGAACAGAGCAATGTATTCAGACATACTCTGATTAATTGATCATATCCTTCTTTGGTCTACTGTGTGCTTGTATTTGAGTTCTTGGTTCTTGGGTGAATTTTGCCCTTAAGCAAATTCTTACAGTCTCCCTCCAAATTTAAAATTTAAAATAATCCCCCTTTTGAGATTTTCCTCCAAATAGGGGTGTAAAATTTCTAGGGCTGATCGGATATTTGATTTGAAATCAAATTGGATATCCAATTTCAAATCAAATATCCGATTAGGCCTGGTATTTACCAAGCCTATTTGGTCAACCCAAAAGACGTGTTTGAGAAGGGTTTCAGTGACACTCAGACTTTGGGTAGCCATTTGACAATGTTATTTTGATCAAAATTGAATGAAATGAAAAGGGTTTTTTATATCACTATCAAGATCCCATCGATATAATTGCTCTCAAATTCTGAGTTTGACGAGTATTTATTAGTTAATTTTCAATGAAGATTATTGTATAGTGTTGATTTACATACTAATTGAAAAATAGCTATAACTTTTAAATGGCATAACATTTTTAAAATCTAAAAGTTGTGTCACATTTTATGCTTCATCTAGTATAAGAAAAAAATATTTTAATTTGGTAAAATTTTCTATTAGTTAAGGTGGTCAGACACAAGAGTTTTTTTTTCAAAAATATTTTTGTAGAAAATTAATATTTAATTATTTATTTGGAATAAAAATATCCAAAAATATGCATCACATCTGGGCATGAGTCTACTTTTTATATTTATAATTATATTTTAAAAAAATTATCATTTGATTTTGATTAAGGTGGTCAGACATACACGTACTTTTTATTTTTGCCCCAAAATTTTTGTAGTATTGCATTAAATCCAAACTTTTGACCAATCAATTATTTTTTTTTGCAGATAAAGCCTAGTAGTTTAGAAACTAAATTCAATTTCCTATAGATTATTTTCTTAAAACTTTTTGATATAAAGTCCATATCCACTTTAAAATTATTTGTCAAGTTGACATAACTCTAATTTGCTGATTTTTCACTGCGACTTAAGGCCATAGTTTGGTACACCATGATCCTGCACATACCTAGTACTTTTAAATATCCATTGAACCTTTGCATTTACTTTTAACAAATATTTCATTAAATTATCACTTGTGTGGTGCGAGTTATGAAGTTTAATGGATGAATTAGGGCTCTCATATAAAAGAACACCGACAGTTGAATAAGTTACTTTGTTTTCTTGATTTCTCATTTCTACTAGTGTGCATAACTTTTAAAAGCCAATGATTGTAGAAGTTTTTTGTCTTTTTGACCTTTCGATTCAAAGTCTTATTTGTAAGCTATGGCCAATAAGTTTGTGGATTTTGATGGTTTGATTGGGATCAAGTTTCAAAAAAAAAAATTCACAGACACATCCCTCTATTTCTTTGATATGGGAGACTTCCAAAAAATGGTAAAGATTGAATGCATTCATCCTATCACTGAGAAGCTTCAAGTAAGTGGCTTGGTTGAAGCTATTGGTTTCCTAGTTGCAGTTCAAGCCCCAGAACTCATATACAAGTGCATCCATCATTACAACCCATGGTAGATTGTTCTGTCTCATGATACCATTTTGATTTCCACCAAAAAAGAGATAGTGGTAAATTGCCTTCACATGCCATAATGGGAGGAATTTTATGACCTAATGATTAGTAGGGTTCTTTCATAATTTTCAGAAAAGAAGATGATATAGAGGAAGGGCATTATGTAGACATAATTTTAAAAGCCTAGGAGTGAAAAAAAAAGTCCCCAAGATCTTGTTCGGGTCTAACCTCAAGCTAGAAATAATTGATATTCTAGTTCTTCTACACATATTGAAAGGTGAAACTGAAGCCTTAAATTTTGATGAACAATACTTCTTTTTGGTTCAAGATATATGTTTGGATACACAATATATTGATTGGGTGCAAGAGGTAAGAAAAATTATGTCCAATGCTCTTCAAATAACCAAATTCTATAATTCATCCTAAATGTCCTTATTCCTGATATATATGCCTGCTTCCTTGTAATTATGGCCCAGTCTCCCATGTCTAGAAAATTTCTTGGATGATGTTAATTTGTACAAATTTTATCCTTTCATTCAGATGTAGAATATTTAAGAGTAAATGATGCATTTACCATGAGAATTTGGAGGGAATTGCAAGGGTGCCCAGAATGGAGATTCTCCCCAGAAGTGATGGGTGCCATTAGCTAGTTTGGTTATTGTTTCTTTCTATTTTTATCTTTCTCTTACTTGCATCTTGTATCTTTTAATGAATTTCCCCTAAAGCTACCAAGATACCTGAGTGACATGATCATGCTAATTGAGATAATCCGTCAGTCATTGCAAGTGAACATCCTAAGCTGGAGTCTATGGAAGAAAATGTATGAGCTTCCCATGAAGGTTGGAGCATTCAGTCATGACACCCATTTTAATGCTAAAAATATGATGAATATTTTTGAGAAGAACTACAAGCTAGATATGTATGAGGTCTTAAGACCTATTCTTGACCCCAATGGGTATGTTAAAGATTTCATGTAGATTGGAAGTGTGATAAAGCATATCGACACAATTGAAGACTACTGGGCTGATTGCAAAGATGAATTTGAAAGCTGTGATCATGCTTTTGTAAGGTTGACAATAGCTTAGATTAAGCTATACAAAGTGAACATCAATGTGGAGGGAATAGAAAATGGTGGTTAGAATATGTACAACACAACTTATCTAAACAAAATAAGAAATACCCCTATAAGATTTGAATCGGTTAGAGAGGTCATGGAATACCTAGACATGACGATGGAAAAAAAATATAAGAAGACTAGGAAGTGGGTCAAGTGGACTATGACATGAAAGAAAAGAAGTAAAGGTGTGTCTTCCCAGTCCACCTAGATGTAGTTGCAACATCATCTTTCCTTGGCAGGACTTTAGGCACAACTCCATCACTTGGTTAGGGCCCAACTCAATCGATGGGTGGAGGTGATCAACCTCTTGAAAAAAAAATTCCTCTAGACAAAACTTGTCAGTATGGTTTGGTCCCTATGACTAGGGTCAAAGTAGAGGCCAAAAAGAAGAAATCTAAGAAAAAAAAGGACACTCTAGTTCTAGTAGTTCAATGGTGCTAGGCCAATCATGTTCCATCTATAGGAGTGCCACTATTCTCCCTGATTAGTCCCTATATTTAGGTAGTTGACCTCGGTGATGGGGAGAGAAATGAAAATAAATTCACCGAATTAGATGAAGCAGTAAAGAAGACATTTGAAATGGTGAATACTAGTGATGTTTCAAATTTCATTTCCCCATATTCTAAGGAATCCTTTCTCTTCTTCTTCGAAGGTCTTGACTTATATTAAGAGAAAGATGTTCAATGTGGAGACACTAGGAACTACATCCAATGTGATCGGCATTGAGTCATGGCTTGAAAACACTTTGGACAAGAAGAGGAAGAGGATAGAAGATGGGGCTCCAAGAAAAGAGACTCTATCTTTGGTCATCCACTATAGGTCAAAATTAAGTAAAGTAAAGAAGCAAAAGACTTTTTCTATCCTCAGCCGAGATTTAGGCATGAGACACCTCACTTTTGAGATTGCCAAGCCCACCATAGAAGGTAGGATCGAGGATCTGACTACAACTGACTTTGAATTAGGGTCTTTGGATCTGGGAGAGGCTAGGTATGACACCAAGGTGGGCTTATGGAAAGAAACTACCAAAGTGATAGAAGAATAAATGAAAGATCTCAAACTTTCTAAGGTCAAGTTGGAGGCAGAGATTGATGAGCTCAACTGCTTCATCAGATAATTGGTTTCCTTGTTAGCAAGCATTTCAAGGATACCATCTAATAGTGATCCCATAGTTATAGATATTTAAGCTATTATCTCTTAGCTATAGGAGAACAAAAATTTTGGACAAATTGGCAAAGATTGGAGTGAAAAACTCAAATCTGGAGGACTTGCAGTTATAGAACAACTAGGCAATGCAGTGCTAAGGCTTGAGACAAAAGAGGATAACATCTTAGCTAATCACGAAAGTTTTTCTGGGGAAAAGAAAAAATGTGAAGATTGCATCTCCGTTCTACATATGATCATCCAAATGAAGGCCAAGTTGAATCCAAGATTTTACAAAAAGGAAATGAGCCTTTGTTTGAATGGCAGGAGAGCTTGCAATTCAAAGATGACATGATCCCCTCGGTAGATGAAGGACTAAAAAAGATAGAAATAAAAGTTAGAGAGGTGTAAGACATGGATTATGAGTTGCTGAAAGGTCTACACACTGAATCCAAAACAAGTGGATAGGGAAAAGGAGTAGTACGAGTCATAATTATGAAAAAGAATTTCTCTGACTACTTGGATAAGTTAACAGAGAGATCTTCTAGCCATCAGGACAAAGTGTCAGATCTCCAACAACTCAGTGGATGCATACATGTGGCAATAGAAGTGCAAGAGCGGTTGAGCATGATCAAAGAAATTTCGAGAGAACACTGCAAATGGATTATTAGAAAAGGAGTAAAAGTGCAATGATATTGCTCCTGCTCTTTTTGTATTTTGACATGATTTTATATTTGACAATTGGTTTCTTTCCATTTGTCATTTTTGAGAAGAAGATGAACTGATTTAGTTACTTTTCATAATAGTTCATCATAGAAACCTATATGTACTCAATCAAAAATTAGTGAAAGGGTTGGCTAAATTTTGGTGTGAAATACTTCAGATTGGAGAAAAAACTTGAATATGTTTTATATCAATTATTTATTGTTCCATTGCATTTCTTAGTTAGAATTGTCTCTTTGATTTGAATTAAACTAATGAACAAACAAAGCTTTGTTCCCTGATTTTAATACAACAAACTAAAGGTAATCATAGTATTTTTAGAAGTTAAAAGAGACTTTTTTTTTATCTTGTGTTGTTTCTTAGGCTAGATTCCTACGCATTTAGAGTTAAAATAATTTTGTTAAACATCCTATTCATGTAAATATAATTCACTATTGCATCGCCAGGTTTGTGAGTTCATAAGATGTGTGGAGTCACAGATTTGGTTAGTATTAAGACCCAAATGTTAGCTTGAGTTAGTTCCTTTCTAGGCCTAACTTAGTTTTTCTCTCCTATTCTCTGGTCAAGAACAAACCCCATCTTAGGATTAGAAACAAACAAATTCATTGCAAATCATAAACTCAAGGGAGTTATACCTATAAATTCAAAGGGACATTTGTTACTTAGTTACGGTTTCCCAAGTGTTGTAATCAATTGTTGTTCATATGATATTGGGCATTTAAAGAGTTAATTGAAAAAGAAAAATTTGTTTACCAACACGTTTTTCAAAATGAAATTAATGTTAGATTTAAGTTAAATTAATTTTTGTGTATTTATGACTATTTCACATTAAAATTTCAAGCTATCATTAAATTAAATTAATTTTTTCTATTTTAACAATATTATATTTATAAATTTACACATTCCAAACAATAATATATTACATATAATTTTATAAATAATATTCAATTAACAAAATAAAATATGATTTATATTATAATTAAAAATAAATAGCAACAACTAATTTTATATATTAAATTAAACTTAATTAACTACAAGACAAGTACTAAGCCACAATGTTACACTTGATATATTTCTCACATATGGATAAATAGCAAGAGTTCTAATGCTTATTTTAATTCAATCATTATATTTAAATTTTAAATTTATTCAGATCATTATACTTAAATCAAAATTTGGTATGAAATTTTATATAAATCATTTAAACAAGTCAAATTTTAAAATGCAAAATTCTTAAATTACGAAGTACATGTAAATCAACAGTGTTTCACATAGTAATGTTTTTCTTATATCTCATTCAGTTCTTGTCTTTGAAATGGTGGCATTTTCCAAGAAGATAGGAGTTTGAGATATGGCATTCAACATATTATTGATGTCAAAGTTTAATGAAAAGGGATAATCACTAATCAAGCTTTGTAAATGATAAGGGATAATCATGAAAATAAATGTTTAGATGACCATAAAACATAGAGGATTGAATCCTTCCACACATTAAAATTCTATACATTAAGTCCACTATCCGATGCCAAAATCACTTATTAAAATCATAAAAAGGCAACTTTAATCAAATTCACTCTGGATAAAAAAGAACAACTTTCGAGCTAATTCTATCATTAATAGCCATAGCAAAAAGCTTCAAAAAAGAAAATTCAAAATGGAAAAGAAGAATACCCTTTGGTTTTATAAATTCCCAACACCACAAAACCACTCTCAAAAAGACAATTCGTTCTTCCTAAAAAATTTAATAACATAACCTTACTTTGAAATTTTTTTCAAAATATGTTAACACATAAGCCCAAGCATTCATTGAAATGAATAAAAGAGGTGAAAGATAATTAATATCTCATCCCACAAACTAAATACAACACAAAAGACAAAAAAAAATAAGAAAAAGAAAGATATGAGGTTTTCATAGATCAGTGGAGAAAACATCAAAGAGAACATAAGAATTCACACACTTCATGAAATCAGATGGGCTTCTCAACAAGGTGTATCAATTACGAAACAAATCCAATGAGCCACTTCCCACAAGATTTCCGCACATCAATAATTCCCATTAAGTAGGAATCAAAATGCTCAATAAGAGTTTTTCAAAAAATATAAACTCATTTCCAAACAAAAAAAAGTGAAAAATGAGTCTATTTGGATAATGTAAATCACTTTTAACACATGCTTAGACATGATAAATTAAAAAACCACTTAACTAAATAGGAAACCAATTAAACAACCCAAAACTAACATAGATTAAATAACTTGATTCTAGTTAAATGGATTAAAGGTATGAAGAGTTTTCTAGTAAATGTAAAATAATTAAAATCAACATTTAATATAATTTACTCAATCATGACAATTTAGATTCTAACAATGTATAGACATAAAATGGTCTATCATAACATGCAATTGAGATCTAGATTTTCCCATGTACTCTAATTGGAGTTATAATACTGAAATTATGGATACATCATGCATACAAAAATAATATTTGCTAAATATGAGGGGTGCCCAATGTACTATCTATTGTGCTAGTGTCAGGAATAAGACATGCTTAGACCTATGGAATCAGGCTGAGTTGATGTTTGGTACCTATTCACTACAACACACACACACACACATCGAGTGTAGGTACTCATAATATAAATAGCCAAAGCACACATATAATAATCTAGAAATAAAACTCATGAAAGGACATTCTAGTAATATAATAATTCTTCTAAATTTCAATGTTAGGAAACCATCCCTTTCATATAGTTTAATCCTCAACAAACATCATAAATAATCATTTTATTTAAATTAGAACATTAAATAATATTGTATGGTATTAAAGAGAATATATCAAATAAGTCTCAAAATTGATAGTAACCAAACATGGTAATGTAAAATATCTTAATGACCACTAGCACATACGCCAAGTATAGTCATAATATCATCAAATATAAATGAACCAAATATCATCATATAATGTTAGCAATGATATTGGAATTGGAACATGAATATACTTTAATTAAGTACATTCCACCATGCCAAAAAAAAAAAAAAACATGAGAATAGTCAAATAATACCATAAAAGAGTTCATGTAAGATCTAATACCCAAGAGCACAATAATTCCACATAACTTATAACAATAACCTTAAAAATTCTAGCATCCCAAAATAGGTATACATTAAGAAATTACACAATTATTCTCATAACCAATCTTAAGGACATAAAAAACTTGTCAATGGAACAACATAATTAAGATCACCACCAAGACACCAATGCCACATGGGCCCAATGTGATCATAAAGTACACACACACACACACACACATACACACAATTTATATATACATATATACATACGTAAAGATGTATATATGTACATATATGTGTGTGTGTGTGTATGTACATACATACATACATACATACATACAATTATATATGTATGTATGTATATATACATATACATATACATACATATACATATATATGTAAATTTATATATATATATATACACATATATATGTATATACATAAAGATATATATGTATATACATATACATACATACATATATACATATATATGTATGTATATACATACATACATATATATATATGTATATATATATATATATGTACATACACACACACACACACACACATATATATATATATATATACACATATATATACATATATATATGTATGTATGTATGTATGTATATACATACATATATACATATATATATATATATGTATGTATGTATGTATATACATACATATATACATATATATATATGTATATGTATATGTGTATATGTGATGGGGACACAACCCAAGAACATAATAATACAGCCCCAAGAACAGAATGGAGAAAACAGAAAGGGGGAAAATATATTAACTGAGAAAATAAGCTAGTACAAACAGTACAGAGAAAATAAACTTCAAAACATGCCCTAAGGGCTTACAATAGCATAAATCTGGAGATAATTTCTCCTTTCAGTACCTCCTCTCAAACTCCACTCCGAACTGCCTTTTACAATGCCAGAAATCTCCTTAAATAGACCCCGGAGGGTTAAGGACTAGGAGTAAATTCTAGAAAGTGCTAGTAGGCATCCACTGACCAAATAGAAGGTTCCGAAAGCTGTGTTAGAAGTCGGTGCAAATCTAGAAGAATCTAGAAACGGTAACTGAACTTTCGAGAGGCATAACTTTTGAACCGTAGCTCCGATTGACGAACCATTTACATTTTTAGAAAGCTCTTGAAGCACTCTATAGCCCTATGGACTAGCTTCACTCGTCCCCCATTTTTTGGCCCTTTTTGAGGTCATTTAATGCCCCTAACCTGACTTTGAAGCATTCTTAGAAGGTCTCCAAAACTCAAAAAATTGCAATAACTTTCAAACCGTGGGGCCTATTGACCTGATTCTTTTTCTGGAATGCTCTAAATCATGATTACATTCATCTGGCCAATTCACACCTTCTAGTTTACCAAAATGATGGCCCAATTACATGCTCCTATTTTTTTGGGATTTTCTAACACACTGATAGTGGAATTGTGAGAGTTGGAACCTTTATTTGACCCAAATGGGTATCCAAAAATGAAAACACATGAAACATAAACTAAGTCTAAGTACATTTTTTGGGTGACACAGGATTGCCCTTATACCTTTGGATGCTCCTGCATCAGACACCCAGGGTAGATTGAAAAGTGACCCTGTCACTTAATGAATGGTAGAGGAAATCCCAAATGGGAAACCTCAGCTGCTGAAATCCAAGTTGAGTCTTCGATCGGTCGTCCTTTCCATTTGACCAAATACTCTTCATACTGCCTATTTTTGGTACTCCTACCCACACGATGATCTAGAATGTCTTCTATCTCCTCCTTCTTAGAAACAGGAATTGGACATGGCTCTAACACCAACTCCTCATCTGCACCATCATCATGATACTCTATTAAATCTGCAAAGTTGAAAATGGGAGAAATGTGAATACCATCTGGCAGCTCCACCTCATATGCATTTCCTGAGTCATGTTTCTTCAAAATTTTGTAGGGGCCAAATTTCTTCATTTTCAGCTTGTTGTAAGTATTGGCTGGAAATCTTTCTTTTCGTAAGTGCACCATGACTAGATCCCCTACTTGGAATTCCTTATGTCTTCTCCTTTGAACAACCCTAGCTTTATACTCTTGATTCATCTTGGTAATGTGTGCCTGAACCTCCTCATGTAGACACTTGATATGTTCAGCAAATTCCTCAACTTCAGCACTTGTCCTCTCCCCTTGTTCTATCTTCCTCAGCTCTGGTGCAGTCCTTGGGCTATTCCCATATACAATTTGGAATGGTGATTTTCTAGTACTCCTATTTATAGAGTTATTGTAAGAAAACTCTGCTTGTGGTAGAATCAAATCCCATCACTTGGGCTTATCCCCAACTAAACATCTCAGCAAATTTCCCAGACTTCTATTTACCACTTCTGTTTGGCTATCAGTTTGTGGGTGATGCATGGAACTGAATTTCAAGTCCATTCTCAACTTTTTCCACAATGTTCTCCAGAAATACCCCACAAATTTAGTATCTCTATCAGAAACTATACTCCTTGGAAGACTATGTAGTCTTACCACCTCTTTGAAAAACAAGTCTGCAATATGGACAATATCATGAGTTTTGTGGCATGGAATGAAATGTGCCATTTTGGAGAACCTATCAACCACCACAAATACTGAGTCATTACCCCTTTGTGTCCTTGGCAATCCAAGAACAAAATCCATACTTATGTCCTCCCATGGCCTTGATGGAACAGGCAATGGCTGAAATAGGCTAGTATTGTGACTAAATCCCTTGGCAACTTGACAAACCTGGCAACTCTGTACAAACTTCTTCACATCTTGTGAAATTTAGGGCCAAAAATAATGTTCTCTAAGAATGGAAATGGTCTTATCTTGACCAAAATGTCCTGCCATCCCTCCATTGTGTTTCTCCTTCATCAAATTTTCCCTCATGGAACTCCTTGGAATGCACAATTGACTACCTTTGAACAACATGCCATCCTGAATCAAATAGTCTAACCACTTGGTTTTATCTACAACAATAGGTTCTTTACAAGCTTTCCATGCTTCAACAAAATCAGGATCCTCGGGGTACAAATTCTTGAGTTCATCAAACCCAACTACTTCAACCTGCATTACTGTAAGCAACAATTGTCTCCTACTTAGTGCATCTGCAACCCTGTTAGATTTTCCACTTCTATGCTTCAACACAAATGTATAACTCTGCAAGAACTCTACCCACTTCATATGCCTTTGATTCAATTTACCTTGGCTATTTAGGTACTGTAATGCCTGATGATCAGTAAACAAAACAAATTCCTTTGGCAATAAATAATGCCTCCATTTCTTTAAGGCTTGAACTATTGCATAGAACTCTTGATCATAAACAGAATACTTCTTCTTTGCATCATTCAAATTTTCACTAAAATATGCAATAGGCTTACCTTCTTGGCTTAATACAGCCCCAATAGTGCTGCCACTAGCATCACAATCCACCTGGAACACATTTCTAAAATCTAGAAGTGCCAACACAGGCTGTTTTGTCACCTTCTTCTTCAGCAATTCAAAACTTCTCGCAGCTGCTGCAATCCATTTGAACTCTTTTCTATCCCCTCTTATTGTATCAGTTAGGGGTGCACATATGCCACTGAAATTCCTAATAAACTTCTTGTAAAAACTAACCAGTCCATGAAATGATCTTACCTCAGTAGCAGACCTTGGAGTAGGCCATTCCAAGATGGCTTTTACCTTCTCCGGATCCATTTTGAGACCTTCAGGTGATATAACAAACCCCAAATAGACTAACTCCCTTTTTGCAAAGTTACACTTCTTCAGATTAATTAACAGTTTCTCTTAACTTAGCCTTTCAAGGAAACTACGAATATGCAATAAATGTTCTTCCAAAGTCTTGCTGAAAATTAAAATATCATCCAAATAAAAAATAACAAATTTTCCCAAGAACTTCTTAAGTACCTCATTCATGAGCCACATGAAGGTGCTTGGGGCATTCGTCAATCCAAAGGGCATGACTAACCACTCATAAAGACCCTCCTTGGTCTTGAAGGCTATTTTCCACTCATCTCCTTCTCGAATCTGTATCTGGTGATAACCACTCTTCAGATCTATCTTTGTGAAGTACTGAGCTCCACTCAAGTAGTCCATAAGATTATCCATCCTTGGCAAAGGAAATCGGTACTTGATGGTTATCCTATTTATAGCTTGAGAATCTGTACACATCCTCCACTCTCCATCCTTCTTTGGTGCAAGTACTGTAGGTACTGCACATGGACTTAGGCTCTCTCGAATCAAGCCCTTCCTCAACAGCTCCCGAACTTGTCTATTTATCTCCTCTATTTCAGTAGGAGTCATCCTATGAGCAGCCTTGTTAGGCAAACTAGCTCTTGGAATCATATCTATCTGATGACTGATTTGCCTTATTGGTGGCAATCCATCTGGAACATTATCAGAGATAATATGTCCAAACTCCCCTAGTAAATCTGAAACTTCAACTGGTATTTCACTACTACCTTCTTTATCTTTCCTAGGAATCAAAGCATAGCACATATGCTGATGTTTCATGCCATCTAAAAACTTCCTTTCATCAACAAGACAAATCCTAGCACTGCTACATACCTTTTCACCTTCCTTTTTCATGGGCTTCAATTTGTGGCAAACTCCATCCTTTGTCAGAGAGTATGTGTTTGCATGTCCATCATGTACTACATATCTATCAAACTGCCATGGTCTACCCAACAATAGATGGAAAACATCCATCGAAATAACATCACAGAGAACTTCATCATGGTAACTCCCAATTTTGAATTTCGCTAAACATTGTTCACTTACCAGGACCTTATGATCATCTTTTACCCAAGCAATCCGATAGGGCTGGGGATGTTTCTCCCTCTTGAGCTTCAGCTTAGAGACCATCTCTTCTGATACCAAGTTATCAGTGCTACCACCATCAATGATCATGTCACAACATTTATCCTCACACTTGCATCTAGTACGAAATAGACTCCTCCATTGTCCTGGTTCAATCTCACCACTTAGTAGGACTCTTTCATTTACCAAGGTCTCTCCTCTTTCTGCATCCTTTGAATGTGATGATTGTGCATCTTCATCCACATGAGCAACCCTAGCTTGGCCCTCAGCTCGCCTATCTGTCCTTCCTTGTCATTGAGGGCATTCAAAGGAAAGATGACCTTCTTCATTGCAATGGAAACAGGTACCACGAAAGCCTCCTCTTCCTTGTCCACATCCTCTACCTCTTCCTCCTTGATTTCTAAAGTCTTGATCATGGGAGCAGTTGAAACCCTCATTCCTCTGGTTCTTGCTAGTACCCACATCTTCATTTTTCTTTTGGGTTTCATTGCGGCCTCCAGATGATCTACTGCTTCCCCTTCCTCCTTGACTGCGCCCTCTTTGTCTTCCTTCAAACCTTTTATTCAGCTTCTCTTCAACTCGTAGGGAAAACTGGTTTGCCTTTTCAACGCTAGTCATTCTTACCAGACTTAATTCCTCCTGGATGCTAGGTCGCAACCCACTGATATAACGAGCAACCTTCTCCTTATTTTCTTCTACATGCCCTGCTCTAATCAAGAGTCAATAAAATTTCTCTGTATATTCTTGGACTGATCTTCCTGCTTGCTCTAACCCATGCATCTTCTTAAACAAATCAAGCTCGTAGTCCACAGGAATGAACTGCTTCTTCAATTTGTCCACCATGCGATCCCATCTTGTGATCTTCTCCTTTCCTCTTCTGTTTCTTTCCAATTGAACCTCTTGCCACCAGATTTTGGCATGGCCTTTTAGTTTGGCCTTTGCAAACTTAACCCTATCTAGGTCCTTGATATCCTCATACTCAAAGTATTCTTCCAGTTCATTGATCCAATCGATCAACTCATCTGGTTTCAAGTTTCTTGAAAATACACCCACTTCAATTGTGGGTCTTTTCCCAAACTTAGTAATGGCCCTAAAAAGCCTTTCCTCTGCATGATTCAGAACTTCTCCATCAAATTCCCCTTCTGGTCCCATTACTTCTTCTTCATTGTCATCCTCACTGTCATCACCAACGACAACATTTTCTCCTCTACGGAGCTCCTCTTGCAATGCTTGTACCTGCCTTTGGAGGGCTCTAACCTCCTCAGGATTAATAGCTTTGGCCCTTCCGCCACTCTCTCTTCATGGTGGCATCTTCTAACTCAAACCCACAACCACACATTCCTAGTGCAAACTGCCTCATAGTCGATGCTCTGTCTACACACTCAGGAAAACCAGCTCTGATACCACTTGATGGGGACACAACCCAAGAAAAGAATAATACAGCCCCAAGAACATAATGGAGACAACAGAAAGGGGGAAAATATATTAACTGAGAAAATAAGCTAGTACAAATAGTATAGAAAAAATAAACTTCAAAACATGCCCTAAGGGCTTACAATAGCATAAATCTGGAGATAATTTCTCCTTTCAGTACCTCCTCTCAAACTCCACTCCGAACTGCCTTTTACAATGCCAGAAATCTCCTTAAATAGACCTCGAAGGGTTAAGGACTAGGAGCACATTCGAGAAAGTGTTAGTAGGCATCCACCGACCAAATAGAAGGTTTCAAAAGCTGCGTTAGAAGTCGGTGCAAATCTAGAAGAATCCAAAAATGGTAACCGAACTTTCGAGAGGCATAACTTTTGCACCGTAGCTCTGATTGACAAACCGTTTACATTTTTGGAAAGCTCTTGAAGCGCTCTATAGCCCTATGGACCAGCTTCACTCATCCCCCATTTTTTGTCCCTTTTTGAGGTCATTTAATTCCCCTAACATGACTTTGAAGCATTCTTAGGAGGTCTCCAAAACCTGAAAAACTGCAATAACTTTCAAACCGTGGGGCCTATTGACCTGATTCATTTTCTAGAATGCTCTAAATCATGATTACATTCATCTAGCCAATTCACACCTTCTAGTTTACCAAAATGATGGCCCAATTACATGCTCCTTTTTTTTTTGAGATTTTCTAACACATTGATAGTGGAACTCTGAGAGTTGGAACCTTTATTTGACCCAAATGGGTATCAAAAAATGAAAACACATGAAACAGAAACTAAGTCTAAGTACATTTTTTGGGTGACACAAGATTGCCCTTATACCTCTGGATGCTCCTGCATCAATATGTATATATGTATGTATGTATATATTTGTCCAACATAAGGTAAGCAATGATCACACAAAGACACAATGAGGCATCCAAAGCCAAACCAAGGCATCACCAAAAGAGTTCTCATCCAACCATAGACATAATGCCCAAGCTACATTCGTAAGGATGTTATGCAAGTAAAAAATGTGAGAGGCACTAAATAATTATACTACCTATGTCTAGAGTGTTTTATATTTAAATTCAATTGGTAAGACTTTTTCATAAAGTAGTTCGTAATATGTGAACCTTGTATTTTTTTGAATATTCTATAAGCACATGCATTTTTAGGAAATCTAGAAGTCCTATCCCTTTAGTTAACATGGATAGTGTTTGTGAATATTGTCTCATGATATCTATTGGTCTCTTAAATTTGACCATTAGATTTTGGATGATAAGGTGTAAACTTCTTCTACTTGATCTCATCTTCTTTAACCAATTGAGAAACGAATTATGAGGTGAATCATAGTCCTTGATATGTAAGTTATTCTCTTGGCACACCATACCTTGTAATTTATTACTCATATATATAAATGTGGCTAACTTTTTATCTCTAGTCATCCTTAAGAATTTGACTTCCTCCAAGGTCTTCACTAGAGAGGCAATACAATACCACTTGCATTCATAATGGGGGGTTTAAAACAGACAAAATAGGGGGCAATATAAAGTACAAATAAGTGAGAGGGGTTTTTTAAGGGTGGGGGTTTATATATAAAAATGAGTGTGGGGATTATTGGATGTATATTGGCAATTGGGTGACAAAAAAAGAGTTTGGGGTTATATTTTTTGAAAATGGAGAGATTCTTTAGTGTGCCATGAACACATGTGCTATGCTTTGAGTTCACCAAGTGAAGCTTCCATGTGACTTCCACCCATTCAGTAAGGTAATTGGTACAAACTAATATGTAAGTCTTTCTATATTTGATGTAGGTTCTATTAGACCAATAAAATAAACTCATTTACCAAATGGTTCAAACACATGTTTGTAAAAGAATCTCATCACTCCTAGTTGGCATACCTATCCTAGGAAGGTAATAAATTTGTGTACATAAAAGTGACCCATTGACAAAATATAAAGAATATATGAGTAATTTATTAAAAACAATCATATAATACATTCAATAAATAACATAAGCAAGTTTTGTTGTTTTCCTAATGTGCTAAACTTATGAATATATGTAAAATAAGTCAAGAATATGTTGAGCACAAAATATGAGTTTTTGTTCTCAACATAAAAGAAATCATTTTCATAAAAGATTTTAAAAAACCAAAAAAAACCTAGATCCACATTTGAAAACCACATCCTCAACTCATAAGTAGCTCGTTTTTCATTGTTGTCTCTAAAAGTGATTGTGTTTCACAAGTTCAAAAAAGATCTTCATAATGCCATGTATAGAATCTCCAAGCCCTCCATATCCCACTTATAAATTTTAATTAATAGAGACTTCTTGCTCTATAAACCAATCAATTATAGAGTATAGAGCTCCTAAATATCACCATTAATTTTGCATCTTAGAGAGGAGTATTAAAAAATACTATAGAGGTACATTGCCCTAGTTTTTCTTTATCGTTATTGTTATCTCATTCATTTCTATATGTGAGTGTTTATTTTATTTGGGCCTATGGGTTTCATTATTTATATATTAATCATTTTTTTCATTTCAATTAGGAATCTGCAACCCTAACAAACCAAAACAAACACACACACACACACACACACACACACACACACACACACACACACACACACACACACACACACACACACACACACACACACACACACACACACACACACACACACACACACACACACAAACACACACAATAGAAAAATAATAAAATTTTATTGTTTTAAGATTAATAAGATAGAAATAACAATTATATGTAAATATAACCAATATCAAAAGATAATAAATCACATAGAAGAGAACATAAGATACATAAATTTAACATGGTTCACCAAATCCATAGGATACATCCACCAACAATGAGTCAAATATTCTTATTATCTAGTGATTACAACCTAATTACAATTTATAATCCCTTATAACTCAATACCACTGCAAGAAGTTATAATCTCATCATACATTATGAAATCCCTAACCCCAAGTAATTTTATACAAGCTTTTTTCTGCTTACAAATAAGAGATAGAATAAATTGATAATAGAACAAATATAACTTTTGACGTCACTGAACTGAGGACCTTGCAAGAGGAACTGCCCCTTGACCTAGTCTTAGGCACTACCCCTTGATCCTATGTCAGGTGTTACCCTAGGACCTTGCAAGGGACATTGCTCTGTGACCCCTAGAACATGGGGGAACTGCCCCCAAACCCTTGTAGTAAAGTTTGGAGGGGAAATACACCAAATGAAGTAGGGAAAAATTAACCTTTGAGTTTGATTAGGCTCCACATCACAACATATTAGACTCCCATGGAATAAATTTTCCAATAAAAAAATGATTACATACATTGCACAATAGATATTATATATAATTAAGCCAAGAAATGTCTCACTTTAAATAATTTCAAACATATTTTCAGCTTTTTTTCATTACTATATTTAATATATAAATCTTGGAGGAACAATTATGTAAGATAAATGGGAGGAATAGACTATTAGGAACATCACTCTTTTGAAAATTGTGGATCCAAATGAGTGTAATGTTAAGCTTTAATTTGAAGATCTTCAGGACAAGTGTGATCTACCTTGTAGCATTTTGCGAATGGCTAATACTACCTATGTACTCCTTCCACTAGGAGAATTGATATATCTAAGGAAAAAAAATTACAGCTGAAGTATAAGGCCCTGTCGGCCAAATTTGATGATATCCAACACTAGTTTTACACTAGAAAGGTTGTGAAGGAGATTTTTTTATGGTGGTCTAAAGAAGAGGGTCAACGACCTAATGGAGAGAATGGGGAATTCAAAAGTAGTATGGTGATCCTCATTTAGAAAAGTCATGATATTCTTGGGTTCTCACTTGATAGTCTCCACAAAGTATTGGGTATGCTGGAAGTTGGCTCTGGTTCTCCTTTGATCTTGGATGTGGAAATTGGTGATATGACTGGGAAGATCTTTGGTCTAGGGGAACAAACTCACACTATGAAGAGGAATTTGATGAATCATGTTCCTTAGGCTCTTCTTAATTTGAGATCTTCTTTGTGCAACCTATCAGGGCTGAACAAGGATATGGTGACTTGAATAAAAAATCTACTATGATTTATTTGGTTTCTCCTCAATTTGTTGGTTTTTCTTTTTGGTTGTTAGTTTTGTTGGGTGTGTCTTCTGATGTTGTTGGTTTACACCATAATCTCCTTTTGGATATTTCTTTGAATATCTCTATGTACCCTTTAGTATTGGGGTTTCAGATCCCCTCAAAACCTTTTCCATAAATTGAAAAAATATATAATTATTTCTTGTCAAACATAGTTACAAATTATCTAATGTAATACAAATTTACATATGAAAAAGTTTTTATAAATTATGGATCATGTTTTATCTTTTTTGCATGATCTAATGCAATATCCATAGTTGCACAACTGATGTGGCATCACGTCATTGGTTGCCTTTTGCAACCAGGGGTAGATTTCATTCAATTACGGATAGTCATCAATGTAAGTTAGCAACTTTGAAGTCACAATTATTGGTTCAATGTTGTAAAAAAGAATGGACATTAAACCAACAAGTATGGATATTAAATCAACAAGTGTGAGTATCAAATCAACAATTTTTATCACAAGTATTGAAATGTGTTCAAATAGGATCCTTTCTCCTATATTTCTATATATTATTCGTACATATAATTACAAAAATAGTTAATGATGATATTAGCCATAAATATAGAGAAAGAGAGAGAAAATTTCATAGAATTGGGCAACCAAGATGCACTTAAAAGCATAGTGAATAATTCTAGCCCAAACAATTTAGCAAAGTTGGAGGTAAAAAAATTAACCAAAATTCTCCTCATCCAATCATACGTTCTATCCATAGAGCAATTGAGAATATATAAAAACATATAATGTTATGTCCTTACAACACTCTAAGAAGATTGACAACCTCTCAAAATATGTGGAGAGGAGGTTCTAGCACTTGTTCCTCACATTAATCATTGTACTCCCAAATGCTTGTACACCATTGCCGATATGCTCATATATATCATCCACATTTGAATTAAATATTTTGAGGTAGATCTCCAAAATTATAGACATGGAAAATTCTATACAACTTTCACCATATTTTGAATCATGCTACACAACATCTAAGAGAGATTTGTTAACTTGGCAAACTATTATTGACTTTGATATATCAATGAGAATACCTCAGCTTTACCACAGCCCCAATAGTTTACTTATTACCATGGCCTAGGTAACCCAACTGATATGCACCTCATTTCATCTAATTATGTACTTCACAATTGTTGAAGCATGACTTCCATAAACCTTCTCCAATACATTTTTAATGCTTCATCTCTTTATCTCAGTTGAGAATTGATTTTTATCATTTTTTAAAGAACATGTGGTTGAAATCAAGTAAAATTTCATTGTACAATATCTGAAAAAATTTGTAAACATTTTGAAATATTTTAAAGCATTTTGAAAATACTTTAAAGTTAGACAATGTAAATGAATTCTTTGAAAAGACAAGACTTCACATGCTGACAAATTTTTTTAATCATAATGCATAATAGAATTGACATAAAAGGAAATATGAAAATATATTAATACTATAATTCTTTAGTCCTTTACATAGTGTAGTTTACTAAATGTTACTAAAATTCCTTTCATTTATTCATTCATTCTCTACAATGTCCTAGTTTACATCATTTGAATTGGAATCTCTTAATTGGTACAACCTCAGTCTCTTTTTAGTTGTACTCCATGAATAGGTGATGTTTGAACATGTTTCCCTCTAGTAAGCTCGGTTCTCTTTGACACAACCCCATATTACAACATCTGTAATGGGGAGGATTCTAGTATTTTGTGGTCTCATTTTCCTTGATTTATTACCACATAGGAATTAAATATTTTGAGTTAGATCTCCAAAATTATAAACATGACAAATTCTATACAACTTTCACCATATTTCTAATCATGCTATACAACATCTAAGAGAGATTTGTTAACTTGGCAAACTATATTTTACTTTGATATATCAATGAGAATACCTCAGCTTTACTGCAGTCCCAATAGTTTAATTATTACCACAGCCTAGGTAACCCAACTGATATGCACCTCATTTCATCTAATTATGTACTTCACAATTATTGAAGCATGACTTCCATAAACCTTCTCCAGTACATTTTTAGTGCTTCATCTGTTTATCTCAGTTGAAGATTGATTTTCATCATTTTTTTAAAGAACATGTGGTTGAAATCAAGTAAAATTTCATTATGGATTGTACAATATCTGAAAATATTTATAAGCATTTTGAAAATACTTTAAAGTTAGACAATGTAAATGAATTATTTGAAAAGACAAGACTTCACATGCTGACAATTTTTTTAATCATAATTCATAATAGAACTGGCATAAAAAGAAATATGAAAATGTATTAATACTATAATTCATTAGTGCTTTACTACTAAATGTTACTAAAATTCCTTTCATTTGTTCATTCATTGTCTACAATGTCCTAGTTTACATCATTAGAATTGGAATCTCTTTATCGGTACAGCCTCAGTCTCTTTTCAATTGTACTCCATGAACAGGTGATGTTTGAACATGTTTCCCTCTAGTAAGCTCGGTTCTCTTTCACATAACCCCATATTACAACATCTGTAATGGAGAGGACTCTAGTATTTTGTGGTCCCATTTTCCCTGATGTGTTACGTTATATAAAAGGACCTATGTGGGGACTTAATCTTCCATGGCCTTCAACTCCAACTTTTCTCTATTGCTGTCTTGTTCAACAGGACAACTCGTGGCAGACATGCCCTGAATGTCCCAAAGCTTCCTACTGCATAGCCTGCCTATAAAGATACTTCTCAATGGTTGTACAACAATCTAAGTATAATTGATATTTCTCACATGTGGATAAACAGCCAGGAGTTATAATGTTCCGTTGTGTCTTAAACTATATATTTTAAATTTTGCTTTGCTTAGATTATTCTTGATAACCACTTGTTTTGGCTTTGATGTTGCGAGTGTTTTTTCATTACTATGTGTTATTAGATTTCGATTGAAAAAGTACTCAGAGCTTTTGATACAGAACTAGTGTTCTTATATATGATTGTATCATCAATATTTCAAATCCCATTTTGCGATTATTATAGAATATATTAAAGTAATATCTTTCATAACGATATGAAACACTGATTTTATAAGAAACTAAAAATAAGAACATTATTCTTATGAGTTGTGAAAATCAGATAACTCCACTAAAATCAGATTACCTTCTTAAACAAATCTGATCTTAGAAAAGCAAACTACTAAGCAGGTGTGGCTTTGATACACCCACGTCATGATCACCCAACGATCTATGAAGCACTTTATCATGTGTAAACTCAGCAACATGATTGTTTTCCCCATATCCCGTGCTAAATCTGTCTTTTGCAGGGTGTCATTTTCCATGAAGGTGCAATATTCAGTATGACATCTTGGCTTTCGACCACCCGAGAAATTAATGCAAAATCATCCGTCTTGTGGCTGTGTACGTGCTGCTGAAGGGATGGACTAGCTATCTTAAAATGTTTGTATGATGAACTTTTACACTAGCAGGATCAATGATTTCCTGCTATATGCACGCGAGACAGAAAAAAGTACGTGCTGCTGAAGGGATGGACTAGCATATGGTTGCCCAGTAACCCTGTCGATTTGAAGATGATGTGTGAGTTTCTGAGGGTGATATGTTGCTCATCAAGGTACACAATTTTGTTGGGGTATCAATTGAAAAGGAAGAACGCTTTTTTTTGAATGTGGGTTATCAGGAGAAGAGATGTATTCGTTGTTTAGGCTAATTTTGTGTATTTAGATCTTCTAAATTATAAGTAAAATTATGTTGAATTTTTTGGTGTATTTCTGTAGGAGGTTCAAGAACTTAAAACTAAGGTTTCAATGTTTGAGCATTTACAGATCTCTCTTTAGAGGTCGTGGAGTGCGAAGTGGTCAAAAAGTACCATTTTAAACATTCACTCAATACCCTTTATGTTCACCCCCAATACACCACTCACAAAAGAATATAGTACTTTTGACTCAAATGGACCAATCAACAACCAACAAACCTAAAAATTGATCAATTATTAGTACATGTGTGATTAACTATTCATACATGTGTTTTCATTTTTGGGAGCTTTTTAAAAGCGACAATTGGGGGTATCTATCATGAAACCCTCATGGTCATTGGTCCCCTTGGTAGCTACTAGGTCTCTTCCCCTAAGTGTGATTCAAAATATTCTTTTAAGGTATTATCAATTATTAGGTTTCTTAATAGTTTAAGATCACTTGTCTTATTCATCTAAAACATTTTTTTTTTGTTATGCTCGTATGTCAAATCTAACCATCTTTGGATTTAATTAAAATGACTATTTGTTGGATGGCAAGGTTCATTAATTGTTTAATGGAGAGGATCCATTAGCTAAGCATCCTAAACTTGCACTTATGGAAATTTCAAGTCAATCTCAAGTTTTATGCCATTTTAATTGACAAGTCCCTTATTTATAACTTAAGTTTCAAACTCACATCATCAAATATGATGCCACGTCAACATATTTCTACCAAGGTGTCAAATAATACTTTAGACCAATACTTGTGCACTAAGACATGTTTTCTTGGTGCATTAATGTGGAATCATATGATTTGTTTCTTTTTAGATTTAGGGAGCACATTTCATTCAATTATGGGTAGAGTCACTATAAACAATACCAACTTTAAAGCTACAACTATCTGTGCGATATTGTCAAAAAGATTACCATTAAATCAACAAGTATAATCACAACTATTGTAAGGCACTCATCTACCAATCCTCCCCCTATTCAAACAATGCACGTGAGATCTAATGCTAGCATAGTATTTCTTTGTGCACCCCCACCATTTCTATTGCCTATATTTGGTACCACACATTCTATAATGAAGTGGCCTCCTCTATGATCATTATCTTTTCTTCCTCCTTTCCATAGTATTATTGTGGATTCAAATTAAATATTTCTTGTTTGTACAAGACAAGTTACATAACACAAGAAAGAATTACCATTTGTAATTAATTTGTTGGTGAACAAATCGTCTTTCCCTTTTTTAAAGTTAAATAACTTGCTCTATACCTAGGATGGGAAATTAATGAAGCTCACAACAGTTGGGTAAATCTTTCTTTAATTGTTTCCCTCTAAATTTTAAGAGGTACAACTCCCTCTAAAAGATTATCAATGAATTTATATTTATTAAAGTAAAATAAACACATACACACACTTTTACCAGAAAGTGCCTAAGGATCTCTCGTGCACTCTTGGGTATGGAAGTAAAATATATAATTTCAGATGTATGAAGCCACTAAGAAATACATAGTCCTCCCAACATTGAACATAACTTCAAGCAAAACTAAGATATCCAAAATGCATGGAAATGAAGTAAGAACTAGAAAACATATGAACAACAATTAGTGTTATGGATAATTGACGCAATAGTTTATAGAGTAATCTCCACATCGATGTTCAAACTCAAAGTCTTAAAATATAATATGTATTGATAGATATATAAATGTAACTTTGAAGCTCAAAGTCTTAAAAACAACATTCACATCATCATCCTTACTTCCCACTGATTACCATAAAAAAAGACAAAAAATAATACTACTATTAAGACTATCTTATCTCTATCTAACAACCAACCTCTAATTAGTTGTATGCCCTAGCATATATAGTTTTAGAATATGATAGGTCTCCATCAAAACCCAACCATCTCGGTTGCAAATAGTTACCAAACATAACAGGTTAAAAGATTTTTTAAAATGAGAAATCAAAAGGAAAGATTGCCATGTAATTAAATTTCTCCATCAATCTTATGGTCTTCTGACGTGGCCTGCTTAACCAACTTCCAGCTCTAGAGAAAGTGCTCGTAAACTCCTGGGCTGCATGAGAACATGGGATCTTTAGGCTAAAATTTCAATATGCAAGCATCCTTTTGCCACCTCAGCTCCTTCATTTTTTTTTTGTGTGTAGGCCTAAGTTCTTTGTTTAGATACAACATAGATTCCACGTTGGCCACAGAGTGAAATCCCAGGATGTAGGAGTGTCGATGTCCTTGAGCTTGAACATGATGTCTTGGAAACTCTTTATCAAGGTTTCTGAGTCTATGTTTCCATCCTCAAATTGCAATATACCTGTAGGGTTAATTATTTGCATGTCCTCCCAAACTCCTTTATGCATGTCTCTTTGATCTCATTCTTCATCACCCACATTTCCTCTAAGGAAACTTTATATAGGGAATCTTTCAAAATCATGTTGCTTTTCAATATGAAAAGCATACATGGCTCTATAGTTTTCATGGGGTTTTTGAAGAGGAATTTATTCATGCCATATTTTTCCACCTCATGCACTTGGAAAAAAATTTCTTAGCATTGAGTTTGATCCATTTCCCACATAGGAATGAGATTTTGGATTTCTCATAGTAGCACTTCTCCTTCTACATATGTAGTGGTAAAACCAAAATGAATTTACCTCCTTTCACCACATACCCGACCCAATCGTTCATCACCTCTAGAAATAGTCTCTCTCTTTGCATTTGTTTTACCAACTACTAACTATCATAGGAGATAGGACCAAAATACTATGGAACCTGGATCATGGGGAGTGCACCAACATTCATATAGGAATCAATATATTAGGCCATGGTGAGGACTAGTTATTTCACTCTCTCTTCTCCTTTTTGTCCTTTTCTAAATGATTCAACATATGGTGAGCCTAGAACTTAAAAATGTGATTGCTAGTGTCCCTGGTAAGGACTCCCAAATCCATGGTGCTGATCTTAAAATCTTTTTCTTCTACTTTATACGAACCCTCTTTTCTACCTATAGGTGGCCACCTCCATTGTTACCTTTCTTGAGATAGGATCCTTGGTTAGGTGAGCATCATTCTTTACCTTCTTGTTCTTTGGAATGCGAGTGGAATATTTGGTGACTATATCTTTAATGTGCATGGAAACAAGTTTAAAGCTACATTTCTTGTTCACACAATTAGATAGCTAGGGGGTATGGGGCTAGCGACCATCACCCCTTTGTTGGATCTAGGGGAAGTCATGAAGCTTGACTGAATCTCATTCATAGTATCTAGCAATTATGAATCCATCTCCTAGTTATCTGATAGCATAAGGTCATCTCCTTTATCCTTTTTTTGATCCATAAGTTTGGGTCCTTGAACTATCAGTCAGTTTGGTGGTACCACTTCCTTCTTCTTCTTAATTGTAGAAACATAACCTTCATCATCAGATGAAAGGGGGATGTTAGAATTCAAATATTTAGAGAAAGAAATAGCCTTTGAAGGTTTGTCAATTTGTACCACATTGGTTGACTTAGTTCTCTTTTCTCTTAACCAATTATCTATGTGCTCTAGTATGCATCTAGATCTAAAGTTTATGGCATCCTCCTCATCTCTATTCTAGTTAACCTTGGATTGAGCCTATTCAATTATTTATTCATAACTTAGTTCAATGACTTCTAAGCCATCTTCAATAAGCCCTTCCATTTTGAACTTTAACTTCAATGAGGTGATTTGAGAAAACATCATCCTTGAGCTTGGTCTCTCTTAGTGACCTCTTGTTTGCTATTGTAACCCGAGAACAAGTCTTTAAGGTGAGGTGTTGATTGAAATTGATCTCCTATACCAAGAACTAGTCTTGGAAACATCTTATTATTGAAACCCCTTCTTTCATGGTAGAGCACTAAATTGAAGTTCACAAGGTCACTTCCTATTGTTGAAGCATTGCTCATTGTGTTACAAGCTAGGGAGCATAGTTTAATGGGGAATATAGATTCCCATTTCCCTTTAGGAAGGTTTCCTTTAACTATGGAGAACATTTTTCTGCATACTTTGGCTAAGACAAAGAAATCCAAAGCATATCTTGGCAACTTAATTGGTTCTTCCTCAAAACCCCCTATTCTCAAATTGGTGAACCTAGGGAATTGAATGTAGAAACTTCCATTGGTTTGAATTAATTTTTAAGCTTCTAAGGACATCCTTAGCATGGGGGCTTTAGCAAGGCTAAGGTGTGCATTTCCCCAAAAAATGTCATGTTTTCTCCTAAAATCCTCTAAAACTATGTCTTTCCTTAGTAGGGGACAATGCAAATATATCGTTATATCTTCACTCCACATTTTATGAGGAATAGTAGTGAGATCACTCACTCATGCAAGATAGTAAGTTCGATAGGAAGACATATAAAATTCTTGTTTAGAGGCTTTGGAGTTCTTAAGTTGGTTCCTTAATGAGTTGGATATCAATTCGTCCCAATCAAGAAATTGTTTACTAATTAAAACCATGTCTATATAATGAAACATCCTTCAAAAACCAAAACATAATTTGGCCCTCTTGCTTTGTGCAACAGAACCATCAAGTCGTGTATATGGGGTTTCATGTGATCCTTAGTGAGCACTTTAGGTAATCTTGAACCTCCTCTATAAAAGGTTTTTGTCCACTTTATGGCCATCTTGTTATGGTATTGTGAAGGGTCTCCTTAGAATTGAACTAAGGACTAGGCAAGGCTGAAACTGGAAAAGGAACACTCTAGTAGTTTTAGGACATATGAGATGGTTTCCCTAGTAACAGATAGTAAGGGTACCCCATTTTTATTTAGTATGCTCTTAGCTTTGATGTCATAATGGTCCACACAATATTGGAGCAATTTTGGGCTTAGCAATGTAGAAGGGAAAGCAGTTGCTTTGAGGAGACCATTTGTTAGGACTTCTAGAAATCCTTTAACATATTCTTGCTCCAAGAATCTTTATTGTAATTTCTCAACGTCAACTCCTATTAAATTAGTATAAAAAATTGCAGGCCTTTGACACTCAAGACTAGAAGTATTCCCAAAAAGTGCATAATAGACTTCATTTTCAACATAAAAAACAAAATTTTCAAATCTTACTTTTGAAAGAAAAATGATATTATAGAAGCAAAAAGGAAATATTTTCCAAGCCTCACCTGCAAGCTGTTGAAAAACTAAAATACTTCTCTTTCTTCTTTCGCTACTTGGCTCTAGATTTCTCACAGAGTAGGATAAAAAGAATATAAGCCTCAAACTTAGTTTTTAAAAGAAAGCTAGCATACTGGTGAGAGTACTACTGAATAATGAGGTTTTAATGGCAATATTATTGTGGGTTAGTATGCACGCTTCATGGAGTCATGATGTCTCTTCATTAAATGCTCATTTGAGGAAATGTCCTATCTATCATTAATATTCTTCTTACAACATAATTTAGCCTTCAATGAAAGATTTGGCCATTTCCACTTACATCGCCAGCTCATTTCTCATTCTAGGTGATAATGATTCCAAGGAGATTCTTACATCATCAGTAGGTCATCATTTCATATGCCTTTGGGATAGTTGCCATGTCCAACACCAATTACATTCTCAGGTGTCGATTCTTAGTGTTAGAACTGCTTTGAACTATTTTGAATTGATGTTCAAAGTTGTCCGAAAGCAAGTCAACAACACATTTGGTAGGTCCCACCTACAAGGCAAAAGTTAGTCAAAAAAACTAAGGTTGAACTACTTTGAACTACTTTGAACTGAGTTTCAAAGAGGTTCAAGAGATTTAATAGAAGCATTTTGTAACAAGGTTCAACTTTATGTGCATAAGTTAAAACAACATCTTGAGGGGAACAACACATGGTTTGAAAAGGAAGACTTATGTAGCAAAAAGAAACATGGAGGATAAATCATGGTGACTCAAAAACTAGGGCGAACATGGGCTCTAATTGGGGACTACATGTGTTTACGATGCAAAGAACTCAGATAACTGGGAATAGAAACCCAGTGGAAGGGAAAGAAATAGAAACAAATGATGAAAAGGGAAAAAAAAAGAAAACAAAAAGGCTATGTACAAGAGGAAAGGCCACATAGAAGGAATTATAACTTGAAAAATTCTAGTTGCTTCCCATTGTAAGTGAAGGAAAAATAAGTGCCATCTGGATAACTCAAGTGGAACACATTTGAACCAATGACCTTTGAGATAACAAAAGGGCCTTTCCATAAAGAATCAAACTTGCCATGTGTTCCCTTCAGTTCCCTTCTCTTATCCTACAACAAACCTTGTCAACTTCCATGAAATTATGAGCCCTAGCTTTCATGTCAAAAATCTATTTAACTTTCGTCTAATGTTCAGTGATGTGATATACCAACTTATCTCTTTCTTCTTCAAGTTTAGTCAAGTACATTACTCTTTTCTCTAAAGAGTGCTAAAAAAATGTATCCTCAATCACGAATTGTAACTTTCTAGTAGACAATTCTTGTATTAGGGACACTTGCACTCCAACTCCATAAACCATCTTGAAAGGTGCTCAAATGGCCCTTTTTGGTGTGATCATGTCAACCCATAATGCTTTATACAAATTTTAATGTCAATTTTGAGCATTGTCAGTCACTAACTTCCTCATTATCATGACCAAATTTTTTTTGTTGGATTTCACCTCTCCATTACCTTGAGGAAAGTAATCTAAAGAATATGCTAGAGATATACTATGTTCATAAAAGAACATCAAAAATTATTTAGAGGAGAAAAATGTGGCATCGTGTGCAACTATTTTATGAGGAATCCCAAATCTAACAAAAATAAAATTCATCAGAAAGTCACACACTACTTGGGAAATTTCCTTCTTTGTTGGAATTTCCTTCACCCATTAGTAGAGTAATCGGTTCTATTAGGATATAATAATGATCGATGCTAGATGGTGGGTTCAATGGCCCTATAAAATCTATGCCCATTGGTGGAAAGGCTCATCTATCACCATAGGTGGAAAGGTTCATCTTACATTTCTCACAGATTTTAACGTGAAGGTACACATCTTTGAACATCACTGGCCAATAGAAATAGCTCTTGAGGATCTTGAAGGCATATACTGGAGAAGAGAAGTGTCCACCAAATACATCAAAATGATATAGTTTCAATAGTTTTTCTTGTTGCTCACTATCCACACACCTTAGGATGGTCCCATCAATGCTCCCTTTTGTACAATATACCCTATAAAATCACATACTTGGTCGCCTTTAACCTAAGGTTGTCCTTCTCTTTTTAAGTCAAGTCTTTAGGGTATTTTCCATAGGTCAGATAGTATACCACATTTTAGAACTAGGGATTAGTCAAGCTAACTATAAGTAAGATTGTGGGAATAATGTGTATATCTTCTTGAACTCTCTCTTTATTTTTTGCTATTAATCTGCATAATCCCTACTCTCTAACTAAATTAGTGGGTTTAATAGTGATGCCATACTCTTGAATTCTCTCTATCCATACTACTCTTTTATTTACTTGGATTTGTTATTGAGGGAACAAAATTTTAACTACAACCTCTGGTACATATATAGTTGAATGCAAATGCAAAATGTAACACCTAAATTACTTTGATGATTTAACTAAAATAAATGCATGTTTTTCAACCTGAGATTAATTTATTTCATGCTTGTTTAGAGGTATACTCATGAAAGCAATAGGAGGTCCTTCATCTCAATAATTTCTTTGAGTCAGAATGTCAGGCAGGGTTTGCTTTGAGGCATAACTATATATGATAAAGTCCTTCTTGAAGTTGGGATTGACCAACATTAGAGCATGGGAAATGAAATTTTGATATCTTCAAAATCCTTTCTCCCTTAATTAAGCCATTTGAATGGAAATTTTTCACTCATCATACTAAACATGCATCTTACCTTCTCTAAGAACTCAGGTACAAAGCTTCTTAGTAAATTTATCTAGCCAAAGAAGGATTTCAAATAACTTCTATTCATAGAGAGAGAGAGTTACTGAATTTCTTTAATATTGTCAAGATCAGTCCTTATCCCCTTCTTAGAAACAATGTTTCCTAGGAGTTTACCCTCTTCTACAAAGAAAAATGACTTCTTAGGGTTTAAGTATATGCCATGTTGCCTACACCTTTGCAATACTGCTTCAAAATCTGTCAAATGATGTTTTCTCCTCTTAGAGTAAATGATCAAGTCATCCAGGTAGATCACAATGATTTTATCTAGTAAATATTTGAATGAAGAATTCATCACCCTCTAGAATGTTTCCCCTGTGTTAACCAATTTGAAAGGCATTATATTGTAAGCATAGATACACCATTTTGTGATAAAGGTCATTTTATGTTGGTCCTATTGAGATACACTTATTTGATTATATCTTGAATAACCATTGAGCATTGACATTAGTTTGGCTCTAGCTACAGACTACGAGACATGCTCCATTGTTGGAAGTGCATAATTGTCTTTCAAGCTGGCTTGGTTAAGATTCCTAAAATCCAGATAGATTCTAATTTTTTCATTCTTCTTCCTTATGAGCATAATATTAGCTATCTAGGTTGAATGGTGAATAGTATAGATGATTTTGGCCTTTAGCCTCTTCTCTACTTCCTTTAATATGGCCTCAAACACCTTTGGATTGTAATTTCTAAGTTTTGGATGATAGGGCATTGCTCCAAGATTTAGAGGTATATGATGTCTGAACTCCCTCTTTCTAAATTTTTTTAAATCTTCATATCCCTAAGCAAAAACATCTCTTTATTTCCTGACACTTTTTTTAAATTGTCCTTCTCCCTTGTAGAGAAGGTTCTGCCAATTAAGATCCATTTGGGATCATCCCCATTGCCAATATCAATTTTATCATATTCTTTTAAAACTTCATTTTGGGCCACATCTTTCTTAAAGGCACTATCATCTCTCCTTAGGAATTTTGTTTCCTTTCAACTAAATGACTTCATTAGATTCACTAAGTTCTTCATCAACCTCCTTACCATTTGTTTCCAAACCTTCAAAAAACAAGTCAACAAAGTTTTGGATACATCCATTAAATTTATTCAACTGTGAATCATTGTCAAAAACTTGACAACGATCAACATTACTTTTCACCCTCACTCTATAGATCATATCTATTCTATAAGTATCAGTTTTAAAATCAGGGTAAGTTAGGAGCAATGAAGCAGAAACCACCAAGGAGTCAATTCTAGAATTTTGAGACCGAGGGACAAACTCAATTAAGAAAGCATCAAAAGATTCTAGTTCATCCAAAATAAAATTTCTATAATACTTTAGCCTATCATTCATGATAAAAAATTGGTTCCTTACCTTCTTTACTATTAGTTTGGCATCACCTTTCACTATCAACTTGCTTATTCCCTTTGATTTGGCCTCTTGGAGTCCCAATAGAAAGGATTCATATTCTGCTATGTTATTGGTATTTTTTAAATCCAATTTGATAGATAAAGGAATAGGCTTCCTTGAGGGAGGTGTCAGAACTACTCCAACACTGGATCCTGAGTTGAAACAACTTCCATCGAACTTCATTGTCCATAGCTCTCTTGTTTCATCAACACCAACAATTAACTAATTTTGGTTGTTAGGAAGGATCACATAATTCCCAAATTGGCATTCCTCATATAGTATTTGAGCTTTGGGATTATCTAAAAGTACCACAATATATTTGTTTTGGTTCTAGCTCTAATTTTATCTTCTTTTTACCTAATGGGATCAATGATTTTGACCAATCCATTTTAATATCTCCTCTCATATCTTTGCAAAAGGTTCTTCTCAGCAACATTCCATAACTTGCAAGGATATCAGCCACCAATATTATAAATTTTAATCATTTTTCTAAATATGTAACAAGGACTTCTTGCACATCTTTAACTTGTCCCATGACTGAGACTTGCTTTCCATCCATAGAGTAACATCTCCCAAAGGCTTTTGTAAAGGGGAGGCCAAGAGCTTTAGCAACAAGAGAAGGAAAAATATTATTAGAGGCTCCTAAACCAATGATACACTTACTAAGCTTATGCCCATTTAGCAGCAAGGAGATGTAAAAAAGATTAGGCTCCTTTTCTTCAATTTCTCTTTCCATGGCATGTGCACAAGGTCCAACATTAGGTTCTTGTGTTGTGCCTTCTAAAAAAAAAGTGAGCTTCTCAAGGGCCATCAAAACTTCAATTGCATTGGATTCAATGAGTTGGGTGTTTGAAAGGGGTTGCCTTTTTATATATTGAACCAATTTGTCTAATTCTTTGGATTCATCCTTAAGTATTTAGTTAGGGAAATAGAAATGGTGGAGGACTTATAGACTTCCATAATATCAAAGGTAGAAGAACTGATAGTTGATCCAGTTCTAGATAGAATCTTGAAGTCTAAGTTTTTATTGTTTAGGGGAGGGTCATTATGTATCCGATCCTTCCCTTTAGAATTCATACCGGCAGCATTGGCACCTATGTTAAACTTTTTATTTCTTTGATTTCGGGTAAGAATAGTACATGCGGGGTCTTGAAATGTCATTAAAATATCTCCTCCTCTCCCTATATCAGATTCATACTCCAAAGAGTAAGAACCAAAACCTTCAGTTTCAGCTTCTTTTCTCTCCATTTGTTGTTCTCCTGAAATGACATCCCTTATTGTGTTAATCTGAACACATCTTAACCAATCAAGACACATTCAACCATTATGGTCCATGGTTAAGTGATGGGAACACATTGTTTCTTTAAAAAATTCTTCAATTTGAAGGATTTGTTGAGGTGCAGTCAAGAAAGGAGTCTTTCCATGAGCTGAATGGTGTTGCGTTTGATTAATGTATTGGTATGGTGACTAGTAAGGTGTACTGGCTTTATTTTCTTTTCTTTTGAGCATGGCCATATCATTCATCAACCTTTGCATGAAAGGATCAATAGGAGTAGATGTTGAAGTAGACCTAGATGATTCTACTTCTCTCTTCCATTTACCTGCTCTAATTAGAGCATCTTCTAACTGAATGACTTGTCTCTAAGAAGTGGCCAAATCAAATAGTACATCCTTTAGCAAATGGAAACTTATATTAGGAGGAACAACATTTACAAAAAAAATCTTTTGATTTTCACCATTAGGCTTGGAGGCTACAGGAATTCTTTATAACAACCTATTGAATTTGGCCATAAGCTCCCCCATAGGATCATGGATTTCCTTCTTCAACTAACTTAATTGGAGTAGTAGAGTGCATTCATTATCAAGAGTTTTTAACCTAGTTTCAAAATCAGTTCAAAGAGATTCAAAGTGGTTCAAAAGAAAGCTAGTGACACGTTTGGTAGGTCCTTCCTGCAAGGAAATGGTTATTCCAAAAAACTTAGGTTGAACCTCTTTGAACCAACCTTCAAAGAGGTTCAAAGTGGTTCAAGAGACTTACCATAAGCATTTCACAACAAGGTTTGACTTTATGCACCTCAGTTAAAACAACATCTTGAGGGGAACATCACATGGTTCAAAAAGGAGGACATTTGGAAGTGAAAAGAAAAATAGAGGATAAATCACGGTGACTCAAAAACTAGGGCTAACATAATCATACATTATTAAGCTCCTTGCAAAATGGAGCTCTTATATATTAACAAATCCTTGATCAACTAATAAGTTTACATTAAAATGTTATCTGTAATCATAAAACTTCTTTAAAAAAAATTGCAAATAAGTCTTATACAATACATTTACACTTACATATTATTTGAACATTTACAAAAACCATTTTATTATTTAGTATTAAATCACTACAATTTTTTAATCATAAAATATTTTTATATTTAATAGACTTTTAAAATGCTTTTTTTTTCCTCCATGTAATAAGTTATACATAAAATTGTCTTTCTTCTTTCAAAATTTCATATTAGATATCTCTTTTTCTATATGGCTAATAGGTAGAAGTCAAGCTTAATTATTATTTCTTTAACTTGAGTAGATTTGAATTCAAGACCTTCTAGATAAGAGGATCATAAAATATTGTTGTGTTGTAGGCTCTTTCCCTCATATTAGATATCTTTTAGTTAGCATTATATCAATCAAATAGTTTTTATATTATTTTTTACTTCAGAAACTAATATTTTTTGTTTCCTTTTATCTCTCTCATGGATCTCCCACTATTGGAGATATTTAGATGACGTTTCTAGTTTTGAAAATGAACAATTTGTTTATTGTGTGTACACACCATTTGTTTATTTTCTTAAATTCCCACTAACTTTTAATATGTAGACTAGCAAGTATTGTCCTTTCTTTACGTGTGCATGACATCTAGAAAACTTTAATAATGTTGATATTTTCATTTTGGGAGATATTAGTGGTAATTAGGATGAAGGCACATTAACTTGTTTCCTTCAGAGATCATTAATTTGATATATTCTTTCATGTAGAATATTAGTTACATGACTTAATTTTTTTTTTTAAAGAAACATATCAATAGTTTATTATGTAATATGATATGTAGTTATTCATATTTTCATATTAAATAAAATTCCTTTAACTTTATTATATCTCACAAATGTTTCTTTTGAATTGGTTAATCCTCCTTTCTTCTATGCTTCACAAACCTCCCACTCAAGAAAGGTACTCTACCATAG